>OX387319.1:23715000-24461152 GCA_947562085.1 Eudonia lacustrata | reverse complement strand
CCGGAGGTCGGACAGGGCGTCGATCGTCGACCGCCCCGTCCGGAAACCATATTGGGCCTCGGAGAGGTCGGGGCCCGTTCCCCCTCCCAGCTGCTGGACTATTCGGGAGGCGATGATTTTTTCAAACACCTTCCCGATTTCGTCCAGCAGCACTATTGGGCGGTACGCCGAGGGGTCGTCGGACGGGCGACCCTCTTTGCGCAGCAGGCATAGCGCTCCCTCCTTCCAAACTTTGGGAAACTGTGCAAAACGGAGACTGGCGTCACACAGTTCCCTCGCCCTGACCTCAAGATGTTGGAGGGCCAGGTCCAGCACCCTCTTCGGAACACCGTCTGGTCCTGGAGCCGTCTTACGCCCTTTAAGACGGGCAACGGCGTCAGCCCACTCGTCATCCACAATAGGAGGGGGAACACTCTCATCCTCCTCATCAGGAGACGGCGGGGCCATCCGAGGGGGAGTAAAACCCTCCTCGGCCGGGGGAAACAGCCCTTCGACGACCGACCCAAGGAGGTCGGGATCCATTGTCTCCGTGAGGGGCGCGCCGCGCGCTCTGAGCTGGTTGCGTGCCAGCTTATACGGCCGCCCCCACGGATCCCGGTCCAGACCCTGCAACTGCTCCTCTCTGGACGCCTCTTTCGAGGAGGCGATCGCAGTGTGCAGGGTCTTCTTCGACTGTCGGTACAGCTCGTACAGTCGGTCCTCCTCCGGCCGGTCCCTCACGCGGCGCCGGCGGGCTCTGGTGTAGGCCCGTCTATGGACGCTACAGTCCTCCCTTTTGGCTGCGATGTCCTGGGACCACCAATGGACTTCGCGGCGGTCCCGCGGAGGCTGCGCCCTAGGCATGGAAGCCTCGCACACCTCCGTCAAAGCGGCGCGGAGACGGCGAGCTGACTCATTGATGTCCGGACCGGACATCGGACTTGAGAGCCAACCCTCGAAAATCGCCGTCTCCTCTGCCAGTTCCGGTTTGAGCCGACTGAGCGCCCAACGAGGAGGCCGGCCTCGGTTCGTGGGCGGTGTAGCCCGCTGGTGCGGGGTGGAGCTCTCGAACCGGATGTAGCGATGGTCCGAGAGACTCTCCACATCCTGCACTACCCTCCAGCCGCTAATTGTACGAGCGAGGGCTGGGGTGGCGAACGACACGTCCACCACCGAGCCACCGTTGTGCCGCACGCATGTGTGGACTGCGCCCCTGTTCAGAAGCGACAGCCCAGCGGCAGCTGCCCACAACTCGACAGCCTGGCCCCGTGCGTCGGTCGCTGGATTTCCCCAGACAACCGACTTTGCGTTCAGGTCTCCGAGGACGAGAACCTGACGCGGGGCCGCCCTTCTGATGGCTACGCCGACGACGCCAAGGAAAGAATTGAAGTCGGCGAGCGGTCTGTTTGGGGAGAAATAGGTCGAGAAGATAACCATATCCTCCCAAACGACCGCCGCGTACCCAGCACCCCGCTCATAAATTGAGGGGGGTGTGTAATCTGGGGCCGCGCGTACCATCACGGCGGCAGAGTCGCTTGTGTCCCCGACCCAGTTGGGCTGGTTGGGGACGAAGTACGGCTCTGACACCGCCGCCACGTCTACTGACCACTCCGCTAGGCTCTGGTGTAGCAAGTCCTGAGCCCTAGCGGTGTTGTTCAGGTTAACCTGAAGGAAGTTGATATGAGGTCGTCCTGACATTACTCGACCGTCATATCAACCTCCTGTTGCCCCGTTTGGGGCGCCGTCTGTGTGGAAGGGGCGGCCTGGCGGGCAGGGCGCGCCGGCAACTTCCCCTTGGCCAGAGGGGGCTTACAACTACGCCCCCCCATGACATGATTTGCCGGCCGACGCACGGCGGCACACACGGCACAATGGGGCTGCGCGCTACATTCGTAGCCCTTGTGTCCCACCTTACCGCACCGGAAGCATAGTTCGCTCCGGTCGGTGTTCGAGGGGCAGCAAGCCCTCGCATGCCCCACCTGCATGCATCGGAAGCACCGGGCAGAACGGGCTTCCAACGCCTGGACGCTGGCCGCGCTGAAGCATATTAGTAGCCGGCCAGCGTCAACGACCTTTTTAGCAGCGGCCACCGGGCACGACACAACCGTCGTACCCAAACCACCGGGGCCGTCCCGGATGGGACGCACCTTGACCTCTGTGACGCCACATCCGCCCTTGGCCGCGATAGTTGCGGCGAGGTGCGTCTCCGTCACGGACTCGTCTAGCCCGCCCACCCTGATTTCCGCGGACTTCGTGGGCCGGACGACCGTGGCTATGTCCACGAGGGCCTCTCTCATCTTTTCCGCCAAGCGGTCCGCCTTCTCGCTGGATTCAGCGCCGGAAATCTCGATGATTTTGGACCCAGCGACAGTGTTGCGGCACCGACGGTTAGGGATATCCATCCCGTCGATGTCAACTAGGTCCCGGGCCCGAATCAACGCGTCGGCATATGTGACCCCCTTTTCGGCCGCTTCGGGAGTCAAGGTCACCACGACAGCTGCCGACCTTGGCGCAACAAACTTGGCTTTCTTTCGGCCGGTTGCGCGAGCCTTTCTGGCAGGAGCAGCGGACGGGGCCGAGATGTTCTTAGGCTCCCGCCTAGGCGCTCTCTGCTTCTTGGCCGCCGCCGAATATGTTTGACGGGGCGGGGCCTGCTCCGGAAGGGCGGATGTTTTGCCCTTCTTTTGCCTCTTGCGACGCTTTTTACGCGTCTCCTGCGTCGACCATTCCGGGTCCGCCTCAACTGGGGCCTCGACCGGGGGAGGCGCTTTTACAGCTGCACCCTGGGAGGTGGTCGGGACGACCGCTGAAGGTCCAGCCTTCTTGGCCCGCTTCGGTGGGGGATCGGGCTTTTTGCCCGCCATCTTGCCCTTGGCCGACTTGGCCGGCTTGGTCTGCCCTTTAGGAGCAGGGGGCGTTGGAGCTGCTGCGGCTTTGCGGTCCGCCGCGAGTGGCGGTCGCAGGCTTTTGGCCGGCAGCAGGCGATCCTCAAGACCCTCCAGGCGAGCATTCAGCATGGCCCCGAAAGTTCGGGCCAGCCTTGCTTCAAACGCCTGGAGGGCGTCCGGCTCCTCGTAGGCGGCCTTGGTTTTGCCGCGGCCAGTTTTCTCCTGTACGATGACAGTCGGCGAGAGAGGCCTTGGAGGAGGGCAATCCGTCTCCATTGACTCCAGTGAGGGCAAAACCTCAGGGAGAGTGGGGGGAGGGGAGATGCACTTCCTCCCACCCTTAAGGTTCCTCACCTCCGCAGACAAAGCTGCTACACTCTTCGTGAGGTCTGCCAGCTGCTGCTGCAGCCTCACGTTTTCTGCCTTTAATATGCGGGTGTCCTCTGAGATGTTTTTTGAGGACACCTCGTGGAAACAGTCCATGATAGACTGCGCCGCTTTCTTCAACGCCTTCTGGAAGGGGCCCTGGAGGTGCGAGGACTTTTTAGCCACCTCCACTATGACCGCACAGTCCGCCTTCACCACCTCCTCGATGTCGAGTGTGGTCTTTAGGTCTGGATCTGTGGGTGTAGGGGCCTCACCTTCCGATCTACTAGCGTAGAACGCCGCCCTGGTCTCGTAGGCTCTGCGCTCCATTTCTGCTACTTCCCGGTCGAGCGCGACCTGCTGTTCCTCGCGCATTGCAGCGGCATTCTCGCGCTTGGCCTGGGCGAGACCAACGTACTCTCCTGTCGTAGGGGGTCTCCCTCGACCACGTTGGGCCGGCTTTTTCGGATCTTCCTCAGACGAGTCCGACTCCGACTGTTTGCCCCCCTTAGATTTTTTCGGGGGGCGCTTCCTCTTCAACGAACCAGTGAGCGTGTCAACGCTGATGGAACTGTCGTCAGACACATCGCTGCACTGGTCGTTATTCTGTCCTCTCTTGGGATAAGGGGAGGTGCGGGCTAGGCCCTTGCTACGAGTCGACATTGCCGGCGAGCTGGCACGACTCCCCTTTTCCTTCATATACAAAGATTTAGGACTTGCGACGGAGTCAACGGCCGATCTCATAGAGACCGTCGATGAATCGGACCCGACGTCGACGTCCTTTTCACTCCTTGTTGCAGACACGCTGCGCGATCGCGTGGCGGACGGCGACGAACTGCCTGCAACTCTGGACGAACCGAAGGTGAGCCTCAGTCCGCCCGTCTCCAACTCAACTGCGCCCTTCTCGGGCCTTCCAACCACGTCCTTCCCTTTGGGGTCGGACACACCAACACCACCAACACCACCCACGACGGATCTGGTACCAGACTCCGCCGACTTCTCCGAAACGTCTTTTAAAAATTTATTATTCAACTGTGACATTAATCCCACGAGTAGAGAACATCTAAATTTCACCCCGTGCAGTGGCCTCATACACGGGGGACCCTACATACTGTCAAAGGCGGGGAAAAATGACAGGTTTTAACGAGGTTTCTCTCGGGTTTTAGAGTGTGTCCTTCACGCGGCCGGCCGGTTAAGGCAAGCCCTCGCTCCACCACGGAACCCGCGTACCCCACAACGCCGCGAGTGGGGGTCGTTGCAGGAACCGCAGTGGTTTACGATGATCGGGGGCTGGCGTAGGCCCCCGTTACACCGCTTTCGCGGTGTTCCCCTTTCCCCCCGTTGCGACCTAAGAACCCTTAGGGGGCGGCCGTCTTTGTGTAACTCCTCTCCTCAAAGCTGCTCAGAAGGAGCAGCGAGTTGTGCGGCCCAAAGTAGGCACGCACAGGAGTTGCAGAGCCCAGAAGGGGCACCCGCCTTGCCAGATGTTAGCCGATTGGGCCCAACTTTCTCCGAACGGAGAATGTTGGAACCACTCGTTGCCCAGGATGCACCACGTGGAGGTCATCTGACTCGCACCCCAACCTAACCTAACCTAACCTAACCTAACCTAACCTAACCTAACCTAACCTAACCTAACCTAACCTAACCCCAACCTAACCTAACCTAACCTAACCTAACCTTTTTTTTTTTTTTTTTTTTTTTTTTTTTTTTTTTTTTTTTAACCCAGAGGAACTCATTACGAGTACCCGGGGCCTTGAAGAGGCCCCAAGTTATGTGAGACTCACCCGTCCGCCTTTCCACAACCCACCGACTGTCATGGAGACGCCATTGTCTCCAGTCGGCTGCCAAGGGAAGGCCCAAGGCTGGGAAGGGCGAGACGGAGGGGGATACTCACTAACCTCTGGGGGACCACACTCCGAATACAGTGGAGGCCGCGGGACCTGTTCACTGGGGAAATTGAACCACGGGATCCACCCGCGCCCGTATACCCGCCTATAGTAGCTCGTACACACGTAGGTGCGTTTCGAGTCACCAAGCGCGGGCATACGGGCGCTACGCGATCGCGACAACATGGACGTGCACGCCCTCGCTTCACTCTTCTAATGAGAGTTTTACAAGGGGTGCAGCGGAACTTCTCAAGGGGAAACAACCCCACACAAATGACAAAGATATGTACAAAAATATGTACAACAATTTACAACAATAATTTACAACTAAAACTAATTTTTAGGGTTTTGTGTTTTTAACTTTTTTTTGGTTTCTTCTCTTTTTTAATATTTTTTATAAAAAATTTCCTATTACTAATATATACAACATTTTGATTCGTGAACACAACAATAATTACAATACACAATTTATAATATTAGCAAACGACCAATGGAAACCACTTTAGGGACTATCACGACACAAAAACTTATTTATATTTACAACTAATTGATTATTTTATTTACAGATGTCTACACCAGGACGGAGCCCAGTACAGACTTCACCCAGGATAGACCATAGTAGGTGCAACCAGGTGAGTACGAAAGGTAGAATTACGGCGGGTACAAATCCGCGTCTCTCCTACGCCTTCTTCTCCTTCGACCTCTCCTCATAGGAGCAGCATTAGCGGCTTCCTCTCGAGCGCGCTCCGCCGTCTCTTTGAGACCCATGCACTCGTGCGAGAATTTCGCTACTGCCCTCCAGTTCCTCTCACTCTCCAGCATCGCGGCCACGATGTCTGGAAGAGCGAGGTTACCTCTTCCACCTAACTCCATTTCCAGAGCTCGGCGCTGCGAGGAAAAAGCACTACACTCCATTAAGGTGTGCCGCGCTGAGTCCTCGCTAGCCCCGCACTCGTGGCATGAAGGTGTTTCTTCTCGACCGATTCGGTGCAGATACCCACCAAAGCATCCATGCCCGGTAAGTATCTGCGCCAAGTGGTACGAGATGCTGCCATAAGATCTGTCGAGCCATTCCGCAAGTACTGGTCGAACAGCCTCCACAGTTCGGACTCCTGCAATTGGGGACTCGAGCTGTTCTTCCCACTGATAGACGGCCATGTCATGGGCGTCACGTCTCGCCCTTTGGACCTCATCAAACGCAGGGCGTTCTCCATCGGTGCGTCTTTCCGTGCGGAACTCGAAGACCTCGGTTAATACCTTGGCCTCGAGTTCCCACGGGACCATTCCCGCTAGAGCGGTGGCCGCCGTAAAGGACACCGTCCGGTATCCTCGGATCGCTCTCACCGCAGCCACTCTCTGCGGTCTTCGCATGAGGGCTACATTCCTCCGGGTGAGAGCGTCCGACCAGACGGGAGCCCCATACAGGACCATGCTGCGGAGAACGCCGGCATATAGCCTGCGGCAGCTGTCTTTAGGTCCTCCAATGTTGGGCAGCAGGCGCACGAGCGACATAGCGGCCTTCATTACTTTTGGGACCAATTCCATAAAGTGTGGGGTAAACGTCCACCTGCTATCCAGAGTCAGCCCCAGGTACCTCATCTGGTACTGAACTCTGACGTTTACCCCGTCCACACAAACGTACGCTCCTCTAGTGGGCTTACCACGAGGAGGATAGAAGACCATAGCCTCGGTTTTACCCAAGGCTACCTCCATGCCCAGTAGGCGTATTCTCGATACGGTCAAAGTGGCGGCAACTGATGCAAGCCGCACCACATCCCGGTAGTCACCGCTACGTGCGGTGACCAGGGTGTCGTCTGCATAGCAGAGGACACCCGTCCTGGGGAGGGTATCCCCCCTCAGGACCCAGTTAAAGCCCAGGTTCCACAGGAGTGGTCCGAGGACCGACCCCTGCGGAACACCACAGGCCATTCCACGCGCACAAATGTGCAGCTCGCCGTCCTGCCTGTACAGAATGCTCCTGTTCAGGAGGTAATCGGCGAGAACCTGCCTCAAGTACCAGGGTACTCTGTGGTACAACAGGGCCTGGTTGATGCAACTGAAGGGGAGGGTGTTAAAGGCATTTGCAATGTCCAACGAGACAGCCAACACCCTCTCCCCTCTGGCAAAAGCCTCTTCGGTAGTACGCTTTAGGGCAAGCACCGCGTCTACTGTGGACCTGCCCCGACGGAACCCGTACTGAGTAGACTCAATATTGGGACCGTCGGCGTCCAGATGCTCGACGATGCGGTTGGCAAGCACACGCTCGAACAATTTGCCAGCCTCGTCGAGCAGGACGATCGGCCTATAGGCCGATGGCTGGTCCGCAGGTCGTCCGTCTTTTTTTAGCAGGCATAGTCTGCCTTGCTTCCACGCTTTTGGGAATTTTCCCTGACGGAGGCAGGAGTCGAACAGGCCCATCAGCCTGGGACCAAGGTGGTGTAGGGCGATGTCTAGGACCTTGCAGGGCACTCCATCAGGACCCGGCGCTTTCCTCTTCAGGCGAAGGCGAGCTGTGGCTAACTCCATCTCCTCGACAGTGATCTGGGGGATGGAGTCAACACTCCTTAGCTCGACCACTTCGGGAGGCACAAAAGGAGTGGCTGTGAATTCCCGGTTCGGAAACAACCCATCAATCACCCGGGCTAAGAGTTCCGGGCGGAAGGACTCCGTGGGAGGCGCTGAAGAGCGGTACTTTCTTCTAATGGCACGATACGGCCTCCCCCAGGGGTCACGGTCCAAATCCGCCAGGAACTCCTTCCAGGCAATGGATTTGGCATTCAGGATCTCCATCTGGAGCTCCTTCCTCGCTGCCTTAAACACTGCGTAGAGATTGGCCACTTCCTCCTGCGTATGACGCCTGCGACGGCAGTGCTGCAGGTCCCGCCTGGTCATTATACTGGTGGTGCGGAGGTTAGCAATCTCCTGCGACCACCAGTATACGGCCCGCTGCTGTGGACGGTCCCTGGCCCTGGGCATGCTCGCGTCACACACACGCGTCAGGGAGCTCCTAAACTTTAGAGCCTGAGTGTCCACGTCCATCGAGGGCGGAGGGTCCAGAGACCAAGTCTCTACCAGCGCGGCTACATCGGCAGCCTCTCTATCAAGACACGTTAGGGCCCATTTTTTAAAACGCTGCGTGCGCACACCCGCCTCCGGGCGTAGGTTGACCATAGGGATGGGGGAGATTTGGATCCACACATACAGGTGGTCCGAGAGTGACTCCTCCCCCTCCATTACCCTCCACTCCGAGACTCGAGAGGCGATAGATGGGGTGGCAAAGGAGATGTCAACAATTGACTCTCCTTGCCATCTCACGCAGGTATTTACGCTCCCGACATTAAGGAGGACCAGGCCTGCTCCTATAGCAAACTCTTCAACCACCTCCCCCCTAGGGGTTGTTCTAGGGCTACCCCACATGGTGGATTTGGCATTCAGATCACCCGCTAATATGACTTGTAGCGGGGACAGTCGTCTCACCACTCCATGAAGGCCTGCCAGAAAATCCTCGAACTCCCTAAGGGGGCGGTTGGGAGAGAAATACACTCCCACTAGGGCCACGTCTCCCCATAAGACTGCAACATAACCAGGTCCCTTTTCTCTGAGGGATATGGGAGTTAAACAATTGTTAGTGGGAGTGGTGACCAGCACCAATTTCGTCGTGTCGCAAATCCAGTTAGGACCTGATGGAATTGAGTACGGTTCGGCCACCACTGCCACACTCACCTCCCATTCCGTCATCTGCTGAATCAGGAGATTCTGTGCAGCGACGGAACGGTTAAGGTTCGCCTGAATAATTGTTTGTTGGCGCTGTACTGGCATTACTGTCCCGTTGGCAAGACCTCCATGGGTTCGTTACTTTGAACCTGTACTCTGGGTTGGTTCCGCCAGGAGGGGAATGCACTCTTTACTGGGGGGGGGCGGCAGGCCCTGGATCCCATTACGTGGTCACTCTTCAATTTGTGCGCATCGCAAATGTGACACTTGGGCCTTTCTGCAATGCAGTCTTCTATCTTGTGGCCTTCCATCCCGCACTTGTAGCAGAGGACACTTCTGTCCACCTTTTTCGGGCATGTGTATCGGGTGTGCCCAATGCTCATGCATAAGAAACACCTAGTGGGGGTCGGCTCCAAGGCAACCACTTGGAGCGAGGAGTACCCCACTATCAGTCGGTCGCCTTCCGAGAGAGCCTTGGCTGCAGGGATGGGGCACTTTACTACCACCGACCCAGAACCCCATGCACCAGTTCGAATGAAGCCCGCCGAGAAGGAGCTTTCGGGGAACCCGACTTTGTTGGCCATAGCCGCTACAATGGCCTCTCTGGTGATAGCCTCATTGAGCCCGACCACCCTTAGTTCAGCCATCTTGACTGGTCTAGCCACGTTGACCTCGTCTTTTAACGCCTCTGTCAGTTTGGCTGCCAGGGCGTCCGCCTTTGGGCCGCTGGTAGTGCCAGTGATCTCAAACTTACGGCCACCCGAGGCCGTGTTTTTAACCCTGACTGACTCAAGCCCGACGCTCGCCAACGGTACAGCGTTAACGGCCTTCTGTATTGCCATCGCGTAGGTAAAGCCCTTGGCAATGGCTTCGGGCTTGAGTTGCAGGGTTATTACTGACGATCTAGGGACCGAGAGCTTAAACGACTTTTTCTCAGTCGAGACAAGAGGGGTTTGACCAGGAGACGATTTTTTCGCACTGGTGGATCCCTGTTGTGCCGGCTGAGTGGCTATTGTTTGACCCTTATTCTTTTTATTTGCAGGTTTCTTCTTGGTAGCTTGGGACCAGCCGTTGGACGGGACTGAAGCAGCAGCAGCGAGCGACGGCGACGGATCGCGGCCAGGACGAGAACCAGCAGCAGCACCAGGATCATGGTAGGTACGGACCTCCCGGACACGGGGTAAGGAGGGGTATTCCTTAAAACCCAGGGGGTCTGACTCTTCATATAACATCGGCGACAAGTAAGAATCCTCTACGTATGATCCATTGTCGCCTTCCACAGAGCGGGGGGCAGCAGCGGCAGCGGTGGCAGCGGCAGCGGCAGCGGCAGCAGCATCGGCGGCGGCAGCAGCCTTAGCCGCTCTCACCTCGTGCGCCAGTAAGGGCCTATAGCTCGGCTCAGGGGGGAGGCGAGCCCTGATTCCATCAAGTTTAGAGTCCAACATATTTCCGAGAATGTGAATGAGTCTGTTCATTACCTCATCTTTCATCTCCTCCATCATACCCATCACAGTACTCGGAATGTCCCTCCCAGGAAGGGCAACAGCAGCACGAGGAGCGGAGGCGGATATGGGAGGAGGGGGAGGAGGAGGAGTGGGTTTGGCCTTAACACCAGACTCCCTTTCGACAACGTTTCGCTCTCTATTCTTCTCTTCATATGACTGAGAGAGTGAAGCCAATCTCGCCTCCATTTGGGCCAGTTGCGTCTTCATCCTCTTATTATCCTCAGCCAATCGGCGCATCTCTTCATCCCGGGGCATGTTTTTTAACGCCTCCACCGTGGACTTAAGTTGGGCAGTGCTGGAGTTAATTTTCCCCCAGACTCCCCCCTTAAGATTGCCCGACTTATAAGCCATCTCGTTGATGGTGGCAATGCTGGCTTCCGCCTGTTCCAGCATTGTTTCTCTGGTGAGACTGGATGCCACCTTTCTGGCTTTGGCGTCACGTCTCTCTTGGGCCGTTTTGGACTTTGGTGCCCTTAAAACTGGCCCGTCGCCCTTGTGGAATTGACCTGGAACATCTACCGAGGCATGAGGCACAGGCTCCACCTGGTCATCGTATTCCAGTTCCGATTCGACATCCGATTCCCTCTGATCCATACAGAGATCAATTGAAGTCGCATCATCAGGTTCTAGCAAATCCTCCTTGCGGCCCTTGGCATAGGCCTTCTTCGCAGCAGAGAACCCTATGGAGGTCCCAGGCACTCCTATTCCTCTAAGAGTTGGGCCACTCCTCCCACCACGTCTGGTAGTGCTACACTTCTTTGGGCTCTGACCAGCCTGTTCGGTTCCGACACTACCGTCAGCATCCGAATCGCCCACCTGGTCAAAGTCCCTTTTACCAGCTGTTTTAAAATCGAGGGAGTTTACAGAGCCCATGGAGACGCGCTCTACAACAACGATCGGCATCTTCGTGATTGCATCTTGTTCTACACAAGATGTGTAACCCTCAGGATGGTCGCTGTCAGAGCCGGAACCAATCGATTCCCTGCTAGAGCGCGATTTCTCCTCCTCAGATTCTGAACGTTTACGTTCGGAACTACGCTTCTTGCGACGTTTCGTCATGGTAATACTAATTAGTACTAATTAGTACTCACGTAGTACCGCGAACACTAGCCCTATTCAAGGCCTTTCCGGAGCACCAAGAAGTATGGCCGTACTCCCAGTACTTCCGGAGATATAGGCAGATATCTACCACAAGGTAGGATTTCACCTACTAAATTTGGTCTAAAAAGTTTACTTAAGCGGGCACTTTTGTATGGGGAATTTTCCCAATTTCCAAATTTTTGGTCAGAAGGGACTATCCCACTTTGACACAAAATAATTCGGAAAGTAAGCACCCGATAAGCAAAACCTATTTAAACCAATTAAAGCCTATATATTCTAGTTTTATAATCCAAAAGAAAAATTCGAGAATATAAAAACTGAGAAAAACTATAAGAGAAAAACTAAAAATTAAAAGAAAATTTAGTCAAAAAACACAGAAATATTTACAAAAATAGAAAACTCTATAACTGAAAAAATTTATATACACCTATATTTATATTATAATTATTTACACAGCTAGGGGATATGCCCTATCCAACGATACTACGGACCACCAGATAGGGTACCCAGAACTTAAAAAATAAATTCCCTCAACTTGGGTCAACAAAAATACACGAAATTTATACAAGTTTTAGCTCGAAATTCGGCTATGTTCCAAATCGAGAAGAAGTGATTCGGAACAGCTAAAAACGAGAAGAACTTATAAGGAAGCCAACGAAAATATAAAATTTGCGCGAAATTTAAAATCTAAAAAGTGTCAAGTCCGAACCGTTTTTTCTTACTCTCAGATTGAGATCCTGAGGAAAAAATTTGAGAAAAAATCGGGGACTCAACGAAACCAAAAACCTTGAATGGGAACCTCAAGAGGATGGGTCCGTCTACGAAAAACCCCCCGGGAACCCAGCTAAGGGACCAAGGGTTTTTCTTTGACAGCCAAAACAAAAATTTGCCGAAAAAAGGGTGATGTGTGTCGGAACGACCTACTTGAAATGACCACTTTTGACACAAATCATTGAATAACTTCCAAAGTATAAAACCAATAACAAAACTGAAAACAACCAAAGATGCGTGGAGAAATTCTACTATTTATCAGATATTTAAACTATTTTATTTAACAAAACTACTATTTTTTAAGCCCGATTTTCGTAATTGAAATTTTTGAAAAATTCGTGTACGCGGGTGCTCTCGACTAAGGCCGGAACGGCACTCAACCTAACCTAACCTAACCTAACCTAACCTTTTTTTTTTTTTTTTTTTTTTTTTTTTTCCCAGTGGAAACTTGCTGATCAAGTTCCCGCAGGCTGGGGCGACCTACGGTTGTGTGTGTGTGTATGTGGGGTTGGCCTAAAAACGGCCGACCCACTAAAACCCCTGGGGAAACCTCACACCGCTAATGTGGTTGGCGCGGCGGCTGTCACAGGGATAGTGTTCCGCGCCTTCCACCGGCTACGCTATTAGCGTCCCTCAACTGACCTATGTGCCCCAGGTCAGCGAGGCCCCCCGGACGTGGGGGGGCCGGTCTTCGGTGTGGGTTTCACTGCGGCTTTTGCGAACCGCCCATCTGGCTTGCGTGGTCTGGCCCACGCGGGAGTGGTGGACCTACTCGGGCCTTCGCCCGGGTCCTCCAGCTCTACCACCCTACCGCCTTCCGACCCTGTGTCTCTCGAAAGAGAGACATTAGGGTGGTCGGTTGTAGGGGCCATATGAGACGGGGTTGGCTCCTCCGCCGTCTCCATTACCTCCGTGCGGTCTAGTGGCAGCTCCACTGAGGGCTCCACTTCAGCCGGCATCCTCTGGGCAGTCGTCCCCATTTGTTCGGGGGGAACAGGGCGGGCCCTGACGGCGGGGGGACTGCAACCCCGGCCTCCCATAATGTGGGCGTGCGGCTTCTTCGCCACAGCGCATACCGCACACCTTGGCTCTTTCGAGCAGCCCCTCGCTTGGTGCCCTGGCAGACCACACCGGAAGCAAAGTCCGGTGCGGTCAACGGCACTGGGACACCTCTGCCTAGTGTGGCCCACGCCCATGCAGCGGTAACACCGCATTGGGCGGGGCTCCAAGGCGACCACCTGAGCAAAGTCCCATCCAAGGAGGAACCTGCCAGCATCTGCGAGCGCTTTTGCCACGCGCATGGGGCAGCGCACGATCGTGCTTCCCCCCTGGTTTGGGCCCGCACGAATGCGTCCCACCCTCAGGTCCTCCATCGAGCAACCAGCCCTCGCCACCAATTCAGCGGCGACGAACCTAACCTAACCTTTTTTTTTTTTTTTTTTTTTTTTTTTTTTTTTTTTTTTTTACCCTGGGGAAAATTCCCTACGGAATCATCCCGCGGGTCGGGGCTACCCGCGGGGGTATGTGGGGTTGACCAGAGATGTTATTCGGTCGACCCACTAAAAACCCCAGGGAAAACCAGACACGCCGGTACGTGGCTGACGCGGGATCTGTTATGATAGTGGACCGCGCCATCCACCAGCCACGCCCCATCGGGCGTCCCACTGCTGACTGTTGTAAAGCCCCACAATCAGCGTGGCCCTTTGGGGCCCACCTGCGTCGGTTTTGGGGCGATGAAGCGCCCATCCTTGGACCTGGGTCTGAGCCGGGCCAAAGCGCCGGATCTCGTTCCCGGGACCTCTTTCTCCCTCGTACCTTCGTCCCCGGTGCCTCTGAAAGCAGAGGCATTGGGGGGGTCAGGCGCAGGGCTCGTGGAGCGAGGTGCTGGGACCTCCTCTGCCGTCTCCATTGCCGACTCTTCCGCCAATGGCGGGGCGGCTTCTCTCGGGGTAGTCTGGGGATCAGGGCATGGCTCCGGCATCTCCGGACGAGCCCTGACGACAGGGGGACTACAACCCCTGCCACCCATCAAATGGCCGAATGGCTTATTGGCCTCGACGCAAACTGCACAGCGTGGTTGGCGTGTGCAGACCCTCGCCTGGTGACCTAACTGACCACACCGGAAACAAAGTCCGGTGCGGTCTGTGGCGGATGGGCACCTCGGCCTCGTATGGCCCACGCCCATACAGCGGAAACACCGCATTGGGCGGGACTCAAGGGCAACCACATTGGCAGTGCTCCACCCCAGGAGCAGCTTGCCTGTCACCACCAGCGCTTTGGCCGCTCGTATGGGGCAGCGCACAATGGTGGATCTCGCATTATCAGGGCCAGCTCTTATTTGGCCCACCTTCACGTTCTCAATAGAGCAATCAGCTTTCGCAGCAACGGCTGCAGCGACGTCGGAGGCGGCGATTGCGATGTCCAGCCCTGATACGCGGAGATCCGCGCACTTTTCAGGCCGGACAACCGTGGCCACCTCTGACAACACCTGCTCAAGCCGTTGAGCGAGCAAGTCGGCCTTTTGGCCGCTTCCAGCACCCGGAACCTCGATTAGCCGCGCTCCCGTTGCGGCAGTTCGCGATCTCACGCCTTCCCCGATACCGAGGTCGGCGAGCGAGATTTCCTGTCTGGCTTTCGCGATGGTCTGGGCATACGTCATCCCCATCGCGATCGCCTCAGGGCGCAGCTGCACCACGATAGCCGCGGTCTTCGGCTGCCTCAACCCGGCCCTCCTGCGCTGCCTCTTTTTCGGCGCCGCTTGCGCTACCGGTTTAACCGGTGGCACAGCTGCGCAACCCGGCACTGAAGCCAAAGGCGGAGTCGTCGTTGGTGGGCGAGTGGAAGAACTCGCCACAGCAGGAAGTGCCTTTCGGCCCTTCTTCCTCCTCGCACCACGGGGCACATCCGTCCAGGTCTCAGACGGGAGTGGCTCTGGCGGCTGCGCTCTACATGTGCCCGCTCGGGAAAGCGGGGCTCTAGGAGCCGACGTCGCGGAATGGCGAGAGGCAGACACCCGATTGCGCCCAGCCACCCCTGCAGGAGTAGGGAGAGGGGGGAAGTCCCCAAACCTCTCGCTCTCAACCACAGAAGGCAGGCGGACACTCTCCGATGCCACCGATCTCGCCTCTAGGCGGTCCAGCCGTGCACCCATTGCAATGGCTGACGCCTCCATCATCTCCCTCATATTGACGAGAGTTGCCATCAGAGGGTCGTCTCGTCCGGGTTCGGAAGCGGCGGCTTGAGGGCTCTGTGCCCAGCGCGGTGACGCACTGTTTCGGCCGACCTCGCTCCTCAATGAGGCGACCTCTGCTCTCAAGCCCTCCACTATCTCCTGAAGGCGCAGGTTTTGCGCCTCAATCCGCTTGGACTCATCGTCCAATGTCCTGGATGCCAAGTTGGACAGGCATCGGCGGATTACAGCCACGGCATTATTCAATGTGCCCTGACACGTGCCTTTCAAGTGCCCAGATGACTGGGCCACCCTCTTCACGGCCAGCGCGCATCTGATGCCGACCTCTTGGATTTCGTCGGCCGTCAAGGGGTCCGACGGTTCCGCGACGAATGGAATCTCCATCTCGAGAGCGGCCTCGCTGGTCAGCCCAACAAGTTCCCCAAAGGAGTCAACAGAGGCGGGGCGAGGTGACGGGTGTCCTTCGGACAACCCCTCTCGCCCATCCCTCGCGACATCCCTGGCGTTCCTGGCCCGCTGACAATCGGCTCGCTTCTCCTCTCTTGTCGTCCTGGCAGCGACTGATCGTCCTCTCCTCGCCGACGACACCTTGGCCGAGGCCGACGACACCACAGACTCGTTCCCCGACTGATCGTCGGAGTCCAAGTTGGGGTCAAGTGGCCTCTTCCGCCCACCGCTAACGCTTCCCATGATTACGGACTCAGAGTCCGAATCCGTGAAGCCCTCCTTCTCCTTCGCCTCCACACGCAGAATAATGCCCCCCCCAGATACAAGGGGCTTGCCCGGGGCCAACGAGACGGACGAGTTACCGCCCGACTTGCTAGTCCCGGGGAGGGGTTCTCCCACCTGTCGGTGGGTACCCTCCTGGGGTAATACGTTTTTATTGCTGCTCTTCATTGTGGTTTTTGACAATTTACGGGTTGTCATCCCCCCCCAAACGATGGCAATTCAGGGGCTGCCCTTCCCCGTTGGACCAAAAAGATCACCCACGCGTCGTCCACACGCCGAGGGTGCCCTATATACTACGGAGGACGGGCGGTGTCCGTAGGTTTTTACCGGTGTTCTCCGGGGCTTGGTGGGTTTTCCTTCCCGCGGCCGTTTGGCCTCCGGTCTGCCCAGACACAGCGTACCCACGGCGCCAACGGTGGGGTCGTTGCCGCAAAAGGGCAGATAACGGCTTCGGGGTAGGCGTACACCCCGGTTGCACCGCTCTCACCGGTGCCCCCTTTCCCCCCGTGCGACCTGAGAACCTTTAAGAGGCGGCCGTCTTTATGGTACGACGCCCAGAAGGGACGCCGTCAGTAACTCCTCTCGCTGCTCGGAAGGAGCAAGCGAGTTATGCGACCCAGAGTGGGCCGCGTATGGGAGCTGCAAGGTCCAGAAGGGACCCCGCCTAGTCTGTTGGAACTAGCTCCTAGCGGGAGACTGTTGGAACCAACCGTTGCCCAGGGTGTACCAACGTGGAGGTCACCTGACTCGCACCCCAACCTAACCTTTTTTTTTTTTTTTTTTTTTTTTTTTTTTTTTTTTTTTTTTTTTTTTTTTTTTTTTTTGTTTGCCCGGGGGAAACTTGTTATCAAGTCATCCCACGGGGAGCAATGGGCTATAGGCTCAACCCGCGTTCGGGGTATGTGGGGTTGGGCTTACCTGCCCGACCCACTAAAACCCCCGGGGATCTGCAGACAGTCTGATATGTGGTTGACGCGGATTCTGTCATGGATACTGGTCCGCGCCAACCTCAGGAGCGCTTGCCACGCACCGACAACTTGCGGACCTTACCACTGCGCCTTTTCAGGCATCCTCGTCTGTTGTGGGCGGTGCCTGTTTGGCGTACCGCCCATCCTTTGTCCTGTACGGCTTTCGCCATGACGGGCGGACATGACCGGCAGCGAGGTCTTCCTCGTACTCCGCCATCTCTCGCTCACCCTCAAGCCTGTCCCGCTCTTCCATCTCCGCCACATCCTCCGCAGACAGGACCCGCCGCCCGGTACGTCTCCCAGCATGAGACGCATTGGGGTGCGAGGACCCGGGATCGGGGGAAGGTGTTTGGAGGTGGATGACGGATGCTGTTGGAGTTTTCGGTATCTCCAGCGGCGGTTGCAGCTCGAGCTCCGGCTCCTCCACCGTCTCCATCGCCACTACTGGTGGCTTTGGCGCCATGATTGGCATCGGCTCTATCACCACTATCGGCAGCTTTTGCGCCGGGGTGGGTGCTACCTCCATGGCCGTCTCCGGCGTTGTTTGCGCCAGAGTGGACTCCCTCGCTGTAGTCCTTTGAGGGCCCTTAGATGTGGCTCTCGTAGCAGGGGGACTACAAGCCCTGCTGCCTGACACATGACCGTGTGGCTTTTTAGCCTCGGCGCAGACCATACATTTTGGCTGTTTGGAGCACTCCCTCGCTTGATGGCCTGGCTCGCCGCACCGGAAGCACAGCTCGCTCCGGTCAACGGTGGATGGGCACCTCTGTCGTGCATGGCCCACGCCCATGCATCTATAACATCGCAGCCGGCGGGGGGCAAGCGCAACCACTTTTGCAGGATCCCATGTGAGGAGAAGCCTGCCCGCATTCGCCAACGTCTTGGCCGCCTTGATGGGGCAATTGACGAAAACGGAGCACAATCCAGCGGGAGCATCTCTAATAGCACCCACTTTGACACGCTCGACCGAGCACCCTCCCTTTTGCGCCACAGCAGTGGCCACATCTGTCTGTGTGACAGTGTCACCAAAACCCGAGATGCAGATATCCGCAGACTTCTCGGGCCGGACAATCACTGCCACATCGGCCAAGACCTCCTCCAGCTGTTTAGCGACCCCAACCTAACCTTTTTTTTTTTTTTTTTTTTTTTTTTTTTTTTTTTTTTTTTTTTTTTTTGACCCGGTGGAAATCTGTGCCCAGATCATCCCACGGGGAGCAGTAGCTATTGGCTCGACCCGTTTTCGGGGTATGTGGGGATGGGCGATGTTCTGCCCGACCCACTAAAACCACCGGGTTGTTCCTTCATCCGTCGATAGGGAGGGGGGGAGCCCCGGGCAATCGAGCTAGCGATTCTACCGCAGCGACCCCCTCCGACGGGCGTCCTAGGACGACTTCTGCTCTATGGTCGAGCTAGGGAAGGCTTGGAACAACGAAGCCGACCCCAGAGCCAGGCTTGCGTGCCTTTATGCGGGCGAAGGACTCTCTATGTCCAACTACGCCGCAGGCTCGCTTAGGGGGGAAGGAGTTGGGCGAACCCACGTCGCCGTCTCCCCGTCCTCCTTCGGCGGATTGCTACCGAGAGGGGATTATCCTCCCGTTCGCGCTCCGCCGCCTCCTTGTGAGACATGACCGTCTCGCAAAATACGAGAGCGGCCTCCCACGACCTTTTAGCGGCCAGCATAGCCTCGACTAGTGCTGGCAAAGAGAGGTCGTGACCCACAACAGCGCACAACTCAGCGCGCTCTAGCGCCCATGCAGGGCACTCCGATAGTGTGTGCATCGCTGTGTCGTTTAACGCGCCACATTGATGACACACCGTCGTCTCCTCTCGCCCGGCTACGCGGCACAGATATCTCCCGAAGCAGCCATGCCCCGAGAGAATCTGCACCAACCGGAAAGAGAGAGACCCGAACTTGCGGCCGACCCACTCTTTGAGAACGGGCCGCACCGCGCCGATGGTCGAAACACCGGCTGTAGGCTGCTCTAGCCTGTCGTGCCACTTGCGAAGCGTCACCCTCTGTGCACGCTCGCGCCACCGGCGGAGTTCCTCCGGCATCGCCCGGCCGCCTTGCCTTCGAGAATGTGCCGACCGCTCATACATTTCGGCCAGGACCTCCGCGTCCAGATCCCAGGGTGGGGTGCCTGCCAGCGTGCATGCCGCCTCGTAGGACACTGTGCGGTATGCTCGAACAGCTCTGACCGCTATGGCCCGTTGCGGTTTCCGCAATAAGGCCCTGTTCGTAGCAGTCAGAGAATCGACCCACACAGGCGCGCCGTACAGGGCCATCGACCGCACCACCCCGACGTAGAGGTTTCGTACGCTTGCGGACGGACCTCCGAGGTTCGGCAGCAGATTACCGAGGGCTGCCGCCGCCCTCACTAGCTTCGGAGCTTGGCGCTTAAAGTGCTCATCAAAGCGCCACCTTCCGTCGAGCACCAGCCCAAGGTACTTCATTGCCGTTCCTATTTCAACGCGAACGCCTGAGATGGTGATGTGAGCGTCACCGGGCGGCTTCTTCCGGGCCCCGTGGAAGTATAGGGCCTCGGTTTTATGTAGTGCCACCTTTAAGCCGAGGCTCTCGATTCGCCTCACCACATGCGTTACACCGACCGTGCCCAGGCGGGCTGCCGACTGGAATGAGTTGGCGCGGGCGGTGACCAGAGTGTCGTCCGCATAACATACGACACTGAGGCCCCGCAATAGTGCACCCCGCAACACCCAGTCATATCCTATATTCCACAGGAGTGGCCCTAGGACCGACCCCTGTGGAACACCGCACGTCACCGATCTGCTCTTTATTGCTCCGCCTTTTACCTGGTAAGTGACCTTTCTGCCACGGAGATAACTGCGTACGATCCTTAGCAGGTAATAAGGGACGCAGTGGTGGCGAAGGGCCTCCTCAATGCAGGCGAAGGGGAGAGAGTTAAATGCATTTGCAATGTCCAAGGACACTGCGAGCACCACTTCTCCCCTTTCGATCGCCTCCTCTGATTGCGCCTTCACGTGCCTTATTGCATCTATGGTGGACCGGGCCTCCCTAAAGCCGTATTGGCAGTCGGAACCCCAACCTAACCTTTTTTTTTTTTTTTTTTTTTTTTTTTTTTTTTTTTTTTTTTTTTTTTTTTTTTTTTTTTTGACCCGGTGGAAATCTGTTTCCAGATCATCCCACGGGGAGCAGTGGCTATTGGCTCGACCCGTTTTCGGGGTATGTGGGGATGGGCGGTGTTCTGCCCGACCCACTAAAACCACCGGGTTGTTCCTTCATCCGTCGATAGGGAGGGGGGGAGCCCCGGGCAATCGAGCTGGCGATTCTACCGCAGCGGCCCCCTCCGACGGGCGTCATTGGGCGACTTCTGCTCGTTGGTCGAGCTGGGGAAGGCCCGGAACAACGGAGCCGACCCCAGAGCCAGGCTTGCGTGCCTATGCGCGGGTGGAGGACTTTTCGTGTCCAACCACACTGCAGGCTCGCTTAGGGGGGAAGGAGTTGGGCGAACCCACGCCGCCGTCTCCCCGTCCTTCTTCGGCGGATTACTCCCGAGAGGGGATTTTCCTCCCGTTCGCGCTCCGCCGCCTCCTTGTGAGTCATGACCGTCTCGCAGAATGCGAGTACGGCCTCCCACGACCTTTTAGCGGCCAGCATAGCCTCAACTAGTGCTGGCAAAGAGAGGTCGTGGCCCACGACAGCGCACAAATCTGCGCGCTCGAGCACCCATGCGGGGCACTCCGACACCGTGTGCATCGCAGTGTCATTAGGCGCGCCACATTGGTGACACACCGTCGTCTCCTCTCTCCCGGCTATGCGGCACAGATATCTCCCAAAGCAGCCATGCCCTGAGAGAATCTGCACCAACCGGAAAGAGAGAGACCCGAACTTGCGGCCGACCCACTCTTTGAGAACGGGCCTCACCGCGCCGATAGTCAAAACACCGGCTGTAGGCTGCTCTAGCCTGTCATGCCACTTGCGAAGCGTCACCCTCTGTGCACGCTCGCGCCACCGGCGAAGTTCCTCCGCCATCGCCCGTCCACCTTGCCTTCGAGCATGTGCCGACCGCTCATACATCTCGGCCATGACCTCCGCGTCCAGATCCCAGGGTGGGGTGCCTGCCAGCACGCATGCCGCCTCGTAGGATACTGTGCGGTATGCTCGAACTGCTCTGACCGCTATGACCCGTTGCGGTTTCCGCAAAAGGGCCCTATTCGTAGCAGTCAGAGAGTCGACCCACACAGGCGCGCCGTACAAAGCCATCGACCGCACCACCCCGACATAGAGGTTCCGCACGCACGCAGCCGGACCTCCAAGGTTCGGCAACAAGTTACCAAGGGCTGCTGCCGCCCTGACCAACTTCGGAGCTTGGCGCTTAAAGTGCTCGTCAAAGCGCCATCTTCCGTCCAGTACCAGCCCAAGGTACTTCATCGCCTTCCCTATCTCTATCCGAACTCCCGAGATCAAGATGTGGGCATCAGCAGGCGGCTTCTTCCGGGCCCCATAGAAGTATAGGGCCTCGGTTTTATTAAGTGCCACCTTTAGGCCGAGACTTTCGATCCGCCGGACAACGTGGGTGACTCCCACTGTGCCCAGACGGGCGGCCGACGAAAACGAGTTAGCGCGGGCGGTGACCAAAGTGTCGTCCGCATAGCAGACAACACTGAGGCCCCGAAGTAACGCGCCCCGCAGCACCCAGTCGTACCCGATGTTCCACAGGAGCGGCCCTAAGACCGACCCCTGTGGGACACCGCACGTTACTGCCCTGCTCTTTATGGAACCGTCTTTCACTTGGTACGTGACATTCCTGCCCCGCAGATAACTTCGGATTATCCGTAGTATGTAGTACGGCACGCAGTGGTGGCGAAGAGCCTCCTCGATGCAGGCGAATGGGAGAGAGTTAAATGCGTTCGCGATATCCAAAGACACCGCGAGCACCACCTCCCCCTTTTCGATTGCCTCCTCCGACTGTACCTTGACGTGTTTTATCGCGTCAATGGTGGACCGCGCCTCCCTAAAGCCATATTGGCAGTCGGAAAGGTCCGGACCCACCTCCGACAGATGGTTCACGATGCGTGAGGCGAGGACACGCTCAAAGAGCTTCCCCGCCTCGTCCAAAAGCACAATAGGCCGATACGCTGACGGCTCATCAGCTGGCCAACCCTCCTTTCGGAGCAAAACCAAACGACCGTTCTTCCAGAGGGAGGGGAACCGCCCAGTTTGGAGGCACAAATCAAGCACCTGTCTGAAGCGGTCCTCGAGAAGCTCCTCTGTCAGAACCCACACTTTCCCCGGGATACCGTCCGGACCGGGGGCGGTATTTTTGCGGCGTAGCCGTAAGTATGCCGCTCCTAACTCGCCTGTCGTGATGGCCGGGATCGGGGCGTCATCAGTTGCTTGGCTGAATTGCCTAGGCGGGGCCATGGGGGGCGGGATGTGCTCGGGCCGGTCTGGGAAGAGACTGGCGATCACGTTACGCAACACGGGAGGCTCTAGGGATTCCGTAACTGGGGGGCCTAGGCTGCGGAGTTTCCCCCGAGCCGTGCGATACGGGCGCCCCCATGGATCGGCATTTAGCCCATCGAGCATTTCCTGTCTAGCAGCGATCTTTGCATTGCAGATTGCCAGCTGCAGTTCTTTCTTGGCGGCTTTGTAAGCCGTTTTGAGCACGCCTTCCAGATCGCGGTCCCGCCTACGCTTTCTGCGCTGCCGCGTATAGGCTCTCTGCGCCGCAATGCTAGCTACGCGGAGGTCCATCAGTTCCTCGTTCCACCAATACACTGCCTTTCTATGGGGAGGACGCCTCACGCGCGGCATTGCTGCGTCGCACGCTCGTGTAAGGGCTCCCTTAAACCACTCGGCTTCAGCGTCTGGATCATCCGATACAGGTTGGGAGTACCAGTCCTGCACGGACGCCGCCTCCATCAGCAGTTCCCTGTCGAGTTTCTTGAGCGACCAGCGCGGGAAGGAGGATGTTGTGCTGCTGGGAGGACGGATGACATTCCTCGAGGCCCTGACCTCGAACTTCACGTACCGGTGGTCGGAGAGGGTTTCCACGTCCACCAGTACCTTCCAACCGGAGACCCGTGCGGCGACAGAGGGCGTAGCGAAGGAAACATCCACGATGGATCCGCCCTGTTCTCGCACGCAGGTGTTAATGGACCCCCGGTTAAGAATCGAGAGCCCCACCTCCACGGCCCAGTCCACGACCAGGTCTCCACGCGGGTCTGTTCTAGGAGAACCCCATGCAGTAGCCTTTGCATTGAGGTCTCCCATCAGTACCACAGGTAGCGGCGCAGAGCGCCTGACTACGGCCCCGAGTAGGGCCATATAGGTTTCGAAGTCGGTGAGTGGCTTATTGGGCGAGAAATAGACGCCGATTATTACGACGTCTCCCCATTTAGCTGTTATATAGCCCGGTCCCGACTCCTTCACCTCTAAAAATGGCGACGTCGGCTTTTGTGCCGAGAAGATCGCCACCGACTTCCCTGTGTCGACCGCCCAGTTGGGTCTGGGTGGGACATTATAGGGCTCGGAGGCCACGCCTACATCGACTGACCACTCCGCCATGGACTGCAAGAACAGGTCTTGAGCTCCGGCGCAGTGGTTCAGGTTCGCCAGGAGGAAACATGTGGAAGGCGAACTATCCATTAATTGGACCCACGATTGTAACTTCTGGCGCCTGCTGTGCGCTCACCTGGTCGGGCTTCGATGTCTTGCCCTCCCTAGATCCTCTCTTCCGACTCTTCGGGAGGACGCACGACTTGGTCCCCATGCTGTGTCCTGCAGGACGCCCTGCCTCTGCGCAAATGGGGCAGTTGGCCTTAGCCGAACATACAGCGGCAATGTGGCCAGCGTTACCGCAGCGATAGCAGAGCTCGCTGCGGTCAATCTTAGCCGTGCAGTTTGCGCGCACATGGCCATCCTCCATGCACCTGTAACAGCGCTTGGGCTTGGAGTCGACTGCGCGTACGAACGCTGTACCGTATCCCACCTCCAGGCTACCGGCGTCCAGGACAATCTTTGCCGGCGCAACCGGGCACCGCACCCAGATGGTGCCCATCCCGCCAGCTCCCTCTCTAACCTGCCCGGTCTTTATTGAGTCCGGGGAGCAACCAGTCTTTTCCGTTATGGCGGAGACGACATCGGCCTCCTTCACCGAGTCATCCAGCCCGTAAATCCTGAAGTCAGCGGTCTTCGTGGGCCTGGCCACCATAAAGACCTCCGCCATATTGGCTCGGAGGCTTTCCGCCAACTTATCAGCATTCTGGGCACCGGCCGCCCCCGATAGCTCGAGTATACGTGAGCCGGTTGCCGAAAGCCTGAATTTTGGAGCTGGGATCTTAAGCTCAGCAAGCTTGACGGTCTCCCTTGCCTTCAAGATCGCCTGAGCGTAGGTCATTCCCTGACTCTCTGCCTCCGGCCGGAGAGTCAGGACTACCGCCGCAGATCTTGGTGGGCGGAGCTGGTTCTTGAGCCTACGCTCTTTGGCTTGCGCCTTTGAAGGGAGGGCCGCAGATGATCGTGCGGCTGCTCCCTTTTTCGCAGGAGGGGGCGCCTTAGACGCTGCTCCCTTCTTCTTCCCCTTGCGCCTCTTAGGCACCTTAATCCAGCCCTCCTCATCGGGCTGAGGTTGCGCCTGCGCTGTCGCCTCCGCGTGGGCACTCGACGTGGCTGTCGGCTTTTGACCGGCTGCTTTCGAAGCTTTGGCTGGCACTGGAGCGGGTTGTACCTCCGCTGCCTCAGGCTTATTCTCCCTCTTGGCTGCCTTGGGGGGCGCCTTGTCCCTCTTCTTGGGCATCTCCGAGGGCCCCGCTCTAGCTTTGGCGCGACCTGGGCCCTCTTTTTGTGAAGCAACCTGTTCCCGAGCCGTGGAAGGCTGCGAGGGCTCCACCCTTGAAAGCGGCGAAATGCGCTTCTCCAACGCTTCCAGGCGAGTATTTATCATGCCGCCTAGGGAGACCACCACCGATCGTGTTACCTCCTCCGTCACGGCCCGAATAGTGTCGGACTCCTGTGGTCTCAATGAAGGAGCGGCACTCTCCCTGGCGGACGACTTTTCGACTGTTTTCCGAAGAGACTCTAACTCCGCTCTCATCTTTTCCATCTCCTCCCTCATGGACCGGTTTTCCTCCGTGAGCCTCTGGATCTCGTCCGTGGTCGTCCGAGATGCCACGTTGTGGAGAAGCCTCTGGAGGGAATCGGAGGCGAGGTTCAGCCTCTTTTGAAAGACTCCACTCAGGTTGCCGGACTTTGCGCTGACGTGCCGAATCGCGTCGATACAGAGGTTGCCCAACTCTGTAGCTCGACCGATTGAAGGGCAGTCCGGCGTGGCTTCATACGGAAGCCTCGTGTGAAGCGCCATGTCAATGTGCGCAGCGAGACGCCGGCGCTTCTCCTCTTCGGTAAGGGGGGGAGGACGAATATTCCGGCCCTCAAAATCATCTGCGGAGGCATGCATCTCCGCGTCCTCCGTCTGCTTCTTTTGAAGCAGTCGCTCCTTCGACTTTACAGCCTTAGCAGCATTTGCCGCCTCCTCCTTCAGGCGGTCTACCTCCTCGAGCTGCTTCAGCTGCTCCTTTGCTTTCGCCAGGCCTGACTCGTCATCATCGAGGCAGTCATCGAGGCTCTGACCTCTGCCTTTGCGGCCTTGCACCGGCGTCCTTGGGGACTCGGCGGCATCCGAGAAGTGGTCGGAGTCGGGTTCGGAGCTGGAACTTCCCTCGGATGGTAGAGGAGTCGGGGTTTTGCGGCAACGCTTCCCGCTCTTGCGCGATGCCGTAGAGGTGTCGCTGAGCACCTCAGCCTCCTTCCCCTTCTCTTTTCCCTTCTCCTTCACTGGTTCCTTTGCAGGAGCCTTCGATTTTGCGCCGATGGTAATAGCGCCACTACGGGTCCGCAAGACAGGCCGTTTGGGCGCGTCCGCAACCTCCTTCAACGCTTTCGACCCCCTGACGGGCCTACTCGCTCCAACTTCTGGCAATACTTTGCCCCCCCCAGAAACGGTGGGGCAGCCCGAAACCGACGCACTGGACGTGACGCCCAGCTTGCCAGCCCCGGAGAGGGGTTCTCCCGCCTTGCGGGTACCCTCCTGGGGTAACACATTTTTAAGGCTTGCTTTCATGTTGCTGCTTCTGGTGACAATTTTAAGGTTGTCATCCCTTCCTCCTTCTTCCTTCTTTGGCAAGGCAGCCTTCGCAGCGCTAAGCGCCGCCGCATGCCCTGCACATACCATCTGGTCCCCACTGGACACTTCTACCACGGGCTTTCGCCCATGCATCACTACCGGCGGTGCTTTGTCTCCCCCAGATACAGGAGACGTGCCCGAGGACGGCGAGTCGGACGGCAGGTCCGGCTTGTCGGCCTCGGGGAGGGGTTCTCCCACCGTTTGGTGGGTACCCTCCTGGGGTATTAAGTTTTGAAGAGCCGCTTTCATAATGGTTGTAGCAACTCTAAGGGTTGCAATCCCCTTGACAAGTTACGGTGTTGTCGTTCACCAGGACTGTGCGGAAAAACAGTCACCCCGAGACGAAGTCCCCACGACCGGGGAACCCTACATACTGCGGAGGACAGGAGGTGTCCGCAGGATTGGACCAGTTAACTCTGGGGTTTTATAGAGTTTTCCTTCTCGCGGTCAGAGACCACCCCGGGTCTTCCCGAACGCCGCGTACTCGTGATCGCCAGAGACGAGGTCGTTGCAAACGCCGAGAAGACTTACGGCTACAGAAAGCCGGCGAGAACTTTCTACTCCTACGCGCGTGAAGCGCCTTGCGCACAGAAACGCTTGAAGGGCGCCCAGAAGGGGCGCCGTCCTACCCCGTTCCCCCCCGTGTAACGACGCCCAGAAAGGACGCCGTCAAAACTCCACTCAAAGCCACTCAGAAGGAGCAGCGAGTCGTACGGCCCAAAGTGGACACGCACATGGAGGTGCAGGGCCCAGAAGGGGCTCCCGCCTGTGTCGGGTTGTTAGCCGGCCAGTCTCACAGCAGCCCCCTCATTGGAGAAGGATGTTGAGGCTGCCCGTTGCCCAGGGTTTACCACGAGGAGGTCACCCAACACAAACCCCCCCCAACCTAACCTAACCTAACCTAACCTAACCTTTTTTTTTTTTTTTTTTTTTTTATTTTTTTTTTTTCCCAGGGGAAACTTGCACCCAAGTTCCCGTAGGCTGGGACGACCTACGGGATATGTGGGGTTGGCCTAAACACGGCCGACCCACTAAAACCCCTGGGGAAACCTCACACCGATTTGTGGTTGGCGCGGCGGCTGTCACAGGGATAGTGTTCCGCGCTTCCCACCGGCAACGCCGTTGGGCGTCCCGCATCTGACCTATAATGTCCCAAGGTCAGTGCGGCCCTGTGGGGCCGGCCTTCGGTGTGGGTTTCACTGCGGTCGCCTTCGCGAACCGCCCATCTGACGCGCGTGGACGCATCCACGCGGGAGAAGGTGACTCATCGGTTGTTGGCCTGCTTGGGCCTTCACCCGGGTCTTCCTCCTCAACCACCCTAACACCTTCCGACCCTGTACCTCTCGATGGAGAGGCATTGGGGTGGTCGGTTGTAGGGCCTTCGGTCCGGGACGACTCCTCCGTCGTCTCCATCGCAGACGGGGCAGTCTCAACCCCCGTTGCGGGGGGATCAGGGCGACCCCTGACAGCAGGGGGACTGCATCCCCTGCCTCCCATCAAGTGTTGGTGCGGTTTGCCTGCAGCGATGCAAACCGCACACTTCGGCTCTTTCGAGCACGCCCTCGATTGGTGCCCTGGCAGACCGCACCGGAAACAAAGTTCCGAGCGGTCAACCGCACTGGGACACCTCTGCCGCGTATGGCCCACGCCCATGCAGCGGTAACACCGCATCGGGCGGGGCTCAAGGGCAACCACCTGGACAAAGCTCCACCCAAGGAGGACTCTGCCGGGCGACACGAGCGTCTTTGCCACTCGAAGGGGGCAGCGCACGATAGTGCTCCCCGCATTGTTGGGGCCCATTCTGATGCGCCCCACCCTCAACACCCCCACTGGGCATCCAGCTCTCGCCGCAATCAACGCGGCGACGTCTTCGGTGGAGTAATCATCGTCCAACCCTGACACGCGGATATCCGCGTGTTTTTCAGGTCGGACGACTGTAGCCACCTCCGACAACACCTGCTCCAGCCTGCTGGCGAGCAGATCGGCCTTCGCGCCGCTCTCGGTACCGGGGACCTCAAAAAGCCGCGCTCCGGTGGCTGACGTCCTCGACCTAACCCCCTCGATACCAAGGTCGGGTAGGGAGATGGCCAGCCTGGCCTTTTTGATGGCGTCAGCGTACGTGACGCCCATCGCCAAGGCCTCCGGACGCAGCTTAACAACCACAGCCGATGAGGTGGGCTGCCTCAGCCTAGTCTTTCGCCGTCTTCGCGGCTTCCTCCTCGGGGCTACGCTTGTCGTCGCTTGTGGCGCTGAGCGAGGCGGCACAGCGAGGCGAGTCGGCGCAGAAGCCGAGATGGGGGCAGTCGGCGGGCGGTTAAGAGTTGTCGCCTGAGCGGCGGGAGCACCGCGTGCCCGCTTCCTCTTTCCACGGACCGCCGTCGCCCAATCGGACTGGGGCGGATCCGAGCAAATAGGCGGGTCTCTCACCGGGGCGGTGAGGCGTACCTCAGGCAGAGCGGACGAGGATCGAGCAGGCGAGGCCAGCCTCCGTCCAACAACCCTATCGGGCGCAGGTAGCACCGGAAAGCTATCTCTCCGGTGTCCGCGTTCAACCGCACGGGGTGGACGGGCACGCTCAGGCGCTGCTTGACTCATCTCGAGTCCGTCTAGACGGGCATTGATGGCTGCGTTGGACGCCTCCATCGTATGCCTCATCTCCATCAATGCCTTTAACAGGACCTGGTCCGATCTAGCCTTAGTGGCAGGACGCTCCTGACGAGGAGGACTCTGCTCCGTTCCCACCCGGTCTACAACAGACTTTAGGGATTCCACCTCACTTCTGAGGGCACGCACCTCCTCACGAAGTCGGCGATTCGCCTCCTCAGTGCGGCGCGCCTCGTCCGAAGACGTCCGCGATGCCAGATTGGCCAAACACCTCCGTATGGTCAGGGAGGCATTATTGAGTGTGCCTTGGCAGGTACCTTTGAGGTTCCCAGATTTCTGGGAAACCTCCTTCACTGCGTAGGCACACTTTAGGCCCACCTCATGGACTTCATCGGCCGTCATAGGGTCCGACGGGTCGGCGATGAAGGGCACGACAATCCGGGTGGCTTCTTGCGTTTCCCGCGCGGTAGGTTCCGCAGAAAGTACCGAGGTGTATTGGCGAGGTGTCGGGCGTCTTTTAGACGGCCCCGCTCGCTCAATATCCTCGGGTATGACTACTCCCCTACTTTGACGGTCAGCAGCGAGCCTCTCCCCCAATTCCTCACAAAACCGTTCCTCGTTATCCAGGTGCTCCTCATACTCCCGCAGACTTGCACGAGTAAGGGTAGCCCTGGCCGCACCTTTTCCAATCGACGTGCCGACAGCGGGAGCTTTCCCACGTCGGGCCGTCGAGAATTTCGACGCTGAGGCTGACGACATCACCGACTCGGTCCCCGAGAGGTCATCGGAGTCGATCTCCACGTCGTGCAGCCTTTTGCGCCTAACGCTGCCTACGGGTCTCAGGAATACAGAGCCAGTGTCCGAATCCGAGCCCCCCGCAGCCTCCACTGTCCTCTCCTCTCTGCGCAACACGTTGCCCCCCCCAGAAACGGTGGGCATGCCTGAAGCAAGCGTGCCGGGCGAACCCGATCCGCTGGCCTCAGGGAGGGATTCTCCCGCCTCCCGGCGGGTACCCTCCTGGGGTATAGTATTCGATATGCGACTTTCCATGGTTTTTGTGACAATTTGCGGGTTGTCATCCCCCTCCAAACGATGGCAATTCAGGGGCTGCCCTTCCCCGTTGGACCAAAAACGTCACCCACGCGTCGTCCACACGCCGAGGGTGCCCTATATACTACGGAGGACGGGCGGTGTCCGTAGGTTTTTACCGGTGTTCTCCGGGGCTTGATGGGTTTTCCTTCCCGCGGCCGTTTGGCCTCCGGTCTGCCCAATCGCAGCGTACCCACGGCGCCAACGGTGGGTTCGTTGCCGCAAAAGGGCAGATAACGGCTTCGGGGTTGGCGTACACCCCGGTTGCACCGCTCTCACCGGTGCCCCCTTTCCCCCCGTGCGACCTGAGAACCTTTAAGAGGCGGCCGTCTTTATGGTACGACGCCCAGAAGGGACGCCGTCAATAACTCCTCTCACTGTTCAGATGGAAAAGTGAGTTATGTGACCCAGAGTAGGCCACATATGGGATAGTGTTCCGCGCTTCCCACCGGCAACGCCGTTGGGCGTCCCGCATCTGACCTATAATGTCCCAAGGTCAGTGCGGCCCTGTGGGGCCGGCCTTCGGTGTGGGTTTCACTGCGGTCGCCTTCGCGAACCGCCCATCTGACGCGCGTGGACGCATCCACGCGGGAGAAGGTGACTCATCGGTTGTTGGCCTGCTTGGGCCTTCACCCGGGTCTTCCTCCTCAACCACCCTAACACCTTCCGACCCTGTACCTCTCGATGGAGAGGCATTGGGGTGGTCGGTTGTAGGGCCTTCGGTCCGGGACGACTCCTCCGTCGTCTCCATCGCAGACGGGGCAGTCTCAACCCCCGTTGCGGGGGGATCAGGGCGACCCCTGACAGCAGGGGGACTGCATCCCCTGCCTCCCATCAAGTGTTGGTGCGGTTTGCCTGCAGCGATGCAAACCGCACACTTCGGCTCTTTCGAGCACGCCCTCGATTGGTGCCCTGGCAGACCGCACCGGAAACAAAGTTCCGAGCGGTCAACCGCACTGGGACACCTCTGCCGCGTATGGCCCACGCCCATGCAGCGGTAACACCGCATCGGGCGGGGCTCAAGGGCAACCACCTGGACAAAGCTCCACCCAAGGAGGACTCTGCCGGGCGACACGAGCGTCTTTGCCACTCGAAGGGGGCAGCGCACGATAGTGCTCCCCGCATTGTTGGGGCCCATTCTGATGCGCCCCACCCTCAACACCCCCACTGGGCATCCAGCTCTCGCCGCAATCAACGCGGCGACGTCTTCGGTGGAGTAATCATCGTCCAACCCTGACACGCGGATATCCGCGTGTTTTTCAGGTCGGACGACTGTAGCCACCTCCGACAACACCTGCTCCAGCCTGCTGGCGAGCAGATCGGCCTTCGCGCCGCTCTCGGTACCGGGGACCTCAAAAAGCCGCGCTCCGGTGGCTGACGTCCTCGACCTAACCCCCTCGATACCAAGGTCGGGTAGGGAGATGGCCAGCCTGGCCTTTTTGATGGCGTCAGCGTACGTGACGCCCATCGCCAAGGCCTCCGGACGCAGCTTAACAACCACAGCCGATGAGGTGGGCTGCCTCAGCCTAGTCTTTCGCCGTCTTCGCGGCTTCCTCCTCGGGGCTACGCTTGTCGTCGCTTGTGGCGCTGAGCGAGGCGGCACAGCGAGGCGAGTCGGCGCAGAAGCCGAGATGGGGGCAGTCGGCGGGCGGTTAAGAGTTGTCGCCTGAGCGGCGGGAGCACCGCGTGCCCGCTTCCTCTTTCCACGGACCGCCGTCGCCCAATCGGACTGGGGCGGATCCGAGCAAATAGGCGGGTCTCTCACCGGGGCGGTGAGGCGTACCTCAGGCAGAGCGGACGAGGATCGAGCAGGCGAGGCCAGCCTCCGTCCAACAACCCTATCGGGCGCAGGTAGCACCGGAAAGCTATCTCTCCGGTGTCCGCGTTCAACCGCACGGGGTGGACGGGCACGCTCAGGCGCTGCTTGACTCATCTCGAGTCCGTCTAGACGGGCATTGATGGCTGCGTTGGACGCCTCCATCGTATGCCTCATCTCCATCAATGCCTTTAACAGGACCTGGTCCGATCTAGCCTTAGTGGCAGGACGCTCCTGACGAGGAGGACTCTGCTCCGTTCCCACCCGGTCTACAACAGACTTTAGGGATTCCACCTCACTTCTGAGGGCACGCACCTCCTCACGAAGTCGGCGATTCGCCTCCTCAGTGCGGCGCGCCTCGTCCGAAGACGTCCGCGATGCCAGATTGGCCAAACACCTCCGTATGGTCAGGGAGGCATTATTGAGTGTGCCTTGGCAGGTACCTTTGAGGTTCCCAGATTTCTGGGAAACCTCCTTCACTGCGTAGGCACACTTTAGGCCCACCTCATGGACTTCATCGGCCGTCATAGGGTCCGACGGGTCGGCGATGAAGGGCACGACAATCCGGGTGGCTTCTTGCGCTTCCCGCGCGGTAGGTTCCGCAGAAAGTACCGAGGTGTATTGGCGAGGTGTCGGGCGTCTTTTAGACGGCCCCGCTCGCTCAATATCCTCGGGTATGACTACTCCCCTACTTTGACGGTCAGCAGCGAGCCTCTCCCCCAATTCCTCACAAAACCGTTCCTCGTTATCCAGGTGCTCCTCATACTCCCGCAGACTTGCACGAGTAAGGGTAGCCCTGGCCGCACCTTTTCCAATCGACGTGCCGACAGCGGGAGCTTTCCCACGTCGGGCCGTCGAGAATTTCGACGCTGAGGCTGACGACATCACCGACTCGGTCCCCGAGAGGTCATCGGAGTCGATCTCCACGTCGTGCAGCCTTTTGCGCCTAACGCTGCCTACGGGTCTCAGGAATACAGAGCCAGTGTCCGAATCCGAGCCCCCCGCAGCCTCCACTGTCCTCTCCTCTCTGCGCAACACGTTGCCCCCCCCAGAAACGGTGGGCATGCCTGAAGCAAGCGTGCCGGGCGAACCCGATCCGCTGGCCTCAGGGAGGGATTCTCCCGCCTCCCGGCGGGTACCCTCCTGGGGTATAGTATTCGATATGCGACTTTCCATGGTTTTTGTGACAATTTGCGGGTTGTCATCCCCCTCCAAACGATGGCAATTCAGGGGCTGCCCTTCCCCGTTGGACCAAAAACGTCACCCACGCGTCGTCCACACGCCGAGGGTGCCCTATATACTACGGAGGACGGGCGGTGTCCGTAGGTTTTTACCGGTGTTCTCCGGGGCTTGATGGGTTTTCCTTCCCGCGGCCGTTTGGCCTCCGGTCTGCCCAATCGCAGCGTACCCACGGCGCCAACGGTGGGTTCGTTGCCGCAAAAGGGCAGATAACGGCTTCGGGGTTGGCGTACACCCCGGTTGCACCGCTCTCACCGGTGCCCCCTTTCCCCCCGTGCGACCTGAGAACCTTTAAGAGGCGGCCGTCTTTATGGTACGACGCCCAGAAGGGACGCCGTCAATAACTCCTCTCACTGTTCAGATGGAAAAGTGAGTTATGTGACCCAGAGTAGGCCACATATGGGAGCTGCAAGGCCCAGAAGGGACCCCGCCTAGTCAGATGTCAGCCGGCTGGGTCCAAGCGTCTACTACACGCCAGAGCGGGAGACTGTTGGAACCAACCGTTGCCCAGGGTGCACCAACGTGGAGGTCACCTGACTCGCACCCCAACCTAACCTAACCTTTTTTTTTTGTTGACCCGGTGGAAATCTGCGTCCAGATCATCCCACGGGGAGCGGTGGCTATAAGCTCAACCCGTTGTCGGGGTATGTGGGGATGGGCGATGTTCAGCCCGACCCACTAAAACCACCGGGGATCCAGTCAGCCTGCATCGTGGACTAGGCGGTGCCTGTTTTAATATTTTGTTCCGCCTAGACCGCAGTGTGTATTGCACCACCAATCCGAATCACGCCCTCTTTGGGCAACCTCCACTTTGCGTCTACTTCCGCGGCTTAGGGGCAAATCTGCCGTCCTTTTGCCGCGGGCGACTCCACGTAGGCGAGCGGGCGCGCCCCTCAGGGCGTTCGTCCTCCTTCTCCAGCGTCTCCTCAACTGTGGTGCCTCTCGAACGAGAGGTGGCCGGTTGAGGTTCTAGTGGGGACTTGGGGCAGAGTGCAGAGGGAGCCGGGAAGGTCAATCTCAGCCCAGAGGACTGATTAGGCTCGACCGCGTCCACCATCTCCGCTTCCATCATGGGCCCTTCTTCAGGTGCCGGCTCAGTAGTCCTAATGCCAGAGCCAAGGGCTCTGGTGGTAGGGGGACTACAAGCCCTACCGCCCATCACGTGGCCATGAGGCCGTTTTGCCGCAGCACAGACAGCACATTTTGGCACTTTTGCCGAACAGTCGGCATTTTTGTGCCCCTTTTGACCACACCGATAGCATACACCGGTTAGGTCAACTGTCGAGGGACACAAAGGCCTGGTGTGGCCCACGCCCATGCACCGAAAACAGCGCAATGGACGGGGATCCAGAGCCGCCACCTGAGCCATGTGCCAGCAAACCAGGATCTTCCCGGTTGCCACCAACTTCCTGGCTACTACCGCAGGGCAATTGACGATGGTGGCCCCAACACCGCTGGGACCCACTCGTATGCCGCCTACCTTCACCTGTTGCAGGGAACAACCCGCAACCTTGACGATTGCTGCTGCAACCGCCTCCTGCGTAGCGACCTCATTCAGGCCAGAGATGCGCACATCAGCGCTCTTCACTGGCCGAGTGATAGTCGCTATTTCGCTAATGGACTTCTGCAACAGGTGCGCAAGGTCATCCGCCTTCTTCTGGCTATCGGCGCCCGACACCTCCATTAATCTGGCACCCGTGGCTGACATGCGAATTCGGATGCCCCCAACGATGCCAATCTCCTCTGGCTTTATATCCTCGAAAGCCTTGAGGAGAGCCTTCTTGTACGTCACCCCCTTTTCAATCGCTTCATCACGCAACTGTATAACAATTGCGTGCGAGCGGGGGGTACGTATCCGCACTCTCTTTGGAAGAGGTGGCCTCGACGCTGGTGGCGCCTGGCTGGTCGTCGGATGTGGGCGAGCTGATTGAGCCCCCACGGGCGTTTCTTGGCGCTTGCCACGTTTTGAGCGTTTGCCCCTCTTTGCAACATCGGCCCAAGCGTCATACATAGGCGCTGAAGGTGCCGATGCCCGACTGGTGGACGGTCGGGGCGAAGTATAAGGGGCATCGCCAGTCTCCTCCATTGAGGGCTCCTTCAAGGTCACCCGTAAGTGGCGTGCCGGCATGGCATCCACGTTAGTTGTGGGAAGAGGAGGGAACTCCACTCTTCTGCCACGAGCCGGCACCGCACGCGTGCGCTGGCGCGCCTGAGTCCTGTCAGGACCAAGATTGTCCAGTCCATCGAGACGGGTATTAATCGCCCCGATGGATTTACTCAAAGAACGTTTGAGTTCTTCAAAGGCGCCCATCATTTGATGGTCCCTGACGGTAGTGGACGGGACCTCAGTGGAGCACCTTCTGCCGACTGTTTTGCGGAGGGCGTCAACCTCCGCCCTCAACTCAGACATCTCCCTCTGCAGGCGATCGTTATCAGCCTGCAGTTTGTGCGTCTCTGACGTGACAGTCCGCGATGTCAGATTGGACATGACACGTCGCATAGTCGTGGCCGCATTATTAAGCGTCCCTTGCAGAGTCCCCTTTATATTAGAGGACTTGCGAGACACCTCCCTAATCGCCTCTGCGCAGAGAATGCCAACTTGGTGACACTCTTCCGCAGAGGGACCGCCAAGTGATGACTCCCAAGGGACCTTCACCCTGGTCGCCATTTGGATTTCCTCCTCAGAGGGTCCTTCACGCAAAAGGGGCGGCTTATTCCGCCGCCTCATGGGTGGAGGTAGAGGGGGGGAAGCCGGGGGCAGTTCCATGCCGGCCGTCTCCATATCCCTGAGTACTCTCCTTTCACGGAGATCGGCACCGCCAATCGGGCTGAACCGTATCTCTTCGTTTTCGTCACACTGCCTTTCAAAGGCGTGGAGATTCTGCCAGTTAAGTTCCTGGCGAGCTGACCCGATACCAATTGGAATTCCGGTCCGGCCGCGCCGCGAAGTCCCAATTTTCGGCCTTGAAGCCGATGAAAGAACAGAGTCGCAATCAGACAGTTCGTCGTCCGAGTCAAGTACAACTCGCGATCTCTTTCGAGAATCGCCCACCGCACCCTGCAATGAGACTGACTCAACCTCCGACCTAGAATCAGCCACCAAGTCACCGATGTTGTCGGCGGCGGTTACGCCACAAACATCCCGTTTGCGCAGTTCTGTGCCCCCCCCAGAAACGGTGGGGCAGCCTGAGACCAGCTCCCCGGCATTTGCCGGCAAGTCGATCTCAGGGAGGGATTCTCCCGCCTCCCGGCGGGTACCCTCCTGGGGTAGTTCTGTTACAGTCCTGCTTTCCATGATTTTGTTTGACAATTTGCGGGTTGTCATCCCCCTCCAAACGATGGCAATTCAGGGGCTGCCCTTCCCCGCTGGACCAAAAAGATCACCCACGCGCCGTCCACACGCCGAGGGTGCCCTATATACTACGGAGGACGGGCGGTGTCCGTAGGTTTTTACCGGTGTTCTCCGGGGTTTTATGGGTTTTCCTTCCCGCAGTCTATAAAGACCACCCCGGTCCTCAGGACCACCGCGTACCCACAACGCCAAGAGTGGGGTCGTTGCAGCGGCCAAGAGGATAACGGCTTGGAAGCCGGCGTAAACTTCCGTTATCCTACTCTCACTAGGATCCCCTTTCCCCCCGTGCGACCTAAGAACCTTTAAGAGGCGGTCGTCTTTTTGTGGTACGGCGCCCAGAAGGGACGCCGTCAGTAACTCCTCTCACTGCTCAGAAGGAGCAAGCGAGTTATGCGACCCAGAGTGGGCCACGTATGGGAGCTGCAAGGTCCAGAAGGGACCCCGCCTAGTCAGATGTCAGCCGGCTGGGTCCAAGCGTCTACTACACGCCGGAGCGGGAGACTGTTGGAACCAACCGTTGCCCAGGGTGCACCAACGTGGAGGTCACCTGACTCGCACCCCAACCTAACCTAACCTTTTTTTTTTTTTTTTTTTTTTTTTTTTTTTTTTTTTTTTTTTTTTTTTTTTTTACCGGTGGAAATCTGCTTCCAGATCATCCCACGGGGAGCAATGGGTATCGGCTCGACCCGTTTTCGGGGTATGTGAGGATGGGCGATAACGCCCGACTCACTAAAACCACCGGGGTTGTCCGCCTTCCGCACACCACGTCGTCCCGGGCAATCGTCTAGCGACTCTACCGCAACTGTGTGAGGCGGATGCCCTCCTGAGGGCTCTCCTTGCTCCGATTGGAGCGCAACTCTTGCAAACTTTTCTTTGCCTTGTTATGGGGGGAGAAGCTGGGCAAAACCCCGCCTTCTCCGACCCGTTCGCCTCTTGCGAATAGCCCCTGATTGGGGGTCATCCTCCCTTTCGCGCTCCGCGGTCTCCTTCAGCGACATCACTTGCTCACTGAAGGATAGGACCGCGTCCCACGACCCAGCGTCGTCCAGCATGGCTTTCACCAGTGCCGGCAATGAGACGTCGGGTCCCACTGCTGCGCCCAACTCCGCGCGCTGCACCGCCCATTTGGGGCACTCCTCCAGCGTATGCTGGGCCGTGTCATTTACGGCCCCGCACTGGTGGCACTCCGTGGTCAGCTCCCTTCCAGCTATTCGGCACAGATACCTCCCGAAGCAGCCATGCCCCGAGAGGATCTGCACTAACCGGAAGGTAAGCGACCCCGCCTTGCGGCCGACCCATCGCTCCAGGACGGGCTGCACCGCTCCGATGGTCCAGTGGCCGTACAGCGGCTGTTCTAGCCGCCTACCCCACCTGCGTAACGTCACCTTCTGTGCCCGTTCGCGCCATCTGCGTAGCTCCTCGGGCATCGCCCGGCCTCCTTGTCCGCGAGCGTATGCGGACCTATCGTATATCTCGGCCAGAACTTCGGCATCGAGATCCCAGGGCGGGGTCCCTGCTAAGACGCACGCGGCCTCGTACGATACTGTGCGGTATGCTCGCACCGCTCGGACTGCAATGACCCGTTGCGGTCTTCGCAGCAAGGCTTTATTGTGCGAGTCCAGAGCATCGACCCACACGGGAGCACCGTACAAGGCCATGGACCTCACCACCCCTACATACAACTGCCGCACGCTTGCGGATGGGCCACCCAAGTTGGGTAGCAAGCTCCCTAATGCCCCCGCTGCTCCGACAAGCCTTGGGGCGAGCTGCTTAAAGTGCTCTTTAAAATTCCATCTGCCGTCCAATATCAGGCCCAGGTATTTCATATTAGCGCCAATATCCACCCTGACGCCCGAGATGTTAATGTGCGCATTGGTGGGTGGTTTGTTACGGGGCGCATGGAAGTAGATTGCCTCCGTTTTGTTTAACGCTACTTTCAAACCTAGCCTTTCAATCCGGCGTACCACTTGTGTGACACCAGCCGTGCCGAGCAGAGCGGCTTCACGGAAGGTGTCTGCGCGGGCAGTGACCAGAGTGTCATCGGCGTAACACACCACACTAAGGCCACGCAACAGTGCACCACGCAGCACCCAATCGTACCCAATGTTCCACAGGAGGGGCCCGAGGACCGACCCCTGTGGAACACCGCACGAAACGGACCTTCGTTGGACAAGGCCCTTTCCGTCAACGAATACCACCGTTCTCCCTCGTAAGTAACTGCGGATAATTTGCAGCACATACGCTGGCACACCGTGATGACGGAGCGCCTCCTCTATGCAAGTGAAGGGGAGGGCGTTAAAAGCGTTTGCGATATCCAGAGATACCGCTAACACCACTTCCCCCTGTGCGACAGCCTCTTCAGAGAGGGTCTTGACGCTTTTTATGGCGTCGATCGTCGATCTCCCCTCTCTAAAACCGTATTGGCATTCAGCCAAATCGGGGCCTACGGTCGAGAGATGCCGCACAATGCGCGTGGCCAGGACCCTTTCAAAAAGTTTCCCGGCCTCGTCAAGAAGCACTATTGGCCGGTAGGCAGATGGAGAGTCTACCGGCCGCCCCTCCTTCTTTAGAAGCACCAGCCTCCCAGTCTTCCATAAGGAAGGAAACTGGCCTGTCTGCAGGCAGACGTCGAGAACTTGCCTAAACCTTTCCTCCATTAGCTCCGATGTAAGGACCCACACACGACCAGGAATTCCGTCGGGGCCGGGAGCGGTGTTCTTGCTCCGCAGTCTAAGATAGGCTGCTTCCAGTTCATCGGAGGTTACTGGGGGAATCTGCCCATCGTCAGCATGAGTAGCGAGACGGGGAGGAGCCATTGGCGGCGGGACGAACTCAGCCCGAACGGGGAAGAGGCTTGCCACCACGTTATCCAAAACCTGGGGCTCTAGAGACTCGGTGATCGGGGGACCTGTGGTACGGAGTTTCCGCCGCACATTCCGGTACGGACGCCCCCACGGGTCTTGGTTGAGCCCATCAAGCATTTCCTCCCTGGAGGAGGCCTTAGCCCGACAAATCGCTAATTGGAGCTCCTTTTTGGCCTCCTTATACGCCACCTTCAGGACCTCCTCCAGCGGACGATCCCTGATGCGTTTCCGGCGCTGCCTAGTATAGGCCCTTTGGGCCGCGATGGACGCAACGCGGAGATCGGCTACTTCCTGAGACCACCAATATACGGCCTTACGTGGTGGGGGACGTTTGACCCTCGGCATCGCTGTGTCGCAAATATGAGTCATCGCGTCCCTGAACCATGTCACCTCGTCTTCCACATTTCCCACTACTGGTTGGGAGAACCACAGCTGAACCAGTGCGGCCTCCATGAGCAACTCCCTGTCCAATCTCTTGACCGACCAGCGTGGAAATGGTGACTCGCCGTTTGCGTTTGCTCGACGCTGGGCGCCCTCAGGTGGAGTAATCTCGAACCGAATATAGCGGTGGTCCGAGAGCGTTTCCACGCCTTGAAGTACTCTCCACCCTGAGGCGCACGCTGCCAAAGATGGTGAGGCAAAGGTGACGTCGACGATGGAGCCACCTTGCTGTCGAACACACGTATTTACGGCCCCCTGGTTTAGCAGGGCCAAACCCGACTCCACTGACCACTCAACGACCACGACGCCTCGTGGGTCGGTGGCAGGAGATCCCCAGGCGGTTGCTTTCGCATTGAGGTCTCCTAGCACAATCACCTGAAAAGGTGAGGACCGTCTAACAACGGTGCCAAGCTCAGCCATGAAAGCCTCGAACTCGGTTAGCGTCTTGTTGGGCGAAAAGTAGACGCCGATGACGACCAATTTCCCCCACTTGACAGCTACATATCCTGGTCCTGATTCCCTAACAGACATTGGAGGGGAAGATGTTTTGACAGCAGCCATGATAGCCACCGAGTCCTCCGTGTCTACTGCCCAGTTGGGCCTGGACGGGACGTAGTATGGCTCTGCAGCCACTCCCAGGTCAATCGACCACTCCGCCATGGACTGCATGAACAGGTCCTGTGCCCCGGCGGCGTGGTTGAGATTCGCCTGGAGAAAGTAATGCGTTACGAGCGTACTATCCATTAATAGAGTTCGCAATTACTTCCTCTGGCGCCTGCTGTGCGCTTGCCGATGGACCCGGTTCCGTGATGGATTTGGCCGCGGTCTTGGCCCTCTTCTTTCTGGGGGCGACGCAGAGTCTGGTCCCCATGCTATGCCCGTGTGGCCGCTTGGCATCGGCGCAAATCGGACAGTGCGCTTTCTCAGAGCACACCGCGGCTATATGACCAGCCTTACCGCAGCGGTAGCAGAGCCCGCTGCGGTCAATCTGAGACGTACAGTTCGCCTGAGTATGCCCTCCTTCCATACACCGGAAGCACTTCTGAGGACGGGTCTCCAGAGGTTGTACCGACGCCGAACCATACCCGACCTCGATTCGACCCGCCTGCAGGATCTTATTAGCAGCGTTTACAGGGCATTTAGCCCATATGGTGCTTAAGCCTCCCGGTCCATTTCGGACTTCCCCCGTCTTGACGTTGGCAGAGGAGCAACCCGTCGTTTCAACGATCGCCGCCACAACGTCCGCCTTAGTCACGGAGTCATCCATCCCCGACACTCGGAGATTGGCGCACTTTGTGGGCCTAGCAACATCGAAGACGTCTGCCATTTTCTCCTTGATTTTAGCGGCAAGGACATCGGCGTTTTTCTGGCCGGCGGACCCTGACAGTTCCAGCATCCGCGCCCCAGTCGCAGTCAGCCGGAACCTCGGGGCAGGAATGTTTAGTTCCGCCAACTTCACGCTCTCTCTTGCCTTAAGGATGGCCTGGGCATACGTCATGCCCTTTGCTTCAGCCTCAGGCCGCAGTGTTAAGACCACTGCGGCAGATCTCGGGGGGCTGAGCTTCTTCTTTTTGCCTTTTGATTTGGGCTTAGCAGGAGCTGCCTTGGAAGTGCTGGCTGGGCCCTGTTTTGAGGCAGTCCCCTTCTTTCGCTTCTTGCGCTTGTTGGCCACAGGGATCCATCCTTCCTCCGGTAGGTCCTGTGTCTGCGCTGTATCTGATGGTGTTGCCGCGGAGGAGACGACTTTTGGGGAAGGTTGGGCAGGAACTCTGGCCGCCTTACCTTTGGCTCCCTTCTCAACTGGCACCTTTGGTGGTGCTTTGTCTCTTCCCTTCTTGGACGCGGGCGCAGATTTGGTCTTTGCCCGCCCCGGGGCCTCCTTAGGCGGGTCGCTTATGGCCACGCGCTTTGACATAGTAGCCGGAAGAGTTTCGGCCATAGGCTCCTCTGAAGCTCGTCTTGGCCCAGGCTCCGGCGTCTGGAAGCTGCCTGAGGCAGATGCCCCTTGAGAGCGCGCCGCTTTGGCGGACGCTCTAGACGACGAAAGGAGAGCAGGAAAGGCCTCTTCTTCCCGGTCAGCCGTAAGCGGTGGGCGGGAACTTAGAAGCGGAGGGAGGCGCTTCTCCAGCGATTCCAGGCGGGTATTTAGCATCCCGCCTAATGAGACCATCACCGATCGGGTGATTTCCTCCGTAAGAGCCCGGATGGTATTGGACTCTTGTGGTTTTATCACTGAGAGAGGGGCACTCTCCCTGGTGGACATCTCCGCTTTCATCTTGTCCATCTCCTCCCTCATGGACCGGTTCTCCTCTGTGAGCCTCTTGATCTCATCCGTGGTCGTCCGAGACGCAACGTTATGGAGAAGCCTCTGAAGGGAGTCCGAGGCGAGGTTCAGCCTCTTTTGGAATACCCCACTCAGATTGCCGGACTTTGCGCTGACATGCCGAATCGCATCGATGCAGAGGTTGCCCAACTCTGTAGCTCGACTGATTGAAGGGCAGTCTGGCGTGGCCTCGTACGGCAACTTGGTGTGAAGTGCCATGTCGATATGAGCGGCGAGACGCCGGCGCTTCTCCTCGTTGGTAAGGGGGGGAGGACGAATATTCCGCCCCTCGAATTCGTCTGCGGAGGCACGCATTTCCGCGTCCTCCGTCTGCTTCTTTTGAAGCAGTCGCACCTTAGACTTTGAAGCCTTGGCAGCTATGGCCTTCTCCTCGTTCAGGCGGTCTGCCTCCTCGAGCTGCTTCAGCTGCTCCATGGCCATCTCCAGGCCTGCCTCGTCGCTATAGTCCGGATGAAGCCTCTCCACCACGGGAGGACGGTCGGGTGAAGTTGGAGATCGCTCGCCCATATCATCCAGGCAGTCATCGAAGCAGCCTCTGCCTCTGCCTCTGCCTCGGCCTAGCGCCGGTGTCTTTGGAGACTCGGCGGCATCCGAAAAGTGATCGGAGTCAGGTTCGGAGCTGGAGCTTCCTTCTGATGGTAAAAGAGTTGGGGTTTTGCGACACTTTTTCCCGCTCTTACGCGATGCCGTAGAGGTGTCGCTAAGCACCTCAACTTCCTTCATCTTCTCCTTCACTGGCTCCTTTACAGGTGCCTTCGCTTTGGCGCCGATGTTAGTGGCGCAACTGCGGGTCCGCGAAACAGCCCGTTTGGGCACGTCCGCGACCTCCCTCACCGCTTTCAACCCCCTAACGGGCCTACTCGCTCCAACGTCTGGCAGATCTTTGCCCCCCCCAGAAACGGTGGGGCAGCCCGAGACCGACGCACCAGACGAAACGCCCGGCTTGCCAGCCCCGGAGAGGGGTTCTCCCGCCTTGCGGGTACCCTCCTGGGGTAATACTTTTGTAAGAGTTGCCTTCATGTTTTTACTTCGGGTGACAATTTGGAGGTTGTCATTCCTCACACCTTCCTCTTTCCGCAGCAGGGCAACTTTCGCAGCGCTAGACGCCGCCACGTACCCTGCACACCTCGCCTGGTCCCCACTGGACACTTCCACCACGGGCTTTCGCCCATGCATCGCTACCGGCGGTGCTTTGTCTCCCCCAGATACAGGAGACGTGCCCGAGGACGGCGAGTCGGACGGCATGTCCGGCTTGTCGGCCTCGGGGAGGGGTTCTCCCACCGTTTGGTGGGTACCCTCCTGGGGTATTAGGTTTTTAAGAGCCGCTTTCATGATGATTGTAGCAACTTAAAGGGTTGCAATCCCCTTGACAATTTAAACGTTGTCATCCGCTAGGACTGTGCGGAACATAGGTCACCCCGAGACGAAGTCCCCACGACCGAGGAACCCTATATACTGCGGAGGGCGGGAGGTGTCCGCAGGATTGGACCAGTTTACTCTGGGGTTTTATAGAGTTTTCCTTCTCGCGGTCCCAGACCACCCCGGGTCTCCCCAACGCCGCGTACTCGTAATCGCCAAAGACGAGGTCGTTGCAAGCGACGAAGAGACTTACGGCTGCAGAAAGCCGGCGAAAACTTCCTACTCCTACGCGCATGAAGCGCCGTACGCACAGAGGCGCTTGAAGGGCGCCCAGAAGGGGCGCCGACCTACCCTATTCCCCCCCGTGTAACGACGCCCAGAAGGGACGCCGTCAAAACTCCACTCAAAGCCACTCAGAAGGAGCAGCGAGTCGTACGGCCCAAAGTGGACACGCACATGGAGGTGCAGGGCCCAGAAGGGGCTCCCGCCTGTGTCGGGTTGTTAGCCGGCCAGTCTCACAGCAGCCTCCTCATTGGAGGAGGATGTTGAGGCTGCCCGTTGCCCAGGGTTTACCACGAGGAGGTCACCCAACACAAACCCCAACCTAACCTAACCTAACCTAACCTAACCTAACCTTTTTTTTTTCTTTTTTTTTTTCTTTTTTTTTTTTTTTTTTTTTAACCCAGAGTAACTCATTACGAGTACCCGGGGCCTTGAAGAGGCCCCAAGTTATGTGAGACTCACCCGTCCGTCTTTCCGCAACCCACCGACTGTCATGGAGACGCCATTGTCTCCAGTCGGCTGCCAAGGGAAGGCCCAAGGCTGGGAAGGGCGAGACGGAGGGGGATACTCACTAACCTCTGGGGGACCAAACTCCGAAACAGGTGAAGACCGCGGGGCCTTTCCTGAGGGAATTAAACCGCGGGGTTCACCCTGGCGCCCGTGTGATTACCCGTGTCGGCCCATTCGCACATAGTGCGTTTAGGGCCGACACGCGCAGTCACACGGGCGGTACGCGTTCGCCACCACCACATCACATCCCCGGGAGGATGTGTTGTGGTTTAACCTCCTAGGAGGTTACCTCAACATGTCACACAATCCCTTTGGGGGGCAGTGACACACACACACACATTTGTTGCCACTCTAGGCAGCCCATTCACTCACAACATTTGCAACACTCAGATACGGGGTTCTACGGGGGGCGGAGATCCGCACCTCGTCTCCGTCTACGTCTTCGCCTTCGGGAAGGAGCGGCATCAACGGCGTCCTCGCGTCGTCGCTCCGCATCCTCCTTTAGGCCCATCACCGTCGCGCAGAAATGTGCCACCGCGCACCAGTTAGCCTCGCTCTCCAGCATCGCTTTCACGATGTCCGGCAGAGCGAGACTCCCACGTCCGCCCAGCTCCATCTCCAGAGACCGTCGCTGCGAGGAAAAGGCACAACACACCTGGAGAGTGTGCTGCGCAGTGTCCTCTGCAGCTCCGCACTCATGGCAAACGGAGCTCTCCTCTCTCCCCAACCAACAGAGGTTCTTCCCGAAGCACCCATGGTCTGTCAGCACCTGCGTCAGGTGGTAGGACAGGGCGCCATGGGTACGATGGATCCACTCCGGGAGCACAGGCCTGATGGCATCGATGGTCCGCGAACCGGCAACTGGGGACTCAAGGTCGCGCTCCCACTGCCATATCGCCATCTCTGTCGCCTCTCTTCGCGCCGCCTGGATCTCTTCCAGCGCGGGGCGTTCTCCTCTCGCCAGCATCCCCGTGCGGAGCTCGTAGACCTCGGTCAAGACCTTGGCCTCGAGCTCCCACGGGATCATTCCGGCTAGGGCCGTCGCTGCCGTCCACGACACCGTCCGGTAGGCTCGTACTGCTCTTGCCGCTGCCACTCTCTGCGGTCTCCGCAGGAGGGCGGTGGTTTGGCGGGAGAGCGAGTCCGACCAGACGGGTGCGCCGTAAAGCGCCATGCTGCGCAGCACTCCGGCGTACAGCTTGCGACAGCTAGAGCCGGGCCCACCAATGTTGGGCAGGACACGTCCAAGGGCCATTGCTGCCCCCACTATCCGAGGCGCCATCTCGGAAAAATGGGGCAGAAAGTTCCACCTACTGTCTAAGGTTAAACCCAGATACCGCATCTGGGATTTAACTGGAACCCTCACCCCGTCGACCACAATGTGGTGGTAGTGGGGGGGTTTCTTCCGGGGACCATGAAAGATCATGGCTTCCGTCTTGGGGAGAGAGACCTCCATCCCCAGAAGACGGATTCTCGATGTGGTCATGGTGGCGGCCACCGACGCGAGGCGCAGCGTACGCTGGTAGTCACTGCCCCGTGCAGTGACTAGGGTGTCATCCGCGTAGCAGATGACCCCCACCCTGGGGAGACAAGTCCCCCGCAGGACCCAGTTGTATCCGATATTCCACAGGAGTGGTCCTAGGACCGACCCCTGCGGAACACCGCACACCATACGCCGAGATGTTATGCGCCCCGCGCCCTTCTCCAGGTACAGGATGAACCTGTCTTGTAGGTAGTCCCTGAGGACACGACGAATATACCAGGGCACGCGATGGTACAGCAGTGCCTGGTGGATGCAGTCATAGGGGAGGGTGTTGAAGGCATTCGCGATGTCTAAAGACACCGCCAACACCCGTTCCCCCCTTGCAATCGCTTCTTCGGTAGTACGTTTTAAGGTAAGTACCGCGTCTACGGTGGATCTGCCCCGACGGAACCCGAATTGAGAATCCTCAATATTGGGCCCGTCGACGTCCAGGTGCTCCACGATGCGGGCTGCGAGCAAGCGCTCAAACAGCTTTCCCGCCTCGTCGAGCAGGACGATCGGCCTGTAGGCCGACGGCTCGTCCACCGGGCGTTCGCCTTTTCTCAAGAGCACTAACCGGCCTGCCTTCCACACTTTGGGGAACTTCCCCTGGTGCAGGCAGGAGTTGAGGAGGCCAGTTAGTCTCCCTCTCAGATGCGTCAGGGACAAATCCAAAACCTTGCTATGGACGCCGTCCGGCCCAGGTGCCTTTCGTTTAAGGCGGAGGCGGTCGATAGCAAGGTCCATCTCACCATCAGAGATGGGAGGAATAAGGGTCAAATCCAGGGGGGGGGTCTGTTCCGGGGGCTCGAACGGCACTGCCGTGAACACGCGCGTCGGAAACAGACCGGTCACTATCCGGTTGAGGAGTCCCGGCTCGAATGACTCCGTTGGGGGGGCCGGGTTGCGGAACCTGTTCCGCACGGTACGGTAGGGCCGCCCCCAAGGGTCTCTGTCGAGATCGGCCAGGAACTCGTTCCATGCAGCCGTCTTTGAGTCCAAGACTCGGATCTGAAGCGCCCGTCTGGCCGCTTTGAAGACGGCGTACAGTCGCTGCTCCTCGGCTTGAGTGTGGCGTCTCCTTCGGCAGTGCTGGTATTCGCGCCTCGCCAAGATGCTGGCGGTACGCAGGACGGCTATCTCCTGCGACCACCAGTACACCGCCCGTTGGTGGGGACGATCCCCGACCTTGGGCATGCTGGCATTTGAGACGCGAACCAGGGAACGCCGGAATCTCTCCGCCTGAATGTCCACTGACATTGTTGGAGGAGGGTCTCGGCGCCAACTCTCTACCAGGGCTGCCTCATCGGCCGCCTCTGAGTTCAGCCTGGAAAGGGCTCACCGTTGAAATTGGGCTGTGCGGACTCCTGCGCTGGGCTGGAGGCTTGTCAGGAGGGGAGTAGGGGAGACCCTCATCCATATGTACATATGGTCGGAGAGGGACTCCGCGTCCTCCATCACTCTCCAGTCCGCAACGCGACGCGCAGTGGCGGGGGACGCGAGGGAGATGTCGACAATCGATTCCCCCTGCCACCGGACGCAAGTGCTGGCGCCACCTCTATTCAGGAGGACTAGGCCGCTTTCCGCTATAAATTCCTCGACCTCCGAACCCCTGTGGTCCGTTCGAGGGCAGCCCCACGTGGTGGACTTTGCGTTCAAGTCTCCCGCTAAGATGATTTGTAGCGGGGACAAACGCCGCACCACACCCTGGAGCCGCGCCAAGAAGGACCGGAAGTCCTGCAGGGGTCGATTCGGGGAGAAATATACAGCAACCAAGGCTACGTCGCCCCAAGTCACAGCGACATAGCCCTGGCCTCTCTCCTTTAGCGATATAGGCGCCGCACTGTTATTTGAGGGGGTGGTTATGAGAGCAAGCCCCTCTGTGTCCCCAATCCAGTTTGGCCTGGAAGGCACGGAATGCGGTTCCGACACCAGCGCCACACCAACATCCCACTCCGTCATCTGCTGCACCAGCAGGTTTTGTGCTGCGACGGAGCGGTTGATGTTCGCCTGCAGGATGGTCATGCTAGGCTGTGCTGACATCGGGTCCCGCTATTGTGCACTCCATGGGCTCTATAGGCGCAGGCTCTGGAACGACCGCCCTCCAGAGGGGGGTCGTGCTGTTTGTGGGGGGTGGGCGACAAGTCCTGCTCCCCATGGCGTGATTAGCCGGCTGTTTGGCGGCATGACACACGTGGCAGTGGGCCGCCTTGGCCGAACACTCCTCTGCTTTGTGTCCCTCCTTCCCACATCGGAAGCAGAGGACACTGCGATCTATTTTGGCCGGGCACGAGTATTTCGTGTGGCCGATTCCGAGGCACTTGAAGCACCGTGTTGGGGAGGGCTCCAACACGGTGAGGTGCACTTCGGACCACCCGATCTTGATGTAGCCTTTCTCGGCCAGGACCTTGGCTACGGGGATTGGGCATCTGACTGTGGTGTATTTAGCCCCCCATCCCAGCCCCTGTCTAATTGGAGCCACTGCGATGTCGTTGACTGCACAGCCACCCTGCTGCGCGGCGGCCGTGACGATCATCTCCAGCGACATATAATCGTTTAGGCCCGTGAGCTTAAATTCCGCTCTCTTTGACGGCCTACCGACGTGCACGTCGTCGCCGGTCAGCTCCTTTATTTTGGCGGCCAACATGTCCGGCTTAGGCACCCCCGGTACCGTCGGCCTCACATCGGGCATCGTCGATGCCCTCGTCCGATCAGAGCCCTTTGCCCTCCCTCTCTTCCTCCGGCTGCGGGCGCCGGTAGTCCGCTTGTCGGCAGGCACCGGTGGGGCCAGAGCAGGGCTGGCTCTCGGCTGAGGTTTTCCTCCCCGGGGCCCAGCGTTCACGGAGAGGGCGGGAAACTCCTCCGCACCCCTGCTTGCAGCCACCGAGCTATACCGCCTGGTTTCAGGCACCGACAATTTGGCCTCCAGGCCATCCAGCCGCCCGTCAATCCGTCCTATTGAGGCGTCTAGGGTACGCTGCATGGCCGCCAGCGCACGCATGACCCCCTCACTGTCCTCAGAAACAGAGGGAGGAGGAGCAACTCTCGCCTCTGCAAGGGGTTCCCTCACCGCAGCCTCCTTAGCCTCCAATGCTTTACTCAGCTCTGCCTTCAGCCGAGAGACCCGGTTGTTGAGGATCCTGTTGGCCTCCACGAGGCGGTTCTCCTCGTTCTTCAGGGCGCTGTATTTCGCCCTCGTACTTCTCCACGCACTTATGCTCCTGCGATCGATGCACTTCGTCAGATCCGCAAGGTAGCACAACGCAGCAGACATGGCCTTCTTGGTCACCGCATGCTTCTCAGGCAATTGCGACACGAGGTGCTCCACCGAGTCAATCAGCCTTTCCGCTATTTCTATGGCCGGGCCATCCACCTCCTCCGCATTCGGGGGTAGCAGCTTCATCAGGTTTGCCTTCATTTGCTGCATTATGACGTCATTTGACTGACGCTCACCAACCGAAATCGTCCTCTCGTTATGGCGAAACCTCTTTATCACCTCATCGAGTGGCATACACAGGACCATGCCCATATAGGAGAACGCCTGCTCCTCCTCTCTCTCCCACACTCCTAGGCCGTGCTTCGCAGCCATCACGGTATGGACCGTGACAGGCTCCCAGGCCCTCCACTTCTCCGGGACAGGTTCGGAAACCTTGTCCGAAACACTCGCCGAACTGCCTTCGCTTCCAGAGCCACAGTCGGTCTCCATCACCTGCACACACTCAACCCTCTTCCCCTTCACATCAGAAGGCGTTTTGGTGCCCCCCCCAGAAACGGTGGGGCGGCCTGAGACCTGATCTTTCGACCCGGTCTCAGGGAGGGATTCTCCCGCCTCCCGGCGGGTACCCTCCTGGGGTAGTTGTATTTCCAAGGACGCGCTCATGATTTACATCATTATGGGATGCCTCCCAGACAATTTTATAGGGTTGTCATCCCCCTGGCAATTTAAGGGCTGCCGATCCCTGGTAGGCAGTGACAACACCTATGCGACGCCCACTCGCCAAAGGTGCCCTATATACCCACGGAGGGCGGGAGGTATCCGTGGGGTTTTAACGACTTTTCCTTGTCGACGCCCAGATGGGCTGCGGGACTGAACCCAGACCACCACGTACCCAGCTTATGCCAGGGCTGGGGTCGTTGTGGCGGACGGGACAGAACCCGCGGCACTTCAAAACATAGACGAAAGCCGGCATGAAGCCCTCGTACCACCTCACCTGCGTATGAAACGCTTAAAAGGCGCCCAGAAGGGGCGCCGGACTACCCTGTTCCCCCCCGTGTAACGACGCCCAGAAGGGGCGCCGTCAAAACTCCTCTCAAAGCCGCTCAGAAGGAGCGGCGAGTGTGCGGCCCAGAGTGGACACGCACGTGGAGGTGCAGGGCCCAGAAGGGGCTCCCGCCTGTGTCGGGTTGTTAGCCGGCCAGTCTCACATCAAACTCCTCTCGAGGAGGAGAATGTTGAGGCTGCCCGTTGCCCAGGATGTACCACGAGGTCACCCAACACACACCCCTAAGAGGGTCTCCCCCCTGAAAAGGAAGCCCATGCAAGAGCATGAACCCCCCTTTCCCCTCTGCAGTCGGCGGTGTCCCAGATAGGGACGCCACCGAGTGCTGCCGCTACCCTACCTCAAGGGCTTTTACGCGGCGCCAATACCCCTCAGGCTATCCTCTCGGGCTTTTACATGGCCATAGGCTAGTCCAGGTCGTACACCTCTGACTCCACGGACTGCCTGCGCGCTTGAGACAGACGGATCGGACTATCCGACCCCTCGTCCGTCTCTACCTCCGGAGCATCCTCTCTGTCCGACCCCAGTACTCTCCCTGTACCTCTCAACGGAGAGGCATTGGGGTTAGAGGATGGGGAGGGCTGGTCCGAGAGCGGGGCATCTGCCTCCAGCATCTCGACCTCCTCCGTGGTCCGTCTCGGCGCGTGGATCTGCGCTGTCATGCGCGCTGGGGAGCTGTCCCGCACCCTCCTTCGAGGGGGGACGCACGCCCGACTCCCCATAAAGTGGCCCGCAGGGGCCCCTCTGTCCGCACAGACCGCGCACCGCGGCACTGCGGAACACTCCGCTGCTTTGTGCCCCGGGAGGCCGCAGCGGAAGCAATCAAGGCTGCGGTCCACACTAGAGGGGGGGCAAAACGCCCTGGTGTGACCCACGCCCATGCACCTAAAACAGCGCATAGGGCGCGAGTCGAGGAACATTACTGGGACCCACAGCCAGCCCACCAGCAATCTCCTCGCCGCCACGACGATCCGGGCTGCCCTGACCGGGCAGCTCACCAACACCGATGTTGAGCCAGGCCGGCCGCCAGGGCCGGGTCGCAGCGCTCCCACCCTGACCTTATCCGGCGGAACCTAACCTAACCTAACCTTTTTTTTTTTTTTTTTTTCTCGCTGTGAAAACCTTTATAGTACATCATCGGCCCAAAGTGGACCTCCGATCGTCTGGGACTCTTCTAGCTTTCCGTCTCCCTTTCCCTACGCTAAAGCGCCGGGTGAGAGAGAGGGTCAACCAGACATACCCGAGCAAAAACACAGCGTACACAGTCAGATCTGTTCTAGAGCCTTGCGGTACCTGCCGTTGGCTAATTGCCGCTTGGCCCTCAGACGTGCAAAACGGCACCCGACTTAGGTGTAGCCGCCCTTAAGGGGCTCCCTTCTTGCTGGCGAACTTGCCATCCGCCGACCTTAGAAAGGAAGGTCGACCTCGACCGTTCCCCTCTTCTTCACGGAGCGCCTCACGCTCTCTATCCTCTTCTACCGCGCTACGCAGCATGCTCCTCCGGAGAGAAGATGCGCGTTCGCGCAAACAACGCTCACGCTCAAGCACCACGATCGGAATGCGTTCCGGTGCGGGCTTGGGCTTGGAGACCGCGTCCTGCGTCACAGAGGCGGTTTTATTAGCCACGCTCTGTGGGGTCGGGGGGGGGCGCTAGCGGCTCAACGCTCGCCACCTCCTCGACTGTTTCCATCCGCTCGTTGCCGAGCTCCCTCTCAATAGTCTCGGGGCCAGAGGCAGATGTTATGCCTCTGGTGGCCGGGGGGCTACAACCCCGGCCGCCCATCACATGCTTGTGTGGTATACCTGCCGCTGCGCAGACAGCGCAGTGCGGCTCCTTCTTCGAGCATGTCACTGCTCGGTGACCTAAATGACCACACCGAAAACAATTTCCAGTGCGATCGATGTCCGAGGGGCATCTCGGGCGCGTGTGTCCTACCCCCATGCATCTAAAGCACCGCATAGGGCGGGGCTCTAGGACAGTCACTTGGGCGGCACTCCAACTGAGGAGTAACCTACCCGCAGCAACAATAGCTTTCGCTGCCTTTGTTGGGCAACTCACAATTGTCGCGCCAGTCTTGTTGGGGCCCATACGAATGTTCCCCACTCGTATGAACTCCCGGGAACATCCTCCCTTCGTCGCAATCGCCTCCAAGAGGGCTTCCTTTGTGACGGACTCGCCCAGATTCGAGACGCGCAGACTCACGCATTTCTCGGTCCGAACGACAGTGGCCACATCAGAGATGACCTCTTTGAGACGACCAGCAAGCAGATCAGCCTTGTCGCGGTTCTGTTGCCCGTAGACCTCGACAAGTCTGGCTCCCGTTGCCGTCATCTTCGTCCTGACCCCAGCAGTGATGCCAAGGTCGTCGAGTGGGACGCTCCTTATCGCCTTCTGTAGCGTTTGGGCGTAAGTAACGCCTCCTTCAATGGCCTCAGGTCGCAGCGTGATGATAATCGCTGCGGACCTGGGCGTATTAACGCGCACTGTCTTACCGCGTGTCCGTCCTTGCACATGGCGGCCTGAAGCCGCTTGGGGGCGAGATGGTGTTACCTCCTCAGCAAGCGGCGTTTTACGCCTCCTCTTACCTCGTCGCCTCCCTTTTTTGCCACGAGTCACCGCCTGCGGCGCCTCCGGAGGAGGTGCAGGGGCAACTACTGATGGGCAAACCGTCGGCATAACAGCACGACGGGCGACAGGTGTTGTTGTCGAAGAGAGACGAGAAGTTTTCTTCGCCGGTGGTCGACTAACCGACGGATTGGTCACAATCGGGGCAGGGAGAGGTGGATATTCCACCGATCGCCTGCGATCGGCCGCTAAAAGCGGTCGGGTCCTCTCAGATCCAGGCAGCCTTGACTCGATTCCATCGAGGCGAGAACTCAATTCCCCGATGGAAGCGTTCAAGGAGCGCTGAATCACGCCAAATATGCCGGAGGCATTTTGTTCTGGTCCGGTATTAGAAGGGACCTCACTACGGGAAGGGGATTTCTTCCCCTTGCCGACTTCCTTTCGTAGGAGATCAACCTCCGCTCTAAGCGACTGCAGTTCTAATCGCAGTCTCTTGTTGTCCTCTCTGAGGTCTTTGGTCTCAACGCTGAGCGTCCTAGACGACAGGTTGGACATGACCCGAGTCATGGTGCTAGCGGCGTTATTGAGCGTCTTTTGGAGCGTCGACTTGATGTTACCCGACTTCCTAGACACCTCCCTAACGGCTCTAGCACACAGAACCCCAACTTCGTGGACATCCTGTGCTGATGGTCCACCCGGCTCCGCCTCCCAAGGGATGATTATTTGGGTGGCTAGCTCAACCTCTGCTGCAGTGGGGACACTGATGGTATTGTCCCTGGACTGCAAGCGGCTCTTAGCAGGACCCTTTTTTGGGGCACTCTTCCTTTTCTCCGCTAAGGCTTCCTTCCTCGACTTCTCTCGCTCACCAGCGAGGCTCCTATCCTCTTCCTCTAGCCGACTCAGCTGTTGTTGAGCTTCACGCAGGCCGACGGAAGTGCCAAGGTAAGCATCACGACCCCGGCTTGTGGAGGGAACCCCCAACAAAGCCGCTGCCGGGTACTCATTCTCGGCCAAAAACTCGTCGTCGTCTGAATCGTATTCTACGACTGGGTGAGCCCGTTTCCGGCTGTCACTCTCCAGATCGCGCATCTCCACCGCCTCGTCCGACGAGTAGTAACACTCGCCTTCTCCTAAAACTCCGCCATGCAGGTCTATGCCTCCCCCAGACACGAGAGGCTTGCTCGGGGCCGACAGGTCGGACGCTTTAGCGCCCGGCTTGCCGATCCCGAGGAGGGGTTCTCCCGCCTTGCGGGTACCCTCCTGGGGTAATAATTTTGTAGGTCTGCTTGTCATGAGTTGTTCCAGCAATTTACGGGTTGCTATACCCCACCAGTCTATGTGGCCAACCATGGCCGGTGCGGTCTAACAACCCTTAAGGGGCGACCGTCTTTGTAAGCGACGTCCAGAAGGGGCGCCGCTCAAAGTTCCTCTCACTGCTCAAAAGGAGCGAGTGAGTTATGCGACCCAGAGTGGGCCACGTATGGGAGTTGCAAGGCCCAGAAGGGACCCCGCCTAGTCAGATGTCAGCCGGCTGGGTCCAAGCGTCTACTACACGCCAGAGCGGGAGACTGTTGGAACCAGCCGTTGCCCAGGGTGCACCAACGTGGAGGTCACCTGACTCGCACCCCAACCTAACCTAACCTAACCAAACCTAACCTAACCTTTTATTTTTTTTTTCTTGCTGTGAAAACCTTTATAGTACATCATCGGCCCAAAGTGGACCTCCGATCGTCTGGGACTCTTCTGGCTTTCCGTCTCCCTTTCCCTACGCTAAAGCGCCATCATAACCTAACCTAAAACCATATTTCTAACCTAACCTATTTGTAAAAGTCACGCCAAATTTTTTTTTTTTTTTTTTTATTATTTGCGGCGCAATGTGACGTCCATCCTCTCGGCGTTCACAACTGTGACTGATGACGCGAGAATGTACAGGGTCGCTCTCGTGCATGGGGCTGTCGCGCGAGACATTCGGGCGAGGCTGGGCGAGAGCTCTCGGACGAGAGTGTACTGCCGGCATAATGATTCCGTTTACTTTGCGCAAGAGCTTGCGCCGTAAAGAATACATATACCTACCTACACTAAACAAACCAGCTAGGTTGGATTTAGAGTTACGAAGTAACTATTTAGTAAGGAGAGCCCGTTGTGCAACTGTGATACAGATGCTAACTATACCATCTTACATCTTGTAACGTCGTGAGCCGGGAGTGAAATAATACACATGAGTGCTGGATAAATACTGAATATAATTTATTGATACATGCCTTTTAAATAGATAGTCTTACATACTAACTCCATACATCACACCTCCTTCCCATACAGAAAATAAAATAAAAGGATACATTTTATTTTATTTTAAACGTATTAACGATACAATGATAACGGTTTTTCTCCACTACATCAAATATTAAACATTCTAGTACTTATATTAGGTACTGTCTAAAACATATATATTTTTAATAAAGTCTTTAGTAGGTACATAGGATAATATACATATCTTTAAAAATTTGACAGCAATACAACATTTCTTATCTTAATATAAAATCATTCTACTGTTGAATAATAACGTTTTGTCCTATTTTTATGAACAACATATCTTTTATTGTCTTTTATAATTACAACATTTGGTGGACATTCTTTTAACACTTTATACGGACCAGAATATAGGCTTTGAAACTTATTTCCAGTTTCATTCTTTAATAAAATCAAATCATTTACTTTATATGATACAGGATTAACATTACGATCGTACCTAGCCTTTCTATTTAATTTACTAGCTATTAAATTGTCACGTGCTTCTTTTTGTGAAGTTTGAATTCTAAACTTTAATTCTAAGGGATAGTTATCAAAGTTGTACAGAGGATCAATCATTCTTGAATTTAGATTAGACGGTAATGTACATTTTTTACCAAATATTAACTCAAAGGGAGTAAACTTAGTCTCCGTATGAACAGAAGTGTTATAGGAAAAACACCAAAAGGGAAGCCAAGTACTCCATGCCTCTGGGTGATTACCTGTTTGGATGCGTAAATAGTTTCCCATGTGTTTGTGTGAATTCTCTAAAGCACCGATACTTTGATGGTGGTACGCGGTAGACTGTAATTGGTTAATATGTAAAAGTTTACAAACCTCCTTCATTGTAGTTGACAGAAACTCTGTACCTCTGTCTGTAGCGATTTCGTTCGGAACACCATACCTAAGAATCCAATTATTAACAAAATTCCTAGCTACCTCATTCGAACTTTTTGATTCTAATGGATAGGCCTCGACGTATTTGCTCAACTCACATTGTATAGTTAGAATATATTTATAACCATTGCAATCACTATCTAAAGGTCCTACTATATCTAAATAGATTTTCTCTAAAGCCGAATTTGCTGTAGAACTAATCGTCATCGGCTCCTTAGTATGATGTGATGAGTGTTTTTGTTTTTGACACTTGTCACATCGTTTCACAAATTCAGTAACATCTATTTCAAGCTTCGGCCAAAAATAATATTTTTTAATATTATTCACCATCCGCCTTATGCCCGCGTGGCCACTAGTGGGCAAAAGGTGGAAGTCATTCAAGATTACACGTTGATCGTCTTTATCAACTATTCTTTTTGTGTCGTTTAAAATACATACTCGTGGTCCGGACCAATCACTTATACTCTTTATCTCCTTGATTAACTTTTCGACAAAAATATTATTATTATCATTTTTAATGAAGTATACTTCTTTTATATCGATTTGCCCACAAAATATATTCAGCTCTCTCACAAATTCGCCTGGCGTCAGTTGTGATCGAGAAGCTAAATCTATAAAAATTGTATTCAATAAGGGCGCATAACTCAAACACGTACTCTCGTGACTAATCTCTTTTAATTTACGATATCGATTTAGTTCATAAGCGCTTATGAAACGTAACTCAGTGAAATATTTCGGTTTGCTATGTACTTCTATAACTTTTGGGTGATCAATCCAATCGTTATTAGAAGCAATAGCATCCCGTGCTTGTCTAGCTCTTTGCCCTCGCGTCATTACATTAATTAACGCATGATTCATTTCTTTTAACTCTTCCGACGTTATTTGCAAACGAGATAGAGCGTCAGCAGCGACATTATTTTTACCTCTCAAATATTCTAATATAAAATTATATTCCTCTAATCTTAATCTAAATTTCATTAACCGACTGGATGGATCTCTCATTCCAAATAAATAAATAAGTGGTTTATGGTCAGTTTGAATTTTGAACGTCCTGCCATACAGATATGGTCGAAAATGCATTACGGCCCACACAATCGCAAGTAATTCTTTTTCAATAGTCGGATACCTTTTTTCTGCTCTGTTAAGACTTCGACTAGCGTATGCTACAGGCCTTCCATCACCATTGCATAAAACTGCTCCAACGCCATACCCCGATGCATCAGTTTGTAAAATAAATTGATTTTGCTCTGAGAAGTCAGGATATTGTAACACAGGGTGAGATATTATATTTTCTTTCAATAACTCAAAAGACTTTTGGCACTTCTCATCCCAATTGAAAACTACATTTTTTCTACATAAATTATTTAATGCATGCGCTTTTGTAGCAAAATTTGGAATGAACTTTCTGTAGTAATTTACAAAAGCTACAAATCGTTTGACCTCGTCTACTTTTTTAGGAACCGGATAATTCTGAACAACCTTTATTTTTTCGGTATCGGGTATGACGCCGTCAGCTGAGACAATATGACCCGAATAAAGCAGTTCTTTCTGTAAAAAGGAACATTTTTGAGGGTTTAATTTTAAATTTACTTTACGTAATCTCTCGAAAATATGTTGTAAGTTACTAATATGACTCGATAAGTCTCTACTAAAACAGATTAAATCGTCTTGGTACACTAGACATTTTTCATATGTTAATCCAGTCATTGCCATCGTCATCATGCGAGAAAACGAACTTGGGCTAGTTTTTAGACCCATGGGCATCCTCGTCATCTGAAACTGTCCTGAACAAAAAGCAGTGTACTTGCGACTGTCTGGGTCTAAACTAACATTATAATATCCTTGATGTAAATCCAAATGAGAAAAATACACGCAACCGGACAAAGAATCTAATATTTCCGTTATATTTGGAAGTGGAAACTTGTCATCATGAATGTTATTGTTTAATTTTCTATAATCAACAACCAAACGCCATTTTTTGTTTCCGTTTTGGTCACTTTTCTTTGGCACTAGCAAAATAGGGCTAGACCATTCGCTTTGGCAAGGCTCAATAATTTTTTCTTTCAGCATATGGTCAATCTGATTTTTTATTTCCTGTTTTAAAGCATGCGGTAATCTATACGGTTTTGAATAAATTGGCTGTGTGTCAGGTTTTAATTTAATAGTATGTTGATAAATATCAGTGGTTGACAACTTATCCCCTTCCAAATAAAAAATGTCGGAATATTTTGCACATAAACTTTCTATACTTATTTTTTCTTCCTTATTTAAATTTCTTAAATCTAACTTTGAAAACAAACTTTTAACTCGGACTGCATTTTTCTCATTTTCCTCAAAATTACAAATAGAATATTCCCTTATACTTTGAATATCAAGCTTTATTTCTGATAAATTTAATTCTTTTGTGGTTGTGTTCAAAATTCGCACTGGTATTTTACCATTAGTGGGGCTAACTAACATACTGGCAATAAACACTCCTTCACATATTTCTTTTGTACAAATTACGCAATCTTCTACTAAGTTAGTGTTAATATAATGTATAGATTCTGACCTAGGGGGCAATGACATTAACTTGTTAGATGAACTCATTAATTTTAAAACAATCTGTTTACTTTTATCGGGCCATAACGTTAAAGTGTTATGCCTCATGTCGATAACCGATCCATACCTTCCTAAAAAGTCCTGTCCTAGAATACCATGCGACTTACACGGCAGAGTATCAAATACATAAAACTTATGATTAATACTATGGCCATGTATTGACAACGGTAAACATACATATCCGATTGCCGGCACTTTGCCACCTATACCGTTTATAATTATGTTCTCTTTGTAAAGTGGAATATTAAAATCAAGAACACATTTGTATTTTATTGCCGAAATTGAAGCCCCCGTATCAATGAGCCAACTAAACGCATAAATGTCTTTATAAAATAATTCGACACAATAACTACTGTCACTAGCTAGAATACTATAACATTTAGGCACGAAAAAACTCACTTTCAGCTTCTCTAATCTGTGTCGACGTACTAGCCTGGGGTTGCGACTGTGAATCATCATTTACTAACCTTATCTGTTCTCTAAACTGTCTCTGAGCTCTATAATTATTATTGGAACTATTACCTCGATACGCATGTCTGCCTCGGGACGTATGTCCCCGTGACGGCGGCTGCTGGAACCACTGCCTGGCACCCCCTCGAGGTTGATGCCAATTGCTGGAACCACGGCCGCGACCCGCGTTGTACGTACCTCTTTGGTAGCTCTGGTATTGAGGCTGCCTGGAATTGTTTTTAAAATTTCTATTATTATTCCGTCTAAATGCCATGACTTCAGCCATATTATCTGAACCTGAAACATCCTCGTCTACCCCGGCCTGAATTGCATCTTTTAAATTATCAAAATTTTGTGCAGTTATAATAGTACCGATCCTACGGTTTCTCAATCCGTCACTAAATTGTCTAATTGCCTGTTTCTCATTGATTGATTTCAAAACGTTAAATTTTTCACTATCTCCGTCGGACTGGGAAACGGTAAGTTCAACAAACATTTCGGACAACATTTTTCCAAAAGCATCAATTGACAAATTATTTTGTTTGCAGTTTAAAAATTGCTTTTGCAATGCGCTGGCTGACTTTTTAGGTAATAATAATTTTCTCATGTCATTTATTAGATTAGGAACAGTATCATAGTTTGTTCCTAACTTTAACTTGGCAGACTGTGACAGCCTACTCTTAAGAATAAAAGAAATTAATTGCGACTGTGATTCAGCATTAATGACTGAACTGTAATATTCTATACCGTCCATCAGTTGTTTTGTATTAGAAATTTCGTCATTCATAACCGGTAATAAGGTCAAAGCCACTTTCAGATCGAATTTGTCCATTTTGGTTACGTAATCTAAAGACTCGGAATATTCACACAATTTAGTAATTTCCTTAAATAAATTATTAAAATCCTCGCAACACTTTCTTATTAGAATATTCTCCTTTTCATCTAACCGGCCTACTTTATTAATATTTTCTATATAAGTATTATATTGGCCACCGATTAACTTGGCTTCACTAAGCTTTTTCTGTAAAATATTATCCTGTCGTCTAGATGGGCCAATTTTAATTAAATACTGTCTTATTACAAATAACTCTTCATACAATTCCTTTATATATGTGGCCATAGGAATTTAATAATTATTAACAAAAAAAAATATTACGAATAGGGGAATTTAAGAATTAAATTTAAATACAATAGTTATAATAACATAGCATTAAAATACGCACCTTTATCATTGTCAAGACGTAGAACTTCATTGTATTTAGCTGTAATATGTAAAATATTAGTACCTTTGCTCGCTTACAACATTAATTATTAGGTATAAAGATTAATACAATTTTAATTTCTATGACAGGTTAAACATATTTTCTAAATAGTGTCCATTAAATAGTGTCCATTATTATTTATTTTATTATACTCGTAGTAGAATGTCGCGCCTACGCGTAGTACGTAAAAAATATTATAATATACCGCACAAACCGCACTGCACAATTTTACGCACCACACATGAATAGATACGTATAAGAAACCGCACTTTCAAACTTTACTATCTTCCACGTTTAAATCCGGGTACATGTTGAATCGCCGTCGAAAGGATAATCGCTGCCCTCTATTGTTTCCATTCTGCTCGACCTCTTGTCGAATCCACCGCAAGTGACACTTCCGATATATACGGAATATCCAGAACAGTACTCCAAGAAGCACGCAGAGCACGATGATCAGCATCAGAATATTTGTGGTGGACAAATGGAACCGAATCTCGTCGATTGGCGCACTATTTTGGCCCCCAGCTGCGTTTTGGGCTATTACAATATTTTCTTCTTTTGACTGCTGCTTTCCCATTTTAAAGTTTGCGATACACAACTGTCACACTTGAAAGTTTTAAAATGAATTGTTTCATCCATGATTGAAACACACCGAGAGGCCGATATTTACAGAAACTAGTCCTTTTACGGCCGGCGCCGGCGGCGGCGCAGCGGCGGCGGGCGCCGGGCGGTGTCAGGATCCTCGCGCGCGTGTCTCTACTTTTGGCAGGGTCGCCATGTAACGTCGTGAGCCGGGAGTGAAATAATACACATGAGTGCTGGATAAATACTGAATATAATTTATTGATACATGCCTTTTAAATAGATAGTCTTACATACTAACTCCATACATCACAATCTGATAACAGAATGCCCAATAAATGCCAAGGCGAAACAAGAACTAGAGCAAAAGACAGATGTATCGTTAACACAAAAAAAAAAAAAAAGTTTAAAACACGCAGTACGCGCACGTGGCTGCCTTTCACGGTAGCTCCCACATACTGCGCTTGTTTGTGGGACACTCGCCGCGCCCGCTTCCCCGCGGGTTCCCCTCCCTTGCTCTACGAAAGTACCTTCGATGCGCAACTGTATGCTTGCTAAACACATCCAAGATGACGTCACCCGGGATCGCCACTCGTCGATAGGGCATGCAATTATCCGCTCATTTTAGTATTCGGATAATATGGATACTTGGATAACGTTATTCGGATAAATCCGGATAATACGGATAATTTGAATAGGATATTGATAAAAAATTTAATAAGCATGTTATTTAGCTCTCATTTTCTAAATCCTCGTCTCTGATTACTAAATCTAGAAATTGAGCCGGAGCACACAGATTGTCCTGATGCCTACCCCATCCTAAATACCAAATAATGGACATTACATGGGAACAGCACCTTAGTCTCAATCAATGTCGTGCCATATTGAGTTTATATGCTCATCGCATACTCGTGGCTCACGTGAAATATAAAACGATTTTTCTTCAAGTATTATGGCTCTCAAATCAACAAAACAAAATTAAACCAAACAAAACTAAACCGAACAAAACTAAACCAAACAAAACTATACCGAACCGAACAAAACTAAACCGAACCGAACAAAACTAAACCGAACCGAACAAAATCAAACCGAACCGAACAAAACTAAACCAAACCGAACAAAACTAAACCGAACCGAACAAAACTAAACCAAACAAAACTAAACCGAACAAAACTAAACCGAACAAAACAAAACCGAACAAAACAAAACTGGCCAAAACAAAACCAAACAAAACAAAACCAAACAAAACAAAACCGAACCAATCAAAACAGAACAAAATTAAACCGAACAAAACTAAACCAAACAAAACTAAACCGAACCGAACAAAACTAGACCAAACAAAACTAAACCGAACAAAACTAAACCAAACAAAACTATACCGAACCGAACAAAACTAAACCGAACCGAACAAAACTAAACCGAACCGAACAAAATCAAACCGAACCGAACAAAACTAAACCAAACCGAACAAAACTAAACCGAACCGAACAAAACTAAACCAAACAAAACTAAACCGAACAAAACAAAACCGAACAAAACAAAACTGGCCAAAACAAAACCAAACAAAACAAAACCGAACCAATCAAAACAAAACTCCGTACAAATTTCACTCAGAGCCGCACGCAACTAATGGCGGACGAAGCGTCTACAATTCCACAATATGGCGGGCGCGGGCGGCGCGGCAGCACGGTTCAGTGCAGTGTTGCCATTTGCGAAAACTTGCCCAATAATTGTGCAAAAAAAAATATATTTAATGTTCAAATACGTAAAACTAATAAACCAATAATTATCCGTTTTATTCGTAATATTCGAATAGTAATGAAATTGATATCTGGATATTTTATACGGCTTATATCCGGATAATTCGGATATCCGGATAGTATGCCCTCTCGCAGCTCGAAACGCAGTGTGGCCACTAAACATGCGCCACCTTGCTTCCACCCATCCGCCCGATCACATCGTATTATTGTGTATCCAAATGGTACTAATTCGGCATCTTTAATCGAGTTATTGCAACCCGTTTCTGTAATGGCATATAAATCCGCCTCCGATAGTGACACGCCTTCGTAAAAGTCCTCTAATTTGGTCCGAAGTCCCCTAACATTCTGATAAAAGATTTCGACAGATGTATTATGAGGTTTTTGACTTATTGGTTGTCTTACGAAACCACACCCACTCGCAGAATTCAACATTTAGTGGCCATTTTTCTGGTTGACATAATAAATGATATTGACTCTCTGGCACTCCTATAATAAAGGACGCGTAATCGAATAGATAGAATAAAGCATAAAACGGAAAGATCGTTTTATGCTTTATGCTATCTACCTTCAAAGTTACGTCTTGACCGCATATGTTTCTTACATGTTTTTTTTTATATTTTCTGTCGTAGTTTCCTTCATAAGCCGCCAGACATGTAAAAATTTTTTGCGCTCTGTACCTTGAATTTCTGAAGAATAAGTAATGTTATCACCTCTTCTTACTTGACTATTTGGATACCTATTTTTTCTATGAACTGTCGTCCACTTTTCATTTCTTTCATTTTCCTCATTAACCTGACTATCCTGTTTGTCCATCTGCTCACTATTTATATTTCCTGCTTGCTGCTCATAAATAGGTAGGTTCGCTGGTTTTGTGGCCATACCTTGAGACGCCGGTACAGGAGCGCTGTTATGGCTCAGTTTCGTTTGCTTTAAACTGCGTTTTATCACATTAGCGAATGATTTTTCTGGTTCCAATGATCTTTGAGGTTTCTCATCTTCCTTTTTGGCTCTTAAGCGTACCTAATTCGTTAACTGTAATCTGTAATACATCTACCTCGTTTGCTTTTTCTTGCACTACCGCCAACATGTTTCGCAGTTTTAATACCTCAGTTTCCGTAATAATAATTGTTTGTAACTCTTTATCACGACACCGATTTCCACGCTCAACATTTACAAAGCTGCTGGGAGTAAACGTTTTATTAATTATTGTGTGTCCACAAACTGGTGTGTCTGAATTGTCACACTTTGGAATAACTCTTACACATTCGGGGCACAGCCAATTATCCTTCTATACTTGGGTAAAAACTTCAAATGATTTTTCCGTAGTTGCAAGACACTTTAAATGATACAGTTGCAGTTTTCTTGCGAACACTCCATATATGATATATCATAAATCACCGATTCACATCCATTACACTTAGTACTCATTTTTGTTACGATAAGCTAGGTAGGTATTTAACCGCTCCGTTCACTTTGCGCACGTCCGCTCACGAGCGAGCGAGCGAGCGAAGTTCTCTTCTCGAATCTACCGCCAGTGAGTCATTAAACCAGATTTCCGACGTCATTGCCTCGCCTCACGAGACAGTAGCCGCGATCGACGCCCTCGGTGGTCACCTCACCACCGATATTGTGGGAGAGCTCGCCATAAACGAGCTGCTTCTGGGAGGGTCCTCCCCGTTGGGCGCGCAGGCGACAACGGATGGGGAACCTAGCTCGGAAGACAGCCAATAGACGAGGAAATGGCGGGACTAAGGTGTGTACAGATTAATTTGCACCACTGTAATGGTAGATAGCGAAGTCGAAAGACTCTCGTCCCTCCCTCCCACCGCGACCCTCCCGCCCGTTACGGAGGATGAGGTGCAAACGCTCATTAAGCGACTCAAACCCCGTAGTGCCCCCGGGGCAGACGGCATCTCAAACAAGATCCTTAAGATCTTACCCAATCAGCTCATCCTTTTAATAGCAGCTATCTTCAATAGCGAACGCAATCTTCCCCGCTGCGTGGAAAGATGCGGTGGTCATAGGTATTCATAAGCCCGGTAAACCGCGTACCGCCCCCTCTAGTTATCGCTCCATCAGTCTTCTCAAATCGTTGGGAAAACTGTACGAACGCGTTCTAGTTTCCCGATTAAGGGACTACGTTCTCACTAATAAATAATATCCTAATTAACGAGCAGTTTGGGTTCCGGCCCAAACACTCGTGAACCCATCAATTGCACCGCCTCACGGAGCATATCCTTACCGGTTTCAATAAAATTCGACGTCGCGAAGGCGTTCAACAAAGTCTGGCACAACGGCTTAATTTATAAGCTGTACAAACTGGGCGTGCCAGACAGACTCGTTCACATCATACGAGACTATTTGTCGGGTCGCTCTTTTCGCTTCCGCGTCGAAGGAACGCTCTCCGCCCCTCGCCCTATCCGAGCCGGTGTTCCGCAGGGATCCGTGCTCTTTCCAATCCTCTTTGCGCTTTACGCAAATGATATACCCAAGACCCCCCGCGTAGAGTTAGCTCTATTCGCGGATGACACCGCGCTATATTCGTCTGGTAGAGACAGAGCCGCGGTTCCCAAACGACTCCAAACAGCCGCTAACACCCTCGGCGTTTGGTTTCGCAAATGGCGGATTGAAGTCAACCCCGAGAAAAAGTGCCGCTGTGTACTTTTACCGGGGTAACGACAATCGTTGCCCTCCGATACGACTATTTGACCGCCCCATCCCATGGGTTAAACAAGTAAAATATCTCCGGTGTCACCCTCGATAGAAGATTGTCGTTTGCGCCTCATCTCAAGATCGTCCGTAACAGGGCCGCGTTCTTTTTAGGTCGGTTATTCCACCTTATAGGCAGGCGGAGTATAATGTCTCTTAGAAATAACACGATGATTTACAAAGCCTGCGTCCGCCCCGTCATGACTTACGCTAGCGTAGTTTTCGCGCATACCGCGCCCGCCTACTTGTATCCCCTACAAGCCCTCCGAAATAGCTTCATGCGTGGTGCTCCGGGTTGCCCGTATTACTATCGCTATGTAGACCTCCAACGCGATCTCGATCTTCCCACTATCAAAGATTTTATCAAGGACGTCTCCCCACGCCCCCCCCGCCCGATCCTCTAAATGACAGTACACATTTACAGAATACACTAAACATGCACACTAATTTAGGCCCAAGACACCGTACTCGTAGAACAAGGGTACGAAGAACCGGTTCACACGCGCTCTACACCAGGTACAGACATGTATCTGGGCACTTCTCTCCTCCTCCACGGCCCCGTCTATTCGAGCCGAAGTCCGTGCCTTTAGAGGCGCCCTCGGGTGATTCAGCTCCCCGATTCAATCCGAACCCTTCGGAGACTCTGGGCGGGCACGGGGACGCTCACCTTTAAGTGTGCGATGCCGTACCCTCCAGAAATCCTCCGAAGGTGATTCGTTTCAACACGGCTTGAGGTACCCTTTACGTACCTCGCCGCCCCAAAAAACCCCAGTGAAGCTGAAAATGCCCCCTGTGGCAATCAGCAGTCTCTATACAAAAAAAAAAAAACAGAATGCATGCTCACTCCGAGGAAGACGTAACTGAAGAATCCGAAGAAAGAAGAACATCAGTCCACTATTAAGAAACGAAGAGCCTACAGCCTATAAGAAGAATACAGCCCACTACGTTACTTGTTATAAAGAAAGAAAATAAAATCCCTCCAGCTAAGGGCGCTAATAAGACAAGGAAGAAATTCGTTTTATTTCAGCTAGACCCTTTTCGGTTACCCTACTGGTGCTTTGCTTACAATATCACAGTACATACAACAACAAAATATACACCGTATGAGCTAGTTTTCGGAAAATCTTGTAACCTACCTAGTAACATGTGATGTCGACCCATTATATAACCATTATGATTATCCCAAACAGCTTAAATACAAACTTCAAAAATCTCAATATGACAAAATTTAATTACAAGTAAAAAGATAAGAAAACGTGTATGTTTGCGATAGTTACACAAACCCTATTACATATAATGTTGGTGATATGATACTTCTTAAGAACGAACAAAGTGTTAACAAATTAGATCCACTGTACGTAGGACCTTACAAGGTAATCGAAGATTGTGAACCGAATCTAAAAATAGGATGTAAAGGCAAAGAAATGTTAGTGCATAAGAACAGAACCTTACTATAAGAAAAGTAGTATATTTTTATGTAACCAATGATAGCAAATATTGTTCAACTAATTATGATTTATTATTATGATAGTCTAAGAGATAGTAAGTATTAGCATAAGATAAATGTCATTTTGACACGTATTGTTTTAGTTTATGCGTAGGTAGGTAGTATATACTTCTTGGCGGGAAGTGAAGAGTCGTGTCTGCGGTTTTGTTTTATTTTCTAAAATTTGTGTTATGTCGAATATTAATGTGAAATAATGGTGGACTATTAACCGTTAAGTGTTCGTGAGTGTTGGCAAATGAAACAAAACAGTGCAACGTCACTTTTCAAATTCTCTCAAGAAGTACGCCCGAGGACTTCCCCACATCTTTACAGAGATACTCTAAACACGGTGACGTACACAATTTCAATACTAGAAATAAGACAAAACTTGTAATGCCACTGTTCAGGTTACAGAAGGTGCTTGGTTCTTTCTTGGGGCAAGGTATACACTATTACAATAAAATACCAAATTCTGTACTAGATTTACCTTTAGATAAGTTTAAGAAACATGTGAAGTCTTTATTACTTATAAAAGGTTATTATACAGTCAAAGAATATTTAGATGATAAAACAGCCTGGTTATAATAAAAATCATATTATATTTGAATCAATTTATTAAAATTAATTTTTATAATTTTTATACTGATATGACAGCCTTTATCAGCATTGTCCTACAGATAACAAACAGCGTTGCGTTAAATAGATCATTAAGTTTTTATTTAGAGTATCTTAAGTGTGTCATGCTCTCTTTACTGTCTCTGCGGTGGTGGCGTGTGCGTCGGGTCGTTACGTTCCCTAAAATATGGTTGAGCGAAGCGATGGCTGATTCATATGTCCTGCTCGTGAACGGGTGCCGCCTGTGGAGGCTGGTCTGCTCTTGCATACTTATCTTATTTTTAGTATTATTAATTATAGTTTGACTTTGTTTTACCTAAACAATTTTTGACTTTTACTAGAGTACTGTAGTGGTGCTGTATGACATTGTGGAAATTGAAACTTTTACATAATTATGTGATGTAAATTTGTTAACTTACATTTTTTATTTTAACAGCATTGTCCTACAGATAACAAACAGCGTTGCGTTAAATAGATCATTAAGTTTTTATTTAGAGTATCTTGAGTGTGTCATGCTCTCTTTACTGTCTCTGCGGTGGTGGCGTGTGCGTCGGGTCGTTACGTTCCCTAAAATATGGTTGAGCGAAGCGATGGCTGATTCATATGTCATGCTCGTGAACGGGTGCCGCCTGTGGAGGCTGGTCTGCTCTTGCATACTTATCTTATTTTTAGTATTATTCATTATAGTTTGACTTTGTTTTACCTAAACAATTTTTGACTTTTACTAGAGTACTGTAGTGGTGCTGTATGACACTGTGGAAATTCAAAACCTTTACATAATTATCTGATGTAAATTTGTTAACTTACATTTTTTATTTTGTTTTTTTACATGTTGTGGTTGTCTTATGTATATTTTTTGTGTTTATTTGTAATGGAAAATGTTCTGCTATGATAGGGCATTTTCCAATATTTTTGACGCTGTAAGGGAGAAAAGAGCTGGACACTTGCTGAGTTTCTTGCCGGTTCTTCTCAGTACAAGATCTCCCGCCCAGAGTAGACTTACGAACCGATGGCATAATGACATTCACAAGAGCTACTTGTAGCCTAAACTGAATAAATGATTTTGAATTTGAATTTGAATTTTGAATTTGAATTTGAATTTGAGGGGTCTCATCATCATACAAATCGCACGAAGCCAACAAAAAATGTTTTAAATTATTTTTTATTTATTTTTCGCCAATGGGCGTGTAGTATATATATATATATATATATATACGTATATTACATATGCTTATGATAGGTTCATTATCGTAGTTATTATCGATCTTCTCATGTAATTGAGTCACTAATAAATGTTATTCCAAACTATCATCTCGTTTACTTTGACTCCCGAGCTGCCAACCTTATAAAACAAAATGGAAAATAATAAACATACCTGAAAAGCACTGAGTATGCTTTTTAGGTATGTTTATTATTTCCCGAGGTTCTATGCTTTGCCCTATCTGCCATATTCGAGATTGTACAGGTATTACTCATACGGATATGGCTCATACGGATGGCTTCGCAGCGATTATGAGGAACCGGTGTGCCTCCGCTTTGGCCAGACTTCGTGGTAGCACTAACGGCATCCTGAAAGTTTTCTCAGATAGGTGGGACTCTCCGCTCCTACACAGGTGGATGCAGCTCCACACTCGCCCAATTAAATAAATTGTAATATAATTATGTAAACATTATAATGTAATTTAATTTAATATAATATTATAATATAATATAATGATATAATATAATATAATATAAGGTAATATATTATAGGTAATAATAAAGAAATATAATGTACATGAATAATATTAATAATAATAACTGTATTTTTAACACTAGTCTTTAAGTAATTATTGTTACTAACTCAATATGGACTACAGTCCGAAATAAATTATTTGAATTGAATTGAATTACCACACACCCTGTATATCACGTGGTGTACATTTTAATAAATCAATGACAATTTCCATCATTTATTCATCATAACAAGAAATCACAATTATTTCACATATTGACACAAAATCACTTTAAAATAACTTTAAAAAAATGGATTAAAGTATCCATTTTTTTATTTGTCTGAGCCAACACATGGCCGATCTTGGCTCATGGCCGATCTTGGCTCATGGCCAGGATGGACAGACTTCACCCCCCAAAAATAGGTATGAGCGTTCCGGCGAACCCAACACTCGGCTTGTTGAATGCATGTCGAGACGAATACTAATTAACTGAACATAAACATCGGAGCACACTATAGAGAATCGTGGTATTCACACTTTATCCATCTTGTACCGCACAGGAAGCGATGAATTGCCGTTTGATATACTTAAATGAAAGATTAAAAATATACGATACATAGTCTGCGCGACACACGCGTCAACCGAAACACTCGAGCGACACGCCCTCAGCACACGTAAGAGTCCGGCGAGTCCTCTCCCGAAGAGGGGAGTGCGGCGAGCTCACGGCTTCCAGAGCTTGAGCATGCCGTCCTCGCTGTAGGAGGCGAGCAGGTTCTGGTGCGGGTGGTGCGCCAGGCCGATGACGGCCTTGTCGTGCACGGTGATGGTGCGCTCCAGCTTGCCGGTGGCGGTGCAGAAGGCGTACAGCACCAGGTCCTCGGCGGCGCAGTACAGCAGCCGGCCCCGTGGCGACAGCGCCGCCGCCACCAGCGCCCCGCCCTCCTGCTCGCGGCGCCCGCTCGAGAACGAGCGCACGATCTGGCCCTGCATGTTCATCACCACCACTGTGTTGGTGCGGTTGCACACGACGAAGTGGTCCGGGTTCTTGGGCGTGAGCAGCAGCGCGTTGACCGGGGGCTCGCCGCCGCCGAGCGGCTTGTGCGTGGCGAGGCACTCGGCGGAGCGCAGCGCCCACAGCTTCACGGTGCCGTCCGACGACCCGCTGAGCACGCCGTGCCCGTCCGGCGTGAACACGGCCTCGTTCACGAAGCTGGTGTGGCCGCGGAACTCCTTGAGCAGCTTGCCGGACTTGAGGCCGTGGATGCGCACGGTGCGGTCGAAGGAGGCGGACAGCAGCTGCGCCTGGTCGCGCGAGAACTGCAGGCTGGTGACGCCCTTGGCGTGCGCGCGCTCCAGCCGGCGCTGCACCTGGCCGGAGCCGAGACGCCACACGCAGACGCCGCCGTCGTTGGCGCCCACGGCCAGGGCGTCCGAGTCGCGCGCGAACGCCAGGCTGAGCACCGCCGCCTCCATGCTCATGTACTCCTCGGCCGCCTGGTAGCGCAGGTCCTTGCGGATCTTGCCCGTCGTGAAGTTCCACACCTCCACGAGCCCGTCCACCGACCCCGTCACCAGGTACTGCCCGTCGGGCGAGAAGCGCGCGCACTCCACGTGCGACTTCTGCCCGAACTTGATCATCTTGGACAGCTGCGTGGGGCACTGGTCGTCCTCCTCGTCGCGGATCGCCGCCTTGCCCCGGAACAGATCGATGGTCGTGCCTGCGACGATACACGTATCACGTTAACATCGAAACAGAACATACATGTTTTAGGCGAAATTATGACATAAACTGAAAAAAATATATATCTTGTACTGCATTACTTATGCTGCCACTAATGAAGTAGCAAACCGAGTGAGCTCTAAGTGAGTAGGTATAAAATTGATCTAAAATCAATCTATTATCTAAAATCGATATACCACTAACGTAGCCGACAATTACTAATGCTTACAGGATAAAAAATAGTCCAAGTGGTACTGATCGTATAATAAGGTAGTTACCGGGCGGCAGCAGGCCCTGGTGCTGCTGCCACTTGAGCGCCTGCCCGAGCAGCGCCAGCAGCCGCGAGCTCGGCACCACGGACACCTCGCCGGCCAGCGCCGCCGCCACGCCCGCGCGCCGCCGCTCCTTGCCGCCGCCGCTGCCGTACGCCTCACGCGGGTCGAAGTACGACCGCGCCACCAGGTTCTCTACGCCCACACACACACCTCGTACTCAACCAGTATTACTAATGTGCTCCCTACTCACCTTACATCGATTCGAATAACAATAAGTATTGAAATGAAACAACTTTTACGGATCTACTCGCGTTTATTTTCGCGTTTTTTTTTTGTAAAATAAACGCGAGTAGATCCGTGAAAGTTGTTTCATTTCAATGTGTAGTGTTCGCGTAAACTTTAGAAAACAATATTACAATAAGTAATAGTAATTTATGTGTGACTGAATAACGGATATTCAACCACACTCTTGGTCGAAGCGTATATACATATTCGACAAAATATGTGTGCATTTTGCACATATTGAGTTACTAGTATCATACTTTTAATAATATGACATCGAGACAGATGCATTTTTGATTAACATGTGAGTTTTTCTTTCATTATTTGGTAGGGATTTGAATAATGTATACTGAATATAAAAAGTAGCTGAATAGCTAAATACTAAATATTTGCCATATTATTTGTAGCATCTCAAATAATGATGATGATGCACAAAAAATTTTGTATGAGTATATATGTGTTCAACACAAATCAAATAAATGAATAAACGCACCAAGGTGAATGTAGCGATCGGGCTCCTGCTGCTTCATGAGCAGGCAGGGGTGCGTCTGGCGCAGCAGCGAGCGCGCGGCGCCGAGCTCGCGCAGCTCGATCAGCTCAAGCACAACCTGCTCGTACAGCTCCATCAGCTTCTTGTCGGGCAGCTTCAGCGACGCCGTGGCCTTCAGCACCACGTCCCAGTGCCCGTTGTTGATGTCTGCACAGAAGCCATCTACGCTGTCCACTGTGTTCAATGTCACACCTGTCTCCTCCTACATAAGTTATACATTTATAAACACATTTTATCAAAGTACCAAAGGCTTGCTTTTCGTTAGATTACACGATTATTTGAAAGTGTAACTCACTTGCAATGTCTGCAATGTCTTGGTGAGGTTAGATTCCTTTAGGTACTGCTGAATCAAACGAATGACACTGAAACAAAATACATTTATGCGGTTTGTTCAATTATTTGTTTGGTCAGAGTGTCGCCTTATATGTTTAGTATATTTCACAAGTAAGCCCGACCCTCGACCAGAATTTAGGACAAGTCTTTAGCATAATAAATAATGTTGAATGTAGATTATGAACTTTGAAATGTAGCACAAGAATATCAGAGTCTGCAAAGCATTATTGGGACATCTGTGTTGGGACTCAATCGAGATCCCAATCGTCTCTTCAAAGAATAAATGTGTATGATAGGTACTTACTCAGCTGATTCAATTTCTATTGACATGATGACTGAAAGTAGTGAAACTTTACACAAAAATAAATACCACAATTCAATAGCGTAACTATAACAAAGAAAATTCTCAAATTAACGACTTGTAAAATAAATCCAATCAAAGTTCAAGCAACAACATTAAATAGGACTAATGCAACTGATATTGTATGTAAGGTAAGGTTAAGAAACTCCTCGGAAATTCATCAATATACCAACAAACCAATCACATCTGATCCAATCCAATCAATCAATCAAAGACTAAGAGTTTTGATTTTCTTTTCCCGTCTTATGTAGAAAATACAAAGGGATCTAACCCATACAGTCAGTATTCAATTTGAAAAGGGTACCTCTGTTTTTACTAATTCACCACAAAAATCTATAGCGAACACGTTTTATAAAATAAACTAAAACTGCAAACATGACACTTTCGTTTTTTCAGATGCTTGGGATACAATAAAGTTACTAAAAAGTTCATGTCGCATTAGGCACTCTGATTAGTGAGCCAAGCACTAACTTCTTTTTAGCATTGCGTATAAGATAATCGTTGTATGGAAATAACCTTTCAATTAACTTACTTAGAAATTTATCTTCACAGCAATGAAGCATGCTTGTGTGCTTAAATCAAAAAGGCATTCTTCTGAGTCCCATTTCAATCATGATTTAAATTGAAACTTATATAATTAAAAAAACAAACTAAAAAGTACACGGCTACTAGGTCCCTAGTAGTAGGTAGGTATATTATGTTGTATATTACATACAGTCCACGGAACAGGGTAATGTTATGAAAATACGTTTATACCAACACAAAGATAAAATCTACAAAACTCGAGCACCGTCTTTATGAGAGGGGTGAATCTTCCATATATTGAATATATACAAAAATTTCATATCCTCTCCAGTGTCGGAGCGGTTTTGACAAAAAACGCGCAGGTATCGCTCAGGTGTCGAGCGCTTCAAGGAGAAAATGCCGCGTGTCGCCGCGCGTCATTGAAATGACTATATCTTAGGAATTATGTATTGAAGAGATGTAAAACTTGTGCTGTAGGAATCGTTATTAACTTAGCTAAAAACTTATCTATAAATATGTACAGTTTTACCTTTACTAGAATAAAAATTGATTTAAAATTCGAAGGTGGAGCGATTTTTCCAATTTATTTACCAAAAAATGTGATATTTTTTAATAAAAGCCTTTATTTCAAAAATGCTTACTTTATTTACTACCTCATATACTACTTTCATGATTATATCACAGCACAACACAAATCAAAACACTTAAAATAAAACAAAACACAACGCATGTGTAAAGTGCGCACCTTTGCCTTGCTTGACAACTGATAAAAAAATCAATATGTTAGCGACGCTTCATAATTAACGTCTAGAACAAGTTAGATTTACGGTAAAATAGTATTTATGAGTTTATTGTTACGTTATAGTACCAAGAAATAAGTTTAAATTGTTAATAGGAATGAAACTTTCCATGGAAGTTTCTAGAAAGTTGTAGAAATGTATAGAACATTCTTTGTAAGATCAACCGATCATAGAAAAGTCCAAACACGGCATCGAACTTTCGAGAAACGCGTAGACTCTAAGAGTGAAAGAGACGGCAATAGTTTAGAGAGAGATAGGTATATGTTCGCGGACCTATAAATACGCGGGACTTTTCTGCGGTCGGCAGTCAGTCTGAAAATGTTCTCAGCGATCGGTAGAATCCACGCCGAGAGTACTGAGTTATAAAGTGTTAGTCAGTAAGTCAGTGAGTCAGTCTCATTTGAATGCTCGCAGCGATCGGTAGAATCCACGCCGCCGTATTGAGTTGTAAAGTGTTTAGTCAGTCTTTTTTTTTTTTTTTTTTATTGGTTATAGGCAGGCATTTGACTACACCTCACCTGATGATAAGTGACGGTGCGGTCGAGGATGGAACATGCCTGCCTAGAAATAGCCTATTCACTCTAGCCTTGAAGAGGTCCAGATTATACCTTTCAGGGAACACATTCGCAGGCAGCGCGTTCCATTCCCTAGCTGTACGCACTAAGAAAGTTGAACCGAATCGGCTCGTGCGACAAGGTGGCATATCTACAACATAGGGATGGAACTCGCGCCTCGCGCTCCGATAGCGGAAAGTGGATGGTGGGATTAGGTCGTGCAACTCCTTCGCGCACTCCCCGAAATGAATCCTGTAGAAGACCGACAGACGAGCCACCCTACGCCTACAGTCAGTTAGGCAGTATGCATTTAGTGGTCGCATCGATCGGTAGAATCCACGCCGATTAATACTGAGTTGTAAAATGTGTTTATTATGAGCCTGTCGAAAACACAGCGTCGCTTATGAAGAAGCAGTGTGCACTCACCTTAATTCCATCACTTTACTTACGGTTTTTTAGTGTTTCTATGATGGTGGCACTTCACATGACTATTTGTATTCGCGTATTTGCCATATTTGGCAAATAATTGCCATGTGTTGTAGGGCAATTATTTGCCAAATATGGCAAATACGCGAATACAAATAGCCATGTGAAGTGCCACCATGACTGATTTCTGAACGTAGATCCATCTGTTAAATACCTGTCGAAGGCGCGAATCGCGCTAAGTTGTCATTGCGTATGTAACTCGCCGCCATTACTGTTCGTTCGAACTTTTTTTTTAGCTAAATAAAAGTTATAGAGGTGTTAAATACAACGAAAAAAGTGTTCAAAGAGCGCAGTGTATCTTATACTATCGTAATATCTTAACATAATGAGTGAGGACGCCGTATTATACGCGGCTCCAAACGCCGGTGATAGTGAGGTAGGTAGTGCTGGTAAACATACGGCGGTATGTTTACCGGCACTACCTACCTCACTACCACCACCGTAAACAACTCATCGAGTTCAGGCTCGTCCTCTTCGTCCTCGGAGAGTGAGCGACCGGCTCATAAGAAGAAACACGGCCGATCATCCGATCCGCGGATTGATACACTGATGACTCAGGTGAGTTATCTTTCCAATTTGTATATGCAGAGTCTCGGCGGCTCGTATCAAATCGAACGTCAATATTTAGATACACCGCAGAATATTGCAAATGATAACGCTTCTACAGAATTTATCACTAACCCTAATGACAACAGAAGGGTGTTAGAGTTGGGTAGAATCGAGACAGATTATAATAAGTCAAAGGTGATCAGGGCTGCTCCAGCCGACAGAATTTCGCAGCTTAGAGAGCTACAGCATTTTGGAGACCCACATTGGAAGCATATAAGGTATTCCAGGGGGGTAACCACGACCTCTTATAGCAGTATTATTGCAGTTGTGAAAACGAGACGCGTGTAGCGGTGAATATACATGCGTCTCTTTTCCACAACTGTAATAATACTGCTATAAGAGCTCATAGTCAGGGGGCAGGGCGTTACAAACATTTGCAGCAACACCCGCTTTCGTAGAATTGAAGATAAATGATGAACTTTGTCATCTAAATAAGGACAAAGATTTTTTAGCGGGAACTGAGGCTGTAGTAGCTGCATTGTCAAATGCTGTTTTAGAACAAAGAGAGTTATTACGAGCTGGTTTACAGAACATAGTTGACTGGGCTTGTCAATCACCCCAGGAGCTCAATCCTCAGAATTTATTTGAAAAGATATCAACAAGTTTTAGCAACAGTTCTGACACATACAAAAACATTGAAGAGACACTTCAGATTATTTGTGGCAAAAGGGCTGAGTGTGTTGAGATAAGACGGGAGAGAATTTTGAAGGAGATCTCAAATAAGCCTATACAATCAGCTCTTCGTAACATTCCACCCAGTGTTGAACATCTTTTTGATAGAGAAAAGTTGTTACCTTTAATTCAGTCACTTGGTGGACCTCAGTCATGGCTCAGTCCTTCGCTACCTAGAGAACCCAGATTTTCCTTAAAAAGAAAGCAGGGGGAGTCCGGCCCATCAACCTCTGCTTATCATCCAAAGAAATTTAAACATTCTTCTAGAAATCAGAAATTTAACGATAAGAAGGGAAAGGGAGAAGAAATCTTCCTTTCGTTCCCGTCAAGAGGGAACTGCAAAGGATCAGACCAGATGACTATCAGATGAAGTTCAGGGGGGGATGCTTAGCGGACTATCAGACAATATGGAGAGAGCTCGGAGCCAACCAATTTGTTATGAAAGCTATAACAGCATCTCGAATACCATTTATAAAGAAACCTCCACTAGTGTATCAATCAATAAGTGTGATCCAGAGGTATGCCACCAGACCATCTCCCCAAATGACAAATCAGATTCTAGAATTAAAAAAACTAAAAATCTTAGAGACCCCAACAGATGCGACACCCAGCTACTTCTCGAAGATGTTTCTCGTGAGAAAGAGCGATGTAGGAGTGAGACCCATAATAGATTTGAGAGGTCTAAACAGGTTCGTAGCAAACAAACCTTTTCACCTGATCTCACAAGCATCCGTTCCAGATTTTTTACAGCGAGACGACTGGCTTATCAAAATCAACTAATAAAAATAATAATTGACAAAAACACACAGCTCAAAAATGAATTAGGCCAACTACACATTCAACATCAAGATGTGATTCACCAGCGTGACCAACTTCAAGATGTGATCTCCACCTTTGAGCAGCAATACAACACCTATGTGAGGGCACTGGACCGCATCACTGAGTTGGAAAGGGACCTTAGTGCGGCAAACCATCAAATTTCTCAACTTGTCGAGTCGCAGAAACAGCTTGAAGTAGATCAGACTCAGTCATTATTTAATGAGCTAATGGCATCGCCTGGTGGAATTTCTGTACAGCAACTTCCGCATAACAACCTTAAACCAAATAGTGTGGGGAAGAAAAAAATCAAGAAGTATGTAAAAATAAATAGATTCATAAGAAAAACTGAGAAATTAATTAAGAAAAGCAACTGTTTTTACAAAAACATTGCTCTTCGTAAGGAACGTATAAGCCTTATTGATTCTTTAGAAATATATAATAGTAAATTGATAGAAAGTAGGCAAATGTATGACCGGGACACTAAGCAATTACAGACTGATATTCAACGGTTACATGAGTCACTTGACATAATTAATAAAAAATACTCAACTTCACAAAAACAGATTGAGGAACATATTCGATCAGCCACAGAATTGGTTGATATGTGCAAGTACAATGCTGATCGGTATGACTCATTAATAAATAATGGAATAAACAGTAATGAAAAGTCATCATCATTAATCAATAATTTTCAGGTAAATTCCAATAACTTGTCTGTCTTCTATCCCATTACATCAGCCTGTCCAGAAACATATAAATGTAATGATAAGAATTATCCAGCCCTAATACAAAAAAACAATGTCAATAAATTAGTTAGTAAAACAGTTATGTTCTCTGATAAAATGGGTCAGGGATTAGGGTTGCTTATAAATGAAAGTAAAAATCAACTAGTTACAAATATTTGTACCCCAGGTAAAACAATGAATACTATAGTACGTAACTTAACACAGCACTCGCTAAATAGTGCATCTCATGTTATTTTATTAAGTGGTGACAGTTCACAAGTAAAAAAACGTGACATAATAAATAATATTAATATTTTGTTAAACCTGCAATCTGAAACAAATTGCAGGCTAATAATTAGCGCTTTTCCCTATTGTACAAATTTAACCTGGGAACAAAATAAACGTATTTTTGACTTAAATGTATTATTATATAATTTGATTTGTCGTCATAGTGACACTATTTTATTTTTTGATATTAATAAATTTATTAATAATTTTAGTTTGACTTCAGATACTATGTATCTTTCTAAGAAGTCTAGGACTCAAATAGCTAATTTGTTAGCTTACAATTTACAGGATACAGTTATAGCGGCTATAACTAAGTCTATACATAATAACATAACCATTAGTAGTTCTACTAATGAAACTTTTAAAACTAGTAGTAAGGTAACAACCTCTGGTTTAAACTAAGGTCTAAGACAAAAGCCAAGTCCACATTCATTAAATTGTCCATCAGAAAATTCAGGGCTTGGCTGGCAAGGACTTAGAATTAGAACTATTTGCAAAAAGTCAGACTATTCATATATATTGTATAACTGAGCATTGGCTAAGAAGTCATGACTCGTCATTCCATGTTAACAATTTTCAAAGAGCAAGCGCGTACGTGCGAAGCACAGCCATACACGGCGGTTCCCTAATACTAGTAAGAAGTAATATTAAATACAAAAATCGCAACGATATTGTAAACCTTTCAGTGGAGCGTAACATTGAACTATCGTGTGTGGAGTTCAATAGTTTCGTAATAGTGTGTGTATACCGACCCCCATCGGGCAACTTCGGTATTTTCGAATCTGTAATGGAGGACGTACTTAGAAAATTAAAATTAAACAACAATCTAATCTAATCTAATCTAAAAAAGAAATTTGTTTTAGTATGTGGAGATTTTAATATAAATATTCTAGAAATTTCCTCAATGAGTGTTCGTCTTGTTGCGTTATTTAAATGCTTTAATCTTATGAATCTATTTCTCGAACCTACTAGAATAACTTCACATTCTGCCACTTGTCTTGATAATGTTTTTTCAGACTATGACCCTGTTTCTAAGTCAGTTTTTGATAATCTTACGTCTGACCATTGTGGTTTAAAAGTGACCTATGATTTTGATATTAAGGATGAGCCAAAAATAGTAAAATGTAAACCAGTAACAAAGAAACGAATGGAGTGTTTCAAAAATAATGTAGTTTGTAAAATTGATGCGTTACCTTTTAGCAATAGTAATCTTTTTGATTTTATAAAAACAGAATACAACCAAGTTTTTACTACTAAAACAATTAAAAATTCCCAAAAACTTAAGTTCTGTGATTGGGCTACAGCAGGTATTTATATCAGTAGAAATAGACTGTATGAGTTGTATAATTTGAGGCAATGTAACCATAGCCTTAGTTTTACAGAATATGTAAAAACTTATTCTAAAATGTTTAAGAAAGTGTGCATATTAGCAAAATCAAATTTCATTAAAGACAAAATTAAAAACTCTAACAATAAAATTAAAGTCACTTGGGACATTATAAACCGTGAAACAAGTAAATTTAAACCACGGGACAATATTTTCACTCTGAAAGTTAATAACACCCTTGTCAATTAGGATTTAAATATTGCTAATATTTTTGATGACTATTTTGTAAATATACCAGTGGTAACAACTTCAAATTTAGATTCATCACCAGAAGCTGCACAATCTTTACTCAAAAAACATGTACCAAAATCTAATCTGTCTTTTCAATTTGAATACATTGATTCTATAAATATTATAAAAACATTCAAATCAATTAAAATGAAAAACACTAGTGATTTGTGGGGCATAAGTATTAAAGTAATTAAGAATATTATATTTTCTATTGCGCCCTATCTTGCAGACATTTTTAATTACTGTATCAATAAGGGTATCTTTCCAGAACTTATGAAATTCAGTAAGGTTATACCTTTATTTAAATCAGGAAACAAAGAAGACCCTAGTAACTATAGGCCAATTTCAATATTACCAGTACTAAGTAAAATTTATGAAAAACTTATACTCGAACAATTAATGGCATACTTTAACTCAAACAAGCTTCTACATAAGAAACAATATGGTTTTACAAAGCGTCGTTCCACTACTGACGCAGGTGTTGCTTTAATAAAACATATATTCGATGCCTGGGAGAAGTCTCAGAACGCTCTTGGAGTTTTTTGCGACTTATCCAAGGCTTTCGATTGCGTTGAGCACAGGACTCTGGTGATGAAGTTACAATACTATGGTCTTAATGATTTTGCACTTAAATTGATAGAGTCGTATCTCAGTTCTAGGACACAAACTGTCGATATCAATGGAACTAAATCATCTGGATCTCTTGTAAAAATGGGAGTTCTGCAAGGGTCAATCCTCGGGCTCTTCCTATTTTTAATTTATATTAACGACTTGCCATTCTTTGTGGAGAACTTCTGTGAAATTGTTTTATTTGCAGATGATACTTCACTCATTTTTAATGTTACTAGGTGTAAGAATAATTATGATGATGTAAACAATGCTCTAGCAAAAGTACTCAGTTGGTTTACTGTTAATAATGCTTAATGCAGCTTAATGCAAAAAAAACAAAATGTATTAAATTTACTCTACCTAATGTTAAAACTGAACCAACTGATATTAGAATAAACGGTGATAAATTAGATTTGGTAGACTCAACAGTCTTCTTAGGTATAACACTTGACTCAAAACTTCAATGGAATCCTCATATATCGAAATTGTCCGGTAAACTCAGTTCTGCTGCTTATGCTATCAGAAAAATTAGACAATTAACAGATGTTGAAACTGCTAGAACAGTTTACTTTAGCTATTTTCATAGTGTCATGTCATATGGTGTCTTACTGTGGGCTACAGCAGCTGATGTTGAATCTATATTTATTTTGCAGAAACGAGCAATAAGAACCATTTATAGACTAGGTTCCCGAACTACTTTAAGAAATATTTTTAAAGAAATTGGTGTTCTTACAGTTGCATCTCAGTTTATTTATAATTATAAATAAACACCAATTTCTTTAAAAATATTTCTTAATAGTTTAGCATAGTTTTTGTGCGTTGCAACATCAACTCTTTTATTAAACACGGTGATGTACACAATTTCAATACTAGAAATAAGAAAAAACTTGTAATGCCACTGTTCAGGTTGCAAAAGGTTCTTGGCTCTTTCTTGGGGCAAGATATACACTACTATAATAAAATACCTAGTACTGTACAAGATTTACCTTTAGATAAGTTTAAAAAACATGTAAAATCTTCTTTACTTAAGAAAGGTTAAAAATTATACAGTTAAAGAATATTTAGATAAATGTTTATATAATTTTTAACGCAAATTTTGTTGCGAATAAATTACAAAAACACAATGTTGAAAAAATTTCCACGAGCAGGGTTTGAACCTGCACCCTTCTGACATACCGGGTCAGGTGCTCTTCCAATTGAGCTATCGTGGTTCTAACCAGCCCGCCGAAATTATTCAACACTATTTACTTTGAAAGCCAAAGGCGCCCATTCAATGTTAACAACTACCGTCATTAACATCCGATCATAATATTTTTACAAATACTAAAGATCAGTTAAGAAGTAGGCAAGCTATTTATAAATGTTTATATAATTTTTAACGCAAATTTTGTTGCGAACAAATTACAAAAACACAATGTTGAAAAAATTTTCACGAGCAGGGTTTGAACCTGCACCCTTCTGACATACCGGGTCAGGTGCTCTTCCAATTGAGCTATCGTGGTTCTAACCAGCCCGCCGAAATTATTCAACACTATTTACTTTGAAAGCCAAAGGCGCCCATTCAATGTTAACAACTACCGTCATTAACAACCACGGTTGCCGTCCAGCTGTTACATGCATGGTTAGGGAATCGCCCAATAGAGGAGATACTTGAAAGGGGCAATTGGAGATGTGAGAATACATTTAAGAAATATTACTGCCGAGAGATCGACACACAGGCACGCGACCCTAATGATTACAACTTATTTAATAAGTTTTCAAGTATTTAAGATTATCTAATTATTTACCTATACAATTAGTACAAAACTGTTTTATTTAGCAAGAAGATTGCTATTTTTAGTTATTTTTATTTTTTACTTGTTTTTGTTTATTAAGAGATTTAATGTCTGTTGACTTAATCATTGATTGCATTCGATTTTAATAATTTTAAGGACATATCAGATGTTACTTTCTATCACATTTTTGGAAGACCTCAGAGGTATTACAGTGATATAATCAATATAATTCTAATTCTCAACATTGCGTGTATTATTTTAGTCACCAGCAGATAACAAACACGTCTTCATAAGCGACGCTGTGTTTTCGACAGGCTCATAATATAACCGTTCTACACTACAATAAAACGATTATTATGAGCCGAGAGAAAATACAGTGTCGCCGGGAAGTTCTTCCTGGTGAAGACTGCAATGACAACTTAGCGCGATTCGCGCCTTCAGGTGACAGGTATTTAACAGATGGATCTACGTTCAGAAATCAGTCATAGAAACACTAAAAAACCGTAAGTAAAGTGATGGAAATAAGGTGAGTGCATACTGCTTCTTCATAAGCGACGCTGTGTTTTCTCTCGGCTCATAATAATCGTTTTATTGTAGTGTAAAACGGTTATATTAGTCAGTGTAATTTTAATACTCGCAGCTATCGGTAGAATCCAAGCCGATAAAAAGAAGAGTCTAGTTTTATACGCGACGCGATACTGGAATCGGTAGAATCCACGCCGATAAGCATTATCTGGGATCGCTCGATAGAAATAAAGCCAAATACTTTTTTTGAAGAGTTTTATTTAAAATAAGGTACTGGAAGTTTCTGCGGCTAGTTTCTAGCAGTTTTTGGACCTGTCTGGCATCACGGCATCCTTGTCCCAGCCAGCTCGAACTTTAGAAGAGTCAACCCTATATACAGTCCACTACTGACGGACGGCCACTGTTTAGTCTGGCTCCTGCTCCGTTATGACAGAACGCGTCATAGCACTGCCGCCGCCGTTATAAAACGTCGCCGCCCGCTACACAATATGACTTGAAATCTCGACTAAAATAGCAAAGGTGTGACGTCATATTTGAGGTAATATAGTGAGTGACTTTATAAAGGACTCAAGATTTTTTTTGATCACCGATTATCTGATGACCGTTTGACATAACAATACAAAAAATAAAAACTAAGTGTCAACCATTTGTCGCACTCTAACCTCCTTTTCTAGCCATAAGATAGAATGGACTAAACATAGTTGCACAATTTTTATTTTAGCCATCCTTCTATAGCTTTAGTTATTGTTCTGAGCTTGAAATGGTGTTTTTTGAGACGCAAGTGATATTATTTCCCATCCTTGTTCTACTAATTACATTCTTTATAAATTATAGCGGGATCGGCATTGTGTTCACCATAATATTCACGTAACTGTCGAAGCATAGAAACGAAAGGGAAAACCTCAGAATAATAGCTAAGAACAACAACTAAATAATTTTTCTGAGAATAATAACTAATATTGTTCTGAGGGGAAAAGTGACGACTGGTTATAGGATAATAAGTTACGTTTATTTATTTATTTATTTATTTATAATTTATGTACACACGAACAAATAGAAGGGAGAACATAGTAAGAATAGACAAGTACAAGGGCGCTACTTATTTTCTAGTAAGTTAGTTAGTTAGTTATTTTCTAGTAACTTTCTTATAGTTACAAATTTCATCATCTCTACAAAGAGCTCATTGACCGAGCGGCTGCGACGAAGCATCGCATCGTGCTTTAGTAGTGATGTAGGAATCCTAGGTTCGATCCTTCGAAAATAATTTGATAACTTTTTGATTTTTATGTTCATTTATAAGTTTTTGAGGAGCTCGATGGCGCAGTGGTTAACGCGCCCGGTCTGCGAGTGCTGAGGTTAAGCAACTTTCGCAAAGGCCGGTCATCGGATGGGTGACCAAAACTTTATCATCTTGAGCTTCTCCGTGCTTCGGAAGGCACGTTAAGCCGTTGGTCCCGGCTGCATTAGCAGTCGTTAACAACCACCAACCCGCACTGGGCCCGCGTGGTGGTTTATGGCCCGTTCTCCCTATCCATCCATAGGGAAGGCTCGTGCCCCAGCAGTGGGGACGTAAAATGAGATGATGATAAGTTTTTAATATTATGTTTAGATCAATCTTTCAATTAATATTATACACAAAAAAATGTTAACCTATTTTTTGTAAATATTATACAGGATGTTACAAAAATACCCGTAAAGCCGAAGGAGGGTTAAATGGTGCGTTTTAACAAGTCCATTTACAATATTTGAGAACCGTATTATCACTGTATGACTTACCGCCAAAAAAAAAACCATCATTTTTTTCATTGATGTGCAAACCCTATTTCAGTAAAATTAAAGAGTGAACTACGCAGACTGTTTATGTACATTTTTACCTAATTCGTGAAACGATAAAGAGGCGTACTAACAACATGTACAGAATTCGATTAAATAGATAATACAAGTCGAGTTTTGGAAGATTTTAAAAGACCTACCTAACCTACTAACGATTTACTAACGATTTTTGTAGGTGGCGTGGTAACAAAAGCGAACTAGGTAGCACACTTATTATATATATATATATATATATATATATATATATATATATATTTTTTTTTTTTACTTTGCATTTTACTTATATATAAGTATATTATTATATCCTTATCCAATTTAATGTCAATTATAAACATAATATACACTGCACAGCTTATACATTAATAAATCTTTATTTACAAATTTTTTATATTTTTTACAACACGGTCAAGGCTACGCTCATGGGCACTTTACTGATAATTGTTACGGGCACCGTCCTTGTGGTCACTCCTGGTTGTTGCTGAAAATCAGCGATTCACTAGCTATGCGAGTGAATACCACGCTGAGCAACGACCCTTTTGAGATGCTGCGGCACACACACATTTTTGTATTTTTAATACTTGTGTTATAATAATAATAATAATAAGTATTTATTTCAGAATAATTCCATAGATTGTTAGTAATTACAATAGACCTTATACCTTACCTTATGAAATTATGTTTAGTGTAATTGTTGTTTTTTTTTTTATTTACGATTGTATATTGTGTGTGTCTATAGTGTCCAAATAAAGACGTTATCTATCTATCTATCTATCTACTAACACTAATTCGGCCTGCCTGGCATCGACTGTGCTTGGACGTCTACTTCTAGTAGACCGATTAAGGGAGCCTATGGAATGTAGGCGTCTTGACATGTTGAGAAAACACTGGCACGAAGGTAGCCGTCACTGTTAAGCGGGTGGTCTTCCATCGATAAATCGTTGCCGATACAGTTCGCGAGCACGATTAATCTGGCTATCTTCATGGCCTACGCATAACATCATATCGTAATATTCTGAGTTGGAAAACACCGTCATTTTAGAAAAAATAGAAAAAACACGAAACAATTGTAGAATATCGATAAGACGATTTGAAATTGATAACATAATATTTTTTCCGTTGTGGATGAAAAACAGAAAAACAATTAAAGTTGACAATTATTAAAATTGGTAGGTAGACCTCTCTGTTAAATAATCTATCTATGCTAACTCCGGTTCCCTGACATGACAGCTTACTAGGGTTGACAATATTTTTGACTTTGATAATTTACTATATTTTTTACGGGGTATTTTGTAACACCGTGTATATATTTTTAGCGCCATCCATCGGGAAGAAGTGTAAACGCGCACGCAAACGTCTACTACCGCCATCTACAGTACAGGGAACCTAGTTTTCCATCTTTTTTTCTAGGAGAGGCAGAGGCACATACATAAAAACCATAGACTATGTATAATATTGGGTATAGATCTTTATGTTCTGTCATGGTAAATATCAAAATTATGTGTAGAAAGGGTGCCTCAATACGCTTGCGCATTATGATGATTTACTCGAAATAAAAATAAAAATCCGTTTAATCGTTATCATTAGTTAATACAACGTTTACCCTGGAAAGATAGTGGTAATTTATTGTAGTTTGCTCATTTATCGGTAGATTTGATTTATTTAATATAAATACCACTCACCAAATAAGTACATTTCTAGGCTGCCTCAAAAACAGGCCTCTCCACTTATATCTACTGCTTCATGACGCTATACGGCCACACTATCGCGATAACGCGAAGATTTGCGTTGACGCGGCACGTCTGGCCAAACAATTCGTCCTACTGCATTCTGAGGTCAATTCTATTAGAAAACTGCAACTGCACGTTAACGCCTGTCATTTGTGGCGTGTAGGAGTAGTGCCGTGGAAATAGACGTATTCTATTAAAATTCTCTGCACCACAACTACACTACAACTGCGCGTCTACTACACTACAGCTGCACGAATCCTGCAATAAAACTAAAAGAACTAATGTCACAATTCGCTAAATACGTAAAATGCTTATAATACGCTGTGCAAAAGTTGCTCACGATCTACTTCAATAAACCTGCACAAAAACTGCACCAATACTGCTGTCATTACTACACAAATGTCAAAATATTTTAATGGAATACGATTATTTTGCAGTAAACGTGCAGGTGTAGTGCAGTTTTGTTAGTGGAATACCTATTTGCGATACTTCTCCGTCCCTGCAACACTACGGCATCAGCGCTGCATAACAGAATACCTAAACGTTAAAATTTGCTCATTTTGACACACGCGACGCTGCAGTGTAGTTGCAGTTATTTAGTAGATTCTGTCGGTAAATTGCCGCACATGGTATTAGTGGTATTACTCTCCTCTATGCCGCACATCAAAGAGTTTTATCGCGACAAAGTTCGTGCGGTTGGCTACACTTCGCGCGCTTAGTTGACTGCGGACTTCTTGGCGGGAAAGTGAAGAGTAATGTCTGCGGTTTTGCTTTATTTTCTAAAATGGTGTTATGTCGAATATTAATGTGAAATAATGGTGGATTATTAACCGTTAAGTGTTCGTGAGTGTGCATGAGTGTTGGCAAATGAAACAAAACAGTGCAACGGCACTTTTCAAATTCTCTCAAGAAGTCTGCGTGAGGACTTAGTAAAGCCCTACATCTTTATTGAGATACTCAAGGGGTTAAGGGGTAGCTATATCATTTCTCACTTCTTATTTGTATTATCATTCATAATCATCTTATATAGAGTTTAATATTGAGAAACGTGTAAATAAAGTTTTCGACTGAAGAGCTAGTATCCATGGTCATGAAAAAATAATTTAAAAAAAGAATTGTTGACTGCGAAGCCGCAAGGCGCCACCGAGCCACCGAGCGGTTTGAATGTGTTGCTTTGCTTCTGATTTGTGTTATGATGAAGTAGTATTGAGAAAATATTGGAATTTATAGAAAATTATGAATTTTGTAACAGATAACATCCACCATCGCCTTTTATTAAAATTTTTCTTCTTTGCCCTTTTATTTATTTTGTTCTAATAATAAAGATGCAGTAAATAATTATTTGCCGACATATAATTGGAGATCAAACGAACTTGAAAAGTGAAGTTCGATCATAATTATGTGAGCAGCTTCATTCGATGCGATTTAAGTTTGACATGTTGTAGTAGCGCCATCTACTGTAGGCCTTGTACGATAAGTTTAAAGTTTTTTTTTTTTTTTGTTTCCCTGCCGCCCCTCCATAGTCATAGTCGGAGGGAGCCCATTTACAGTCGTCATTTTGTTTAAAGATTTATTTATTTTATAATCGTACATATAGGGTGGGTTGAAATAATAATATATTTTAACTGGGTGGGTGTTGGTAAATCGCATCGAATGAAGCTGCTCACATAATTATGATCGAACTTCACTTTGCAAGTTCGTTTGATCTCCAATTATGTTTCGCAGCTTCATTCTTAGCGATTTAAGTTTGACATGTTGTAGGATGTTCATAGCAAGATTATAAAATAAATATTGGATGTACAATGTTGTCACACATTGGGATCACATTGTATTTTATTGAGTTCATGAATGAGAGAACATGAAATAGGGTAATTTAAATACAGTATTTTTATAATCAATTTTAATTCTATTATGTTATTAAGTATAACATTTAATAGTATAGGTATGTACATAATAATTTGTAGTTTTATACTTATTATACGAAATACACCCACTTAATTACAAGAATCAAGTAATGATTCAGCGAACTCATTGTTATTGACAATACTCTTATTATAAAATCTAGCGAATGCGGACGATGAGTTAGACCATCCTGCAGTCTTTTTAATTAATTCTATATTTACGCCTAATCTACTTGCCTTAGATGTACTTGCATGTCGCGTACTATGGGCACTGAATATTGAAACATCTATGCCACTTTCTTGCAATTTATTTTTTAACCATTTACTTATTGTTTGGGAACTGATTTCTGAGTGTGGCTTTTTAATACTTAAAAATAGACGAGTAGTATCTTTATTACAACGTAATGATTTAGTTTTATCTATATACGCTTGTTAACAACGCGCTGGACAAATCTCGGGACGAGAATTATAAAATGGAAGCCTTAATATTGGTTGTAATGAATTTAATTTTGTTGTCTTTATAATATCAGGAATTTTAATAATGATTTCATTGCAATTGGTAAAAATGTTATTTATATCAATTAATGATAATGTCTGTACACGATGTGCAGTCACCAAGGCAAGTATAGTTGCTGTTTTCTTGGAAAGAGTTTTTAAATCAAGACTTTCATTAGGCCATTTTTGAGCTAAAAGGTTTAAAACTAAGCTTGGATCCCACGTGATATTGTATTTGGGATTCATTGGTCTTAGTTTAAAAACTCCTTTCATAAAACGCTTAAGTCTTTCATCATCAAGACTGTTGCCCAATAGTAAAGACAAAGCGGATTTGTGTGAATTGATTGTCCCATACTTGGCACCCTTGTCAAATATTTCTGTTAAAAAATGAATTATCACCGGTATAGATCCAGACGTATAGTCGTAATGATGTTTTGAACAATATTTAATCCACGCTTTTATGCAGCCGTCATATTGTTTATAAGTATTATTTGACAAGGACGCTAACATTATCTCAACAGACCTTGGTGATAGGAATTTTTTCAGTAAATTCTGCCTGATAATCTCGCGGCAACCAACGTTAGTGTGCGATGCAGGCTGTGACCCGACCTGTAAGGAGATTTCAACAAGTTAGGATCAGGGGGAAAATAGATTATTTCCGAATGACAAATTCTTTTGAATAACGGATACCAAGCTTGCGTTGGCCAGTATGGGACAATTACAATTCCTTCCGCCTTGTCGGATATGATTTTTTGAATCATTTTTAAAATCATTGAGAATGGCGGAAATGCGTAAAAGTTCAAATCCGTCCATGAAATGGTAAAGGCATCGACGACCCATGCATCAGGCTCATTCTTCCAGGTTACATATCTAAAACACTTAGTATTGCAGCGACTAGCAAATAAATCAATGTCTGGTGTACCAAATTTGAGTTTTATTTCCTCATACGCATGATCACATAGTTCCCACTCCGTATCCTTAAATTTTTTTCTAGATAATAAATCAGCTTCTACATTATCGTTAGTGTTAATGTATGATGCAAAAACCGTTATACGACGCCTTTCACACCATTTCCAAATATCTCGTGCCTCATTATTGAGATGAGGGTATTGAACACTACCCATTCTGTTAATACAGGAGATAGCTGTAACATTATCTATTCTTAGTAATAACTCGCAATCAGAACAATCACTAGCAAATACTTTTAATCCGAAAAAAGTTGCTTTTAGCTCTAGTTGGTTAATATGTAACTTTGATTCAATTTCTTTCCAATGACCGTATGATTTTTGACCATTGCAGAATGCTCCCCAACCAGTGGATGATGCATCAGTGTATATTTCTTTTCTATAATGATTGGTTTTGATTGGAGAGTGACCAACATCTACAGTGTTAAGCCACCAATAAAGGTCTTCTCTTATAAAATTAGGAAGTGAAATGGTTTGATTATAATTATTGTTTTTTAATAGTGTTTTGTATTTGAATTGTTCGAATAATTTCGTACGCATCCACGAAAATTGTATCGCAGGACAAGCCGATACCAATAGACCAAGTACACTGGCAAAGTCACGTAGCTTACATTTACGAATATTTAAACAATGTTGTACATGAGCCTTTATTTTCTCTTTCTTATTGATAGGTAATTCTAGGATCATCTTTCGAGAATCAAAAATGAAACCTAGAAACTTGCATCGTGTGCTAGGTATTAACCAACTTTTTTCTTTATTTATAATGAAACCTAATTTTTGTAATAATGACTTAGTATTTTGTATATTAACATTACAATCATCATAGTTCCTGCCAATACAGAAGATATCATCTAAAAAGGTAACAGAAATCATGTTTCTAGATCGTAAGTATAATATGACAGGTTTTAACATTTTTGTGAAGACATATGGAGCTGTGTTTAAGCCAAACGGTAAACAATTAAATTCGTAGAGGGTACCGTTATAATTAAAACGTAAAAATTTTTTGTGACATTTAGCAATATTTACAAAGAAATATGAATCTTTTATATCAATTGAAGCCATATAACAATTTTTTGTTATTAACTTTATGGCTGTCCTGTAGTCCTCCATTTTGAAATGACTGGTTTGTATGAATTTGTTTAGTAATTTCAAATTTAGAATAAAACGTTTTTCTCCATTTGGCTTAGGTACAAGAAACACACTTGATATGAATTCACCTTCCTCATGACAACACTTAGTTATTGCATTGATATTAATTAATTTTTGGATAGCCTTAGTAAAATCAATATGATCTTGATCGGATTTTGGTACCGTACATGGATTTATTGAGTTAGTGGGAGTAGATGTAAATGGTATTTTATATCCCTTAACCCATGATAAAATAACTGCATCTTCAGTTAATTGGGACCATTGTGAGTAATAATATTGCAAGCGACCAGCGTATTGCATTACCTGTGTTGTATTTAGCGGCGATATGTCTTCCTGGTCGGCGAAGTCGCTTTCGGCGGGGGCGGCGGCTGACGCGAGTAGGTCTGGGTAGGCGTTTGGCGCATCGGATTCCGTCCTCGCATTGATTCGTTGGCTCTGTTCGGTGGTTTTCTCTGAATTTGGCCCCTGTAGTTTAAATTCCTTTTTGGATTGCTTCTAGTGGCGGTATTCTTGCTAGAAGATGCCACTGGGTTATTCTTAAGCAGAGATTCTCCGGTCTTTTGAACGGTTTTGGCTGCTTTTAATTTTTCAGCTAAGTTTTCACCAAATAAGTATTTGTCTCGGTCCGAATTAACAAGGGTATCGCGGAGATTAGTGTTTATAGAACTCATGAGAATACTACGTCGCGTTTTTGTTTCAATATTATGGCTGTCACATAGTATGCGACAAGCATCACTGAGAGGTTGAAACAAAGCTTTTTTCGAAGTTTAATTTTTTAAAATCATTTCAGAGACTTGTGACAACGCGGCTAATGCGATCCCGATCTGATTTTGCTTTTGCAATAAGGTCGTGTCTCTTTTGGCTAGCACTTCCGGGACGGCTGCTTTAGCCTCCGGATTCAAAATAGGTGCCACAAGAAAGTTACAGTTAGCGGGTATGAGGTATTTTTTCATCATTGGCTCTTTTACTTCTTTCGACAGACCTTTAAGTAAAATGTCTTGCCAACGGAAAGCGATGTCCTTGTGAATGTTTTTTCCCAGCGCCAAATCTGGTTGAGGAGCTTCTCCTAAGATTAGCAAAATATCCTCCTCTAGTTCACTTTCCACCTCGTGGTTTGGGGAATTCGTGGTATTTCTATCTAGAGCGGCAGAGGAAGGTCCAGCTACTATGTCAATAGGATCGACATTCACGGCCGTGCTCAAAGGCACTGCGTCCGATGATGTTTGAGGCAACGGAGAAACCAAACTGGGCATGTCTAAGACCTCCCTGCCGTAATCGACTGGGGAAGCCATTCGTGAGGCCACCGGTGAACTCGAGGGTGTCAGCGTAGGCAAAACTTGCTCTTCGGTTGCTGAATCTGCGTGACAAACGTAATGTTTGTTAGATATGTATTGAATTTTTTGCACCATTAGCGTCGAAACTCGACTTAATACGACATAACCGCCAACGACGGTTGTCGATTTTACAACATTAACCAACCGCCATAGATGGTTGTTAAATTTTATTATTTACCGCCAACGACGGTTTTTTTTAATTTTTTTTTTATTTTAAAAACAAAGAAATCGACAACGGCGTTTGTCTATTTTAAATATCAATTAACTGCCAACGGCAATAATTTGTTTTTAGTTTAAAACTATTTATATTTCATAACTATCAACGATAGTAGAGTAAAATACGAGCATGTCCACCTACCATCATCAGACGATGAAATAACACGTCTGCGTCGCAGTAACTTCTTTTCCAATTTCTTGAACTTCTTCGCAATTTTGGCTTCATCTTCTCGTTTCCTTTTGTTACCCATGACTTTTACTTTTTAACGACACTTCGCAGAAATAATACGGTTGCAGTTTATGTGCGAAGGCTGCAGCACGATAACACAGAATGACGACTGTAAATGGGCTCCCTCCGACTATGACTATGTAGGGGCGGCAGGGAAACAAAAAAAAAAAAAAAAAAAACTTTAAACTTATCGTGCAAGGCCTACAGTAGATGGCGCTACTACAACATGTCAAACTTAAATCGCTAAGAATGAAGCTGCGAAACATAATATAGCGCAACCGCCTCACTTTTTTCACTGTATTTTAGAGATGTAGCAAGCCGTATAATATATGCGTTACTGAGTAACGGGTGCGCCATCTAGTACCGAGTAACGAAACGTTACACACGAATGCATTTTACGGGTGCTGATGGGCCTTCCCAGATTCTGCAGCGCCTCAAGCATGTTTGCTGAAGCAGGTGTTGATGGTTTTCACGGCATCATAAGGAAGCGAATTGCGTCAATTGTTTGCAGATTACGGGATAGCTCTAATGGCATCTAGACCTGTATCGATCGCGATTGATCGAATTGTTTTGATTCGATCGCAACCTGTGAACGATTGATCGAATCACGGATCTCTAAAAGATTCGATTATAATTGACCCGGTAATTCCTATATTATAACCGTAACTAATTGCTTGCTTCACTTGCTTGAACAAATGATCAAATCAAATTATTCGATCAATCGCGATCGACACAGGTCTACCTAGACACGGCGGCAGATCAACTTACCCAAAACTGTAAAATTTCTACAATCAATTTTGAACTTTATGTTTTGCATAAAAATGTAATTTAAATAATATGTAGTGTTAATTCCGCTAACTCACTCGTTTATACAGCTTGGATGCAGTACGCATGCACCGCCCTCCCGCCCGCAAAAAGTATGCACATGCAGGAGATACAATGCGTGCAAGCGAAAATGCACACCAACACCGATACCCGACACGTGTTTCGCCCCTCCACGGGGCATCCTCAGGAGCTGTTGACTGGTCGAGAGCTGCGCACCGACTGTTACGGCTGTTACGGCTACGGCTATTTTGTAACGACTGTGATGGGGTCTATGTAGGTCAGACAGGCCGAAATTTTGACATTAGATATAAGGAACATATTGCCGAGTATAGGAATGGCCATCCAGATAAATCACATTTCGCAAAACATCTAATTGATACCGGCCATTCTTTGTGCGACAATAACAGCTATAATATTTTGCATGTTTGTAATAAAAGTTTTCGGTTGTGTGTGTTGGAGCAATTAGAAATAATGAAACATAATAATGACAGTCATGCGCTGTTGAATGACCAAACAAATTTATTTCCATCCCCATTATTACGTATTGTCGCGGGTAGTACGTCACAAATGTCAAACGATGGCGCTTTATAAAAGGGGCCGGGAGCTGCGTAGCCGTAACAGTCGGTGCGCAGCTCTCGACCAGTCAACAGCTCCTGAGGATGCCCCGTGGAGGGGCGAAACACGTGTCGGGTATCGGTGTTGGTGTGCATTTTCGCTTGCACGCATTGTATCTCCTGCATGTGCATACTTTTTGCGGGCGGGAGGGCGGTGCATGCGTACTGCATCCAAGCTGTATAAACGAGTGAGTTAGCGGAATTAACACTACATATTATTTAAATTACATTTTTATGTACTATGGATTTCCGCAAAATAACGCCTGATTCCATTAATTATCTTTATGTTTTAGTTATAAGGATTAAATCAAATTCAAATTCAAATTCAAAAATCATTTATTCAGTTTAGGCTACAAGTAGCTCTTATGAATGTCGCTATGCCATCGGTTCGTAAGTCTACTCTGGGCGGGAGATCTTGCACTGAGAAGAACCGGCAAGAAACTCAGCAAGTGTCCAGCTCTTTTCTCCCTTACAGCGTCAAAAAAAATAAAAATTGAAAAATGCCCTATCATAGCAGGACACTTTCCATTACAAATAAACACAAAAAAATATAGAAGACCACAACATGTAAAAAAAAAAAAAAACAAAAAAAATAAACAAATCTAATATATCAAATTTACATCTGGTATAAGTTTCAATTTCCACAATGTCATACAGTACCACTACAGTACTCTAATAAAAGTCAAAAATTGTTTAAGAAAAACAAAGTCAAACTATAGTAATTAATATTAATTGAATTAAAAATTTGACAGATTTGGGTAGGTTGATCTGCCGCCGTGGTACACAAACAAAACAAACGAACTGTGACCCAAATGATTGAGAAGATCGAATCATTTCAACCCGATCACCAAACGACAAATGATCGATTGACACAGGTCTAATGGCATCCTGAGGTAGATTAACGATAAGCTTGACTGTCCCATCAGTAGACATTGGACTCGAATGCATATGGGCGGGACCGTCAAGTTCCTAAATTAAGTTTTTTTATTTTCTTTCGGTCAATTCTATTTCAATTATATATTTTTATTAACATAACATTAAGAAACCTACTAACACCTCTGTATGGATGGATTTTATAATCTGAAATAAATGTTTTATTATTATTATTCTCTTTATTTATTTTCTTTCTTAAAACTAGATTTTTACAATATTTTAATATAAAAACCATAAAACATTATAAAAACCTAATCCTAGAGTACCGCCAGCAGCGGGGCAGGGCCCAAGCTATCGGTGGTTAGGGCTGCAGAATGAGGAACCTCCTGACAATATGTGCCGTGTCAAGGAGTACTGCCTTTTGCATCTGACCCTTGACCCAACCTTCCAGCGAGAGCCTCTCTAGGTGTTGAACGAGGCTCTTGGCTAAAAGACCGTTTGCCGAAACGACTATCGGTACAATAATGGTTGAATCCACATCTCACATGGCGGTAACCTCGTGAGCCACGTCAAGGTACTGTAACGACCAGACGGGTCTTTACTTATATGGGGGAACGTAGCAGGTTAGAGAAACACCTTAATCGATTAATATTATATTGATATTTTATAAGATTACATGAATACAATCAATAGATCTTGACATCCCATCTTCAACCCAGCCAAGTCCATCTTCTTTTCTCCGCGTGTCGTCTTATTTACGTTCAAAGTCAGAACGCGACGGCTGCCAGTAGGTTCGCCCCTCCAAGCAGTCCCGATCACTACAGTACTTACTGAGCTTGTCCTTCTCGGCTTTCACAAGGTTCTCAATAGTTCTCATCATGAGGTATGGTGATATCAACCAGTATGGCCCGGCCGGCGCTGGGATCGGTCGACCACCACGATATCCCAGTAGAGCGTTATTATTATTATTTCGTTACTCGAATTGTTCGTAGTATGGGTAGTTACCTACACTGTTTCAGTTCAGGCATGTACCGTTCGTTGATGCGTTTAATGAAATGTTTGCTGATCGTATGTTTTACGCATGCAAGCGCTTATTCGGTGAATTTAATAACGTACGTTACAAAGAACGATGTTTGTTGACGTTTGTTTAGTAAGTAAAGTATAATTTGGAAATTCGTCGTCCAAGTTTTTTACTGTTTACTAAAGGTATTGTGTGTGTAGACAAAGTTTGATATTGGAACAGAAACAAGGTATGAAAGTATTTTTTACAAATTAAATTATAATTAATTATATTATTTTCAGGTTTTTTTTGCTCTACTGTACGCGTTTGCAATACGAGTCGTATTATTTATACGACTCGATTCGTTGCTCCAACACACATAATATCATCATCAGACTATACTAATCCACTGCTGGACATAGGCCTCTCCAAGTGCACGCCACCGAGCACGATCCGCGGCTATTTTCATCCAGCTCTTGCCAGCCACCTTGCGAAGATCGTCGCTCCACCTAGTCTGAGGGCGTCCTACACTACGTTTGCCGATGGGGTGTAAGGGGTCCCAACCTACACCATTTGGGGCCCAAGCCAACCTCTCCTGCACGTGGTGCACCCTGCCGACCAACAGACGAGGCTCTGGCGACCGACCGATGGCGGGATACCCATCACAGCCCGAACGTAGCTAACAAAGTGCACAGACTGGTGTCGGGCAGCAGCGATACTGGTGCGATTAGCTACGCACTGCGATTGCCAACCCGCATGCCCAGCGTGGCAATTATGGGCAAACCCTCCAATTGGCGACACAAAACAGACCACGGCCCCTAGTTCCCGGCCGCCCTGCTCGTCCTACCGGTAATGACATACGGAGCTGAAACGTGGACACTCACGGTTGGGCTGGTTCACAAATTTAAAGTCGCTCAGCGAGCTATGGGAAGGGCTATGCTCGGAGTTTCTCTGAAGGACCGACTTCGGAATGAGGTGATCCGACAGAGAACGAAAGTAATCGACATAGCCCATCGAATCAGCAAGCTGAAGTGGCAGTGGGCCAGTCATATTAGCCGCAGAACCGACAACCGTTGGGGTAAACGAGTTCTCGAGTGGAGACCGCGTATCGGCAAACGTACATAATATAGCATGTTATAAATGAGGTATCAAAAGTAACGATTAACGTAACGATACGATAGTAAAGATACGATATTATTTGTATAAAAGAGAAAAACAAATATTATAAATTATTTTAAAAATTTGGAAATTCGCGTGACTATGACGTCTTTAGTATGCTTCGCCGACGATGCAAAACATTAATAAGCGAATGTTATAACAACTTTGTTTCGAGCGTCGAAGAAAATCTCGATAATAATATCAAATTGTTTACCGATTTATTAACTCTAAAAAGGGAAGTTGCACTATTTCTCAGACAATGAAATACGGAAACGAAACTAGTTCGGACAGCGTGCAATTTTGTAAACTTTTTGCAAAATATTTTGGATCGATTTACGAAAACTACCCGAGTATCTCGGGTCACACATGCAATGTTTCTACAAACAACTCTGATGTAATTTACAATTTAACCTTAATGGTTAAAAAAATTAAGCAGTTATAAGGGCGCGGGGCTCGATAACATACCTTCAGCTTTTATAAAAGCATGCTCCAAAGAACTTAGTCTCCCATTAGTAATTATTTTTAATAAATCCCTCCATTCTGGTGTATTCCTTGCATTATGGAAGGTTGCCCATGTCGTCCCTATTTATAAAAATGGGTGTAGATCTGAATGTGAGAATTATCGACCCATTAGTATTGTATCCTGTCTCGCTAAAGTATTTGAGTCGGTTACATAGGTACGGTTATATTTATAATCATGTGAAGCAATCAATTTCTGAAAAACCACATGGTTTTGTAAAGGGTCGCTCCACTATTATTAATCTCCTAGAATATAAGAACTATTTATGGAACGTTTTTGCAGCTGGTGGCCAAGTGGACTCTATATACACAGATTTTTCTAAGGCATTTGATAAGGTTAATCATTCAATTTTATCTTACAAATTATACAAATACGGCATTCAGGGTAATCTCTACAGATGGCTATGCTCTTATCTTGCACATAGAAGTCAATTAGTAGCTCTTAGGTGATACAAGTCTGCTGCTATCGACGTGACCTCTGGTGTGCCTCAAGGTTCCCATTTTTCCCCTTTGCTATTTGCAGTTTTTGTTAACGATCTAATTGACCGACTAAACTGTGAATGCCTACTTTATGCAGATGACCTTAAAATATTTACTAGTATTAAAAACATTGATGACTGCTGCACTCTTCATAAGACATTGCCATAGTTAAAGGTTGGTGCGTAATCAATAATATGTACCTAAATAATAATAAATGTTTTGTCATATCTTTTACAAGAAAACGAGTAAGTACCACAAAATTATAACTACAAATTGAACAATTGCGCTTTGTCTCGATGCACTACTGCAAAGGACCTTGGCATTATTTTTGATGATAAACTTTCTTTCCGTCAACATTATGAACATGTGTTAAAAAGATGTAATGATGATTAAGTTTGGTGTGATTTCGCTTGCGGTTCGTCGAGAACAGTAGAATTAATTTACATGTTTAAAATATTGCATTCAATCAATCAAATTAATTAACTAGGTGTAGGACTATTTATGAAAATGTAAATAAAGCTCTTTCAGAGGTAGTCCCTTGGTTTAGGTACTATTAATAATTTACAGCTTAACGCTAAGAAAACAAAATGTATTAAATTTATATTACCAAATGTCAGATATGAACAATTAATGAAGGAACCGATATTAGAATAAAGTAATCAATTAGATTTGGTAGATTCTACAGTCTTTCCTCTGTCTGTCTGTCTGTTCCTTTGGCACGCCCTACAGCCACAGAATAAATAATAGTACTACCACAGTATAACTATTTCATACAGTAGGGCATCGCCTTTGATGTGGGGCGATGCCGCCGCCCGCGTAGGTAGCTATCTACGCGATCGTTCGCCGATATGCAAGGGTTGTCACAAAATTCGAAATCAAATAATTGTTAATATTTTTATAAAATAATCATATACCTATTATTAAGAATAAACTATATACATATTTACAAATATTGCACTGCTAAATTAACGTGAAGGTTTATTTTTAGATTTCAATTTTCTATTATTAAAACAATATATTATTATTGAAATCACATTCAGATTGCTTAAAATATAAGAATAAATAAGAGAAATCCATAGAAGTCAGAAATGAATATAGAACCTCCTCTTTTTCTGTTGGTTTAAATAAATCATAACAGTTGGATATTAGACAAATACCTACTCCTTCTGTGTCCGACGACGACGTCCCAATTACTCCAACATAATGATTACACTTTGCGCAAGAGCCTTGCGCCGTAAAGAATACATATAACTACCTACCTACACTAGAAAAACCCGCTAGGTTGAAGTTAGAGTTACGAAGTAGCTATTTAGTAAGGAGAGCCCGTTGTGCAACTGTGATACAGATGCTAATGATAACATCTTACATCTAATAACAGAATGCCCAATAAACGCCAAGGCAAAACAAGAACTAGAGCAAAAGATAGATGGTCTCTTAAACAAAAATGCGATTCAATTGATATTGAGAATAAAAAACACAGAAATAGCCTAATAAAATATATGGAGGCTGTTGTAGATAAACGAAATAAAAACAAGTGAAAATTGTAGTGTTTGTGATGAGATGAATTAGTTAATTAATCAATGAGAAGTTGGCAAAATAAATAAAATAAAAATAAAAAGAAACTATTTTGTAAGTCATCTAAATCTCTTTAAATTCTTGTTGTGTTTTGACGTCGACTTACAACCGTATACAGAACAACGTGTATGCACCATTATCTATACATATAATAAAAACGTAGGGATAAAAAAATCTGTAATTGCAAGATATAAAAAAAAAATTACACAGGTTGCCTTAAAATCACTTACGAAACACGATAGAAAAGTTTAAAAAAAAATTTGTTTCAAACAAACAATTGTTTGTTTGTTTGAAGTCGATAAACTCGAGAACTACTGAATGGATTTTGATCCGGTTTTCACCAAAATGCTAAGAAAAATCCGAAAAATAATATAGGCTACATAAATACTCGAAAAATACAGGGTGTCTCATTTAAATCGGTCAGTATGGGAAAGTCTGAAACTATAAGACATACGAAGATCTGTCCTTAGGAACCATGTCATCGATTTTAATAAGAAGAAAAACTGCATTCATACATTTAAAGAAGACCTGTACTCAGCTCGGGAATCGAACCCGGTTGTTTTGAAAAAAATAAACTTATAGTATTTCTATTTAGATATCGATTGTGTAGGTCTTAAGCAGTAAATAGCTCTTTGAAACATGATGTCTAAAATGAATAAAATGCATTGTTTTCACGTACTTTAATTTATTTTAGTAGGTGTTCGAAGTGACCACCGTTACATTCAACAAGTTCAGGCATGTAAAATTGTCTCTATGGTTGTTTGTACCTCTTTGCTGGTTTTGTAATTGTAAGATCGTTACCTAAACGTGTTGAATATTGTATTGAAAAAACGGTGGTCACTTCGAACACCTTCTAAAATAAATAAAAGTATGTGAAAACAATGCATTTTATTCATTTTAGACATCATGTTTTAAACAGCAATTTACTGCTTAAGACCTACACAATCGATATCTGAATAGAAATAGTGTAAGTTTATTTTTTTCAAAACAACCGGGTACGATTCCCAAGCTGAGTACAGGTTTTTTTTAAATGTATGAATGCAGTTTTTCTTCTTATTAAAATCGATGACATGGTTCCTAAGAACAGATCTTCGTATGTCTTATAGTTTCAGACTTTCCCATACTGACCGATTTAAATGAGACAACCTGTATAATAAGAACGTAGGGATAAAAAAATCTGTAATTGCAAGATATAAAAAAAATACTTTAAAATCACTTACGGAACACGATAGAATAATAGTTTAAAAAGAAATTGTTTGTTTGTTTATTTGTTTGTTTGAACACGATAAACTCGAGAACTACTGAACGGATTTTGATCCGGTTTTACCGAATTGCTAAGAAAATTCCGGAGAATAACATAGGCTACATAAATACTCGAAAATTGTTAAATTTTGATTTGGTCTAAACCGGGATTTAATCCTTGGTTGCTTGGCAACTGTTGTTTATTATGTAACATAGGAGAAATTTTTTTTAATGAGTTTTACGGCTCTGGCATTTGAGGCTCTGGCTCTCTATTGCTATCGTGTTTTACGGCTCGGGGATCTTTGCCCTTTTGAGCCTGTCATTGATAGTAGTTGCCATGAGAATACCGATTTTGATGCGGTTATCACCAAAATGCTTAGAAAATTTCGGAGAATAACATACAAATCGAAAAATGTTAAACAAATTTTGATATACGTATTTACGCGACCAACTGTTAGATGCGTTCGTTGAGTTATTATTTTAGAAAAGTTTTGTTACTCTCTAAGGTTACCTACTTACCCTTTATAAATCTGTGAGGCACCTAAGCGAACATTAGTACCGCAGTAGTAAAGCGACGGAAAATATAAACAAGCTCGAAATCACGCACATCATTAAACTTGGCTGTACATAGGTACACCTTTTGTTTCATTTTCCAAACTAACCAATAATAATATGGCTATTTAGTCGCGCCTGCGTGCGGCGCTTATTGCAGTTTTCTAATACACAGAAATGTTAAAAGTTAAAACATTACCTATATTTGGCGGTATAAACCTCTGTGTCGTTGCCCAAAATAATGTCTCTTTTTTTAGTTATGCATAGAAATGTTACCTACTCATTAAATTTGGCTGTATAAAACTTTGTATCATTGCCCAAAATCATGTCTCTATTTTTTTAAATATTGCACATAGAAGATATCTTGAATTACATAGCTTGGCTGTATAAACTTTTGGGTCGTTGCTCAAAATATTTAATGTTTGTTTTTTAAATCTATTTGGTGAAAAAACGCGAGAACAGGAGAGTTTAAAAAAAAATTGGCGCTCAAATTTTGAAACGAACAGAAGGAAATTTTGATATTTTGCAATGCATTAAGTACCTATTTTTAATAATTTTCAAATTATATTAATTATTCATTCAATTATTGTGTAAAAGTTTTTTAAAATATTTTATGCAGGTACGTTAAATATTTCAGTACTTATTTAGTTCTTATTAATTTTCAAATAAGATTTATTCAATGTGTAAAAGTTTTATGAAACATTTGATGCAGGTTAGTTCAACACTTATTTCAGTACTTATTTTACATGTAAGCGGTTTCTTACTTTGGTTTCTTAACATGTTTATAGGATAAATCTGTGTTCAATGATACAATATAAGTAAGTAAGTATCATAACAATTTTAATATCATAAAAAAACCTATAAAGAATGAATTTTGTACATACTTCTAGATTACAGAAAAATGGTTTTTCCATTCTTCTATCGCATAAGACGATGGCTACCTCTGTTATAAGAGTTGCAAAAATGTTTAAATTTGCAGGGTACAACTGTATTAGAGGCACGGACTTCAGTTTTTTTTTTATTTGAGGTAACTTCTTTCTGTGTCCTGTGATCTACTTCTAAAAAGCTACCTACCTAACAAGATGCCACGAAGAAGTTCAAATTTATCGCAAGTATTTAACATAAAATACTATACTGTATTACCTAATAGACAATAATATAATTCATTACAGTTCTCAATTTATTGATATTTTGTATCTACGAATAAGAACATAGTTGGTAAATAGTTTTTTGTGCCTTCTGGCCGACAACCAATAATCCTGGACCGCTACCTGCTACTCGATATCCAGCTTCGGTGGACAAGGCAAAAAAAAATTTGAAGTCCGTGGTTGGACAGTATAACAGTAGACACATCTTAGCTAAGATACACCAGTGCCTAGGACGACTCCGGACGAGTACCTGAGCTGTAAAATACCAATTTTATTACATATAATTGAGCGCAGTGTGGGCAGGCCTCCAACAAGGTGGACCGACGATCTGGTGAAGGTCGCGGGAAGCCGCTGGATGCAAGCAGCACAAAACCGGTCGTTGTGGAGATCCTTGGGGGAGGCCTTTGTCCAGCAGTGGACGTCTTTTGGCTGATGATGATGATGAGCGTCAGTAAACCCATTTCAGGTTTGTATGACGTAGCAAATACGCGCAACCCACCGAGAAACGGTGTTGTTTACTGAATGTATGTGGAGGAATAATTGAAACGGGAAACTGAGTGAGAATCTGTATGAACGGGACGATTCTGTGCTTCAAACTGAATATATGTATGTACATGACAGAGATAATAGTCGAAAGAATAAGAGATAATGTATGAAAAATAATGATGGACGTAAAGGAGACACAGGAAGTATGCCAGAACCACACTAAATGGAGATCGATTGTTTTTGTCTATCTCAGCATTCCCAGCTGAAAGGATATTAAGAGTGAGTAGATGTAAATACAATGTCAATTTTCTAAATTTCCGATGCATATAATTTTATTATACCCTAATAAGCTTAAATAGATACCTTCATAAAAATTAAACTGTACAGACTACAGCCTTTAGCTCACGCGGACGAAGTCGTGGGCAACAGCTAGTATTCAATAAGAATCACTGGACATTAATTAAAAAAACGTTTAAAATACGCAGTACGCGCACGTGGTTGCCCTTCACGGTAGCTCCCACAAACTGCGCTTGTTTGTGGGACACTCGCCGCAGCGCCCGCTTCCCCGCGGTTTCCCCTCCCTTGCTCTGCGAAAGTACCTTCGATGCGCAACTGTTGCTTGCTAAACTGTGGTACTACGTACAGAAGTTACACTCCTTTGATATTGAAGAAAGCCGCCGTTTTAATAACCTACAATATTAGATAGGCACTGTGTGCATTCAAAATAGCACCTTATCGCTATACGCGGAGTAGTTATTACTTTATGGTGCGTTTTGTACCGAACGTACCTACGCGCCGTCGGCTCGTGTGTTAGGGATGACAGCAAAATAAAATTTTGACTACGGTAGATAGGTAGTGATATATACCTACTCTAACACCTGGCTTTGTGTACCAAAACTTCATCTTATTTATATTTATCACAAGATAAAATTAATGACCTAATTAATATGCGCACTGAATAAAGGTAAATACCTAACTACATACCTACTAACCAATGACTAAAAATTATACATACATACCTAATACCTACCTTAGGAAGTAATCTATTCTGTGATTGCACACCTAAGTAAAATGTAGTTCTGTAAGTTACTTACTTACCTATTTAGTTATCTAACAAACAAGCACTCAAAGTCTTAGAAACAAACACTGCACTGCACGACATGACGAGTTGAAGATATAACGAAAACAAAACGTAAACCACATTTTATTACGTAATATACCTAATACCTACATCATGATAAGTACCTATACTGGCGATTTTAATTCTAACGAACTATAAATAGTAAGTTATGCAGGTAGGTTAGGTGCCTACCTTTTACATCACAACAGTCACAGGCTCACGATCGCACGGCGAAATATAAATAAGTAAATACCTACCTACCTTTACTTTCGTATCACATATTTGTTCTGTAAATAAACTAAGTGTAAAATAAATTAAATATAATCTTACCATCCAGAATCTTTCGATAACGTAAAAAAAGATAACTTCGAATCTTTCTTTATTTATTTTCGACAGCCTTCCACACAACAATTATTACTGTTGCGTTTTACCATTATAACGAAGCTTGTAGATTTACTGATATCGGAGAGGTAATTATTTTTAAACAAATCAAAATTGTGTGCTCGAAAGCGCGCTGGGGCCCTGACTGATTTACAACTTCAAGTTGTCGTGCGCTGTAGGTGCTTATCGCGGTAGGTATGACGGAGTGCAATATGCCTGCCTGATGTAAATTTGTTAACATAGATTTTTAATTTTTTTTTTTTTTTTACATTTTGTGGTTGTCTTGTATATTTTTTGTTTATTTTTAATAGAAAGTGTCCTGCTATGATAGAGCATTTTCCAATATTTTTGACGCTGTATGTAAGGGAGAAAAGAGCTGGACACTGAGTTTCTTGCCGGTTCTTCTCAATACGATCTCCCGCCCAGAGTAGATTTACGAACCGATGGCATAGTGACATTCACAAGAGCTACTTGTAGCTTAAACTGAATAAATGATTTTGAATTTTGAAAACGTGATCACAAAATTCACAAATATCCGCTTTCAAGTGTGGCCATAGCATAACTGGGCATACTATTTGTTCTTTTTTGCCACACTTTTATCAATATTAATTTCAATATCATTTATTTATATTATTCTATTATTACTATTACTCTAATAGCTATCTATCATAATAATTCCTAATTAGTTGTTATTTATCAATCATAACTTAATTAAGATAAGGTTGTATGGATTTAATGCCTTTACCATCACCTCTAAACGGGAGAAAGAAAGTAATAAACTGTAAGAAAATGTGTACAGAAAATAATTAAACTATTTTGTAAAGATAAATACCGAATAACCGATGGATAGATATCCACAGTATGAAAAAATTGGTGAAGGGACTTATGGTGTGGTGTATAAAGGAAAAGATGTTGAAACTGGAAAAGAAATAGCTTTGAAGAAAATCAAACTTGACAAGTAAGTTTTGGCGCGAAAAATTGACAGTGGTCCATGTATTTTATGGGGCTAAGTTTACCTACTGTACTTAGCCATGTATTAAATATTTAATTCAGAATGTTACCCACCCACCTATCATTGTAACATTCATTATGCTCAGGATAAGGCCTAAGTCTTCACCTCAGTATCTTACCACCTTTGATGATAGAGGGTGAAAGGACGTTGCACCCTAAATTTTTTAGCTTACGAAGAATTGACTGCTGCAACTATACTCCTGTCATTGCTGTTATGGGACTCAGATAACTTGATAATAACAAGGCTGGCAAAATAAAACAGGCATCAACTCAAACCAGAGCTGTAACTTTGAAGTTAAATTCAACATAGATAGACTTATGCCTGTTTTCACCAACCCTTAAGTTTGAGGTGATGGTTTTACACCGGCAACTGTCACTTAACATGGCTTACTTATACGCTACCCTAAGGACTTACCTGGCAACTGCAGGCTGTTGGTTAAATTGACACCATACATTGATATTTTAAGAAAAATATTAGTTTATAGCTTAACAGCTAACCTGTCGTGTTGTGTTTTATTAGTAGTTTTGTATGGTATAAAAACATGTAGCTGCAATTTTTAATTTAAATTTTTTAGTGGTTGCCCTGTGGTCGAAATTCAACCGTAATTTTATTAAGGCTGCCCGGATTGTATCCTAAGCAATGAAAAATTAAAAAAGATAGAATGTGAGTTTGGATTGGTATTGACAGATTTCAGCCGCTCCTTTTCCATTTTTGAAATTTTTGAAAAGAGTATATATGCGTGAGTGTCAAATACTTATGCGTGTGTGTCAAATACATAGTAGTGTGTGTAATGTTTGTTTTATTTACTTAATGTACTTTTTATGCATAATTTAAAAAAAATACTAACATTCTGCACTCTTTCTCAATATAAATTATAAGTGTGCGAAATTTCATACTTCTTCGTCTGCGCAATTTTCGGAAAAAGGGGTACAAAGTTACTGCGTCACGTATTAATATATAGGTAGCTATGAATAAAATTAGAGTCTTCTTTAGCTTCATAAAGCCACCTCTATAATCTAGTGGTTAAGATTTAAGACCACTGGTTTAAACCCAGGGTTCGATTCCCAGCAGGGGTTGCATGTTTGTGTACTTGGTTTGGTTGGTGGTGGTAGGGCTTGTTTGTCCGCCTGGCTAGCTACCACCTTCTTATGTAATTATGTCGCCATAACATCAAAGTTTTTAGCATTGTTGTGTTCCAGCAGCTAGAGATAAGATATTCGGTGCCTCAGTAGTTGAGGATTCCGGGTGAAGTTCTATACCCATAACATATAAAAAATAAATAAAGGTGTAAGGCTAGCAGTAATCGCTAGACCATAGTAATACTCTAGCATGGAGTTAGTGGTGTGCATAGTGCGGATGGTGAGCATAGCGGTGGTTGCAGCGAGCCGGAGGGCGTGCCGTCGACAGCGCTGCGCGAGATCTCGGTGCTGCGCGAGCTGCGGCACCCCGCTGTGGTGCAGCTGCTGGACGTGCTGCTCGCCGAGAACAAGCTCTTCCTCGTCTTCGAGTTCCTGCACATGGACCTGAAGCGACTCATGGACATTTACAAAGGGCCTTTGCCACATGACCTTGTCAAGGTACCACTACTCTTAGAACTACTCACCTTAGTGACTGCTACCAAATGTAACCAGTTGTCGGGAAGGCTTTAAAAGAAAGTTAAGGAAGCCACACATTGTGGTGCATAGAGCACTTAAACGTAAACTAGATGCTAGTTGAATGCTAGTTTTTGTAATGTAATTTTTTAGTTTTTTTTTATACTCGTAGATTGCTCGGCAAATGACTCCATCCCACCTGATGTTAAGTGGAAATGGAGTTCAGACGCGAAGACAACTGGTGCAGCGTGTGCATCAGTTAACCTCACTCTGCCGGCCCACAAGGTGCTTCTTCACGCCTTTTTTGGAGGACCCCATATGGCCATATCATAGGAAGGAGGGAAAACGCGTGCTGGTAGATTATTCCATTCCATTCCATCTTTTGGAGGTGTGACAAAGAAACGAGTCACCAAATTTCTTTGTGCGCGATGGGATATTTGAGACAGTGAAGCGGTGACTCCAAAGAGCAGCATGTCAAGGAGACGGTCAAAGAGCTCTTCAAAGAACTCGCCATGGTAAAAGCAGTAAAACACGCTGAGACAACATCTACGCAATTGCAGAGATTCGAGAGTATTTGCGAATTCTGCATTGCCCGATAATGCGTACAGCGCGATGCTGCAATCCAAGGCATCGAGAAGATACTTTGCGGAAACGTCCCAGATGTGCGAGCAATACTTCACGCAAGACCGTACCTGTGTCTTGTACAAAAGAATACAATTAGTGTTTAGTGTATAAATCAATGAAAAACTAAAATATTTTGCAATTTCGGTCCAGTTTTCTAGATACACCAACTGCATAAATAACTTTGTAATCCCGTATAAATATATAATGTATATATATATATATATATATATATATACATTATATTATATATATATATATTATATATATATATATTATATATATATATTATATATATATATATATATATGTAATTGATTTATGTCGTTTTTGTCACAATAAATAAATAAATAAATAAATATAGGATTACAAAGTTACATTTGCAGTTAATGAATCGGTGTTATTAGGTTATTAGGTACGTAATTAGCTAACTTAACAACATCTTATAGTGACCATATATCAATATTAAAAAATCTATGTTAATCTATCTATGAGGCTATGTTTTAAATAAATAGATTTCTAACTTGAATGCACTTTTCGCCTGCATCCGCATCTTTTGACACCAATACCATGACGATCGGTCAATAGTCATAGAAGCTACATCACTTTTTATGTACGGAAATACTCGTTTTTCTACAAATCTAAAGGGACCTGTAGGTGGTAACAATTATTAACCGATTTTCAAAATTGTTTCGCTATTTTGTAGCTAAACTAGGACTCTAGGACCCTTGTTTTCATTTTTTCTTAAGTCTGTTTTTTTTTTTCGAAATATTTACAATTTAGTAAACAAACACCCCCCAAAAAACCCGATTCTTTTACATTTTTCAAAATTCCTCAAAAAGTTACCAGTCGGTTTTTAAAATTCAAACGCTCAGACGTGTCTCGATTTATTCCTCAACTCTTGGTACTATTCCCATCTAGATCCTCCCAAAATCCTCGAAGCTATGGCCAAAAATACGTCTTAGGCGATTTGCATCTGATAACCAATTTCAATGGTAGTGGAGATAATGGAACAACTATAAAGTTTAAATTAAAACAAAATTGTCCCCCAGCCGACCACCAACAACCCAACCACCCGACTTCAATAGACCTTCTTTAAACCTGATTTAATTATTTATTTCATTTTTTTTATTTTTGATATGCGTATATAATATGATTTCATTATTATTTCTTGCTTTTTAGAGCTGTTTTAACTTTATTAGTTTCCTGTTTTTAAGACTATTGGTGGGATGCCATCAGGACCATTAGCTTTCCGGACATCGATTGACTGCAGCTTCGCACGGACATCACATTGCCTGATTTTAAAATCGGGCATTGTGTGGCCACAGCGGCGACAGAGAGACAGTGAGAAATTGTAGCTAACTGTGCATCATCGATTCGGGAGTTAGCCGAAAAGAGTTTGGCCAGGAGATCGACCTTCTCCTGCGGCTCGTGAGTTAAAGTTCCGTTAGGACATCTCAATAGTGGCAGCGAGGGTTTACCTTGGCAGAAGTTAGATTGAACGGCTTTGACCAGACGCCAGTAGCTACGGCTGTCCGTAGGATGCGTCAGTAGTTCTTGGCCAACCCGTGCGACGCGCTGAGCATCCGCTCTAATGTAGACTCTTTTGCAGGACTTGGTGGCATTATTATAGGCTGCTTTCAGCGAGCGGGTTTCTGGATCTTCAAGAGCTTTACCCTTGATCCAAGCGCGTTATGCCGCCTGCGGTAACCATCGGTTGCGCCTGCCTTTGCTGATGAGATAGGAGTGCGGAATATAGTATTCCATAAAATGTTTATATAATTTTTAACGCAAATTTTGTTGCGAACAAATTACAAAAACAAATGTTGAAAAAATTTCCATAGTATTCCATCCCTAAAACTATCTCATCAGTAACTGCAGTCGCGATAGCTGTTGGGTCCTTCTCACTAAAGCAGCGCTGTCTCTAAGGGACGGATGCTAAAAAGTCCCGCATACCATCCCAATCTGCCGACAAGTAATGCCAAATCTGACGTTTCGATATCGCTGTAGGCGGTAACGGGGCCAGAGGTACTTTGCTGAATACCAAGCAGTGATCTGAAGAGCCTAAAGGGGCTCAAACCTCCACTTGGTAACCAGCTGGGTGGCTCGTCAGCCGAAGGTCCAACAAAGAGGGCGCGTGACCGGCTATATCTGGGATTCTGGTGGGCTGGTTCACCAGTTGAGTGCGTGAGAGCGAATGCGTGGGCAGTTCTACCAGCATGATAAGTTTTGGAGGAACTTAACCACAACTCGTGGTGAGCATTGAAGTCCCCCAAAAACACCAATTCCGCCGAAAGAAACCGCTCCTGCGCATCATCTGCTACCCGACTAAGATGTTCCATAAGGCGAGTTGTCTCCATGTCGCCATTATGGGATCGGTAGACGTAGACGTAGACACGGCTATGGCTATGAGAGCCCAAGTCGACGTGTACCAGCACAGACGGCGACAGCAAACATCCGTCCGAACAAATAAGCAAACTCCAGCTTTGGCTTTGAAGGATTCTTTAAGCACAAAGCCCGGATAGTGCAGGTAGGTGCTTTCGGCCGGACAGATTATTTGCGTTTCCGTCAAGTCAAATTAATAAAATAAAATAGAAATAGATATATAATAATCCCTTATTTGCTGACTTTTCATAAAACATAAATAACTAAAAAATGTTACAAAGTTAATATATTAATACATAATTATATACAATGTTATTTTTAGTTTATACGAAACCTCAAAACTGTTAGTTCACAATCAGTAATAGAATCGATTTCAATATTTTTTATACCATGTTACATATGACCAAATAATATTTACAAAATCTCAAATAAAGTACACCCTACTAGAAAAAACTCACTCGTGCGCCGGCCGCGCGCATCGCTTGTCACGTGGATGCGAGAGGGCGCAATGTCGCACAGCGCACCGATCGAGATACGCGCCGGCTTCACAAACAGCAACACGTGGACGCACGCCACCTGCACCCCCCGTGTCAGTCACCCGAAAGCTATCGACCGATGTGTATGTGTCGCATGCGCCCCGCGCGTCCTGCCTGTCTCTTGCTCCCGCGCAGAGTTAGTTTCCGTATCGAGAAAATGAGATTTCGATACACCAACGCTCAGTACACAGAAATGGTACGAACGCTAGCTGTGTGTGGTGATAACGTTTCCGCGGCAGTGCTACGTTACCAATACGTAATCAATAAGTGCAGTGTCGCGTGCTGTATGTGACCACTTTCGCACGAGGACAACGGGACAGCACAAAAAGCTTGTAACTTCGTGAGTTTTCAAGATATTATTTTAATTTTTTTTGTACTTATTCTTTAAATGAAAATGTTTGACCCGTGTTTCGATTTTCGTATAAACTAAAAATAAGGTTGTATATTAATATGATTATAACAACGGCAGTCTCGTTGTCATACCTACAAAGGCCTCGTCCGAAATCTGGTATGGTAATGTAATGTTTAGTAAATGAGCATACTGTGCGCTGGGCAGAGCTATCTGGCGCAGCTGCTGGAGGGCATCGCGTACTGCCACGGGCGGCGCGTGCTGCACCGCGACCTGAAGCCGCAGAACCTGCTGGTGGCGGCGGACGGGCGCGTGAAGCTGGCGGACTTCGGGCTGGCGCGCGCGTTCGGCATTCCGGTGCGCGCCTACACGCACGAGGTGGTCACGCTGTGGTACCGCGCGCCCGAGATCCTGCTCGGCGCCAAGTTCTACTCCACCGCCGTTGACGTCTGGAGCCTCGCCTGCATATACGCCGAAATGGTAACACCTACCACTTAGCTCTTTTATTGGAGAGAAACTTGCCTTCGGCCGCTCGTGGCCTTTACGGCGTCATCGGACTTTAGTGAATATAAAGGGTTCCTCTGGCTGTAAGAACGAAACATTCTTATAAGGTTTCTAGAGGGGATGTCCCTGTCCTCTACAAGATTCTCGTTCGAATAGATAGATAGGCTTTCGGATCGAATCGAGAGCGGAACAATCCGAGGGCGCCTCTAAAGACAACGTCCTCGACTCGGGTCGACCGCAGTTTCATTAATTAAAAATTTCAAAGTGCCGTCCGGCGGGCGCGCCCTTTTCATTCTCCGCTCTCGTCGCCGTTCGGACCGAGCACCGCCCTCGGCGTCGTCCGGCGTCACAGTGTCGCGTTACGGTTGCAGGCGAGCGGGCGCACGCTGTTCCCCGGCGACAGCGAGATCGACCAGCTGTTCCGCGTGTTCCGCGCGTTGGGCACGCCTGGCGTGGGCGGTGGCGGTGGCGTGTGGGCGGGCGCGCGCCGGCTGCCGGATTACCGCGCCGCGTTCCCTTGCTGGAGGCCGCGACCGCCGCACACGCTGCTGCCCGCGGCGGTGCGCGCGGACGCCGCGGCCGCCGCGCTGTTCGACGCCATGCTGCGGTACGAGCCCAGCGAGCGCGTGTCGGCGCGCGCCGCCCGGCAGCACGCCTACCTGCATGACGTCACGCTCGTGCCGCCGCGCATGCAGCGAGACCCGGACGCCGATGTCGTCACGTGACTCCGGACCTTTGGCGCGATGTCGACGTCTGTGAAAACTGTTATCTTATTGAAGTGTCGACCGTTCTATCTATGGTGCTCGTTAGACGATTCTAAAATAATTTTATGTTCGACTGACTCGTTGAAAAATTATCTTCGTGTATGTACGCTTCGTGAGATTGATTATATGAAACGATTGGAATGTTAATAAAGAAATACGAGTAAAAACCGAATACATAATACGAAAAAGCGATGCCGCTGTAGATATAATACATTTTTTCAAGCGGTCGATTCGCCTCATTTGTTTCTTTGAACTGACGACCTTACACAATCGCCCCCCCCCCATTTAAAGAAGTATTCTAGCAAAATCTAAAATACCGATAACGGCATACCAGACATACTTGCATAAACATGGCATTGGAGACTTCTAGGTGGAAAAGAGAAGTCATGTCTGTGGTTTTGATTTATTTAAAAAAAAATGTGTTATTTCAAATATTAATGTGAAAATATTTGTGAATTATATTATATATTGTCGCCTCGGTGGCCGAGTACATCCGGCTCGAAAACTTGGTGCGAGTTCGTTGAAGGACAGCTGTTGGGTGTCGTCGACCGATGTATTCAGCAATAAAAACAATGAATAATACTACAATGATTTATCCTCCAGAAATTAAATTACATGTATGAAAATTAATAGTTAGGTACTTGTGTGTGCGCGGGCGCGTCGGTGTGCCGATGGCTGGTTCGAGTCGCGGTGTCCGCGGCGTCGGGACGCCGAGGGCGCGGCGAGCTGCCGTTCAGCGTTGATGCGTCTACAGGCAGGTTGCTCGGCCTGATACCCGAAGATCCCGGGTTCAATTCCCAGGTCGGGCAAAATGTATTTCGGATTTTTCGATGCACAGCCCGGGCTTGTGATCACCAACCCGCATTTGGCAATCGTGGTGATTAAGCCATTACCCATCAATTGTAGCGATGACTTGATTTCAATGATGGAGGCCTTTGCCCAGCAGTGGGACAATTATAGGCTGTTTACTATTGTGGATTCTTAACCGTGAAGTTTTTGTGAACATGCATGAGTGAAATCAAACAAAACAGTGTACATACGTTACCCCAGCGGAGTATTGTCGAATTTCTTGAATTCTTGATTTTATTATTATTGTGTAGGTAAATTAATTATTAATTGCAGATGGCACGTCCATCTCACAAGGCAATATATCAATCTCATCCTCCTCATAATTATCAAAGTGTGAAATTCAATCATTTATATCCCAGTCATCAACCTTAATATTAACGACGCCAGGCCGCCGTCACGCCGCGCCGGCCGCCCCAGCCTGCATATGTCCATCACGAAGGTCTATTCGTAAACACGCAGTCCTACTGCGTGCTTACGTACCGAGCGGCCATAGCCATAGGTAGTTATTTCAAGGACACTGCCGAAATAAATTACTGAAATCTTATTTATACACTGTGGTCATGGACCAGATTTTCGTGGCGAACTAATTTCAGTGAAAACGCATTTTCTTCAGAAGTGTTTGAAAATTAGTTTAAGAATATGCTACCAACGCAACTCCGTGTTATACAGTTAGCGGCCCGCTCGCGACTTCATCCATTTGAGTGAACCCCATACAATCCTATAGCAGCGCCACCTAGTAGGTCCAATAATAACATTGTGAATCGAAAGTATCCAGAGGACCACTCAAACACACACAAAAAATCAATTAAAAATAATCAAAGTCGTCCACGATTACGTTAATTACATTTTTAAATCGTTAAAGACGAAACAACTCTAAAGACGCTCTATCTACGTATACGTATTAGAAAAAACACTGCATCAAAATCCGTCCAAATGGTTCCTGAGATTGGCCCGCCCGCCGCCGCCGCCGCCGTCTTAACAAACTGACGCGTTTTGGGTACTTTCTTTCATACTATGTATTTAGGTAGTCGTTCTAGAAATGAATTTTAAAATAATGGGGATATTGTACTGCCAACAAGAGTTTGATGATGGAACAAGACTATTCCCTATCTTCGATCGAGTCAGTCAGTGCGCTGTTGTGCTTATTTTATTTACTTTTTTTTTAGCAAGTTCAATTATCAATGGATTCTCATACAACATTCGATTTCAAGTAAGGGGAATCCCCTATGATATAGGGAATTTATTTTACGATATACGTACTCTAGAAAATACCTGCGTTAACATCCCTAGGTCTAGGTCTGACCTAAATAATATTCATGTCGGTGCTTAAAAAAATCTCATAAAATATAGCTATTAAACTTTTTTAGCTATTGTGATTGTTTTCTAAGTTTTCACCCTATGATAATATGAAAAACCTATGATAAAAATAAAAGTACCTACGCAAGTAAAATAATTACGTTAAGTACCCGACACGCCGCGGGGTGGTGGTTCCAATCCCGCTCCATTACGTTAAGTACCCGGCACGCCGCGGGGTGGTGGTTCCAATCCCGCTCCATTACGTTAAGTACCCGGCACGCCGCGGGGTGGTGGTTCCAATCCCGCTCCATTACGTTAAGTACCCGGCACGCCGCGGGGTGGTGGTTCCAATCCCGCTCCATTACGTTAAGTACCCGGCACGCCGCGGGTGGTGGTTCCAATCCCGCTCCATTACGTTAAGTACCCGGCACGCCGCGGGGTGGTGGTTCCAATCCCGCTCCATTACGTTAAGTACCCGGCACGCCGCGGGGTGGTGGTTCCAATCCCGCTCCATTACGTTAAGTACCCGGCACGCCGCGGGGTGGTGGTTCCAATCTCGCTCCATTACGTTAAGTACCCGGCACGCCGCGGGTGGTGGTTCCAATCCCGCTCCATTACGTTAAGTACCCGGCACGCCGCGGGTGGTGGTTCCAATCCCGCTCCATTACGTTAAGTACCCGGCTCGCCGCGGGTGGTGGTTCCAATCCCGCTCCATTACGTTAAGTACCCGGCACGCCGCGGGTGGTGGTTCCAATCCCGCTCCATTACGTTAAGTACCCGGCTCGCCGCGGGGTGGTGGTTCCAATTCAACACCTTTTCAAATTGTAATTTGTTCGCAACAAAATAACCGCTAGCAGTTTTTCCACGACTTCGTCTACGTTGATTTCGAATTTAATGAAGCCAAAAATCGTCTTGCGCCTTAATAATATATAGCCTGTTACCCACAAGGTATAATATAGCATTCTATCAGTGAAAGATGTTTTGGAATCGGACCAGTAGTTTCAGAGATAAGCACCGACAAACAAACAAACATAGTCACAAACTTTACCTCTTTACTATTTATATATGTCGCAGGGATATGATAAAAACAGTGATTTGGTCAATTCCCTAAGCGATTTGATCAAGTCACGGAGGATGTTAAAATATCAACACAATTTTATCATTTCCCTAAACAAATCTAGTGATTTGAACAAATGACAAAAAAAACTGCTATGGTAAAGATTTATTTTGTGCATGGCTTCTGTATAATTACAATAATTGAATAAACAAAATAATCTTAAAAACATTAACAGTTATGTTTATTTATTTAAACACGAAGTAGATTTGTGGCATCGTGAATGACACAGAACATTACTTTTCTTACAGGCACATTTATTCGTTTTGCATCGTACTTTGAACTCTTGGCAGGAACACTGTTAACTTTCCTGCAATTTCACGCAAACTCAGCTTAGTCGGTGGAACTGAATCGGTTAATGTAGCTGTAGATATTTGAAGAGCGTTTCTAGGAAGCCAATCTCTTATTATGCCAACTACCGTACCAATTTGAATTAAGTTGTTTTTCGTGTCTAATATACGACTACCAACCAACCATCCAACTATTATGTCTTTGAATTTCTTCGAACAAGTTTCTTTCATTTTATCAGAGCATGTTCCCTTTGCTCTTTAATATTTCCTTCTTGTTGGCATAATAAGCAAAGAACTCCCGACCCATATCCTCACATATCCTTCTGCGCCTGTCGTATTCATGTTTTTTAGACTAGTCAGAGACTAGATTTGTTTAGGGAAATGATAAAATTGTGTTGATATTTTAACATCCTCCGTGACTTGATCAAATCGCTTAGGGAATTGACTAAATCACTATTTTTATCATATCCCAAGACCATGTCCAAAAATAATAGGTACCTAGCCAAAGGTACTTTTTTTTTTTTTTTTTTTTTATAACTTGGCATCGCACGGTTTGTGCATTTGCCACAACGAGTATTAATTAAAGGTAGGGAAACCAATTTTTGAAATACAATGTTAAAGGAACGGAATTTGGAAAAAAGAATAATAGGATCAAAGTTGGTGGTTACAATATAAATAAATGGATATACTACATAAGGGGATACTTAGTTGGAGTTAGGAAATAATACTTTTTACTCTACATACACACAGTACATTATTTACAAAAAACACTTTAATATTATTGTTAATTAAAAAAGTTGATAACAAATTATATATATCAAAATTTATAGAACTCAATAAGGTAGGGATTGATGTAGGAAGAGGAACACGGAGGACTATGAGGGAGTTTAAGAGTGAGGAACTATCATGGAGGGGGCAAGCAAAAAAGATATGATTTAAATCTTCCTCACAGGCACCACAAGCACATAAATTGCTATTAATAATACCAAGTCTTGCAAGATGAGAGGCTGTGCAGACATGACCCAAGCGCATTCTTATTATACTGGAGGTTGCAAGCTTAGAAAGTTTTAATTTTGTGAACCATACTTTGAGTGGTATTTTGTGTTGAATACGTTTGTAATATTGACCTTTATGACAACTTGAAATATTCCAATGGGTATTCCAAGCATGATACAAATGATCTTTAGGAAGAGAGAGAAGGTCGGACACGACATTTTTATAAGGAAATATATCACCGGACTCTATAGCATCTTTCGCAAATTTGTCTGCTATTTCATTGCCGCGAATGTTATGATGGCCAGGTATCCACACCAAGAGAACGTCTAAATATTTTAATTTACAATTCAATAGTAGTTGTCTGGATTCTATTACATAGAGACTATTTGAACCTGCCCACGGGGATTTTTGTAGAGCTTGTAAAGCGCTCTTCGAATCAGAAAAAACGATGGATTTACTGAGTTTGGCTAGAAGGATGTATTCTAAGGACTTAAAAATTCCAAAGCATTCTCCGGAAAAAACTGATGTTTCAGGAGGTAATTTTATTTTCTGATGTAAATTATATTGTTGATGATAAACCGCTACACCGATTGTGCCTGATACTGGATGTTTGGAAGCATCACAGTAAATGTAATGCCTGTCTGCCCAGTCTCTATCGACTACGAAGTTCAAGTTAGTGTCAGTATTAGGGTCACTCTTTAATGATTCAAAACTATAATTAACTACAGGGGAAATAGCAAGAGCTTCGTAACTGACAGAAAATATAGGAAGAAACTGAGAGCGGTGTGTGGGAGCTTGAAGTGAAGTAAATTTACGGAAACTTATAACAGAGCACGGACGAGATTTATGGGACCAATAAGATGAGCATTCTATTTTTTGTGAAAGAGTTAAAAGTTTTTGGTAAAGTGGGTGATTGATTAGCAAATTGAAGGGCTCGAAAAAGGAATTTATCGCATAGAAACTGTCTACGTAGTTTTAAAGGAGGGTCTAAGGATTCAACTTGTAGCGCATTAATAGGACTAGACCTCATGGCTCCTGTTACAATACGCAAAGCTTTCGATTGAATGCTGTCTAACTTAGACAGACCTACTACACTACATGGTTCTAAGAAATAAGTACCATAATCAAGGATGCTTCTTATGATAGCGTTATACAATAATTTTAATGTAAATGGATGGGAACCCCACCAAACACCAGAGAGACATCGCATTAAATATGAATACAGTAAACGTTCACATCTAGCTAAGACATAATAACAGTGTGATAAACCTGTCATCTTAGTGTCTAGTAGAATACCTAAAAATTTTACTTCATCATTTACTGGAATTTGTTGATTATTATACAAAACTGTATATGGCGGAGGTAAACGCATTCTAGAAAATAAAACGGCGTTACTTTTACTTACACTAAGACTCAAGGAATTATTATCTAGCCATAACTTTAAATTTTTTAAAGCAAAATTCAGAGAGGAACTTAATTTTTCTACAGAACGACCTGACACGTACAGAACTAAATCATCTGCATACTGTAAAATATTAGCTTTACCAATGATGTGTGCTTCTAAGTCGGAGGTATATATATTATAAAGAAGTGGGCTCAGAACCGCACCTTGGGGTAGTCCCTTCCAGGTAAATCTTGTTTTGACGTTTGTTTCGTCTATGTTGACTTGTAATTGTCTTCCCGAGAGAAGATTGTGTAAAAAATTGCAGAATATAGGAGGCACTTTTAGTTTTAAAAGTTTTGTATTTAGTATATTTAGATCAACATTATCATATGCAGAGGAAATATCTAGAAAGGCAGCCAGCATGGATTCATTATTAGAAAAAGCCAGTCTTACGTCTGTAATGAAAATCCCTAAACTGTCCATGGTACTTTTACCTTTTCTGAATCCATACTGACTCGGAGACAGTAGACCTTCACTTTCGACATACCATTCCAATCTATTTTTTACTAAATGCTCTGCTAGTTTAGATAGAACTGAAGCAAGAGCTATGGGTCTGTAAGAGTTGGGATCTGACGGGGGTTTGTTTGATTTTAGAATAGGGATAATTTCGTAAATTTTCCAAGAGGCAGGGATTTCACCAGATATTATTATGGAGTTTATTAAATGTAAAAAGTAATTAAGGCTTGAATCATTCAAATTTACAAGAAAGGAATAAGGAATACCATCCCTGCCAGGAGCAGAATCTTTAACATACTTTAACACACCTTTCAATTCTACTAGAGTAAAAGGAGAGTCAAGGCCAGTTGAATAATTTAGCGGCGATCGGATAGGGGTGACAGATGTTGAGATGGACATTTGTGGGACGAAAGGAGGTGCTAGTTTATCTAAAAATTTATCTGCTACGAATTCATCAAGATAGTGTGGTACTGTTTCTTTAAATGCTGATCTGAATCTACGTATTTTTTGCCAGATTATTGATGGAGAAACGTCAGGGGACAGCGATGTGCAGAAATGTTTCCAACCCTCCCATTTCTTTCTTTTAAATAATTTACGGGTTTGGGTATTAATAAAGCTAAGTTTATCAAAGTTTTCTGTTGTGGAACACTGATTAAATTTTAGTTCAGCCTTTTTGCGTTCCTGTACCGCTTCAGAACATTCATTATCCCACCATGGGGGAGACGGAATGTTATTATTACAAAGTTTAATTGGAAATGATTCTTTTGCAGCTTCTAACATAGCTACAACAAAGGCATCAGCACATGCCGATGAATTACTTGAATCGATATTATAGAGAATGGATAACTTCCGCTCGACTAGTTCACTAAACGTTTTCCATCTGTCAGTGTCATTATTAGTAATTTTGTATTTTAATCTTGGTGGGCGTCTGGGTTGTGATTTTAAAGTTTTTTTAGGCAGAGTTAATAAAATGGGATAATGATCACTGTCGAAAGTGGAGGGCAGTGTTCTCCAGGTCAATGAGGATGCCAAACTAGGAGTGGTTATTGAGAGATCAGGGGCACTGATTCCCTCATGCAGTTTTGTACGTCGCGTTGCAACACCTGTATTCAAGATACAGAAGTTATTGGAGTCCAGAATATCCAATATTCTAGAACCGTAGTAACTAGAAGTGGTGCTACCCCAAGCCTGATGCTGAGCATTGAAATCGCCCATAATTAAGATAGGTTTTGGAAGATGAGAAGTAATGGTTTCTATTTCGTTGTAAATGGATGATGAAGGGTGGGGAACATAAACAGACACAAAGCATATTTTATTGATAGATGCAGCTATTATAGAGAAATCAGTACTATGGTTTGTGATGGGGATGTGAACAAAGGGAACGGTATCATGAATTAACAGAGCAACACCAGCATACCCATCAGTTCTGTCTTCTCTTAAACATAAATATTTGGAAACTTTAAAGTTAAAACCTGGCTTCAGCCAGGTTTCCTGAAGTGCAACCACAACAGGTTTATGCAAATTAATGAGATAAAGTAAATCACTTTTTTTAGTATTAATACTGCGACAATTCCACTGAAGGATTGTGGACAGATGATCCATTATTAGAGATATTGTTATTTATGAGTTGATTTATACTTTGTACAGCAGCGTTGGACGGTTCAGACATATTCTTAGTTAATGAATTAATTAAAATAATAATCAGTTCTCTAATAGACATATTTGTTAAAGAGTTATTATTTTCACTAGTAATTGTGCCAATGGATGGTAATGGAATGTTATAATCTTTAGTTAAGGCAGCATGTGTATATTTGTCATAACCTTTACTATTATGTTTTGGGGAGCTATTTGATTTAATACAAACTGTTTTTTTATATGAAGTGGAATTTTCATTATTACTATTGCCTTTAGTTGAATTAAAAGTTTGTCTTAAAGGAGATGAAGGTGCTGCAACAGATGTCAAAACTTCAGAGTAAGATCTAGTAACAGGAGGGTGCAACTTAAATGCTTCCGCATAGGAAATGCAATTATTAGCCATCGACTCTTTGATAGCTTTTTGTCGACTATATTCAGGGCATTTTCTGTTGGTAGCAAAGTGGGATCCAGTACATATAAAGCATACAGCATCATCTTCATCAAAATCACAGCTGTCTCCTGAGTGGTTATTACCACATTTGAAACAGCGTGGAGTTGACCTGCATTGTGATTTTATGTGACCATAACGGCAGCAGTTGAAACACTGTACTGTTGGGAAAATGTATAGATCCACTGGAAGGGAATTATAACACAAATATATTCTTTTGGGTAACACCTGGCCATCAAATGTGACTACCACGGTCTCAACAGGAATATAGGTAATTTTATCATCTTTAAAACTTTTTCTATTTATGCGTCTTACTTTTAAAATTTTTCCACATCCAAAAGGCACAGACAAGTTATCTAGTATGTCTTCTTCGGACCAATCAGTCGGTACTCCTCTAACAACACCCATTCGAGTAACTGATGAGTTTGGAATGAAAGCTTTGTAGTTAAATTTTTTTAATGTTTCATTTTCGAAGAAAGAATTAGCATCTGTGTAGTTATTGAATGATATTACCACTCTATTTCTTCCAATTTTTTTGAGACTGCCATTAACTATGTTCTTTATAGAATTCTTTTTCATAAATGCCCAAAGGAAATGGGGTGTATAGATATGTTGTCGTTCGGACTTGTCTGGATCTTTTGGATGTGGATATTATAGGGTGCAGAGTCATTAGTTTCATACAGCTTTCTACCTACATATGTGCCTGGGTCAGCCTGTTTGGCTTCATCATTGTTTGGTTGGGAGGGTTGTGATTGTGATACTGAGATAGGAGTTACTTCCGGAGACTTAAAAACTTTAGGTTGCTGGATTTTTGAATTCAATTCGCATTGGCAGTCACTCTCACAAAGAACGACAGAAGACGACTTATGACGCCTCCGTTTTTTATTACAGTGTCTACATATTTTTCGAGATATTGTACGTTTTCTTTTAGAATTACTACAATTATTGATTTTACTCTCGGAAGCATCCGTATCCAAGAGAGAGCCCTCCGTATCCATCTCCAAACAATCATGAGGTACCGTCACAACCAGAGCTACCTGAGAAGGTGTCCCTCCACCAGGGTCATCTGGTTCGTCGTCCATCAGAAAAGACAAAAAACTTACCTACAGACTGCAAATATATACAATAATAACAATAAATAAACTAAATTTTAAACACAATGATCCTATTTACACTTAAAATCAAATTAAAATTAGAGAGGCTAAAATATTCGACCGCCAATTTTAAGGTTTCCCGCGCTTCTCCCAAAGGTACTTTGTGTACCTAGCCTAAGTAATATTTTATGACAGCTGACAGCAAAGAGATCAAACAAATAAGTAGGTACAATCTCAAAAATTCGAGGCGAGTAGATGTGTTCTGTGGTAGGTATATACACCCTACTACCTAATTGCACAGTTTAGCAAAATAGTTAGGTATACTATGCTAATTGACATGTTGATTGACAGCAATGAGAGACCAGAGAGAAGAGACATATCTATCACGTAATTAATTTTTTTAAACAATTTCTGAAATCGCGGCATTTTAAACAAAAAGAGAGACTAATAATTCAATTTTTAACATTTAATGGAAAGCTCACTGATTTTAACTAGACGCAAAAAACGCAAAACACGTAAATGTCTTGACGAAATAAGGAAAAGGTCTCGTATGAGTTTCACTAATAATGGCCTAATAAATCTAAGCAAAAGAAATAGGGAGGTAGAAAATAATATTATTACTGGTAAAACGAGAAGAGAAAGCATCGTTACGGCAAATCTCTTAAGGTTTAATATGCTTACAAAGGCAGTGCGCTCTGAAACTATAACAAGACCAATATTTACAAATTTAAAACAATGTGATTTAGAAAACAATAAAATGGAGCCAGTTATTTCTCCAAATGTAAAAAATAGAAAACTTTGTAATGTGATGGCATGCCATGAAACAGATCAGCTTTCCAAGGAGGTTAGTAATTACATAAACATCAAGAATTCGGATGATAATTCCTCTAATAGCTTTATTCTGTTTAGTCCTTTATTGCATAGACGTTCGAGCACCTGCAATTTTAATATTTCTGCCAAAGATGAAGCAACAATAACATCTTTCACAGCCACGCCTAACAGATCTGATGAGAACTATGATGGTTACTATTTATATGAGGAACTTATGTATGACATACCCATATACATTAGAAGGAATTTTACCAGTCTTATAAGAGAGGATATCATTAGAAAAACAAATAAATGCCTACAAGTACTTTGTGCCAAAAGTTTGAACCAAGATCAAAAAACAATGTACACTTTTAAAAATAATAGTTTGGATGATGACATACTTCCTACAAGCAAAGAAACAATTGTTCATAATCCAATGGATTACATAAGGCTTGGGTGGCTCAACTGTGGACACATTAAACACAAAAAATCCACTAACGTTGTATCATGTTCTACACCAGATTCGTTATACTCACCAGGTGTAACACAAAATGTACTGTCTCTTCAATCATGTACACCAGATTATGACTTTTTCCCTCACAAATTAAATGAATAAGAAAATAATAAGGAAAGATTTAAGAATAAAAACAGTTTTGATACTTGCATGTTAATCTGAAAACAACCTTATTCAATTGATTAAAGGCTGAAATAATATTTTTGAATAACATTTATTTATTAGAATATGTGGATGCATAATATAATTTACGAACAAAACAAACATTCACTACAAAAGCAGTCATCACTGAAATAGACATGCAAACTGGTTACCATTTGCCAAATTTTTTCAAATCAAAGTTATGTTTTCTAGCTGTGCAATTAACTCCATGTGTTTGAATGCATTGGGGGTTTTGGTAAATGATTCCAGTAACTTGAGCTTATTTTGATCTTTGCCACTGTAATACATTTGAAATTGATTGGCTAAACACTGCGCCTCTTGACTATTCAGCACATTCTGTGAAAAGATAAAATGAGTAATGAGCTAGTGCCAATCTGAGTCTGCCTGAAGGCAAAAGCCTTACACTGCTCTGAACAATTATGTTATTAGTTAAATTCACAAAGTCACTCTGTGTTTGCCACAATGCGTTATGGCTGTTTTTATAGGAGTCATAACATGGATTTCACATCATGGCAATTTTGCAGTGACCATGAAGCAGTGTGGCTTTTTTTTTTGTTCAATGAACAATTTCGGTCTCAGAGACTAACATATGTACCATATATCACATGTCTACATAGCACAGGTGCTATATAGGACTAAGCACATGCTGCAGACAGAAATGTGAAGCTGCTGACTTTGTGGGACTGCACTTTAATGTGGATCTGACAGCCTTTATGTTTATATTCTTACCTTATCATATTCTCCTTTCATAAGAACAATGCCTTTGTCACTTAATTCAGAATAGTGTATCATTGTGAGGCACTCTGGTGCATTTTCTTTGTGAACCTGATGAACACATGTTCTATTTAAATTTATATAACAAATACAATATTCATTTTATATGCTATTGCCTAGCTCAAGCTAGACATATTAACTAGATTATCAATTAGCTAAACATATATAGAGGAGCTTGATAGAGCAGTGGTAAACATACTCGGTCTGCAATTGCTGAAGTTAAGCAACTTTCTCAAAGGCCGGTCATCGAGGGGTGACCAACAATTCATCATCTCAAACTCCTTAGTGCTTACGAGGCACGTTATGCCATTGGTCCTGCATACATAAGCAGTTGTTACCAACCACCAATCCATACTAAGCCCGCATGGTGGTTAATGACCCATTCTCTATCTATCCATAGGGAAGTATCATGCCCCAGCAGTGGTGGCATAAATTGAGCTGATGATGAAATATATATAGTATACAATATGGGAATGGTACTAAATGGTTTGTAGAGCTATTTATGATTACCACTTTTCCTCGAAGAATTTAATATACTGTGTATTTTTGCTTAGAACTACATCAGCTACATTGTGAATCAGAAGAACATAGGTTGGCAATAATGAAGAAATTCAACTTTGCAAATAGTTCATACCTGATAAGCGATGAGGGGTGTGAAGTGTACTGTGTGCCCACTATTTTGGCACATAATGAATTCATAACCTTGGGAACGGGGTAGAGGGAATATAAATGTAGGATTTTTTTTCATATATTCTTGCAATACAGCATAAACATTGTTGGGAATAGTAGCTGATATAACTTCTTTACTTTTATGGTATTCCTCCCAAATGCATTGTATCTCTGCCGCTTCTCTGTTTTTCACAAGGTCGATTTTAAAAATGTCTTCCAGCTTTTTGTCTTTGACAGGTACACCATCTTTCAATGCATCTTTTGGATTTAATACAGATGAGTATTGCCTGAAATACATAGATTAATGCTAACATAATACCTAATTTAAGCACAATTAAAAAAATATGCTACATTGTTATTTTACACAATACCTATCTGAATTGCAAAACTGTATTTTTTACACTGTTGATTTTAAGGTGGATGAATTAGGATCCTCCTCTGTTACACTCCCCTCTTAACTGAGGTATTGGTGTGATAGAAAAGATTGATTCCTGCATTGAGGTGCACCGAACTTGGTGGTCCATACACTACAGTATAGCCAGATCTTAACGAGCCAGCCGCTAGAACCTTCCTAAATAGTAAATAGTTCAAAAATTAAGAACAAACCTAGTGTCAACAGATCCAAACTTTGTTTTCATTTCTTTTTCTTTAGTACTCTGCTGTTGTTCTACTCTCTGCAGGAATTCATCTGGTGAGGTTTTTTGAAGGGCCGCTATTCGATCAGAGTATTTTTCATAATATGGGTTTTCTTGTAATTTTTCTATTAACTTCTCCAAGTTAGGAGACGTCATTGTAATGCTGCGTGATCTTAGGGTATTTAATTGGAATAAAGGTTTTTTAAAAAGTCTAGGGAATAAAGACATAACCCCTTGTAATTATTACATAAAATAAATGAAGAGTTTAGTAATCCTTTGTTTACAAAATAACCTATTTTTAGGTTAATAAGATAGTTATTTTAAATAGGTACCTAAATGAGGAGTTATATAATTTTTCACATTATTATTTATTTTCTGCTTGACATATGAAAGACAAAGGGATCTAACCCTGCCCGTACAACCACGTCTTCAGTATTCTAGAGTTTGGCTAACGAAATTGAGAGCAAGTTGCTGGTGAATTATTCTGGCTACTTGGTTGTGTCTGTGCAAATCATAGATTTAGTATGTGCAAATACTCTCCGTTAGCAAGATGAGAACAATCAGAAATAATATGTCGGAGTGATTCATCTGGACGGCCCTCACTGTCCCACTGCTAGAAAAAAAAACTAATTGTTTAGCTGAACTACCCTGATTCCTTTGCTTTCCCCGTTCAAGTGATGAATAAAACAAAATGTCAAATTCTACTATAAAAAAAATATTTTTTGTTACAATATAATATTCACATATTGTTTTACAGACTGACCTTCCCCTAATAAAGTAGAAACTGTGAATGAAGTAAAAATGTTTTTGTGTTTAAAAATTTAACTTCAGTTGTGTGTAGCTTATATTTGTTTATGTGCAATGTAAGTTCTGGACAACAAAATTTATTGTAAGAAAACATGTTTTAAAGTCATAAATTATTGTTTTGTTTAAAAATAAAAACTGTAACACGTTAAAAAAGATTATCTTGCTACTGTAGGGATTTTTTAATTAAGATTTGTTTGCTTATTTGGTACAATTCAATTGATATCTAAAACTAGGTCAAGGTATATAAAATGATTTAAAATATTCATAAAATTATTAGCTAATTAACTAAATCATTTCATTTGATGGTTTTGAAACTATAAGTGTAGGGAAGAGGGCAGTATAGACTGACACTTTCAAGGTTTTAATATGCAGATAGGACAGGTGGATTTTGAATCCTAATCTTCATGAATTGGAGACATACACCTAAATGTTAGACCAAAAAATTAGCACTGCAAATCATTCTTACCAGAATGGTTGGTTAGGTTTGTTTATAACAGCAGCCCAAACAAACCTTAGCACTTTAGAAAACTTAGTATCAAAGGTAACTTATTTCAGTGTATTAATAATTAATCATTAAAAATAGCATGCAAAGTATAGTCAACCATGAAATTGCTTTATCACTTTTGACAAAAACTTCCATTACAATAAAATTTCGCTAAGGCTCATCGTCAATGTTGACAACATATCTGTCACTTGGTGTTTTAAACAAAAATAGAACTTGTTGTTTTATTAAATGCAAACAAAATTCACTTCTAAGGTGATAAAGTATTTTCATTGTCGACTATACATTGTTACAATTATTGTAACAATGTACTTTGCATGCTATTTTTAATGACTGAATAAAGTATAGTAAATATCCTATAACTATCCCACTGCTGAGCAAACACCTCCATAATTGAAATTATCAGCTAAACAAGCAGATAAAGTTTAATTTTAACCATTACAGTGTTACCTTAACCTTTAACTATGGACGTGGGGTCTCAGAGGCTAGTTAGTTAGTTATACTGGGCTGTATCCGCACTTAGCCATTCGATTTGGCCATTGTACGTATTGTACCTTCTGCCTACTCCAACCAACCCAGATTATCCCAGAAGGCTTGCAGCCTTTTCAGGCTGCTGCAGGCTTCCGTAAGCGTTCTGGGTGTTTGGAGAAACCGTGCCCGTTCGTCTGCCACACTCCTGCACTCCATGAGCACGTGTTGTGGCGTTTCTTCCGCCTCCATGCATCCTCTGCATAGAGGGCTGTCGGTCACACCTATTGTAAATAGGTGCTTGTTTAAGGGACAACGACCAGTAATAATACCGATGATTTTACGGATCCTGTCCCTGTTTAATCTAAGGAGGTTGCGGGCAAGCTTTTTTGATGCCACCGGAACTGCATTCTTGGTTTGCCTGCTACCTACACTGTTTCTCCATTCTGTTAGATGTTCATCTTCGGTTAATTTGCGCAGCCACGTTTTTATCTGGGTCTGAGGTATGGGCAGCAGTGGTTCCGGTCCATAAACTGCTGCCATCGATCCTCTTTTGGCCAGTTCGTCAGCGGCGTCATTACCCTGTGAGTTGCTGTGTCCTTTAATCCATTGCAAAGTTACTTTGTTTGCCTCTGCTATGGATTGGAGAGTGTAATGACATTCCAGTACAAGGACAGAGGTTATGGTGTTGTTTTTTAAAGCTTGAAGTACGGATGCACTATCTGAGACAATTTTTATATTTAGGTCTCTGACAGCTCTGGCTGCAACCGCCTGTGCCGCCTTGGTGATACCAATACATTCTGCTTGAAAGATTGTATTTAACTTGTCTAAAGTTGTTGAAATTTTTATATTTAAGTCATTCGAGAAGACACCCGCTCCAAAGCCGTGTGCGGTTTTGGATCCGTCTGTGTATATCCTAACTTCATTGGTGCCAGAGCTATCAACTGGTTCCGCAGTAAGTTGGATATTGTATCTTCTATCGAAGACGTGGTGACATGGTATTCTGTCCATGGGCGCTTCAAGAAACGGTATTTCTTTCAGGCTTGCCTGCAGAATCTTTGAGTGTGTAGTTATGCTTTGTTTCCATAACCCGTTAGATCTTAGTCTTAAGGCTGCGCCCTTGGCTTCCTCTTGAATGACCAGATCTAGAGGTCTTAAGTTCAATATATACTCCAGAGCGGCTGATGAAGTTGTTCTCATGCACCCCGTGGCTGCTACACTTGCTAGGCGTTGCAGACTCTGGAGTTTTGCTTTTACCGTGACCAGTTGGGTTCTGGGCCACCAGACAACTGATCCGTAGGTTAAGGAAGGTCTGATAACTGATCATCATCATCATCATCATCTCAGCCAAAAGACGTCCACTGCTGGACAAAGGCCTCCCCCAAGGATATGAGGGGTTTTTGCCGTAATCGCCACGCTTGGCAGGCGGGTTGGCGATCGCAGTAGGTTGAGGGTAACCTCAGAGAGATGCTGCTGCCCATCCTCTGGAATGGTCCCTTAGTCGGCTTTTACGACACCCACGGAAAGAGATGGGGTGGTGCAATTCTTTATCCCCGGCACCACACAGGGAACTGATGTGTATAACCAAAGTGTGATTTTTGGATTTAGACCCCATTTTTTCCCAACAAGTCTTCTACACTGCCCAAACGCTATACAGGCCTTCTTTATTTTTGCGTCAATGTGCCTCGCCCAATTCAGTTTATTATCCAGGATGACTCCCAGATATTTTACTTGAGTTGATAGGGAGAGGTTGGTGTTAAAGAGTTTTGGTGGTTGGAGTTCTGGTAACTTCCTTTTGTTGGTGAAAAGGATAAGTTCTGTTTTTTTCGGGTTTACTGACAATTTGTGTTCGTCACACCAGTCTTCCACAATCTGAAGGGCTGAGCGCATCACACATAACACATTTTCAGCGCTCCCATTTATCAGTATTGCTAAGTCATCCGCATAACCAATAGTAGTGTATCCTCTATCATTGAGTTTTTTAATGAGGCTGTCTACTACTATGTTCCATAGAAGTGGTGATAACACCCCTCCTTGAGGGCACCCTCTAACTACTTTAGCCCTCGTAGTAGTGTTCACCACTATCTGAACCGCCCTTTTGCTAACCAGCGCAGTGATCCACTCTCTCAAGGCTGGTTCTACGTTCCGTTTTCGTAGGGCGTGGTTAATGCTGTTGTGCATGGTTTTGTCAAAAGCTCCTTCTATGTCTATAAAAGCAGCCAGTGTTGACGCTTTATTTGTGATAGCCGATTCTATTTTGTGCACCACCATATGTAGTGCCGACTCTGTTGATCTGCCTTTCCTATAGGCATGTTGTTGAGGTTGAAGCGGTTTACTTTTCAGTGTTCCATCCCTAAGGTGTCGGTCTACTAATCTTTCCAGAGTTTTTAGCAGGAATGATGTTAGACTAATTGGCCTGAAAGATTTGGCATGTGTGTAATCCTCCTTACCCGGCTTCGGTAGGAAAATTACTTTTGCCTCTCTCCAAGGTTGGGGAATATATTTAAATGCTATGCAGGCCCTGTAGATTGGTAGTAAGTGCTTAATTACATGATTGGGCTGCCACTGTAGTAATGCTGGGAATATCCCATCTTTATTAGTGCTCTGGTATTTTTGGCCCTGTTGAAAAGTGTCCTGAGTTCTTGACGAAGACGGTCAAGTTCTGGCCCCCACCAGCGGCTTTTCTCTAGGCGTTTCGGTGTTACAGCAGGACATGCCAGCTCATAACTTCTTACGAGTGTAGAAGTCAGGAGCTGTACGTTTGCTTCTATTTTGTCGGTACTTGGAATTACGTTATTTACTTGTGTGTTACCTAGTACTTTGTTTGTTAAGTTTTTATACCTTGTTATATCTGTTTTGCGGGGGTTACGATATGGAACAGGGTCTGTTAGTTTATATTGTATTTTAAAGCATACCCGGCGTTGATCCGCAAAGGATGGTTCGTTTGAAACATGCCATCCCTCAATGAGGTTCGCCGCCGCATGTGTTGCTAAAGTAATGTCTATGATGGTTTGATACCTTGAACTAACAAAAGTAGGTTCTGTGCCTATATTCATAATGTTCAAGTTTGTTTGGAAAATATATTCGGTTAGTAACTCACCCCTTTTATTGGTATCCTTACTTCCCCACAGAGAGTGATGTGCATTTCAATCTGCAGAGATGATCAGGTCCCATTGTTGTGCTTCGCAGTGTTGCACCAGCTCGGCTAGCTCTCTCGGAGGAACTTCACCGTCGCTCGGCATGTACACTGAGGCTAGCACTAGGACAGTTTGTTTATCCGTTAGAATCTTCACAGCAGTGAGGTCTCTAGAACAGAATTGGTTAAGCAAAATGGCTGATATGGTTTTAGGCATAAAAATGCAAGTTCTTGGTTTATCGACGGTTGTATCTAGGAGCAAATTACCGCCTATGTTATTTAGACCGCAAATTCTGTTGTTTCTGATCCAGGGCTCTTGGATCAGAGCGGCGGTCTTGTTGTCTGCCTCCAGCACTCTGCGTAGCGTGGCCGCCGCTATTTGTTTGTGCTGGAGGTTGGTTTGAATGATGTTGAGGTGGTGGTTACGGGCTACGCAGGATGCCATCTTCATCACTGGTAGTGCCCCCACCCTGCAGCATCGAGTCTGTGTCCATCTCGCTCAAACCCTGTTGGGGAGCTGAGGTGGACTGCTCGGGAGTCGAGGTCTCCCTTACAGTGGCCGCGACTGAACTCGTTGCCGTTTTTGCGTCCTCGGTTTTTGTCATTTCTTCCGAGGAGAAGAAACGGATATACCCACTACCCGACATGTGGGCTATCCGGCGTTCTCTGTCGAGAATCGACTGCCGCTGGTCTTCGGGAATTCCCAGCACGAGATGGACGGCAGCCTCCTTGGAGCCTGCTTCCGTTGCCTTCTCGTCTACTGTCATTCCGTAGCACTGCCAGGAGTCAACTTTGTACCACGGGTTCTGGGCACAAAGGACTCTGTGCAGCGTAGCGGCGTCGGTGATGCGGGTGTGTAAAAGAAGCCCTGCCTTGAGCCTCTTCTTCAGCTCGGACTGTCGGATGACAGCCAGAGTGGTGCTTGGTATCGGAGATGGAATGGTCTTGACCGTTCTCTCAAGCCAGCTGAGAGCGTTCGCATCCTCGCACCACATCGCCAACACTCCATCCAAAAGGAAGGGGCGTCCGCGGAAAGATGGAGCTTGCGTGCTCGGAGACGGAGACAGAACGGTCTGTAGGATGCTATCATCGATGGCTTCCCTCAGCTGATCTGCCTGGCTTTGCGAGAGGTCCCTCGGCGGGACGGTGATGACCGCTACCCTCAGATGCGATTTACTCGCATCTGCATAGCTCTCCGTCCGCCTCGGTCTCGCATCGGTCTTCGCGCGTTTGGCATCCCCCCTGGGAGACCGAGTCTCATCCAGGCGAGTCCGCTTCGAGGAAGCTGACTTACCCGGACAGTCCCCAGTCCCAGGCTGACCCTTTTCAGGGGCAGTGGGAGCCGCCGCAGCGTTCTGCCGACCGCGAAAACCTCTCGGCTTCCGCCTCCTTTTCGGCTGGCTAGGTGGTGGTGGTGGTGGTGGGTTCGTTGAGGCAGCCGTCTGCGCCGTTGCCGACTCCGTGAAGTTGGCCGGTACAGATTCGCGCTGCGTTGAGGAAGCCGTCTGCGCCGTCGCCGACTCCGTGAAGTTGGCCGGTACAGATTCGCGCTGCGTTTCCGCTGCTGCGTCGGCTGTCGTTGTTGGTGTGGTTTTTGCCTGAATAGCCTCCCATCTCGCGCGCCTGTTGGGGCGACTGCGTTTCGGTCGGTTCTTCGGCGGTTCCTTTGCCGTGGCCACGGGATTGGTGTCTCCCCTTTTGCAAGGGCGCTTGTGAGCGACCGTGGTCCATTGTGATACGATGGCAGTATCTACCATGGTTGGTATTGCCTCAATGAGGCCCGACAGGTCCAGACTTGCGCCTGTCCCTGAGCACAGGTTGTCCCCCCCAGAATACGTGGGACTGACCAAGCTGGGCTTGGTGAAGGATTCTCCGCTACCGGAGGCAGCGGTACCTTCCTGGGGTAGTAATTTTTTCCCTTGTGCTGACATTACGGTTGTTGGGGCTGAAGGAAACACACACTACCCGCCCGTGGTGAGTGTGGACAACTTTTAGGGGGGATTTAGTGCCCCAAGGCTCTGCATGCCTGAAGGATTGTGGTTTTGCGCCGCCACTGTTCGGCTCTGCAGGAATTTGTGAAGGAAATTAGGATAGGGGAAAGGTTTGGATGTATGGGGGGAAAACGGCCAGAGGTTTTAGTTATGCCAATTACATATGGTAACTGGCCAAAAACAGGCGGCAACCTCGAGAAGGATAGTCCACTGGCCTTGCCTAGGGGATCTACGCGACCTGCACTACTCCCTAAACCGTTTGCCAATCTCAGCGTTTGGACAGACGCTGAGAGTAGGGGAGTCATCACTCAAGACTCGCTTGATTGACCACACCCCCGCCCGGTCTCAGAGGCACCGACCTATCTAAAGATTTTGCATAAAAGTCACTTCCCATCTTCCCTTTCCCCCCACATTCTTCTCTTTCTCATCCCCCGAGCTTCTCAGTACCTTTCAAGTAAGCAGCCAAACGATTGTAGATCAGGATGGTTGTGTCGCCCGCTTCAAAACACGTGAGTTTTTAATCTTCAAAAATTCGGCTGGGGCCTGTAAGACCCCATGTTCACGTTTCCTCTTGGAGCATTTGTTTCCCATACAAAGTGTCTTTGAAATTTTTTGTTTTGTTTTATTCTTTTCTGTAAATATGAATAGTAATAATCAGCCAAGTATGTCCGGAATCAAACGGCCTATCAAATCCACTGAAAATCGTTTTGCAAGGAAAGTTTAGAAAGCTTAGAAAACTCTTTAGTTCAGGAAGATATGACTTCATTTTTACTGGCCTCAGATGCTAAAATTTTATTTTACTTTAAAAGAGGTTAAATTTAATTTTTGTTTACTTTTCATAGTTTATATTTAGAAGAAAAACATTTATTTTTGTTCTCTAACCTTTATTTAAAATATAATGTACCATTAAGTGATCTCATGTCGCCAAAGACTGAAATATGCCTTACCATTTGTTAATACCTAAATTAAGTAAAATATAATAAAAAGTTAATTAATTTTTATTTTTTTTGTTTCATTTAAGCCAACATAGTAATATAAAGGCTTTTTCTATTGTACCAAATTATCATATAATTTTCAGTCATAATTTATGACTCATAAAGAACAGGGGCCTCAGAGACTCCACATCCATGTAAGTGTAACAAAAAATTTACGTCCACAGTTAAAGGTTAATTAAATTCAATAAAATTTTATTATATTTAACTGCATGTTTTTGCATTGCACATGATTGGTACTTTAATCAATTAATTCAATGAAAGATAAGTTTATCATCATTCATGTGCATGTTTGCTTTTTCACTAAACCATCCCATTTCATTAAATTTAGTAGGTAAGTATAGGTACACAGACAGAATACCATCAGATCATGACATGTAACAAAAGTCATAATATGCAAGGCTATACAATATAGGAACACAGGCCTACGCCTAGCTCAGACACCAGTCTCTCACAAATGAATCTATAAAAATTATTTATTTACCTACATTGTTTCTTTACTTTAAGAACGATCATTTGTAAAGAGAAAATAAACGTTTTATTATTTTTATATGTATATGTTTATGTATGTCTTGTTTGTATATGTTTATGTATGTCTTGTTTGTTGTCCTTAATAATAATAAAATCAATATACAGGGTGTTTGGCGCATCGTGTGCCAAAATGAACTGGCCGACAGAAAGGGTCACCTGCTATACTTTTAGCCCCCATAACACGTTCCATGCCCGACGGTTATTTTTATGTTGTCTTTTTAAGTTATTCAACGTCAAGTAGTTGATATAATATAGAACACGACTTTGAAAGTAGAATATTAGGTACTTAATAAAGTTCATGTTATAGTATGTTAGAAGTTCAATCATCAAAGTGATGTTCAATTCAGTGCTGTTTTCATGAAAAAATATAATACTATATTAAACTATATCCTTACATCTGAGTCTGCGCGAGCCCAGCGAGATCAATCATTCATCTAAGCCTTACATATTATTATTAAGTGTTCTATAAATATATATTAATTTCAAAGCAATAAAGGCCCTACACATTAAATAAAAGTTATGACTTGATGACTTGATTTCATTGATGGAAGACAAAGTGGGGAAAGGCACAGCAGTGGGATACTATAGGTTAATTATATACTTACTTTCATGCTTTATTCCAAATAATAAGAACAAAACTTATTATAATTTAAAACTGGTACAATAATAATTATTCTAACTTCCGATGATAGTAAATTTAGTTCTATTCCCGATCCGATCCGAGAACCCTTCGGAGAATCTAGTAGGGCGCGAGGACACGCACTAGTGCGTGATGCCGTTCCCTCTAGAAAACCTCCGAAGGTGATTCGTTTCACACGGCTTGAGGAACCCTTTAAGTTTCTCGCCGCCCCCAAACAAGCCCGGTAAAGCTGAAAATGCCGTCTGAGGCAATCAGCAATATTTCTCCAAAAAAAAAAAAAAAAAAAATTCTATTCTGTGGTGGTTAAGTCCTAGCTGTAATTAATGAAAAAAAAATTAAGAAGAATCCACGAATCATAGGAAAATCTATGCAATAATTAATAATTTGATAGTTTCTTTTACATAGAAATAGAAAAATCTGTATTTTGTGCAATCCCACATACAAATACGTACATTAAGTTGATTTGGTGGTCGTGTAAACATGTGGTGGCTGTAATGCAGTGAGACAGGCGTGCGATGAGTGCCGCGGGATGGGGCGGTCGGGCGCGGTGACGCGCGCGGCATGGCGGAGGGCGAGGCGGCGCGCGCGCGGGCCGAGGGCGGCGGCGACGCGGGGGCGGGCGCACCCGACGCCGCGCTGCTGGCGCCACTCACCGAGGACTCCTTCCTGCACAACCTGCACGTGCGCTACAAACGGGACCTCATCTATGTGAGTCACCGCCACCCTGCCACCCGGCCACGCTCCCCCCACTCTCCACTTATATTACATGCACAATAATGTTAACCTTGTACAATATGTTGTAACTGTAAATGAGACTGAATATAATTGGGAGGTTCTTGGAATATTCAGAAAAGAAAGGCATGACAGCAAGGCATTACAATTCAATGAAAAAACACCAACAACTTCAACAATAAGTTTGAGGGCCAAAATTTAATGTTTTTTTAACATCATCATCTACCTAAAGTATTTTTTTTTTTACCTAGTGTATTGAAGACCTTTTTGGCGAAAGAAATGCGAACTGAGTTGTGTACCATTGAGTCAGTTCGCACTTCTTTCGCCAAAAAGTTCTTTTACACCGTAGGTAAAAAAATATATAATCAATCACCTTAATAAGATAGAAAACATCTACTCTAAATCTAAATTAGAATGTAAAGTACACACACGCACACGCACACGAACACGCACACACACACACACACACACGCACACGCACACACACACACACACACACACACACACACACACACACACACACACACACACACACACACACACACACACACACACACACACACACACACACACACACACACACACACACACACACACATACATATTATTATAAGTATAACCTATATATGTTCTGAACCTAACATGGCATAGCGATATTACACGAGTTTGAACCGATGCTTAGAAATTATAAAATTGAAACTGCTGCGCTCAACTACTGAGCCAGAACACAAAAATGCTGTTTACACTCATGTTATATATTTAGATTACGGTGGGAGCTAGACAGGCGGACTCGTAACAAGCTTCAAGCCTATCCATCAACCGAACCGATAACCCGATATAAATGAAACCGAGTAATCGACATAAACCAAATTGAATGCATTCCAAACCCACGGTGGTACCGTAGAATGTCGTGTATTCGAATGAATCGTCGATGTGTGTACGGTGCAGCGGGTGTAACGGTCGCTCGTGAGTGTGCGCAGACGTACGTGGGCAACGCGCTGGTGTCGGTGAATCCGTGCCGCGCGCTGCCGCTGTACTCGGCGGAGCTGGTGCGCGCGTACGTGGCGGGCGCGCCGCACTCGCTGCCGCCGCACCTGTACGCCGTGGCGGCGGGCGCGTGGCGGCGCGTGCGCGACCGCAACGAGAGCCAGTGCCTCGTGATCACGGGCGAGAGCGGCGCCGGCAAGACCGAGGCGGCGCGCGTCTGCCTGCAGTGCACCGTGCTGGGTGCGCCCGCCGCCGCGCCGCTCGCCGCGCAGGGCACGCTGCTCGAGGCCTTCGGCAACGCCGCCACCGCGCGCAACCACAACGCCAGCAGATTCGTGAGTAAACGCGCTCGCCCGAGCTGGCCCCTCCCGCCCCATGTCTGACGCGATCTATCTACCTATCTTGTTACAGGGCAAATTATTAGAAGTAGAGTTCGACTTCCGGGGCCAGCCTGTGGGAGGACATATTACACATTGTGAGTATGATTTCGTTTTGTGAAACGAACGTTTTCTAATTAATGTTTAATACGATATCCGTATCTACTTCATCTATATGTTTTTTATGTGCATGCAGATATGTTGGAAAAGGTGAAGTATTGTATGGTTTTTATTACTTTCGTAATTGTTCGTAGCGGCGACAAAATATTTTAGTTAAATAATACAATTTGTACGAGCTCACGTACATACAAATTTATATTTTGATTGTTATAGATTCGCGTAATTAAGTTGACCTAGTTGTGTTTGCATACACATCACTTTACATTTTTCATTGCACAATCTTTTTATAGAATAAATTAGTGTATTAGCAGCACTGTCACGGGTCGGTTTTATTTAGCACTCCTTGGAGTAAACCTAACCCTAGCAAGCGTCCAGGTGTAGGAGTCAAATTCTACAAATTTCTTTATTCAAGTAAAACGGACGTTTTTTTTTCCTTTTGTTACTTCGATTCTGCTAGGTATACCTACTGCTCGTAGTTAAGTAATAAGATGTCGAATGTGATCGGTGTGTGACGTGCGCACGCGCAGGATCGGGTGTGCGGCGCGGCGGAGGGCGAGCGCAACTTTCACGTGCTGTACCAGCTTCTCGCCGGCGCCGACGCGCACCTGCTCAGTGAGTCACGCATACCTCTATCGTACATATGTACCTAAATTTTACATTTATTGATTTAAAACAAAATATTTATTTATTACCCTAAACGTATTATACGTGTCGTATTATAGTTTTGGCTTTAATTAGTGTTACCTGAAATGCAACCGTTGCGTGTGCGCGTGCAGAGCGGCTGCGGCTGCAGCGGTCGTGGGAGCACTACCGCATCCTGGTGGGCGGCGAGTGCGGCGAGTGCGGCGGCGGCGCGGGCGCAGGCGCAGGCGTGGCGGCGTGCGAGCTGACGGCGTCGCCGCGCCGCCCGCCGCCGCCCGCCGCGCCGCCCGCGCCGCCCGCGCCGCGCGCCGCCGCCGCCGCTGACAAGGAACACTTCGCCTTCACCAAGGTCGGTGCGACACGCTCACTGTTTCTCCGATTGGCGGAGGCGAGCCGGGGTCCGGCCTCGGCCGCTGTCGCCGCGACTAGGCGACCGCCTCGGTTTTGGTCCCCCGAAGGGAGAGCTTTCGCTGCGTGTCCGACGCGAAGCCTGATAAACCGCGCAGGGGACCGACTGCGTCGGGCCGTAACGCTAGATTAGAACATGAAAAACGTTTTTCTCGTTCGGCACTCGTTAAACTAGTGTCCGTCAAACTGACTAGCGGTTTCTACTGCTGCAGTAGTTGACTCTGAATTCAACATTTAGATGTCATCTTTGGTAGCGTTGCTGTAGTTGTCTGTACCGACTCGCATGCCCCGCAAATGCTTTCGCTAATGACATAAACTTAGAACAGATGAAGAGAGAGCTTTTGTATTGTCAAAAAGCAGTTACACTCACAATACGGAACAGGGTCCAGACACTTTGTGAAAGACGAGTCTGCGCTGCCTCACAGAGCTTATAGATTCCCGTTCCTTAGTTTGTACAATGTTTATTGCCGACTTTTGTAAATGTTTTTTGCCAAAATGTTTACGAAATCCGTTTCATTTAAACGGTCCATTTTAATTATTAGAACTTAGAAATCCGCTAATAGACATCATCATCATCATCATCAGCCTATATTAGTCCACTGCTGGACATAAGAGACAACGAGTGTCGAACTCTATCTCTTAGAACTTTACACTTCTAAGAAATCCTTATAACTTTTGTTAGTATCCATATAAATGAAACAGTATGATGATAAATAATATGTGAGTGCGCGGGCGGGCGCAGGCGGCGATGGCGACGCTGGGGTTCGGCGGCGGCGCGTGCGGCGCGGTGCTGCGGCTGCTGGCGTTCGTGCTGAAGCTGGGCAACCTGCAGTTCGAGCCGCAGCACAACATCGACGGCTCCATCGGCGTGCGCCTGCTGCGCCGCTACGGTACCGCCCGCTCACCCACTCACCCACTCACCCACTCACCCACACTCTACGCTGGACCACACCGAATACATTTGTAGTATACGAGTGCGTTGCAGACGCAGTTCGTGTCGACTGCATACTTTTTATTTCTTTATTTAGGAAAACAGTCAGTCATACATAATATTTAAACGTATAAGTCATTCACTAGGCAAAGTCAAAGTCAAAAATTGTTATTCAAATAAATTTGCGAAAAGCGCTTTCGAATCGTCCATACAATTTTTACCTACTACCCATTCAGGACGTCTATTTTTAGCTGTGGAAAAGAATAGGCGCAACGAACTCCACAGATTTAATACAAGTAACGACAATTATAAAAAAAAATATTGCCGCTGTTACAGAGCTGAGCGAGGCGTGCGCGCTGGTGGGCGTGGACGAGGCGGCGCTGGGGGCCGCGCTGGGGGCCGACCCGCCGGGGGCCGACCCGCCGGGGGCCGACCCGCCGGGGGCCGACCCGCCCGGTCAGCGACTACAACCGCGTTATATTATTTAGCTTTACTGTATATACATTGGGGAAAAAGTTTCTTCGCAATTTTTGACAAAATTCAAAACATTTTTTAACATAGTATAGTACATTTAACTAAAGTATGCAGGTTCGATAACTTTTTGGCATCTTGTAGGTAGGGACATGATCCCATTGCTATAGAAGTTTCGGGGCTTCTGATTAAAATAAGTGGCTTTGGCAGTCCCCTCGTGATGTTAACCTGACACCGCCTAAAGAATTCTGAAGAGACCGAAACAGGTGGAATTCTAAAGTTGCAAGGTCAGGACTATACGGCGGATGCCTTAACACCTCCCAGCCAAACTCTCTTAATTTTTGCTAAGTGGCTAAAGATGTGTGAGGTCTAGCGTTATTATGATGAAAAACCCACACACTTTCTGTTGATTATTTCCGGCCGCTTTTTCTCAACTTCTTGCTTTAATCTCATCAGTTGTTCGCAGTAGAGTTCAGAATCGATGGTCCTGCCTGGTGGTAACAGCTCATAATGAATAATGCTCTTCCAATCCCACCATACATACAGCATCACCTTGTTGCGAGTTAACCTGGGTTTCGCCACAGTCTGTAAAGCCTGACCGGCCTTTGACCACGACTTTGAATTGAATTATCTTTTTAAAATTTAAACTTTTAATGATACTAAAACCAGCCAGATACAAATAGTATAGCCGAAGAGATTTTATTACAAGTTCATACATACTATATGCGAAAAGACTTTTCCCCCAACCTAATATGTATGTTAGCACAACTGATTTTAAAATTATCAATGTAGTTTTATGATATCGGCTAAATTAAATATTATTATTTAAAAAATCGGTTACGCAAAGTCGTAGACCGTATTTATAATGAGATATCGCGCGTCGGACGCAGACGACAGCGAGGCGGAGTCGGAGCGCTCGGAGTCGGAGGCGTGGGCTGTGGGCGCGGCGTGGGCTGTGGGCGCGGCGTGGGCGGCGTGCGGCGGCGCGGCGTGGGCGGCGGCGCGGCGGGACCGGCTGCTGGCCGTGCTCTACGGCCGGCTCTTCACCTGGCTCGTCACGCAGGTCAACCGGGCCATCAAGGTGCACCACGCTACCTGCGACTAATACATATTTTAACATTTTCTGAAAATCGTCACATATTTAAATTTATTTAATTCATTCAGACTACCGACGGTCACTTAAATAGCATCACTACATATCGCTACGAACAAAATTAATATAAAAACGTCCTCATCCAACGGTTCGTATCGATGCGACGAACCCGCGGAGGGGAGACCGACACGTGCGATGGTCCGTCAGCCGGCGGAGGCGGGGCAGCGCTGCTCGCTGGGCATCCTGGACGTGTACGGGTTCGAGGCGCTGGCGCACAACGGGCTGGAGCGGCTGCTCATCAACTACGCGGCCGAGCGGCTGCAGGCGGCCGTCACCGCCGCCACGCTGCGCCGCGAGCAGCAGGAGTACGCGCGCGAGGGGCTGGCCTGGGCGCCGCTGCCCTACCAGGTGGGCTCCACCTCCCGTCGGCGGCCGGCGGCGGCGGCGGCGGCGGCGGGAGGTGACGTGACGCCCGGCTGTTGCAGGAGCACGAGCCGCTGGCGGAGCTGTTGGACGCGGGCCCCGAGAGCGTGCTGGGTGCACTGCGCGACTGCTCCGCGCGCGCACTCGGCGACGCCGCCTTCCTGGCGCGGCTGCAGCGCCGACGCCACCCCCGCCTCAGCGTCAACCCGCCCGACCGCTTCCAGTGAGTACTAGTGGGATTATTAAACGATAAAAAAAGGTAAAATGACTGAAATGGCGCCGAAAACCGGTTGTGTGCGGCACGGCAGCTATTGTGTGTGCGCGAACGCGGGGCAAGGGGCGCGGGGCAAGGGGCGCAGGGCAAGGGGCGCGGGGCAAGGGGCAAGGGGCGCGGGGCAAGGGGCGCGGGGCGCGGGGCAAGGGGCGCGGGGCAAGGGGCAAGGGGCGCGGGGCAAGGGGCGCGGGGCAAGGGGCAAGGGGCGCGGGGCAAGGGGCAAGGGGCGCGGGGCAAGGGGCAAGGGGCGCGGGGCAAGGGGCGCGGGGCAAGGGGCGCGGGGCGCGGGGCAAGGGGCGCGGGGCAAGGGGCGCGGGGCAAGGGGCGCGGGGCAAGGGGCGCGGGGCAAGGGGCAAGGGGCAAGGGGCGCGGGGCAAGGGGCAAGGGGCGCGGGGCAAGGGGCGCGGGGCAAGGGGCAAGGGGCGCGGGGCAAGGGGGTGCGGGGCAAGGGGCAAGGGGCGCGGGGCAAGGGGCAAGGGGCGCGGGGCAAGGGGCAAGGGGCGCGGGGTAAAATTCGTTATCACACCACGGTTCTCTACCTACCCGTTTACTTGAGTATCCTGTTTCTCTGAGTGTACACGTACGCTGCAATTTGTTTTTATTGTGAAGTAAGATAACAAACGACCCGACATTGTTTAATTGTGATCTGATCCCGCATACCTGAATGACCTCGGCTTGAACTGGTTTTGTCATCGTAATACAAGTTGTTGTAAGTATAAAATGCTCTATATTTATAATACAGTCGAATTTTGTTTTTAACTTAATAAAATAGGTAAACTATGATTGAAATTCAGAATCGACCAGTTACTTTATAAAATCTGGCGATTTTAACTATGAACGCCATCTATTGGTATGTGCTGAGAGGATTTTAATTCAAAAATATTCTTGTTTCTATTGCACGTGAATTACGAGCTGTGAACTAGTGTTATTATGTACTTTTGTGATTGTCCAATAATATATCTGCATTTTATGTAAATAAAATAAATAAATAATAATAATTAAAATTAATAATTTTAATTTTTTTTTTTTTGTTTGTGTAATTGTCAATTTTAGTTCTTATTTTATAAACTAGATGGCGTTGATTAATTCCTTCCTGCATCGCGCTATAGCTTCGTCTTCGCCGTTAATTTAATTCGCACTTACAGCTCGATCCCAATAGAGCGTGGCACAGCCGTTTTCGAGAACCGGCGCAAGTGTGTACCTGTAGTACGGCACTTCGAAGTCCACAATACCGTATAGAAGAGCAAGTTGCTGGTGAATAATCCTAGCTACCAGGTTATGTCTGTGCAAATACTCGCCATTAGCAAGATAAGAACAACCAGAGATAATGTGCCTGAGTGATTCCCCGGGACGGCGGCATGCCCGACAAATGTCGACCGTACCGTCCTTCAGGATATATCTCCGGTAGTTCTTCGTCAGACAAAACCTTCGGTTTATTATTATTATTATACTCTTTATTTATTTTTTTCCTTAAAACTAGATTTTTACAATATTTTAATATAAAAGCAATAAAACATTATAAAAACCTAATCCTAGAGTACCGCCAGCAGCGAGGCAGGGCCCAAACTACCGGTGGTCAGGGCTGCAGAGTGAGGAACCTCCTGACAATACGTGCCGTGTCAAGGAGTACTGCCTTTTACATCTGACCCTTGACCCAACCTTTCAGCGAGAGCCTCTCTAGGTGTTGATCGAGGCTCTTGGCTAAAATACCGTTTGCCGAAACGACTATCGGTACAATAATGGTTGAATCCACATCCCACATGGCGGTAACCTCATGAGCCAAGTCAAGGTACTTACTGAGCTTGTCCTTCTCGGCTTTCACGAGGTTCTCATCATGAGGTATGGTGATATCAACCAGTATTGCCTGGCGCTGGGATCGGTCGACCACCACGATATCAGGCTTATTGGCGACAATAGTCCTGTCCGTAATGATAGAGCGATCCCAGTAGAGCGTTGCATGACCATTTTCGAATACTGGCGCAGGTGCGTACTTATAGTACGGCACCTCCGATTCAACAAGGCCATATCCAAGAGCATTATTATTATTATTATATTGCCACAGTTTCTATGATGGTCTACCATACTCTGCATAAATATGTTGTTGTTGTTATGTTTAAGTTTTCAGAAGTTTTTATATTTAAGTTTTCAGAAGTTTATTAGTTTTGTTTAGTTTTTTTTTGTATGAAGAAATGCCAATCATCTTTAGTGCCTTATCACAGTTAATTATTAATACCTCCTATCATCCTCCCAATTTTCCAAAAATTTATGAAACTCAAACCAATACCACCTATCTTTAGGTAACTTGGTAAGTAATAGCTTTAGAGTAAAAAGTAATTACACACTATATTTATAATCCAATCATTATACTATTTTGTCAATCAAAGGCAGTTTTTTTTTTAAAGAAATAATTGAGACGTTTTTTTCGTTTCCTGAAAAGTTGCAATTTTTAAGATAGGAGTTATTGGTACTTCATCGTCGATATAACAGCATGCACCGTGAACTGAAAGAAGACTTGATGACACAAAAGTGTTGCACCTGCTCCTGGATAGCTGGTCAAATTGCAGAAATGAAGGTATTATTAACATATTAATATCAAAACCGGAACCCATATTTGTAAAGAGTATAGCCTTAGAGGATCATCGGCACACAGGCGAATATATTTGCAATATAATTTTGGAAGTCCTAAATGAATATGGTCCACACAAAGCCACTCGCATTGGTGACAACGCGAGTAATGTGCAGAGGGCATTCCGTCTTGTCAAAGAAAATCATCCTCACATAGTAGGACTCAACTGCAGTACTCACACACTTCATTTGCTATGTAAAAATATAATGAAAATCAATGCGTTAAATGCTTTCAAAGATATGGCTACGAACATCATAAAAACTATTCGACAGAGTCAAGTCCTAACATCTTTACTGGCCAAAATCGTGAAAGAAAAAAATGTTGGCGAAAGTTCTAAATTAACCTGCGATACCCGTTGGCGAAGTCATTGTTTATGTTTTCAAAGTATAGAAAACACTAAAGTGGCCCTTCAAACCTTGGCTGTCCACGAAAAGCTACAAACTTACCACCGGAAGATAAATCAGCATTACTAGATGAAGATCTTTGGACAATGCTGAAGCAATGCCGCCGGATTTTGGAACCCATTACAGAGGCTATAATACGTCTAGAATCCAATGACAACTTGTTCCAATGACAACACAAAGTTTTTTTAACATTAAAAAGCTTGAAATCTAAGTTACTTTTCTGTTTGCCAGAAGTAACAATAGTTGAAAACGACGTCAAAGACAAGATTCTAGACAATGTCGTCATGTCAGAGAATTCAAATGTGCCTCAAGCCCATACATTATGTGGCATACTTATTAGACCCTGCTGAACAAGGAGCAAAGCTTGATGAGAATCAAGATGTAGAAGCCATGGAATTCATTTCTGAGGTAGAACAATTGGATTAACCGTGACGCCAAATTTAGCGTCCTACAGATCAAGATCGGACTTGAAGCCAAAGATTTTTATGAGAAAATGTAGAAGAAATAAAACAAACAACTTGGTGGAGCGGCTTATGCGGGTCCACTGCATTAAGCAAAGTGGCTGTGCGAATCCTCACAGCACCTTGCACTTCTGCTGCAGTTGAACGGTCATTCTCTACACACAGCCACATTCACAATAAAAAAGAAACCGGTTGACGACTGAGAGAGCAGCCAAAATTGCTTACATATCCTACAATTGGAATTTGCTCAATCAGAGCGGAAACAACTTCGAAAAAGATGGTGACTATGGGGAATGCGTGTGTATTACACCTCCGACTATAGACACACATGCACATCGAACGGATAGTTCAATGGACACTTCCAACACCATCGAATTTTTAGATTGTGGTCACATTTCAGACTCGAGTAACAACGAAGACTGAGTTAATTCGTTTTCTATTTGAATTTTACTTATATTATATTAGGTTATTTTGATTATTTATTAAGTTTGAAATTGTAAAAAAATGTGTTCTCAATTTTTTTGTAACATAAATGAAGAGTAAAAATAAACAATATTACATCAATCAATACAACATGTTGTTTTTTATTTAATATTAACAGAATTCTAGCCAACCAACTATTTTCTTCAAATACAAAATGTCACAAAGTCTTTCGTCTCTAAAGTACATCCTTTGATTATGTAGAGCTCTGCACAGTAGAAGTAGGTAAGTTGATTGTTGGTCACTCACTGAATAAAACAATCTCAGCATTTTCTTTTCTTCCTTTTTGCAGTTCATAATTAAGTAAAGTAAGTTTAAATTTTATTAAAAGCGATAATCGAAGTCGCACCCGACGTCCCGACTTATGTATGTTTTTATCCTGTTCTCGTCATTTAATATTTTCCGAATGAGGTTTTGTAAACAAAAAAATAATTTGTTGTAATTTTCATTTATGCCCGCCAAAATGGGCAGAAATCCATTTCTGCCCGATTTAAATCCTTTCTGCCCGATTAAAACCCATCGGGCAGAAAAGACAAAAACCTACCGCCCATCTCTAGTGACCGTCCCTAACGTGTGGGGTGTGGGTGCGCAGGGTGGTGCACTTCGCGGGCCCGGTGACGTACGCGGCGCGCGGCATCGTGGAGCGCAACCGCGACGCCGCGTGCCGCCGCTGCAGCGCCGCGCTGGCCGCCGCGCGCGAGCCGCTGCTGGCGCAGCTGTTCCAGGGCGCCGCCGCCGCCGCCGCGAGGCCGGGTACGATACCATACACACGCTTGTGTTTATCCGCTTGCATATATTGATACGTGAAGGGAAATCTTTAGATCCCTTGTAAAAAAAATTGTGCGCATGAAGGAGTGAGTGATTAGGTATAGTTAAAATTTATATGGAGAAGATCTCACGAACGGTAAAATAATATATGAATAATATGTCTTACGAATATATTAAATTAAATAAACTTTGTTTCATACGTTTTCCAAAAATTTATGGGGAGCGGCCTGAATATGTCAGTTCTGATTTAAAATCACGTATTCTATTTTCTTCCCTATCGCTTTGTACTTGGAATAGTTTGGATACGATCCCTGCAGCCTGAGTAAAATATTTCCCATTGTAATGCCGGTATGACACATATAGGTATTTTTTTTAAAGTTTTCATGGGTGTCGATAATAAATATTTTATTTTATTTTTATTTTTATTTTAAGGAAAGTTCACAGCCGACATTCGTAATTGTAACTGAGAAGCTTCTACGAGCTAACAACAAACCTCCACATAAAATGCATCCTTATTATAACGATTTTTCTTTTCCATCTACATTCGAAACCTGTTGCATTACTCGACTTTTCGAAAGTGCTCGAATAGTTCATTTGCTAATGCTCGCTTCAGCGAAACAATACTATTACAAAATAAGTCAACGTCAGTGTCGTCTCTTATAGAATTAAACAAACGACAAGAACTAATCCGGTAACTGTTTTGACGATAATTTGTACGTGCTGGTGAAATATGAAGCCTCGACTTCTTACGAGTGGTGAGACTGCGAGGCACAATAAGCTTAACCTCTCAGCAGTTCCGTTGAGTCGACATCGCTTCACAATATTTTAGACAAGTACGTATCGTCTGCTATATCTCTGCGGACCTAGAGAGGAAGCAGATGGTGACTCGCACACCATTCACCGTATGTGTTGTCATGAACGCTAGTTTTATATTCCAAATATTTTAAAAATCTTTTTTGTATAGACTCTGAACGAACACAGTATACCGAATAACGCGGACTTCAGACCTGCGAGCCGTACTCCAAGATACTCCGCACAAGAGAACAATACGGGACCTTTACGGATTTGCTTTTTAAATTGAGAACGAGTTCTCATTAAGAATTGGTTTCTCATTAGGAATTGGGCGCTTTGGAAGCTTTTTTCACTTTATTATCAACATGTCGGTCAAAGAGTATGTTGGAGCCTTGGATCAAGTAATATGACATCTATTCATAGATTTAGATGGCGGACGTGATTTAAAAAAATGTATATTTGTTTGCACAACAAAGTTCATAAAGAGAAAGATGGCGCGCAGGCGCGGGGTCGCCGCGGCGGGGCGCGCTGCTGGCGTGCGGGCAGCGCGCGCTGGTGGCGGCGCTGGTGCGGCGCCTGCCGCCCGCGCCGCGGCTGGTGCGCTGCCTGCGTCCCGACGCGCAGCTGCGCCCGCACCGCTGGGACGCGCCGCAGCTGCGCCACCAGCTGCGCACGCAAGGGTACAACTTATCGAATGACGACCCCCTTAAATATTTAATCATCTGCCCGCTGATTAAAAAGCCTCAGTAAATTTACACGGTTTTAAAATTAAATTAAAGAGATGGCTTATAGATAAGGCGTTCTACAGTTTGACTGAATATTTCGGTACAAAAACAGCATAGTGGCTGTTTCTATTGTTGTCATAATTGTATATTGTTGTTTTAATGGAATGTATCACTCTTACTTAATTTAGTATTCTTACTGTTATCTAATTAATTAATCTACTGAAATACTTAATATTGCATAATCATAATAATATTAAATTGATTCTCTGATTTGACTCTAAAATTGGGCGACTGTCTCTGTCGACGCTCTGTCAGAGGTAAATAGTGGGGGCGAGTAGTTTTTTTTTACCGGCAGAGAAAAGCGAGCTCGCCAGAGTCAGTCGTATTTTTCGCTTAGACCAGTGTGGACGTGCCATACCTATAGTGTAAGGAATATTGTCTTGCAATCACTATCGCGCTGTGATCATTATTTAACATTGAAGTGGAGTGTGTTAAAAGTGTTTGGAGAATATACCCAATTATTACTCAAGTAAGTACTTGTTTTATTTATAACGTTTCCTACCCCTTTAAACTGTATTATTGCTTGGAGCATAGCTAAAAATTAGGAAAAACTATCACCACAAATACCACGTGTCATCATTTTAGAAGTGGGATCTTAAGAACAGTTATTAAGTAAACCATGCTGTAGATAACTTTATTTAATTTTTTTTTTCTCATTGTGATTGTTGGAGCTGGCAGAGCAGTAAAACTAGTAGCTAGTAAAACTTTTGAGATGCAATCGCTTTGAATGGTTTTTTTTTTCTCTTTTTCTCTTTTCCGTGATGTAAGGAATAAAAACAAGTCGAAAGGTTTAGTGCAGAGCCCGCGGGGCCATTTGATGGTTATATTTTAATAAAACCATCCATACATATCTACGTAATCCGTTAAGATGGATATTGGCTACGTGGTTTACTGTGCTTAATATTGTGTTGTGCATGTTTTCCTTGTTTTATTTTAAGTAAATAATGTTGTTTACTTTTACATAAAACCATTCTACGTCGCATTTGAAATACCGCCGTCTTGTTAGCTTTTAGACGTAAATCACCAATGAATCCTATTATTTAGAGGTTTTATTTTAATCCTTGCAAAGAAAACTTGCAGTTCTATTTTTAATGAAACGTCTTAGAAAATACTATTGATTTCAAATTAGTGGACTTTGATCTTGTTGCTATAATGTGATATATATTTCATTTAGCCATTTATCATGTAGCCTTAACATACCATAGGCTCAGCTGCTATATTTTATTTGGGTAACATAAACTTTGCGTGAATAATTTACATTCCAGGATGAACCAATCTCGAGAGCGTGTAATTTACACCCCGACCAGTCCAACGAAGTCGGTTATTGGTGGTCGGCGGTCGCGCAGCTCTACCAGACACCGTGCAAGTAGCCGTGCACCCTGCACGCGCAGTCGTTCCGGCCGCGACTCCAGGGGACGCGTGAGCCGCTGCCTGCACAAGCAAGAGAAGCGGTCTCGCCGTTCGGACCACTGCCGCACACGCAGCCCATCAAGGCTGCGTGAGCAGCATCACCGCAGCAGCAAGCGGCATACACACAGCCCTGAACATCCTCACCGTGCGAGCCGTCGCCGCCCACGCAGCCCCGAGCTACATCGCCGTGGAAGCAACCAGCGTGATCGTGAGCAACGGTCTGTACGGCCTGACATTCAGTCCGATCATCACGCGCGCAGCCGTTCACAGCTTCGAGCATCAGCTTCTGGCAGCAGTCCCTGTGCTACACAGGCTGGAGCTAAAGGTCAGAGCATTAATATTACCCAAGAAAGTCAGTCCTTGACTGACCTTGTAACTATTCTTAAGGCGATGTCTAATAGTAATTTAGAAAAACTAGGGTCTATAAATAACACCATTCCTGAATTCGATCCATGCAAACGGGAGCAGACAATGACGATGTGGCTACATAAAGTAAATGAATGTGCTACAATATATAGCTGGTCAGAAAAGCAATTAATCCACTTTGCACTTCCTAAATTAAAGGGCGTAGCACAGAGGTGGTATGAAGGCCTCCCGTCTGTTCTCTTTTCATGAACTGAATGGCAGGAAAAGCTGATGTCCGCTTTCCCATCCGACGAGAATTATGGCCAGATGTTAAGTGATATGCTGGCTAAGAGGGCTCGGTTCAATGATTCGCTAGAGGAATATTACTACGAAAAAATAGTTTTGATAAATCGGTGTGGTATTTCGGGAAGACGTGCTGTGGAATGTATCCTTCATGGAATTGATGACCGTTCTGTTAGGCTAGGAGCTGAGGCAGCGCAGTTTGATGATCCCAATAAATTGTTGTCATATTTGCGCAGTGCTAGAAATGTAAAAAGCAATACCGATCGAAGACCCGCCAAGGGAATAGCTTTTAAACAACAAGGCAACCCTAATCGATCTCCTAGGAATGTTCGTTGTTCCAATTGTAGGAAAGACGGGCATTTTACGTCTCAGTGTACATTGCCCATAAAAAAATGTACTCGGTGCAATAGGATTGGGCATGAAGCCGAGCAGTGTTATGCCAAAATACAGACAGAAGGAAAAACGGTTATGTGTGTAGGGAAAGTGTCCTTTTATGATAGGGCATTTTCCAATATTTATGACGCTGTAAGGGAGAAAAGAGCTGGACACTTGCTGAGTTTCTTGCCGGTTCTTCTCAGTACAAGATCTCCCGCCCAGAGTAGATAGACTTACGAACCGATGGCATAAAATGACGTTCATAAGAGCTATTTGTAGCCTAAACTGAATAAATAATTTTGAATTTTGAATTTTTTTTTTAATTTTGAAAGGGAGTAACTTTGTTTCTGAGGCATCGACAACAGCATGTGAGACAAGCCAAAAGTATTTTAAGGTCGCACAGATCAATGGCCACCCTATTGAGGCATTCATCGACTTAGGTAGTGAATGTTCGATCATTCAGTTATCTTATTTTCTAAATATTAGCAATACATACAGTACCGAAGGTCTTCCTACTCTGGGGCTTTGGCAATTCAGCTGTTAATTGTATTGGCAAATAAGCATAACGTTCGCCAGTTTCTCGGGTTAGCTAGCTTCTTTCGGCGATTTATTCCTCGATTTTCAACTATAGCAAAACCACTAACTCAACTACTAAAGAAGGACTCTAAATAGATATGGAGTGCCAAGCAAGAAGATTCGTTTCGACAACTCCAAGCAATGCTTGCACAGCGACCCGTCTTAGCTCTGTACAATCCTAAAGCTCATACTGAACTACACACGGATGCTTGCAAGATCGGACTTGCCGGTATTCTACTACAAAAGGATGAGGACAGTATGCTTCGCCCTATTGCTTATTTCAGTAGACAAACTACACCAGAAGAACAGAACTATTCCTCCTATGATTTAGAGACCCTAGCCGTCGTAGCATCACTGCAAAAATTTAGAGTATACTTGGTCGGTGTTCCATTCAAAGTTTTAACAGATTGCAACTCTCTGCGCGCTACCTTTGAGAAGAGGGATATGATCCCTCGGGTAGCTCGCTGGTGGGGACAGATGCAGGAGTTTAACTTTACAATAGAATATAGGGCTGGCCAACATATGGCCCATGTTGATGCACTTAGCCGTAACCCTGTTCCAGAAATTGTTAAAGTCATGCTTGTAACTGACTCAGATTGGCTCTCTACTGTTCAAACCGCTGACGATGAAATACAGAAAACCATTAGAATACTCAATGACCCCGAGTTAGATAACGTTGTAGATATAAGAACAAATTTTAAGGTGAAAAATAACAAGCTTTTTAGAATTACTCCAGATGGTGACAGATGGGTCGTGCCAAAGGGTGTGCGATGGCAAGTTGTGAAGTAAAATCACGACGACATTGGTCACTTTGCACTAGATAAAACTTTGGATAAAATTAAGGCAACATTTTGGTTTTCAAAGATGCGTCACTTTACAAAAACACAAATGTTGAAAAAATTTCCACGAGCAGGGTTTGAACCTGCACCCTTCTGACATACCGGGTCAGGTGCTCTTCCAATTGAGCTATCGTGGTTCTAACCAGCCCGCCGAAATTATTCAACACTATTTACTTTTTACTTTGAAAGCCAAAGGCGCCCATTCAATGTTAACAACTACCGTCATTAACATCCGAGCATAATATTTATACAAATACTAAAGATCAGTTAAGAAGTAGGCAAGCTATTTATTAATGTTTATATAATTTTTAACGCAAATTTTGTTGCGAACAAATTACAAAAACACAAATGTTGAAAAAATTTCCACGAGCAGGGTTTGAACCTGCACCCTTCTAACATACCGGGTCAGGTGCTCTTCCAATTGAGCTATCGTGGTTCTAACCAGCCCGCCGAAATTATTCAACACTATTTACTTTTTACTTTGAAACAAACGCAAACGAATTTTTAACGCAAATTTTGTTCGCAACAAAATTTGCGTTAAAAATTATTTAAACATTTATGCGTCACTTTGTCAAAAAATACATCAATTCTTGTTTAGAGTGTGCCTATTCCAAGTCTTCTGGTGGAAAGAAACCAGGTTGCTTACACCCGATCGAGAAAGTTGACATTCCTTTTGACACTGTACATGCAGATCATGTCGGGCCGTTTGTCCGGAGCTCTAGAGGTATTAAGTATGTTCTAGCTCTTATTGACGCATTCACAAGATACATCTATTTGAAACCCGTAAGAAATACTAAAGCTCAGACTACTATTAAAGTGTTTCGTGAGTTCTTTGGAATTTTTGGGGTTCCCCGTAGAATAATAACTGATAGGGGGGGAACTTCATTCACCTGTGACGCTTTTAATAAATTCGTAAATCAAACATGTCCTAAACGCTGTGTCAACACCAAGGGCGAACGGGCAGATCGAAAGGTACAACAGAACTGTAGTCGAATCCTTGACAGCTAAATGTGTAGGTACTACCGAAAACAAATGGGATGATTATTCACCTGACGTCCAGTGGGGGTTGAATAACACTTTCAATAGGGGCATCAACCACACCCCATCTGAAGCTTTGTTTGGAACTAGATTGACGGGAGCAAGTGATAGTCGGATTAGGTCAGAGTTAGTAGATGATATCATTTCACCGAATAATCAAAGCTTACCTGAAATCAGGGATGACATCAACGATCACGTAAAAACTTACCAGGAAGCTCAGAGAAAAGTATACGATGAAAACCGTTGTCAGGCTCCTGAGTATAAGGCAGGCGATCTTGTACGTATCGAACGTCAGGTCCCAGCAACAGGTAGTAGTAGGAAACTTATACCGAAATTTCAGGGCCCGTACAGAATAACTAAAGTTCTTGACATGGATCGGTTCCTGATTGAGGATACACCCCTCACACGTAAAGGTAATAGATCTTACTCCACTGTTGTATCCGTAGACAAAATTAAACCGTGGCTTAACTTTAAAAGACCACATGTTGATTTCTCTAGCGATGAAGATGAATGAATGCCCTTAATTATTTATAATATACTACATTTAAATTTGTTTTAAAACAAAACAGATTTTTAAAATTACGCCCTCTGGACTCTGTCTGGCGTTGGTGTTCTATGTACAATTTTGATGCCCTCTGGACTTTATCCGGCGTTGGTGTCCTATGTATAAATGTATAATATTGACGCCCTCTGGACTACGTCCGGCGTTGGTGTCCTTTATATTATAATGATGCCCTCTAGACTTTGTCTGGCGTTGGTGTCCGAAGTAAATTGATGCCCTCTGGACTTTGTCTAGCGTTGGTATCCTAAGTATATTGATGCCCTCTGGACTTTGTCCGGCGTTGGTGTCATGCGTTATTGATTTATATGTACCCATGCTTGTCTGATATTTGTAACTCCGTCAATTATCATAATTAATGATATGTTGAAAATAAAGACTCCCCAAGATAATCTAATAATAATAATAATCTGTAACCAGGGATGATATTGCTTTATAGTTACAATCTGTAATTCCTAATTTATTTAAACTATTTCTATTTAATGATTTGTAATTGAATTATGTAACAAAATTAGACAAACTTAACAAAGACTACTGATTAAGTAATTATTATGAATTATAGGTGATAATAGTGTTATTTTTAATTATACTATAAACATTAGTAATAATGTAAATGTTGTAGTTTGCCTATTTTAATAATTTTCTTTTTATATATTTTTTTTTAATGTGTATACAATCAAATTAGAGGTAGTTCTCAGTACGAGGACATACTGTTATATAACGGATGGCCGACTGTCGTCATAATTGTATATTGTTGTTTTAATGGAATGTATCACTCTTACTTAATTTAGTATTCTTACTGTTATCTAATTAATTAATCTACTGAAATACTTAATATTGCATAATCATAATAATATTAAATTGATTCTCTGATTTGACTCTAAAATTGGGCGACTGTCTCTGTCGACGCTCTGTCAGAGGTAAATAGTGGGGGCGAGTAGTTTTTTTTACCGGCAGAGAAAAGCGAGCTCGCCAGAGTCAGTCGTATTTTTCGCTTAGACCAGTGTGGACGTGCCATACCTATAGTGTAAGGAATATTGTCTTGCAATCACTATCGCGCTGTGATCATTATTTAACATTGAAGTGGAGTGTGTTAAAAGTGTTTGGAGAATATACCCAATTATTACTCAAGTAAGTACTTGTTTTATTTATAACGTTTCCTACCCCTTTAAACTGTATTATTGCTTGGAGCATAGCTAAAAATTAGGAAAAACTATCACCACAAATACCACGTGTCATCACTATGTAACACGTACCTACCTACTAAAAATTGCATGCCCGACTAGGGTAAATTCATCATCATCATCATCTCAGCCAAAAGACGTCCACTGCTGGACGAAGGCCTCCCTAGGGTAAATTGTTTGTTCCTAATTATAATATGCTTAACACCGGCTATGTATTTACACAATTTTATGGCAATAAAAATTATCTTATCTTATCTTTGATCGAGTGGTTTGTTCACCGGTTTTCATGGTGTCGCCGTCTCTGAGGTCCCCCCGGGTTCGATCCCCGGTCGGATCGATTTAGAAATTATTGTTTTTCTAAATTGTCTCGGGTCTGGGTGTTTTCTATGAATAATAAGTATGTATTTAAGTATGTTTTTCCGTTTTCTAGTAACCATATAACGAGTTTCATAACGAAGCTCTCGGGCTAGATAATTGGAGCGAGTGTAGGAAAACTAATTTATAAACAAACAGTAATTTTTCTTATGTTAAATATAGACTTTTTTACTGAAAAAACAACATACGACAACAAAGATTTCCGATAATATACGAAATTTCAACCCTCAGTATAATAGACATGGCGCTGCTTCGCCGCAACGGGTGGTGCGAGTCGATGTGCGCACGCGCCCTGCTGTTGCGCTACTGCATCCTGGCGGGGGCGGGGGCGGGGGCGGGGGCGGCGGCGGGGGCGGCGGCGGGGGCGGCGGCGGGGGCGCGCGCGGCGGCGGCGGGGGCGGACCCCGTGCGGGCTGCGCGCGCGCTGCTGCGCACGCTGCCGATCCCCGGCGCGGAGTTCGCCTACGGCCGGACCAAAGTGTTCATCAGGAGCCCGAGGACGGTGAGTCCTTCTACCTTACATTAAAGTAGTAGTGTGTAGAAGTCGCAGCGTCACCGACCTTTGGATTTGTACGAAGTATTACAAGCTTTTATTCAATCTCACTCGTCAGTATGTATAATCCGCATCTTGCAAACACAGTTTTCACCACGTCCGCTGGACTCGACTCGACGATTAACAGTATCGACTTAAATATTTATAAAATACAGTGAAAAAATTAAATGCCTACCCGACCCAGCCAGGAATCGAACATGGGTCTTCCGCGATCCGGGTGGCCGCACTGACCATTATGCTACCGAGAAGACTAACGTAAGCACTGAATTTTTACACTGCTTTTTAATTTTTGAGTATCGACGTGATATTTTGAATATAGCTTACATTTAACTAAACATAATTTCAACCATGATCTGATGCTGCAGCCGGGACTGTTTCCTCACGAGGGAACTCTTCAACGTTAACATTAGCGATTTGATATGTCATGCACTAACACACCCAAGTCGGGGTGAGGGTGGGGGTCGTGCCGAGAGCCGAGTGGCATTAGGGTGCTTAAAAATGTCAACCAATATCTTAAATAATAAAAAGTCAAATTCTTTTGCATGTTTTTTTACTATTTTGAATATTTCGATCGGGGTGTTTGAGATTATCGGTGATCCTTTGACACGCTGTATATATGGCTATAGACACTAAGGCGCTCTGCAAACGGCGGGGAACATAGGAATTCCTACACTATCAACGCACACGGAGGGCAAAAACAGCGCGCCGCCGCCGGTCCCGGCGGTCCCCCGCATACGGCGGGTCGTCACCGCTTCGCGCCTTAGGGCCCCTTTACAATGGTAATGTTCGTGCGGCGGCAGGTGTGGGAGCTGGAGGCGCTGCGGGCGGCGCGGGTGGCGGCGCTGGTGGTGGCGGTGCAGCGCGCGTGGCGGCGGGCGGCGGCGGCGGCGGCGGCGCGGGCGGCGGCGCGGGCGGCGGCGGCGGCGGCGGCGGCGGCGGCGCGGCGCCGGCATAGGGCGCAGGCCACCATCGCGCGCGCCTGGCGTCGCTACCGGGTCAGTTAGACGGGGCTTACGGCAGGGCTTACCGAATACACGCGATCGTTACCTTTGTGCTTGAGGGAAATTCTATAAGGGTTAACGATGAAACCGCTAGTGGCTGGCTCGTTCTGAACAGGTAACGGCTTTATTAACGCTTACATGGCGTATATGCCGTTTTCTAAGTCACTTTGATAACGCGATTCGAAAGAACGTAAACTATGTTTTCATGCGTATTTAACGAGTATCGATAAGTAACTTAATTTCTATAAAGTAAATTGGTAGCGGTTGCAGGTGCAAGGAAATGAAATGAAATGAAAATCCTTTATTCAATTTAGGCATATTAATTACATATATGAACGTCGAGTAGTTACATAAAAAAAATATATTCAAAAATAATATAAATACACACAATAATACTTCAAATAATAAATTCAAGCAGCTTGTAGAAAAGATCGCAATTCGGCGCTACAATCGATCTGTAGAGAGGTACCGGAGCAGCATCGCCAAAAATTTGAGACCAGGGACCTGTACATGAAGATAAAAACCATCACCCGGCAGTTCAAACCAAAGACTTGGGCAATCGAAAACCCCGCCGGCGATACAGTGACAGAGATAAAAAGTATTGTAAAAGTCTGGCGCGAATACTGCCAATCTTTGTTTTCGAGAGATACTGTTCCAGCTGATCCCAAGTTCTCTGTTTTAGATTTCTGCAACCGCGAGCCTGCGATATTAAAAGATGAGATTCGAGCCGCTATTAAACATCTCAAATGCGGTAAAGCAGTGGGTACTGATGAGATTCCAGTAGAAATCATAAAAGCCATGGGGGATCTCGGAGTTGACATGATGCACTCGATATGCTCCAGGATCGGGGACTCAGGAGAATGGCCGACAGAATGGGCGGGATCTTTGTTTATACCTCTTCACAAAAAAGGGCCAACTCGAAAGTGCAACAATTACCGCCTGATTTCGCTAATATCACACAGCTGCAAAATTCTCCTGCACGTGATAAATACTAGACTCCAGGCTTACCTAAACAGCGAAATAGCTCCTGAACAGGCAGGTTTTGTTAAGGGCCGCGTACGTATTGCTGAAAATGGGTGTGCCTGGATATTTAGTTTATCTCATCAAAAAATTATATGAGGATGGCACAGCATGTGTACGGTTGGATGGAATCGACTCTAAAACATTTAAAACACAAGCTGGAGTTAGACAGGGATGCATTTTGTCTCCCTTGCTCTTTAACATTTATACCGAATACATGATGCGCATTGTTCTGGAGAACTGGGATAAGGTGTGTCGGTGGGGGGTAGGATGATATCCAATTTACGATATGCTGATGACACAACTCTTCTCGCTTCATCTGAAGAGGATGTCAGCCGGTTTTTGAGTCTATTGGAAACAACTAGTCTCAAATTTGGACTCACCCTGAACCGTGATAAAACCAAAATGATGATAGTAGATAGGGCACACAATAACAACCCAGACATCACAACTATTGCAAACTGTGAAGTTGTCAACAGCTATCTGGGCTCTACTATTACCAACACTGGTGACTGTGATTCCGAAATAAGAAGACGTTGCGCAATCACTCGATCGGCTGCACAGAAGCTGGATAAGATCTGGAAAGACCGTCGCATAACAAGGAATACCAAAATACGCAAATGTTGAAATTTTGTTCGCCACAAAATTTGTGTTAAAAATTATATAAACAAAACAAAAACATTTTAGAGAGTAATATGAAAAGTTGGCCGGCTCCTCGGTGCCGCTTTCCTTATGCGATTTTGAAAAAATAGGAATGATTTGAGGAGGAGTCATAACGACTGTTTCACTTGCAGGCGGCGCGCGATCTGCCCGGGCGCCAGGCCTTGCGGCGGCGACTGCAGGTAACATTATATTTTTCACCTCACTTGCTCGAAAAGGCTTACGTCCTCCTTCAAAATCGGGGTGGAAAAGCGGGTTTTCCCCGCTTGGGTGGAAAAGGTATTGAATTTAGAACGTGGCTATGAACACTATAGTGCGCACTATTCTTATACTGCGAAATAAGAAATTCCAACTTCGTATTGTGCCGTCCGTCCCGCTCACACTAACAGGTATGTAAAAGAGACTACTACGAGAGACTAATACGAATTTAGTACTTGTTAGTAGACTCCTAACTTTTCTTTCTTAAAAAATTATATTATTATGAACTACGTTATACCTAAATGGTATATATAGGGTCTAACAATATCAATAAGCGAACGTTTAAGGGGAGCACCTATACATCACATTGAGCATGCTCACCAAATTTGGTCCAAAACTACAGACTCGTTACCGAGATAATCAACAAAACATTATCATAATTCACCAAAAAATACACCCTTTCCAAACCTGTACAGCTGTACTACACGCACACATGGTTAGCCGTGTGTGTATGAATGTCATACAATGGTTTTTCAATTGTGTGCGTGTATCTGTACACTTATCTTTTTATTGACGCTTACGTGCGTGTTAGTAAAGATACAGCATGTTTCATGATGTGCATTATTTTAATTGATTTAGTTTGATAGAAAACATAACTTTGCAAAATCACTATAAAACTGGATCCCATTTTTTGTCATTGTATTCAGAATGATGTGTAGATACCGCCCTTAAACGTTCGCTAATTGATTTTGTTAGACCCTGTATAATATGCGTGTATTTAGGAGCGATAAATAATCGCAACTAATGCCAGTTAGATACTATTTATTATATTCATTATTGCCTTACATTACAACTACCTATTACGTGTTAACAATATGTAAAGGTATGTTGAGATCAGTTCAATAAACTATTAGTCGCCACAAATTCATAATAAAACTGTTTAATAATAAAGCTCAACTGTTTTTCTTCCATCCACCATTTTTTCTCGCTTTGGTGACGTGAAAAGTTGCGTGTTTTGCTCGGCAGCAAAGTTGTTTTGCGTCTCGTACTCTCGCTACGCTCTAGTTTTTTTTATCGCATCGTATTTATCGGGTTAAAAATGTAATTCGAACGGCCGTCGACTATCGACCCCTTTTTAAATAACCACTTTTAAATATTGCACTTTTGAACTTTCGCGTTTCACAGTCATCGAAGTATTTAAACGGGGATCGACGCAAACGAATATGACATAAGATTAGTTAATATGAACGGTCGTATCGATACGAGCAGACGGACGGCGCGGCGTGGGCGGCGTGGGCGGCGCGCGTGGTGTGGCGCGCGTGGTGCGCGGGCGCACGGCGGCGCTGGCTGGTGTCGCTGTGGGCGCGGCTGCCGGCGCGGCACCGCTCGCCCGCGTGCGCGGCGTGGCCTGCGCCGCCGCAGCCGAGGCTGCTGGCGCGCGCCGACCAGCTGCTGCGGCGCCTGCACCACCGCTGGCGCTGCCGGCTCTACCGCGACGCCGTCGACCAGGTCGCGCGCAACCGCATGCGCGAGAAGGTAACGCGTGTGCGCCGCGACAGCGAAGAGCGCGCTTTCCCGCGGTTCGTTTCGAGTTTTCTACTGTTTAAAGATGGACGCGAAGGCAGCTTTACGATGGACGATTTTATATTCGTTTATTAAAGTAGATCCACAGTTGCGCAAGGCCGATTCATAACTTTCTTGAACGATCCTAAATTTAATTCAATGAATCCAAATTTGATAAATATTTCTTTAAGTCGAATGTCATTTTGAATCTGTATCGTAATTGGCTCCGAAACTCTCAATAGAGTTTTTTTCGATATGTCTCATAGTTTAAGATTTTCGGATTCGGGTCATACAAAAACATCATGTATAAAATCGTAGGAACGGTTTAGGGCTATGCTGTCATATACAACATTATGCGTATGGACATACACATATAACGAAGTTAGGTTCGTGCGTAGACATTTTCAAAAAGGCACTGAAAGTGCTTATTGTCCTTTGAACGCTAACGCATCCAAAGTGTGACTAGCCTTAAGCAGCGCTCTGTGACCGCGGAGGCGTGTGCGCAGGTGACGGCGAGCGTGCTGTTCAAGGAGCGCAAGGCGTTGTACGCGCGCAGCGTGGCGCACCCGTTCGTGGGTGACTACGTGCGCCTGCGCGCCTCGCTGGCCTGGCGCCGCGGCACGCAGGCCGGAGGTGAGACACACCATATATTATCACCGGCTTTTTGATGTGTAACATCTTTTCTCTCGCTTTCTTGCATTTAATAAAATAACGAACTTAACTTAAAACTTCAAAAAGAGAATCGACGACTCGGTAACATATTCGCCTTTTCGGATGAAAAGAGTATAATCTCAAAATTTACATATTTTACAAGGGAGCATTTTTAAAATTCAACAGTACATAAAAATGTACTGAATGAAGTTTTGTTGATGTTTCTTTTATTATTTAACAGATTCATCCCTTATCTTTACAAGTAACATTTAAATGAACACAAATTCAAAAACATAGTAATCTATATATATAAAAATCAATTGCTGTCCATTAGCGGGGCTATAACTCGAGAATGGCTGGACCGATTTGGCTAATTTTGATTTTGAAATATTTGTGGAGGTTCAGGGAAAGTTTAAGCGGTGAGAAACATAAATAATAAGTAACGGAAAATATTAAAAACGACAATTTAATTTTCCAATACAAAATTATTTGTTTATTTCGTTGTCATGGAAACTGTCAAAGCGGTACGTCCAACAAAATGTTCCTAGCTGTGAAACATTTGATGTCTTTTGTCACTTGGTTGGTTGTCAAATATTTATAGGTGTGTATTGTGTATGTTTCATAACTGTAGTATGAGGTCCGATCTCTTTGGTCTGTTTTGTTTGAATACAAAACAGTTCTGTTTCAGATATAAATATGTGTAAAAGTGTCAGTTGGTTGTCGTAAAAAGAAAATCATCATCATCATCATCATCATCAGCTCATAAAGTCCCCACTGCTGGGGCACGAGCCTTACCTATGAATGGATAGTGTAAATAATACCAATAACCAAGGTCTATGGTGAAAGTAATAATAAAACCATATGTAAATGTATATAAGGTCTATATTGTGGAAGCAACAAATCGTATTTAAATTATGCTTATATAGTGAATACATAAACATTTCGATACCGCGATTCACAACGTACACAGGTAGCTCCATCTAGTGACAAAACTATTAATCAATGTGACACCTAGTGTTCATAGTACGTTGTCAACCGCGGAGGTCTGAACATACCGCCCACCATGGACATATTGCAGAATGTCCATAATTAGATAAACTGACACCAGATATGTCCCTGTGACCTACGCAAAACATCCATGGCGTTTGGTAAACCATTTTACAAAAAAAAAAAAAATATTGTAAAAAACAAAACATCAGTAGTAAAAAGTATAAAACAAATGTTGGTAGTGAAAAGACAGTCAATAACTAATACAAAATCAAAGAACACTAAAGATGCAATCTTGTTTCCCTTTTACTTTTAAATCTTACATTTTTAGTTTCTGTATCTTCACGGACCACTTTGTCCACTATATATGATGAGGCATATAAGTACAATCTATTTCTTTTTTTTTTACCCAAAGGTACCTGTGCTATGTCTATGCGTAATGCTAGCATTAACCTTAACATCAGACGAGTTATCTTCTTCGGCTACTCCCAAAATTACCCATCCAAACGCAGTATCTTGCGCTATGAGCGATTGACTTGAGCTCCGCTTAAAGCCACTTTTGATGACCTTACTGTACATCTCAGCACCTAGTAGGGTATCTATTGTATTAGGCCTGTCATACCCTGGATCAGCCATATCATCATCACTCAAGTTACCCCATTCCACCCTTTTTGTTTTTACGGGAGAAGTGATGTGATTGAGTTTAATACATACGCCTTAATTGGTATGCATAAACTCGGATCAAATCTTGATTGTGTGCTCAAAGACACCGTTGATTTTGATATGACACTTATGTTACCACCTACACCTGACACAATGTGTCTTACAGACATTTTCTTAAGACCTAAATATCGTGTCATATCTTCAGTGATAAAAGATCCCTGAGATCCTTGGTCTAACAAAGCCCTAATAACCCGATAGGTTCCATCTTTTGACCTAGCCTTTACTAAAGCCGTTGTTAACAAAACTGTCTCGCTACAGTTCCCTGTCGAAAAACATGAAACCAATGGTTTGTTAGACCCCTCCGCACTTACGGCGGCATTGCCACTAACCGAATAGTCCATACTTGAGCCATTCGCGTTAGCGTTAGTTTCCAAATGACTTACCACGTTACTCTCTTTCAAAGACCCAGCACCCCCTTTGGGGTGCAATAAAGTGTGGTGACGTCTTCGACAAATACGACATCTGACGGTATTTTTACAAAACTTAGCAGAGTGGTTTCTATTCAAGCACATAAAACATAATCTGTTTTCGTAAACAAAATTACGCCGAGTGTCAGTACATTCTTTTATAAACTTTTTACATATATAAATCTTATGACCTAGGGAGCAATAGGCACATTTATCAACATTTTTATTACAAACTACATGAAAGATTGAGTCATTCTTCGACCATTATGTTCTATATTCGGCCTACTATCTAAGTTCTCTAAACCTCGGAAGCGACCTGTTAAAAAATCAGTAAATTGCGTAAAGGTTGACAAGTTATCAGACACCTCCGATGACACCTTCAGCTCCCATGCTTTCCCAGTTTTCCTATCTAACTTAGCACTAATTAAATGTATGACAAGAATATCCCAAGATGACGAGTCTATTCCCAAGTTTTTTATTGCCTCTAAGCAATCAGAAGTGGTACTTACTAACTTTTTTATCTCCTTTGCCGACTCAGACATTAAACTTCTTTGATTCAATAAACGTTTTAAAATCTCATTAATCAAAAATCTTTTGTTATTGTACATAGTTTCCAGTTTCTCCCAACAACTCTTATAGTTATCAGCTGTAATATTTATGTTTCTCAAAAGCTGTTCGGCATCCCCCGTTAAGTGACGTTGAGTGAGTGAGTGAGATAATATAATTTTTGTGCGTCGTCTAAGGCTCTATTCTTGTATACAAGTCCCAAAAATAAGTCCCGAAACGGCTGCCATTCAATATACTTTCCTGAAAATATCGGTATTTTAATTTCTGGCAACTTAACACTACTTCCACGGCTAATAGATGGACAACCTGGATTAGAAAGAGTATCACCTGACATTTTTAATCCGGACAACTTATCTTTCATATCAGTCTTAAAATGTATATACAACTCTTCTACCTCATCATAAATACAGTCCTTGTTGTAGTAACTTGAACTATGTAAAATTGGTTTTTTACTTTCCGTAATAATCCTAACATGAGTGTTGTGAATTGGTAACATGAGTAACATGAGTGTTGTGAATTGGTAACATGAGTAACATGAGTGGTGTAATTGGTAACATGAGTAACATGAGTGGTGTAATTGGTAACATGAGTAACATGAGTGGTGTAATTGGTAACATGAGTAACATGAGTGGTGTAATTGGTAACATGAGTAACATGAGTGGTGTAATTGGTAACATGAGTAACATGAGTGGTGTAATTGGTAACATGAGTAACATGAGTGGTGTAATTGCCATTGTTGTTCCAAGTTATCAAGGCGAGCTTCAATGTATGAAATCGTTAAGCGATCTTTAGGTGACTTGTTATAGTTACTCTGTGCCTTAGCTATTTTAGCTGTCACGTCCTCCTGAATGTCAAATAACGATTCCATATTTATTTTATAATATTAATCACCTATCTTTTATATTAACATATCCCTAATGAAAATACACAATTTTTTTCCATAACAAAATTATACAATACATATTTCTAAGTTCGTGAAATTTCCGTAAAATTTTACAAGTGTTTTAAGAAATTACAATTTTAGGAAATCGGGCATAGGTTCCCCGTCTCATACACTTTTGCCCTAAAATTTTACAAGTCCTAATACTCTAACTAAAACTAAAACCTTTAAATAAAAATCTTGAACTCTTCTCAGCTATTTAAGGACAAGGTTGTACTCACGACTTCTTACTGACACTCGCTAGGGCTCCGACTCCAGATTGTAGGGCTCCACCTCCAGATTGTAGAGCTCCCACCTGCACCATTTAGGGCTCCAACTTCTGCAGCTCCTCCCGCACTCGTCACCAACCGGAACCCTCGTTGGGGATGTTTTTGACGTAGCGGGTGATAACCACTATCACCACCATGGGCTACCAAAATTACCGCCTGCCGTAATCCGGCTTCTGAAGGACCATGTAAATAATACCAATAACCAAGGTCTATGGTGAAAGTAATAATAAAACCATATGTAAATGTATATAAGGTCTATATTGTGGAAGCAACAAATCGTATTTAAATTATGCTTATATAGTGAATACATAAACATTTCGATACCGCGATTCACAACGTACACAGGTAGCTCCATCTAGTGACAAAACTATTAATCAATGTGACACCTAGTGTTCATAGTACGTTGTCAACCGCGGAGGTCTGAACAGATAGGGAGAACGGGCCATAAACCACCACGCGGGCCCAGTGCGGATTGGTGGTTGTTAACAACTACTAATGCAGCCTTAAAAAGAAAATAAATAAATAAATTTGAAGACGATTATTAAAATCTATCATCAGTTTGTCAGTGCGCGAAAACTTTATTTACTGTATTACTGTTATTGTTTTAAAATGCCTAGGAGAAGAGGACCTGACTTAGGTCGCGATGTCAATCAAATGTGTGACGAGGGAGTTAGTCACGTGCAAACCGCACTGACGACCAGCGAGAGACAGATAATGATAACATTCGTTTGTATGGCAGAATTGCGTTCCACAGTGAACAATAATGAAGTAGATAGGCTTAAAATGGAACGAGTTCAGGCACACCAAACACAACAACAGCGAGCACGAGTGCACGACACAATGAAATAGAGCGATTCCGCAGACGCAGTGTTCCTGTAAACCTGGAACGAGTAGCATTCCACTACGACCCGGAAATAGATTATTGTGCCGTAACAATTGGGGAAATGATAACCATTTGACAATGTTGTAAAGCGTTAAAATACAGCGGTGAATCTACTAGATTATGTTGTGTTGGTGGTAAAGTAAAATTCCCACAATTAATATTTATCAAAATCAATAATTATGGTATACTACCTTGAAAGTGGGCATGAAATTTTCCTGTACAATATGCGTTGCGCCAAACGACGTCATTTGAAAGCAATTGTTATATTTTTGGATGTTGGCCAAGAAATGTTTAGAGTAATTTCCCACCCCAGCTGATAATGTTTAAGTTTTGACCATATTTTTCACCAATACACATGTAGGTGATACGAAGTTCACCGGGTCATCTAGTTTAATATATTTTTTGAAAAATAGACATTTTGACTTTTGTTAGTTTCGTAGATAAAAGGAGATTGGCAGACTCCCGTGTGTTTTCAGAACCACTTAAAGGCTAAGCGTGCCAAGAAGTGATTAGTAGGGATTCAAAAATCTAATATAGCAATTTTTTTCTGACCTCAGTGGCAGCTGACGTAGTGGAATAAACCTCCCAGTTTGCCATTCTCCTTTGTTCAAAGTTAGGCTTTTAATTTGTAATTTCGGAATTATATTGATATACTCGAAAAGTTTAAACTGTATTCATTGTAATTTGATCACGAAAACTATACAATTCTAACTGGCCTTCAGGGGTAACGAATGCTGTCCTACTAATAGATTCGTCGTTTTTCATTGGTACCTGATGAAAACCAGTAGCCATATCAAGACTCGTAAAAAATTTGCTACTGCCCAACTTATCAATATGATCGTCTATCAAGGGTAAGGGAAATCTGTCCTTAACGGTGATCGCATTTAGAGCGCGGTAATCTACACACATCCTGTCAGACCCGTCTTTCTTTTTGACGAATATGACAGGACTTGCATATTCCGACTGAGACTCGCGAATAATTCCCTTGCTCAACAAGTCGTCAATTATACTGCGAACCCGTGATTTCTCGTCTGCCGAAAGCTTATAGGGTCGATAGTGCACAGGAACATCACTATTTAACTTAATTTATATACACCCAGTATTGACAGTTGATGTGGCAGTTCCAGTTACAAAAGAATTAGAAAATTCGTTCGTCAATGACAGTAATCGGTTTTTGTCAGTGCTCACTAAAGGCGTCTTAACAGCAAAAGAATCTAAAACTTGCAAATGATGCACATGAGGTAAATCATCTACCCTGATAAGTCGTTGTACTTCACCAGTTCGAATATAGGTAACCCCTTTTCGATTTAGAACATCAGTGCCCAATAATATAGGTGCACTAATACATTCAGATGGTACAACAAATAAATCAACTTCTACAGATATCTCTTCAAATTCAATTACTGTCGTCACATAACAAGTACACTCTATTTCTTGGCTACCTATTCGACGCATCGAGCGCTATGTAGGAATCTTATTGCAATTAATATGTTTAAGAATAGAGCAAGAAATCAAGGATATATCAGAACCACTATCAATTAAAATGTCTACAGGTAACTTTTCAACTACAGCAGTCATGACGTTTTTGCGTTGGGCTCGTTTTCACAAAAATTTACATTACTAGCATCTTTACCTTTTGACTCAACACGTTGCTTAACTAAACATTTTTCTACGGTATGTCCTACCTTACTACAATATGTACAAGAAAATGACGTTCTATTCGATGTAGTAGGTGCCGTATTAAATTTTTGTTTTTTAAAACATTGAGAGCTCACATGACCACTGTCACCGCAGTTAAAACATTTCATAACCGATTTAGTAGATTCGTGTTTACGGAATTCAAAACGATTTACATTTGAGGAACGAACAAAATTGCGGGTACTACGAAAATCTGTCTTAGGTTTTGAATAAACCGATAAAAACTCCACTATTTCGTTTGGTTGCAATTTAGCATTAGAAGCAGCAGCTTTTAATGACGATAGCCGTTTTTAAATCATTAGACAACTCCTTCACAACATTCAAACGTGACAATGCACAAAATGCACAAGGATGGAAGGTGAGAGTGAATCACAATGCACAATGCAGTGTGATTCACTCTCCGTACTAAGGCGGCCAATAATCCGCAACTTAAAGAAAATGTATTTATTTTCATTTTAAACGTTGAAATATGTTTACCCAAACCTAAATTATTTATATTAAGACATTTATCATACATTTGAAATAGTGTATGTATGGGCAGATGTGTGTGGATGTGTTGTGGTGATAGAAACAAAGTCCAAACTCACGTACACAGGAAACAGTTTATTTGTACGACACAGAAGATGAAAGTTTATACAACACAGTACACAACCCCAGATATAATAGAAGGAGTGATAGATGAAAGATAAGGAAATAACAGTCAATAGCGATAGAACACAAATAGTAAATAAGCAAAGCAAACAAAGCTACGCGAGTACGTGCGGGCGGTAGTCGAGCGACACTGGTTTCACGTCTAACATTGGTTTGCGACTGACGGCGCGCGCGCATCGGTATGCGCAGACAGATCGCCGCCCCGTTGAGAACAATAGAACAGGTTTGCGGTGCGCTTCTCCAATGGTTTCGACAAGATGCGTGTCGATTTGATGTCGATTACTGATTTTTAAGCTTTTATATATTGTGTGTTTATTTAGACATTTATTGTGATTGTTATATTTATTTTAATGTTGTGTATGTATAAAATAGATTATAGTAGTAAGTTTTAATGTTATATATTTTATGTAGTACATAAGTTAATTTTAAGTTAATAATTAAGTTTGTTGATTTTTGTATATAAATGTAAATAATTAAATTTAGATAAATATGTAGATAAATATCTTTATATAATTGTAAATATAAATATGTAGAATAAAATATATTTATATAATTGTAAATATAAATATGTAGAATAAAATATATTTATATAATTGTAAATATAAATATGTAGAATCCCTACATCACTCCCCCCCAGAGACCGTCACTACGGGCGATAGTAATCAGGAAAACGTACTACGCGACCTGATTTAGTTTTCCTGAGATCATCCTGTGTTTTTAGCACTGTATTGGGAATAGTTACTGGGATTGGAGTAGGAGGTGGAGTAAGATTTGGAGTAATAGGAATCTGAGTGGGGATTGGGTCAGCTAGTATGTAGGCCGGCTTAAGGCGGTCTATCGATACAGCGACAATTTTACCCTTACACAAAATTCTAAAAGTTTTATTATTACGGTCAAGTACTTCGTACGGGCCGGTGTAGGGAGGTTTTAAAGAACCTCGCAATGCATCGTCCCTCAAAAATACGTGACTCGCAGAAGTAAGATCTTTGTAAATGAAGACTTTGTCCTTATTATGATGCGCAGCGGGAGACGGATTAAGCTTCATGGCAAAATGGCGTAGGCGAGTGGTGAAGTCCGAGATGTCAGTAGAACCAGATGTAGCTGCATGGAAGAATTCTCCAGGCAGACGTAAGGGCTCGCCATAAACTAACTCGGCCGATGAAGCTTTAAGGTCTTCTTTATAGGCACTACGTATACCGAGAAGTACTAAGGGCAATGAGTCTACCCAGTTGCAGTCGGCGTGGCACATTATTGCTGCTTTTAATTGTCGGTGGAATCGTTCCACTAGCCCGTTACACGCTGGGTGATACGCGGTTGTTTTGCGATGTTTGAATCCGATCATTTTTCCAAGATATTGGAAAAGTGTGGATTCAAACTGTCGACCGCGATCAGTGACAATATCCGTTGGACATCCAAATCTGGATATCCACGATATTAACGCCTTACCAACGGTTTCGGCAGTCATATCGACCATCGGCGTGACTTCCGGCCAGCGTGTGAAACGATCCACGACAGTAAAACAATACCTATAGCCTTGAGATGGAGGTAAAGGGCCAACTATGTCCACATGGATGAAGGCAAACCTAGAGCGAGGTAAATCGAACGTGCCAAGAGGAGACGACACGTGACGGTTTACCTTAGCGCGTTGACACGCTATACATTTGCGAGACCACTCACGACAGTCTTTGCGCACGCCAGGCCAAACAAATCGCTCTGATACCAATTTAGAGGTTGCGTTAGCACCTGGGTGGCTGAGGCTATGCAAAGTGTCGAAAACTTGCTTTCGCAGTGGTTTCGTTATGAAGGGTCTGGGTGTAGGTGTGCTGACGTCACAGTAAATTTCTGTTTCGCAGTTAGGAATTGGTAACTTTTTGAGACGGAGTGACGATTCACCGTTCAGAAGTTGTACCAATTCTTGGTCTGCTGTTTGGGACGAAGCAAGAGTGCTAAAATCGATTGGTATCGAGAGTTCTTCGACACGGGACAATGTATCGGCCACGACATTGTCTTTGCCCGAAATGTGTCGAATATCGGTCGTGAACTGCGATATGTAATCGAGGTGGCGATACTGACGAGGCGAACAGTTAGTTTTTCTTTCGTGAAAAGCATAACTGAGCGGCTTGTGGTCAGTGTATACCACAAAATGTCGTGCTTCCAACATGTGGCGGAAGTACTTTATACTCTCGTATATTGCGAGCAGTTCGCGATCATACGGAGAGTATTTTTGTTGGGAAGGGCTCAACCTACGAGAAAAGAAGGCGAGGGGCTGCCATTCGCCGTCCTTCAACTGCTGCAATACTGCACCCATAGCTAGGTCGGAAGCGTCCGTTACTAAAGCAAGCTTAGCCTCGCTGTCGGGGTGCGCAAGTAATGCTGCATTTGATAAGCTCTCCTTGCTTTGCTCAAATGCAAGTAGAGTGTCTCCAGATAAGTTGACAGGGTGTGACGATTTTACTGAACCTGCAAGCAAAGAGTTTAGTGGTGCTTGAATTTTAGCGGCGTGCGGTAGAAATCGCCTGTAAAAATTCAGCATCCCCAAATATCTTCTGAGCTGCTTTACTGTTTGAGGCGCTGGATAGTCTTTAATCGCCTGTACTTTGGAATCTAGAGGTTTTGTGCCCGACTCGGAGATACTGTAACCTAAGAAAGTTACCTTACTAACTCCAAAGACGCATTTAGATGTGTTGACAAGGATGCCATATTCCTTCATGCGGGTGAAAAGCTGCCGAAGGTGGGTCACGTGGTCTTCTGCTGTCCTTGAAAATACCAAAAAATCATCAAGGTAACAGTAGCAGAAGTCTAAGCCTCTGGTCATCTCGTCGACAAACCTTTGGAAGGTTTGGCCTGCATTCCTCAGCCCAAAGGTCATATACGGAAATTCGTATAGACCAAAGGGGGTGGTGATGGCCGTCTTCATAATGTCGTCCTTGTAAACCGGTATTTGATGGTACGCCTTAACCAGGTCAATGGTGGAGAAGACTTTACACCCTGATATGCTCTGAGCAAAATCGTGGATGTGCCTAATAGGATAACGGTCGGGAATTGTACGAGAATTAAGCAATCTGTAGTCGCCGCAGGGCCGCCAACTGTTATCCTTTTTAGGAGCAAGATGCAAAGGCGAAGACCAAGGACTGTCCGATGGACGTGCAACGCCGCTGTTAAGCATAAGCTGGAACTCCTGCTTAGCGATCTTAAGCTTATCAGGAGCCAATCTGCGGGGAGTGGAAGAAATGGGAGGGCCAGGTGTAGTGCGTATGTAGTGTACGGTGCTATGCTTGGGAGTATGAAAAGTGCCTGAAGGGCGGGTGATTTCAGGGAATTCCGAAAGAATATCGTGATACCTGGTGTTGCCCGACGAGACCTTGACAGAAAAAATATCAACAGCGTCAGCAATACAAGCATTTGAAAATAAAGCAGTAGTATTATCAAGCAAGCGCTGATTACGACAATCAACTACTAAATTATAAAAGCTAAGAAAGTCTACGCCAATAATAGGTTTCGTTACATTAGCCACAGTAAATCTCCACGGAAAGTTACGCCTTAAGCCTAAATTTAAATTTAATTCTAGAAAACCAAAAGTGTCTATAGCACTACCATTAGCTGCACTTAGTTGAAAGCTTGTTTTCACACGACGTTCGCGAAGCGCAGATTGAGGGTAGACGCAGAGGTCACTACCGGTATCAACCAGATACTGAGTCTTCGAGCTGTGATCGGTGACGAAGAGGCGACCTGAAGAGGCGAGGCAACCACTAGTCGCCATTAGCGACTGCCTGCAGAGTTTCCCGCCTTGTGAAAGTCGCATGGCTTGATACAGCTACGAGCTTCCTGTCCGAATTTGGCATGATACCAGCATAAGGGGTATTTGCGGTAGCTGGAGTTTGATCTGGACCTTTGACGTGCAGTTGAGGTACGTCGTCGTTGAGGTCTGGATCGGATGCTGGAACATTGTGCACCGCGAGTATGCTCATCAAGCTTCAACGTGAGACGTTCTACCATCTTCTTCAGTTCAGCTATTTCACTGGATGGCGCATGCGTCACATGAGAAGATGTTGCTACAGCTGTGACGTTGCATGGCGAAGTAATTTCGTGAATCCGGTCAGCGAGGTCAGAAAGCTGTTCTAGAGTCTGACTGGTCTGAGATGCCAATACGGTTTGTATATTATTGGGTAGACGGTTGCACCAGATCGTCTTGATGAAATCTTCCGGAACAGAAGGGCCAGCCAGATCTTGTAGATGACGTAAGAATTGGGAAGGCTTACGGTCACCAAGTTCCTCGTGAACCAGTAGCTGACGCACTTTCTTCTCTCGAGAAGCAGATAGACGCTTGATTAGCTCAGACTTAATCTTCTTATAACGATTCTCGGCCGGTGGATTGAGAATAATATCCTTCACGGCTTTGGAATGTTGTATATCCAAGTTGTTAATAACATTTGTGAATTTTACTAAGTCGCTGGTAATACAATTGCTTTCAAACTGACCTTCAAGGAGTGCAAACCAGATCTCGGGTTCTTCAGGAGAAAAAGGTAGCACTCTTAAATTTATTTTCTTGAAATCCGTCTTTGTGTCGGAACCAGTGGAAAGTCGCACCTTACGCGCGTTTGTGTCGGAACCATTGGTGCCGCGCACTTTTTGCTTATGGCGCTTGGTGACGTTGTCGTCGTCATGCGAAATGGCGGTTTTAGTACTATCACTGTCACTGTTTGTACTCATCCTGTTCTTCGTGCTCCAGGGGTCACCAGTTATGGGCAGATGTGTGTGGATGTGTTGTGGTGATAGAAACAAAGTCCAAACTCACGTACACAGGAAACAGTTTATTTGTACGACACAGAAGATGAAAGTTTATACAACACAGTACACAACACCAGATATAATAGAAGGAGTGATAGATGAAAGATAAGGAAATAACAGTCAATAGCGATAGAACACAAATAGTAAATAAGCAAAGCAAACAAAGCTACGCGAGTACGTGCGGGCGGTAGTCGAGCGACACTGGTTTCACGTCTAACATTGGTTTGCGACTGACGGCGCGCGCGCATCGGTATGCGCAGACAGATCGCCGCCCCGTTGAGAACAATAGAACAGGTTTGCGGTGCGCTTCTCCAATGGTTTCGACAAGATGCGTGTCGATTTGATGTCGATTACTGATTTTTAAGCTTTTATATATTGTGTGTTTATTTAGACATTTATTGTGATTGTTATATTTATTTTAATGTTGTGTATGTATAAAATAGATTATAGTAGTAAGTTTTAATGTTATATATTTTATGTAGTACATAAGTTAATTTTAAGTTAATAATTAAGTTTGTTGATTTTTGTATATAAATGTAAATAATTAAATTTAGATAAATATGTAGATAAATATCTTTATATAATTGTAAATATAAATATGTAGAATAAAATATATTTATATAATTGTAAATATAAATATGTAGAATAAAATATATTTATATAATTGTAAATATAAATATGTAGAATCCCTACATATGAAACAATATGACGACATTCGGGGGTAAAAATGTCTCGCTGTAATTTTGCTTTAGACAAAGTGTCTAAAACATTTTATATTGCGACTTTTAATGGTAAAACAGTGTAAATAATGATTAATTATAGGAATAATCACTATAAAAAAAAATATATATTACAATCATTTATAAACATTTTTTATTTGAAAAATTATAACAAAATACATCAATATTAATAAAAAATCATCTTCAACATAACAATTCTAATACAGATATTGGCAGTACATTTTTCTTTTTGACAGGTAACTTTCGTAGATCTTGGTATTTTGACATTTTGGTAACATGGCAAAATATTTTTTGAAACCTTAATGTCTATAAATTTCTTTACTAATAAATATTGATGTCGAGTTAAGTGAGCTTCTACAATGAGCGATAAAACCTCGTTAGAATCAATTTTAGGATAAGTTAATGAGCTATCAGAAGCATCGAGCAATGAATTTACAAGAGAAGAATCTTGATTAGATAAATTAGCTAATCTTCTCCTTTTTGTACGTTTACTGCTCTCGTCAAAGATAATTTTCGGGCGGCCACGGATACTTGACGAAGAAGGTTCAACTTCGTGCAAATGATGAGATACACGTAACTCAGTTCGCTCAACATCAATATTTTCAATTACATTCAGCCAATCTGTATACTTTTGTATCAGTCTAGATCTAGAACGACCCGATTTTGTCCAGTAATGGGTAATTCGTTTACAAACATTCTTAATTTTATCACTTAGAGTCTCTAAATCAAGATTTTCGATGTTATCCGAGAAGTACGATGTTTGGGCAAAGTGGCCACAACATGTTGCATTTTTTCACTAGCATTTCCCTCTATACAGAGCCAAATATCAAATATTGTCATTCTTGAGACAGAACATTTCTCATTCATTCATTCTTGAAACAACATAAGAAAAAAAATCGATTTTTCTGTATTATGGAAGACCATACTTTAACACCCCCTAAACCTAACAGTCGCAGATGAACGCAGCTGAAACTTATATGCCTTTAAAAAGACATTCTCCTTATTCAAAAAACATCCATCTCAATGGCAGCAAAAGGCAGCAAAAAGTTGTAGGTCTAAATCAATTACAGGTATAACAAAAAATTCTACCAAAAAAGTGGGTACAGTAAAAAACTAATATAAAATATTATATGCATAAAAAAAAAGGTTGATAATTAAAGTACGTACCTTGGTCTTGAATTTCCATAATATCACCACACGTAAACACTTGATTTGGAATAGTGACACTCTAAAACAAAGTGATCAATTTAATCAGAATTTTAGACGCGTTAATTAGACTCGAGATGCTCTCACTTCCGATGCACAAAAGTGAATGATAATGTAAACTAATTACATTGTTATTTATAGTTTTTAGTAGGTGCTTTATTAGTTACTCACTTAGTGAGATGATCAAACCTGGATCAGCCAACAACATTTTTCGATTTATGGCCTATGGGTGAATCACCGTGCAATGACTTCCTAGCATAGTCAGAATAAGAAGCAAAACTTTTAGAATCCGTATTCATTATATCAAACAAAATGATAGCAATGTCAACATTACGTGGACAGAGCGAACGAAATTCTAATTGAAATTTGTCCATGATCGATCGTTTGAGACCCAATCATTAAGCCAAGTACGCGCGTCGCCTTTAAGGCACCCACCTATGTGAGACAAACACTCGCGATCGTCCCAACAATTTAATTCGCGTCCTCGATCTACCTCTACACACCAAGCATCGAAATCATGTATACTTGGATCGAAATTTGATATGTAAGTGACTAGGTTTCCCTTGAATCAGCAATGACAAAACGCTCACAATTTTGTTCGTTGTATCAGAAACAGACTCACCGGATACGGCAGCTTTACCTGGAGCGAGAGGCGGTGGAGTATGGCGTTTATGTGCTGGACGCGGGGCTCAATAGCTGATGTAGAGGTGGTAGACAACCTATCCTCTATTGCATGTAATCTACCAAGGATCGCATCTAATGCCTGACCGCGAGAGTTACTACGGCGATGAGAAGAACTGTCGCGGCGGCATCGCTTACGAGAATCATAAAAAGATCTATCATGACTTTTACGTGACCTACTACGATGTCTACGTGGGGACTACGACTTCTTTTATGTGATCGAGAATGACGTCCCGACATTATAAAACCAAAGTAGAAAGTACTTACAGTTCTTATCAACTTAAAAAAAAACAACATAACACTATTCAGAGAAAAGAAAAACCGTTATTGATTAAATTTTAAAACCTATGTGGGTATAACAGTAAGCCGTTAGCGAACTAGGCGTCGTGAACTATCCCACTTCTGATATTATAAACCAGAAGTGAGGAAGATTTTTTTTAAAAGAAACAAAATGTTAACCTAACCAACCAACTGCTAAACTTTAATTATTTGATTAATGCAATACAAATTGACAAAAATAATGAATAACAAATAGCCACGCAAAACACGTCCAACACGAACGATCGCCGCCGAAAAAGTGAGGAGCCGCTCCGCTCGTGCCACTCAGGCGCCGCGTCCCCCACCCGAGCCGCTCACGTCATGTTACGTCACTGTGACGTAAGCCGCTTGGCCCCGCCTCCTGACTGGATGTTTCTAACAGTATACTATTGATGAAATATAAGCAATATATTACCAACGCTATTAAAGAGAAATGGCGTGTGGGCTGCGCCGATGCCTGAGCAATACTGAAGATTCAAAGATTGTACTGTTTTGACGCGAAAGAGATGTAAAATCCAGTAAAATCCCACCATTTTAAAACTAACCAATGCCGCTCCAAGCGGAGATTTGTGGAACTATCTTTTTTGTCACTATTCCAGAGATAATATAGGTGATTCTGAGGATTTCTGTATACTTAGTTAAGTTTTGGAAAATTTTCGATATTGTACACTTTTGATTCGAAAAGGCGAATTATTACTACGGCATACGTGGTCCTATTCCCTTCAGCATTCGATTAATTGACCTGGATTTATTCATTAGTAATTTTTCATATTAAATTTAGTTTGCAGTCAGTAATCAACGAGTTCCGCATACCTATAGCATTTTGCCGCATCAGTGGAGTCATATGTTACGCTGCATAATATGTCACAATTTTACCGTGCATAGAGTTTTTTTAAAAGTATAAAAGTGATACTCGGTCTGTGCCGGCAGACGCGTACGTGGTGTTCGCGGACGTGGCGGGGCGCGTGCGCGCGGGCGGGGCGGGCGGGGGCGGGGGCGGGGGCGGGGCGCGGCCCGTGCTGGTGGTGGTGTCGACGGGCGCGCTGCTGCTGCTGGAGCCCCGCAGCCTGCGCGCGCGCCGCCGCGTGCCGGCCGCGCTGGTGCACCGCCTGTCGCTGTCGCCGCACGCCGACGACCTGCTCTGCGTGCACGTGCGCGCGCACGTACGTACCGCACGCGCACGCACTTATTACCCTTGCTGTACATCTTACATGTCGTTAGGCGTCTACCTCTCCTTTTACAATCCTTAGGCATCGCCCATATTTGCTTTTATAAAAAAACCGACTTCAAAAAACAGGAAACTTAAAAAAGTAAAAACAGCTCTTAAAACAAAAAAATAATATTGAAATCATATTATGAATTACCTAGATACGCATGTCAGTTTAAAAAAATGTCTATTGAAGTCGGGTGGCTGGTGGTCGGCTGGGGGACAATCTTGTTTCATTTAAACTTTTATAGTTGTTCCCTTATCTCCACTTTGTTATTGTAGAAGCCCCACCCGACTTCAGTAGACATTTTTTAAACTAACATGCGTATCTAGGTAATTAATAATAATATGATTTCAATATTATTTCTTGCTTTTTAGAGCTGTTTTTACTTTTTTAAGTTTCCTGTTTTTTGAAGTCGGTTTTTATTTGTTAAAAATTATTTAATTTTAAGATTTTTAGTGATGGGTAGACGTAGACTTAACAAGGATGCTTCTCGGATGAGGAGACGACGGCCTAGTAGGTAGTGGTATTTCTATGTAAAACTTAAATCTTAATTATATATTATTTTTGTACGAACTAAACATTTTGGCATATTGAACCATATGAAGTAAGCCCAACACAAGGTAACTTCTGTAAATCGTTGAGGAATTCCCTCGACGTCTATGGTCTCCATCAGACATGTAATGGCACTTATAACCAGTGATCGGAATAGGTAGGGCTAATTCACCTAAAGTTTGAAGAACGGACAAAAATAATGGAGACTTTTTATGACAATATTTTTTTTCGGACAGTTGTGTTCGGGTTTCCGGACATCGCATAAGAACATTAAAAAATAATATTATTAATACAGTAATTGATTTTATTACATATTTTGTATCCTGGAATTGCCGAAAATCAGTAGACGCGATTTTTATTGTTTTTAAATATGAAAGACAATCTCACTATTATAGATTACTGGTAAACGAACGGCATTGTTCCACTTCCGAGAATTTCGGGGCTGCCCAAGTCTTGGGAGACATGAGCGAGACAAGAATAGATTTAGACACGCGCCGCGACTAGCTGTGTAAGTGTAAGAGAGATGAATGAACGTTTGTCTGGTATCTCTGTAGCGCAACCCACGCAGGAGCAGCGGAGCGAATCTAGATGAAAAAGTTTGTGTGTTGCATGGCTTATTGCAATATTTGTAATAAGTGCGAGCGAGAACTTTATATCATCGATGCCTTTCCCACTTATGGCTTTTGTTTACATTTTCTTTCTAGAATAAGCATTCGTCGCTTAATCTTTCGGTTATGTGCACGGGTGTTTCGTTGTTTTCAAGTGATCTTTTTGACGACCGAGCTTTTGTTTTATGGATTTTGATTTGCATTGTGATTGGAACGGTGTTTTTACTTGGAATGACGTCTTTTAGCTGCACTTTACGGACTCTTAATATCACCTGTGTGTGATAATAAGTTTAATCCAATATATAACGACGAGATTGTCTTTCATTTTGGGAAACAATAAAAACGTGTCTACTTATTTTCGGCAATTACGGGATACAAAATAAGTAATAAAATCAATTACTGTATTGATAATATTAATTTTTAATGTTCTCAAGTGATGTCCGGAAACCCGGACAGTTGTTCCGAAAAAAAATATTGTCATAAAGAAGTCTCCATTAGTTTTTGTCTATGTTCTTCGAACTTTAGGTGAATTAGCCCTACCTATTCCGATCACTGCTTATAACCCACACGGGTGTAAAGTTCTTATCAATAGAAATGAATTAAGACCAAACACAAGGTAGCTACTGTAAAACGTTGAGGAGTTCCCTTGACTGTCCTTCGTCTTCATCATCAGACTCCTAATGACAGTCATAACCCATCTAGGTGTAAAGTTCTCATCAATACAAATTAATCAAGCCCAAACACCATGTAATTGCTGTAAATCGTTGAAGAGTTCCCTGGACTGTCTTTCGGCTCCATCATCAGATCGAATCCAGACCTTCATTTAGTAGTAGTGCTTTAAAATACTTAATGAAAACATTAACAAACGGACTAGTCGCCACTACAATTTTCAAAGGTTCCCCTCGATTTCTCTGGGATGCCATCATCAGATCCTGGTTTCCTTATCATGGTACTACCCTTGTGATATCTCCTTTCCAACAAAAAAGAATCATCAAAATCGGTTTATAAACGACAAAGTTATCCGCGACACACATAAAAAAATATATATACAACCTTATTTTTAGTTTATACGAAAACCGAAACACGGGTCAAATATATTCATTTAGAGAATCAGTACGAAAAAAAAAATATCTTGAAAACTCACGTAGTTACAAGCTTTTTGTGCTGTCCCGTTGCGTGTTTTTAGTAGGGCATACTATAATTGAGATTTTGTAAATATTATTTTGTCAAAATGTAACATGGTATAAAAAATATTGATTTTCAGGTTTAGTATAAACTAAAAATAACATTGTATATATACGAGTCGAATTGAGTAACCTCCTGAGCACGTACCGTCGCGTCGCGTCGCCGTCGTCGTCGTAGTAATAGTGCTCGACGGCTCAACTATCGCCCGAGAGTCCGCGAGCGAAACGTCATAGATCCGACGTGTACAGTCACGAGCATTAACAATAACATTATTTACTAGTTTTGACTGTTATTCCATTGTATTAAGAGTTACAGGTTTAGTATTATTTAACTTACTAACCAAGTGATGTGCGACATGAAAACTAAAATGCGTGAGCAATTAGCGGTGTTCGATGCCATCAATTCGACTCCCAAATGATTTCCCGTGTAGAACGATCAGATAACTGATTAGCGTGGTGTGGTTATGTGCTGCGAGTCTGTGAAGTGTCAGTGAGGCTGGAGTTCTGATAACCTAAGCAGTTTGATCGCTGTTTCAAGGTACGTAAGTTCAAAATACCTTCGCGGCTGTATCTTATCATAACTTATCTTAGTGGGGTCTGCTGAGGTTTCCCTCTTGCAGTAACACTTCGACCCATTGGGATCTTTTGTGCAACCCCATCCTTTCACTCTTCTTCTTCTGTAAAGATAGATGCCATAACTTTGGCAACGTCCTTAAGAGCGAAGAGCCTGAAGTCCTCCGGTTTCGGATAGGCCGGCCCCAGGAGTCCCATTCTTTTCCTAGCCAGAGAGTCACACAGTAGATGCAACATTGACTCCGTTTCCTCTCCACATACCATACACAAGCTATTTGTTGATAGATGCATTCTGTGAAGCATTGTTTTGTGGCATAGTGCCCTGTCAAGGCACCGATGGTTAATCGGGCCTGCCTTCTACTGCCTCCGCATATGAACTTACTCCGTCTGGAATGAAGGATTTGGAGTGTTTCATACCCGGCTGCTCTTTCCATTCGATGCCGTACCTACCTGTTTTTGATGTAATCTTTTAAGGCCTTGTTAATGGTACTTGGTGCAAATGTCACGAACGGCTCAGGACCAATAAGCTGAGTCCCTGAGCCCTCCCTGGCAAGTGCAATCTGGCAATCGCACCTTGTTATGTTCACCTAGCGTTTGTTTAGAGCTGTGGTGGTTTCTAGAACAAAGCCATATGAGTGACTTGAGCGCGGCTTGGCTGTCACTCAGGATGAATATATTGCGCTTTTTCATAGCTAACTCTATATTCTGCTTTGCGCATTAGAGAATTGCGAAAATTTCTGCTTGGTAAACAGTGGCAAATTTTCCCATGCTTTGACTTGAAGCATAAGTTTGAAGTCGTTGTTATAGACGCCTGCCCCTGTGCCCGACTCGTGTGCTCTCGGCTGAATAGCAGGAAAAGTTCATAAATTTATTTTATTGCATTATTTTTGTCCAACCCTGACCTGTGAACGTTTGAAGTACGTATATTTTGTATGGAAAAGTAAATATTATTTTGCATGTTATCAGTGTTCTTTATACTTGATTGCATGGCTATATTTCGGGAATATACACATAATACCAAACATCCTGTATAATAACATTAACATGTGTGTATTATTATAAAAGTATTGTGAAGCTGCAAATAAGCATTTACTGCTAAGCTACTGTAACGAATTATTTCGTAAGCCGTATAAAAATAAATCAGTGCAATAAACGCACTAACGCAAATAACGCGGTCGTTTTATCATTTTTATCACAGCATTTCCCGACGTCGTTAAGCATCCTCTTAGCACAGCATCAGCATAGCATTACTGTACGGGATAACCCCTACATTTGGTCCTTCGAGCATTTGACCCAGCGCGCGGTAAGGTCAAAGGCGTCCTGCCTTTACGATACGATTGGTTACGATACTCGATTTCTTTCGCGTTATGATCGTGCAAACGAATAATCGGGATCGTATCCGTGTGTGCAGAGCGGCGGCGCGGAGAGCTCCGCGGACGAGGCTTCGCAGTGCTCGGCGCGTGGGGGCGGCGCGGGGGCGGGCGGCGGCGGCGGGGGCGGGGGTGGGGGCGGCTGCCTGTGGGGCGAGGGCCGGCGGCGGCGCGGCGACGTGCTGCTGCGCACCTGCCACGTGCTGGAGCTCGCCACCAAGCTGTTCCTCGTGGTGCAGAACGCCGTCGGCGCGCCGCCCACGGTCAACATCGCCCCGGAGTGATTACACCACTTTATTAGTTATCCTAACGCTAACACGCTAACATAACGATTGAAACGTAATAACGATTTCAACATCTTTAAAGAGTCGCTAAACGCAGTGTTCGGTTGCAGGTTCGAAGCCAACCTGGGCGCGCAGACCGTGACGGTGGCGGTGCACAACGCGGGCGGGGGCGGGGGCGGGGGCGGGGTGCGATTGCTGCGGCGCGGCAGCCGGCTCGACGTCATCGTGTGACGCGGCGCGGACCACTTCGGCCAGAAGGACATCGGAATTAGTTAAGTTCGGAGCGAAACTAGTCGAGGTCCCGGCCCGCGACGCCTTGGCTCGCGGGGCGTCGTTCCTGATGCCCGCTCGGGCTCCGCTGCCGGCCCCGCTCGTCGGAAGGCACGGCCGACGGAGTCGCGGCCCCGACGATTAGTTTTAACGTTGATGCCAAAATACTAGGAATAAGTATTGAGTATGATAAGTCTGTTCCGACAGACGAGCGTCGCGCGCTCGCATGTCTCTCGGCTTTTCGGCCGCCCTCGGGGGCTCGCCCTTGCCGACATTGCTTAATAATTAGCTTATTACATAAAATCGTTTATGTATCAAAGTGTCACTCGAAAGTACGCGGAACGCCCCGCCGCCGTAGCTTCACGCGGCGTGCGCCCGCCGCTCCTCTCCGACCAGAATTCATTCTTCGGGCGGAATAGTTGTGAATAAAATATATAGGGGTGTCTCAAAAATCGAAAGCCAGTGTGTTATTCGTTTACGGCTTGACGTTGGTTTTTGAAACACCAAAACAATTGCAAAAACTATAGGTAGGGCCCGCGGCCGCGGCCGCGTTGTTAACTGGGCTCCAGTATATATTTACTTAAATGAATTGGTTGTATCGATGACCTTGAATTAGTTCCAATGATACCGAGTTAGAGTGACTTGAATTACTAGATATTAAAACGAATCATTCGTTAGAATACAAAGTAGGTATAAATAAGTCCTTTTATCGAACTTCGTGGGCGGGAGGCGTAACGTATTTTTAATTTTCAGTTATAGATTTGTAAGTTTCAAGCTTCACGCTTAGGTAACATTCAGCGGTCGATTCCCATTCAGACGGTGTGCTCGTATAGTTGATTGTACGCCACGGGACATGTAACAAATATGTTGTATCACTGAGTGGGACGCATCCTTACCCAGTTTAGCAAAAAGCAAAAAAAATCTTTTTCCCTGTCGACTGCAGGGACTTCAGTAGAAGGACATTAGTGGAATCCCATTGAATTGACACATAGTAATGCACTGACTTACCTCATTAGAATATAAACAAAAGCGCTGTCCGCTCGGTGCCGGGCTGCGCCTGCGCCGGCCGGGTCAAGCTGACGACCGCGCGATCCAATGAGTCATATAGCACTTAAATTTTCAATTTTGACATGATTTTAAGGATACAATTCATTTCAATAATTAGTTTAGTTTAAGTAGGTACTTCGTTTAGTATGTACCGCAAATAAAAATGTATTTAAGGAAGAGCGACTCCTTTTTGGTACAGGGGCACTATCCACCTAATAGAGTCAATCACTGCCTCTTGTAAAACGATTTTGGTACAAAATTAAAGGTTTTGATTATTTTTACATTGTTGTTTCTATTGTAATGTGTGTCTATAGTTATATTATTATGTTATTTGTACTAGACAAATGTGAACAAACTTCAACTTGAATTTAACACATTTTTGTATGTGTGTATTTTTTGTATTATTATTATATTGAAACAGTACCTATGTGTTCCAAACAGTAAATTATGTAGTCTTGATTAGTCCCGTGAAATTTTGTTAAAAATACAAACAGGCTTCAGAAGCATTTTCATTAAGCTTAATTAAGAAATGTTTATTTATAATTAAGAACTAAATCGGGATCGGCGCGCTTGCAGCTCACTGACATATACATGCACTCGCATTGCAAGACAAAAGCCCTAAGCAAGAAAATACGTATATCGTTGAAGCTTCTAGTCGCTTTGGATAATTACTTTACCTACTTCTTCATTTTGAGTGTATCTCAATCCCTCTGTGTGCCGGTGACAGGTAGAAGAAAAACCTACTCAGAGTTAGTGAGAATAAGGCGGCGGAAAAGGGTTAGACCGTCGAATTTATATTTTGGTTTACCTATTTATAGTATATAAATCTATCAAATCATCGGATACATTTGCTCTCTTATTCATAAAAGTTACTTAGCCTGGTTTAACTGTCCCTGTCACTTATTTGACAATAATTACATTGAGACCGACAGCGTGTGCAGGTTTAGCCGCGGCTCAACGTGACTTATGTAGAGGGAGCGGGGGGGTAGCGATGATACTCCGCCTCCGTGCGCCGACGCGCGTTGTTACGTTTTACTATGGACGGGCGACGTCCTACTACAGGCATGTAAACGCGTTACGTTTTCACTAATTATAATTAAAATAATATGAAGAAACTGTTTTATTGTTTTTAATAAAAACACGTTTTCAATAAACAGTGCTTTTATTTAAGAGTGTTTAATGTCTAGGAGTTTTATTCGTTTCGTCCACCAGGATCCTCTAGCCTGATCCCCCAGGAGATCCTCGTGAACTCAATAGTTTATCAGGATCCATAAAGTAAGTTAATAAAAAGTAAGTAATGACAATATCACACTGGGTATTTTTATTTATAGAAAATTAATAAAATTATATATATAAAAAATAATTAAAAAAAACAATAATGTTATAAATCAAAGGCGCCCGGGCGCGAGAGGGGAGTCCGCCTTGAGACATTGGCGTGGTCGCTCGTTAACAGTGCGCGACGCGACGGTGGTGCTCACGTTGATATAGTTAATCACACGAGCAGACGTTTTGACAGCCCAAATAGGGCACTGTGTGTACTGTGTATCTAGTGGTGATAATTTGGTGCGAGTGTTCCCAACAGGCCCAAAGCTGGGCCTTCTCCGGCGTGACTGAGATAGGGGGAGCGCTCCTCCCACTGTCGCCGTTCTGAAGTTACTGATGGAACACTTGATGTAAGTGATTTGTTATATTGCTCAGGTATGGGCTTAACCAAAGTGCCTTATCAGTGCCGCGAATCGGACATAAGTGCGTCCCGCCATGGTGATTTGATTAGAACGAAGGATTTCCGTTCTACGCCACGCCGGCTGCGTATTAAACATTCTGGTAGCAAGAGCGTGGTTCCTCTATTTTAAGGACACCGTTGGTTTAGCCATAGGGCTACGGGTTCTTAATACCTAATAAACGAACCACTTGTAAAAAATTGTCGAATTAATTGCGTCTATCAAAGCACTGGATTGCACGTTGGATATGCCTACCAGTTAAGCCGTGTAGGTTCGATTTGTTCCAGTGTCTACTTATACTATATATAGTGAAATAGTGCATAATTTTTAGGTCTAAATTAGGTTAATTGCGCACGCGCTCGATGAATAGACACGGCTGGCCAGCGATCCCTTTTGTTCTTTCGCTGAGTGCTAGTAGCTAGCCGGTCAATTGCATTCACTTGCGTTTTCGACCGTATTGATGTGCAAATACGGCTGTTTTTTGTTATGACATTCCTTAAAATATCTAAGTGTTACCTATTATTACATCGGAATTTGAGATTGATATCATCAATATTAATGTTATATTTAATGTACTTTAACTTGTAGTACTAAGGGTTTTGGTTTAAAGGTTTAAAAGATAAATAGTTTAGGTAAAAATAAAAGTTAATCGGTATTTCTTTGAGAAGGATAATTAGCGTATTGCCTGCTTAGGTGTTTGTTATTGTTTAATTTTGTTTTGTAAAATCTTTTGTTTGGGTTTAGCATACCTATACCTACATAGTATAGTTGACTAAAATAGTCTCTTTAGGTACCTAGTTATATACAAGGTTAAGCACTTATAACAATGTCGGTGTTCTCCTGCAAGGCTAACATAAGGGCCGAGTTGCGCTGGCTATCCACGGCCGCGGCTCTCTTAGACAGACCTGTGGCGGTAGCCAAAGTAACATTAAGAAATCGATAGCGAAGTTCGAAAAGAATAAAATGTATGGGATTGACATAAGATTGACCACGTGATTTAGCGCGGCTTATGTCAATCCCATACATTTTATTCTTTTCGAACTTCGCTATCGTTTTCTTAATGTTACTTTGGCTAAGCCTACAGATAGGCAAGAAGCCTTGCTTAATCGGTATGTTGACTTGCCAATCGGGATGGCAGTGGTGGACGAGCAGTACGCTTTGTTTTTTAAAAAAGGTACTGATCTTGAAGAAGTCGTCCGTAAGAAAGTTGAGAACGACGTTGACCAGTGTTACGAACTGTCAGATCATATTGCTGAGGTCGCCCGCCCCATCCACCAAGGCAGGGCGGTAGACCCCGATCACGTTCAACCTTCTACTAAGTCCATGCCCGCTTTGTGGTCTCGCCTTCCGCCTCTTGACCTTACACATTTCTCTGGTAGGCTCGACGAATGGAAGGGCTTTTCTAATTTATTTAATATCCTCGTTGACGCAAGGGAAGACTTGACCGCGGGTCAGAAACTGGCATATCTTCTCACCGTATTGGTGGGGGAGGCCCGCGAACAGGTGCAGCACCTGGCCCCTTACGGATGAGAATTACAAGGTGGCAATGGATATTGTGACTCGGCGATATCAAAATGTGAGAAGGCTCGCCGACGCCCACGTCGCGACGATCTTGGCCCTTCCACGAGTCACTAATGTGATGCGCTTGCGGGTCGAATTATTAAACCCGCTCTTGGTGGCTTTTAACGCCCTTCGCAGCTTAAACCTCCCAGTGGAGGAGTGGTCGTTCTTGTTGCTGCACATCGTGCTTACGAAGTTGCCCGACAACTTGAAGGTGCGCTTTGAGCAAAGATATGGTGGAGACAGCTCCACATATTTGCCGCCCTTCAAAGACTTATTGAAGTTTATGGAGGATGAATGTAGGTTAGCGGATAACTCCGAAGTGGTAAGCCCCTCTTGGGTGAGAGTCCGGGATCCGCAGACGTCGACGGGTGGTAGACCCCTCAGGTCTGGACGGCAGGAACCCCGACCATTTAATCTTTTTACCGCCAACAACTTCTATAGAAGTTCGAGATTTTCGTGCCGTCCACGCCAGCACTTCTATAGAAGTTCTTCTTTGTACCTACTTTATTAAAATACATTTATACGTTGGCGTACAGCGGGACATCGCTCGCAGGATAGTTGGGCTGTGAAAAGGTTAAACGCTATTCCGCGGTCCAGGAGACCTTGCGTTGCGAGTATTGCAAGGACCCTGTACATTTAATGCCCAGTTGCAAGAGATTCTTTGAGCAACGCATACCCCCTGCCCGGAGCCCTGAAGCAAATACAGGACACGTTTGTATGCGCTCGCGAGCTCTTGAGACACCCCGCACGGGCGGGGGCTTTGGCCTAAATCGATACCACACTAAGCCTACAGGTGGTTCGGTGGAGTCTGGACGTTCCCAGGGACGACGTTCACCCCGTATGGGCGGGGGCCCTAGGAACTCGCCGCCGCGTGGACAAAGAAATCAGCCGGATAGTTACGGTGTTACCGTCGGCAACCCTCGGGTCAGATCCTCACCACCAGTTGTGGAACGTCCGCGTTTGGAGCGTAGACACTATACGCTGGAGTGGGACCCGTTGGATTGTGTGGAGCGAACCCCCTCTCGGGAGAAGCAGTTTGCTTTCCCACCTATTAGCAATTAACGTCCGCCCAATCACCAGCAGTAACCCCTCCAAAGACCGTTCGTTCTACTCCCTACGGCCTCTGTGATTGTTAGGGGACTGAAAGGGAATCTGGTGAAAGTTCGAGCCCTGTTGGATTCTGGTGCTCAGGGATGTGTACTTTCCTCTTGGTTAGTTCGGAAATTAGGCCTCCCGATTAGGCCTCACAAAGAAGGTGTTCTAGGGATTGGTGATGTGAAAGTGCCCAAACTTGTAGGGGAGGTAATCTTCACTTTCACCCCCACTACCAAGTCCAACCCGAGTATTACGACTTCAGCGATTGTTTTGGACACGGTTGTTGGTAAGCAACCTTCAATAGAACTAGATACTTATTTTTGTCATTGACAGCTGATCTTGTTCTGGCGGACACCAAGTTCTACGCCCCAGGACCGGTTGTATTACTCTTAGGAGCTGACGTAATCGGGCGATTGTTATTGAACGACAAACGTGTCTTACAGCCGGGCGGTCTGGTCGCTGTTCAAACGATGTTGGGGTATGTTGTAATGGGACCAGTTTACCGCGTTTCACCCCCATCTGTTGATGATAACGTCCTTGTTGTAGGGACTGCCCCCTCTGATGTCGTTCAGAAGTTTTGGGAAGTTGAAGAACTTCCATGCACTCCACGAGTTGACCCAGAGCAAGAAGAGCGCGAATTGTTTTACCAGAATAACACTGGTCGACTCCGCTCTGGTCGCTTGTTCACTCGGTTACCCTTTCGTACCGGTCGACCTCCTCTGGGTGAGTCCAGAATGCTAGCGGATAAGAGGCTAGCGTCAATGGAACTGTTATATCGGAATTAGCTCTGTTTGCCATATTAAATTAAATTGCTGAGTTTCCCATTGCATTTGCGTCAATGCAATAGGAAACCCGAATCGTCATTATAGCTTCAGTTAGTTTTCACATCAGATTGGATTGGACCTCCGTCGGGCATAGACTGTCCATTCTTTTAATAAATAAAATAACGTGTTTCAAATAAAATATCTTTTTTAAAAAGACTTTCCTGACCCGCCCCGTAACAGTGGTGTCAGAAGTGGGATACCAGTGTTGAAATTCGTTAATATTCGTTGATTCCATTCCACTGGTATTCCATCAACGGGTCGCGTGAAAGATTATCCGTTATAATACTCCGTATCGTCCAGTCCGTCTCCGGAACGTGAGTAACCACTAAGTAACTACGTTTCGTCAAGTTCCCGCTCGTCTCCTGTGGTTGAGTCGCGACAGTCAGCTTTACAGCCGTAAGCCTGCCGACCAGCTTCCGTAGATAGCCGCTGTATCCCGCCGGTGCGTAAGTCGCGCCGCCGCTGCCGCCGTCCCCCTGCTGCTGCCGCCTGCTGGCCGCCGCCGTCGCCGCTGAAGCGACGCTCTGCCATCGCCGCCACGTGCCGGTGCCGCTCACGCCGGGTCACCGCCGCTGGTGGTAATATTCGCCGCCGTTCCTGCCGCTCCAGTCGCTGGTCGCGTTGCCTGACGCGTAGCGTGCCACGCTGCTCCGATCCTGTGAACGCGCTGCTCCAGTTGCAGAGATGTCCAACTCCTTCGTGATCCTGCTAACTCTGTAAGTGGAACATAATATCATCTGTTACTGCTACAATTTTCTTATAAAGTGTTCTATAAATTGTGTTAGACGATATATCATACTTACCTTATAATATCCTATTTTCCTATGCTATAAATCCTTACCTTATTATTTAATGTGTATCCTTTAAACTTATCTAAATAATAATAACGTAATCCTTTATACTTACCAACCGTGTCCAAATAATACAAGTAAGTACTGTGCCTTTTACTTTCTATTTCTTTTCTATATCATAATGTCTACTGATTCGAAGAAAAGCAGTGCTAGCGCGGAAATCTCATTGAGCGAACAGTTTCCAATAAACGTGTTATGTAATTTTATTAGTCCTTACAAAGGAGACCGCGAAACTCTCACCGCTTTTCTTACAAATTGCCAAAACGCTCTAGATCTAGCATCGTTGAGTCAAAAAGTTTTATTAACGAAATATATTTTATCTCGTTTGGAGGGCAAGGCCCAAATCGCGTGTTCTAATAAAATTTTTGAAGATTTTAATCAATTAAAATGTTTTCTCAAACAAAATTTCGGTGAAAGGAAACATTATAACCATTTACTACTAGATCTACAGTCGTGTAAGCAACAATCAAACGATACTGTTGCACAGTTTGCGCTCCGCGTCGAAGGCTGCCTTACTGATCTGCAGTCTGAAATCTATAATTCCGAATCTCTAAAAAAAGATTTATCCGGGCGTATCGCTATGACAGAAGATCTAGCGCTCTTCTCATTTTCTCTAGGGCTACATCCGCGATTAAGCAATAACGTTAGATGCAGAAGCCCTAAATCTCTCAATGATGCAGTAAATATCGCTCTTGAGGAAGAAAAGATTCAAAATCTTTTATTTAAGACCGTGACTAAGCCTAAATGCAGAATCTGTGGAAAGCTCGGGCATCCAGAATCCGAATGTTTCGCTAAACCAAAGCGGGCGTTTCCGCCACGTGTTTCCTCTGAGCCCCAGCCGTCAACGTCATATAATAATAATTCCGGCTCACACGCTTTCTGCAGGTATTGCAAACATAAGGGTCATGATATTTCACAATGTCGCAAACGGAAATTCTATAATGCACAGAATTCTAATAATTATAATAAGTCGTCGAATATGCATCATGTTACATACGACCCGCCGCCGACGCTATCGCCGCCGTCACCGACACCTTATCAAGTTTCGTGCGAAAACGTCGAAGAGTCTTACGACGATTTAAACTAAATAATCGGTCTACGAAAACGTGCCGTCGTTTTCCGAGTGATTTAGGCACACGCGCATTTCTAGTTAAGTCTCGTTCAAATAATAAATCTCAACATGCTCCGCCGCGAGTCTCTGTTTCGTTGAGTCCTAGAATTAATAAACCTCGATACTGTCCTCCAGGACCCACTGTTTCGTCGAGTCATACGTATAAAAATAAATCTCAACACGCTCCGCCGCGAGTCCCTGTTTCGTTGAGTCCTAGAAATAATAAACTTCGATACTGTCCCTCGGGACCCACTGTTTCGTCGAGTCCTACGTATGCACAAATAGCTCAACATGCTCCGCCGCGAGTCCCTGTTTCGTTGAGCCCAAAAAATAATAAACCTCGATACTGTCCCTCGGGACCCACTGTTTCGTCGAGTCATACGTATGCACAAATAGCTCAACATGCTCCGCCGCGAGTCCCTGTTTCGTTGAGCCCAAAAAATAATAAACCTCGATACTGTCCCTCGGGACCCACTGTTTCGTCGAGTCATACGTATGCACAAATAGCTCAACATGCTCCGCCGCGAGTCCCTGTTTCGTTGAGCCCAAAAAATAATAAACCTCGATACTGTCCTGCGGGACCCGCTGTTTCGTCGAGTCGTACGTATGAACATAATATATCTCAACATGCTCCGCCGCGAGTCCCTGTTTCGTTGAGTCCTAGTAATAACAAACTTCGATACTTTCCTTCGGGAACCGCTGTTTCATCGAATCCTAAATATAATAAACCTCAACACGCTCCACCGCGAGTCCCTATTTCGTTGAGTTCTGAATCTGTAAAACCCAAATATAATCTACCTAGAGTCCCGGTTCCACCGAGTAAAACGTCCCATTTGTCCTCGGGACCCTATGTATCGCACAATCCGGAAAACCGAATCGAGAATAATATAAATATTCCTGTATACGAGATTAATTCGTCATTAAAAAAAATATCCTTGCCACATGTACATCTTAAAACTAGTTTTTCTACGAAACCTCTTCGTTTTCTCTTAGATACGGGCGCAAGTATCAGTCTTGTTAAACGATCAAGCCTAAGCAAAGCACCTGACTTGTCTCGCGAAATTGTTAAAATAAGAGGAATCAATAGCATAGAATCTTGTTCAGAAACCCTTGGCACATTTCAAATGGATATTATCCTAGCCAAGAATACTTATACGTATAAATTTCATATAGTCAACGATGACGTCAGTCTTGAATATGACGGCATCATCGGTAGTGATTTTTTGGGCTATTTCAAGGCCACTATAAACTATGATTTGAATTTAATAAATATTTACGGGCAAAATGTGCATATGAATTATATCCAGCCAACTTATATTATTCCCGCTCGAGCCGAAGCTGTTATCGAGTGCGCGGTATCAAATTACTCGCCCGAACGCTATCAAAACAATGAAGGGTTATTACTAGATCATTCTATAAGCGATGGTGTTTATGTCGCTAACTGTCTCGTTTTTATAAAACCTAATAAAAAAATAAACGTAACTATTTTAAATACTACTAATTCTGAAGTTGAGGTCAAGGACTATGCTGTTAAGTTAACGCCTCTAGAGCCTAAAAACGATATCACTGATTCATCTCAATGCGTAAATTCTATATCTTACACAGCATTCGATAGAATACAGAAGGTATTAAACCTTATTCGTTGCTCTCATTTAAACTCTGAAGAAAAAGAGTCACTTCTCGAGTGTTGCTCACAGTACACCGACATCTTTCATATGGAAGGCGAGCCTTTGTCCTTCACAAACGCGATTGAACATACCATAGACTCGGGAGATGCGCCTCCCACTCACGTAAAATCATATCGCTTTCCCGAATGTCATAAAGAGGAGGTAGACACTCAGATCCGTAAGATGCTCGATCAGAACATTATACGTCCTTCTGTTTCGCCATGGAGCGCCCCAGTATGGGTAGTCCCTAAAAAGATGGACGCTTCTGGTAAAAAGAAGTGGCGAATAGTTATAGACTATCGCCGCCTCAATGACGTCACCGTATCTGAGAGCTATCCTCTGCCTCTTATCACAGACATATTGGACCAATTAGGACACTCCAAATATTTTAGCACCCTGGACCTCTCCAGTGGCTTTCATCAGATCAGGATGAGTCCCAAGGACGCTCCTAAAACAGGTTTCACTGTCAATACCAATTCTAGCACTTCCGGACATTACGAATTTACTAGAATGCCCTTCGGGTTAAAAAATGCTCCTACCACCTTCCAAAAGCTGATGAATACAGCTCTTTCTGGCCTCCAAGGTCTTCACGCTTACGTGTATTTGGATGACGCCATAATCTATAGCCATGACCTCAGAAGTCATATCACAAAACTTACTTTAGTCTTTGATCGATTGAGAAAGTTTAATCTGAAACTACAGCCGGATAAGTGCGAGTTTCTACGGCGCGAAGTCGCCTATCTAGGCCATATAATAACACACAAAGGTGTGTCTCCGAATCCTGACAAAATCAAGGCCGTCTCTCAGTTTCCGACACCTAAAAATCCTAAAGATATAAAGTCTTTCCTAGGTCTAGTCGGATACTATCGTCGTTTTATAAATAACTTTTCTCAAATAACAAAACCATTGACTTCCTTATTAAAAAAGGACGCCACCTTCCAATGGTCTCATAATCAGGAGCAAGCCTTCATCCAATTAAAAGATAAACTAACTTCGGCACCTCTACTCCAGTATCCTGACTTCAAACAACCTTTTCTTTTGACCACCGACGCGTCTAACTACGCAATAGGCGCTATACTGTCGCAAGGCGAAATAGGTAAAGACAAGCCCGTCTCGTATGCGTCACGCACCTTAAACAAAGCCGAGGGCAACTATTCTACTATAGAAAAGGAGCTCTTAGCCATACTATTCGGTGTAAAGACCTTTCGTCCTTACTTATACGGTCGAACTTTTAAAATAATAACAGACCACAAGCCACTTGTGTGGCTCTTTAATGTCAAGGATCCAGGCTCCAGGCTTATAAGATGGCGCCTAAAATTAGAAGAGTACGACTATGAGATCGTCTATAAAAAGGGAAAATTAAATGCAAATGCCGATGCATTATCCCGTTTTCCAGTAAACGTCTTAAGCGATGACGATAACACAGACTCCATGTTATGTAATCCGACGCTATTACCAGATAACGAAGACGACTCACATAATTTACCTTCCATATCAGAAACTTACGAACAGTTTCTTCAAATAATAAAACAACCCGGTGTCTCGTTTGACACTGAGATTCAAGAGCACAACGATTCCTTACTTAAGGCGAAGTGCAAACTGATCGCTTATCCAGCATCAGTCGATTTAGATGAGTCCGTGCCTTACTGTCAAGACATCATAGATGCTTGTCCAAATCCGCCGGACATTCGTAGTATTGAACATGATCTGCACACCTATTATTCTACGTCAAACGATAAACATACGTTTACTCATTTATTTGTAAAAGCCAATCACTTTGATGAAACGTCATATAGAGATATTTTTAATCTTCTACGAGATTATCGAGATATGATCAAGTACTGGTACATGGAGGAAAAAGAAATCGCTCTACCAGACTTCACGGATCCATTTACTAAACTATCATTTACTAAGGTCTATAACATTATATCGTTTCTATTTCACAATACTAATATTAAAGTTAACATATACCGCAATTCTATAAAGTATCCTACGCCGGACGAGATCAAACAAATTCTTAAAGATAACCACGACTCTCCTCTCGCCGGTCATCCCGGTATCTCGCGTATGTTAGAGAGAATTAAATCTCAATTTTGGTGGAAAAACATGCGACAGGATATTGAAGATTATGTAAAGAACTGTCGCTCTTGCCAAATCAATAAGCCCTTAAGGCAGACAAATCGGGCTCCTATGATAGTAACTTCCACAGCATCTCGGCCCAACGAAAAAGTTTATCTTGATTTGGTCGGTCCACTTCCGGAAACTCATGAGCACAAATATAAATTCTTACTTACCTTACAAGACGACTTAACCAAATTTTCTCAAGCATATCCTATGCTAACATGCTCTGCTGAAGAAACAGCTAAATTATTTGTAATCTTTATCTCCCATATGGGAATTCCTAAAATGGTCGTCTCAGATCAAGGTACAAATTTTTGCTCAGACGTATTTAAACAACTCGAGAAACTTTTTAGTATAAAACATATATTCGCATCTCCATATCATCCGCAAACGTGCGGTGCCCTAGAAAGGAGTCATTCTACTCTTAAAGAGTATCTTAGATCTTATATCGGTGAAAATCAACACACATGGGATCTTTATATCCCAAGCGCAATGATTGCGTACAACTCTAACGTGCATAGCACTACAGGTTACTCGCCTTTAGAGTTGTTATTCGGTTATAAGCCTTATATACCTACGAGTATCGATACTCTCGACACCAATACATATACAGATTACATCCGAGCTCTTAATCATCGTCTTTATTATAGCCGCCAAAAAGCGCTTCAGAATATTCAAGCCTCTAAAGAAAAATCTAAAAATTATTACGATTCGCACACCAAACCTATAACTTATAGCGTTAATGATTTAGTATATGTACGTTGCCACCATAAGCAAAACAAAGCCTTATCTCCAGTGTGGAAGGGCCCTTTTAAAATAATAAAGCTAAATGGAAAACATACTGTTACCTTACTGATAAACCGTAAGCACGTACGTCATCACTATGACGAGATCAAGCCCGCTAGTGATAGCGCGTCATAACAAACACGTCACATGGCATGATGTCATATTATTACAACTCCTTATCATTTATTTCAGATCGGCGCTGTCTTCGGTCGCGTGCGAATTCGTATCGCCCATAGTCAGTAGTCCCGGGCTTTTCTTCGATAAACTCTTAGATGTTAAGTTTACTAATAGTGACTGGAATGTCGTAGCATATGTAGACATAAGTCATATACAGCCTAATTTAGATAAAATCGAATTTCTATTTGAAAAGTTAAACGTGTTTTGTAACTCATTTACATCTTCTAAGATAGAGACTGATTGTCTCAATTCTTTATCTGCGTTGAGAAATCAACATTTAAATAATGTTAATAAGTTTTCTTCTATTTCATATCTCCTGGTAGATGAAAGGCCAAATAAGCGTTATAAAAGAGCTCTCATCGATTTCGGAGGATCGTTGCTAAAAACTATTTTTGGTACATTAGATTCGGAAGATGCTGTTAAATATTCGAAGGCTATCGAAGATGTACAGACGGATGAGAAGCAGCTGGCTCATCTGATGAAAGATAATATCCACGTGATAAAATCTACTATCACATCTTTCAATAACTCTATATCCAAGGTCGACCAAAATGAGAAACATCTCATGAGAAATATGGAGACCATTCACAAAATCTTAGAGAATGTCTCAAACTCTAATGACAAATTAGAAATCAAATCGCAACTTAGCTCCTTATTGAATTCATTAGAGTCTATAATACTAACTTTATCTTTCGACATTGACGATATTAATAATGCTATTTTATTCGCGAAGCTCAATATTCTGCATCCGACTGTAATTAGCCCGCATCAACTATATAACGAACTAGATAAGCATAGGAATAGACTACCTAGCCATTATGAACTCGCTGTATCCTTAACTCTACAAAATATACATGAACTTATAGATATATCTAAGCTAATATGTTATTATCATTTAAATAGAATTATAATCGTTATTAAGATTCCTTTAGTGTTACCTCAGGTCTATGACCTTTATAACATAGTTCCTTTACCTGTCCCATATGATATATCGAAACCTGACACATTCATTCTCATCGAGCCGTCTAGCTCATACGTAGCAATAACAGCTGATCGCATGTTCTACTCACTGATAAGAGACATAGAGAAGTGCAAACTTATTAGTGACAAGTGTTATGTGTGCGTACTTATAAATGTGTTTTCAGTGATCGCGAATCCTACGTGTGAAACGACTCTATTAAGCGAAGTTGTGAAGAAACTTCCAGATGTGTGTTCTACGAAATTGGTACACGGGTCAATCGATTTATTTCATAAGTTAAGTTTTAACCGATGGCTGTTTGTACAATCAGAGCCAGGGAAATGCCATATCACTTGCAGTAATCGAGATGTAAATTCAGATTTCATCTTGTTCGGAACTGGTATATTGTCATTGCCAAAAAATTGTAAAGCATTTTATAAAACATTACAGTTTACCGCCGTCGGCGAAACTACAATAGGTAATGTTACTAATAAAATCTCAGATTTTAATATTTTATTAGATGACTGCTGCGAACGGTCGAAAGTAAATAGAACTTTAGAAAAATTACCTTATACTAAGTTAGATAATATTAATAATCTTGATTCATTGTTACATGCTAGCATACATTTAAACTCTTTGGAACAAGACTTAAATAAATTAGAGACTCCTTCTCATTTTGAAACCTATGGTATTCACTATATGTCTCTTAGCTATATATCCAGCTTCCTAATATTAATGTATGTACTATTCAAATATCGTAAAGTATTTTGTAATCGCTCGTCATCTTGTTGTATTCAAATTTACAATCAATGTAATAATTCTAAAATAAGGAAAGATCCTGTATCTCAAATGGTCATCTATCGAGATACACATGTAGAAACATCTGAGGAGGCTGATGTTACAGCAACGCCAACTCCTACTAAAAGAAATATTGTTTTCACTAAAACACATGATCTGTAACAATTTAATCTTTTGATTTAATACTATTTCTATATTTTCTTATGTTATAATCATGGATGCTGCATTCTGTAGCACATACATATCTTTCGATAAATAAGTTTATTATTGTAAATTTTATTTACTCTTTTGTGATTTTAACCGCTCTGCCAAACGTAAGTCCAATCATAGTTCATCTCGTCTTGGGTTAATCTCTCATCACTTTGAATGGTGATGATCGATCTTAACGGGGGGGTTGTTATATCGGAATTAGCTCTGTTTGCCATATTAAATTAAATTGCTGAGTTTCCCATTGCATTTGCGTCAATGCAATAGGAAACCCGAATCGTCATTATAGCTTCAGTTAGTTTTCACATCAGATTGGATTGGACCTCCGTCGGGCATAGACTGTCCATTCTTTTAATAAATAAAATAACGTGTTTCAAATAAAATATCTTTTTTAAAAAGACTTTCCTGACCCGCCCCGTAACAGAACGCCTCATGAGTAAAGATGTGGTCTTCCGTGCGAAGTACATAGACTTCATGCGGGAGTATAGGGAATTGGGGTATGTGCCCCAATTCATGACGGCATCTCGTTTGGACTGGAGTTCGGTGGAGCATTATTTCCTTCCACATCACGCGGTGTTGAAATCACGAACCGAAAAGATTCGCGTGGTGTTTGATGGCTCGGCGCCTACGTCTTCTGGCGTGTCGCTTAACCAATGTCTGCATGTGGCTCCAAAGCTACATAAAGAGATCTCAGACATCCTTACCAACTTCCGTAAACATCAAATAGTGTTGATGACTGATATCCGTATGTTTAGGCAGATTGTGATACATCCAGATGACCGTCGGTATCAGCTCATCTTATGGCAAGAGAGCCCGAGTGACCCCGTTGTGGTTTACGAACTCAACACGAACACTTACGGGTTGGCTTCCAGTCCGTATGTTGCCATTCGTTCGTTGTTGGAGTTAGCGGAAAAGGAGCGCTTAAATTATCCTCGCGCTTCCGCCATTTTGAATAACGACATATACGTCGATGATATTTGTACCGGGGCCTCCAGCGTCGCGGAAGCGCTGGTGTTAAGAGATGAGTTAGGGGCTTTCATGAAGTCAGGAGGATACGAGTTGAGGAAATGGTTGTCCAATTCGCCGGAGGTCCTCGCTGGCTTGCCAGAAGAGCATCATCAAGATCCTCACCTATTTGAAAATGCTGAAAATCCCAATATGGTCACTGTCCTTGGGGTTCAGTATAGGCCGGTCCCGGATTGTTTTACTTACTGTGTGGATTTACAAATCCCAAGGACTTGGACAAAACGCCATGCTTTGTCAACAGTGGCACGGACTTTCGATCCCAATGGGTGGATCTGCCCTGTTATTTTTAAGTTCGTGCTTTTTGCAACGTCTTTGGACTGCGGGAGTCTCTTGGGATGAGCCCCTGTCTAGAGAAATACTCCGAGATTGGGTGGGTTTGGTCTCGTCCCTCCCTGATATAAATCAGGTGTCTTTGCCGAGACTTTTTGTTCCCGCTGAGAAATATAAGGCGAGCCTCCACGGTTTTTCAGATGCCTCCGAACGAGGATTTGCCGCGGTTGTCTTTCTACGCACCGTAAGTGTTGATGGAGAAATTAAGGTGAATCTCGTATTGGCAAAAAGTAAAGTTGCTCCCCTTCGGACACGACTTACTATACCGAAGTTGGAATTGTGTGGAGCAGCCCTTCTTGCTCGTCTTCTAAATCACTTGTGTTCTACGTTGGGCCGTTCCGTAGAAATAAGTGAAGTTTACTCGTGGACTGACAGTCAGATTGTGCTTTGTTGGCTCAAGGCACCGATCCACACGTTAGAAGTATTTGTAGCCAATCGAGTGGCACAGATTCATAATTCTTCAGTAGAACTAATTTGGCGTCACGTTCCCGGAGATTTGAATCCAGCCGACTGTGCCTCTCGAGGATGCGAAGCGACGCATCTTATTGATCACCCCTTGTAGTGGGGGCCCGACTGGCTGAAGCGACCAGAATCAGATTGGCCGCGCTCACAGAGTTTATCTTCCGTACCGCTGCCTGGTCTGCGAGCTTGTGTATTTGAAACGGAACCTATTTTGAGCGTGGACTTAGATCGGTACAGCACCTTGGATAAGCTGTTGAGTGTTACCGCATAGATTCGGCGTTTCTTCCATAACTGCAAGAAACCACGCGAAGAGCGTGTAGCGTCTATTCTGGCTCCAGAAGAACGTCAGGAAGCCTTGTTATTTTGGATTAGGGTCGTACAGTCGGAGTGTTTTAAATCGGAGCTAGAGATTTTGCGGGGCGGTCTTAAGGGTGCTATATCCCGATTGAACCCGTTTCTGGACGATTCTGGACTGATACGAGTAGGAGGAAGGCTGAGGAATGCTAACCTATCTTACGGGGCTCGCCATCCTCTTTTGATGCCTAAGGACGGTCATTTAGTAAGATTGTTGGTGACAGACCGCCACTTCAAAAATTCTCACGCCGGCAGCAACGCTTTGCTAGCCGTTTTGCAGCGTGAATTTTGGATTTTGTCGGCCAGACGGACCATACGGAGTGTTATTTTTAGGTGCCTGCCGTGTTATCGGCTGAAAGCTACTACCCTGCAGCCCCAAATGGGAAATTTGCCTGCAGATCGCGTCACGAAAAGCAGACCCTTTGCTGAAGTAAGTACGGACTTTGCCGGTCCCTTTATGGTCAAAACGTCGCGGCTTCGTAATGCGAAAAGTTATAAAGCGTATCTGTGTGTATTTGTGTGTCTGTCCACCAAGGCTGTCCACTTGGAAGTGGTTTCAGAATTATCCACTGAGGCATTTATTGCTACTCTTAGCAGATTTGTTTCCCGCAGGGGACTGCCGTCATTGATCCGTTCAGATTGTGGAACGAACTATAAGGGTGCGAATAATTACCTTAATGATGTAAATAGGTTTTTATCAGAAAATAAGTTAGACATTGGAACCACCCTATCCCGACGTGGGATAATCTGGAAGTTTAGTCCTCCAGCATGTCCGCACTGGGGAGTGATTTTCGAAGCTTGTGTAAAGGCTGCCAAATACCACCTGCGTCGTGTGATAGGAGACACCGTCCTCACTTTGAGGAACTTGATACGGTGTTTTGTAAGATTGAGGCCGTCCTCAATTCGAGACCACTGTGCCCACTGTCATCGTACCCAAATGACCTAGAGGCGTTGACCCCAGGACACTTTTTAATTGGACAACCCCTCAATGCGCTGCCGGAATATCCGTTGACTGAAGTAAGATCCCATCGTTTGTCGCGTTACCAGCTGTTGCAACAGTTGTCCCAGAGTTTTTGGACACGCTGGTCGTTGGAGTATTTGCATATCTTACAGCAGCGCGTTAAGCGGACCGACAAGACCAATCCACCCAAGAATGGTGACCTTGTTTTAGTTAAGGATGCCAACCTTCCACCTTTATTTTGGCGGTGGGGGCGCATCGTTAAGTTAACCTTCGGCGCCGATGGAGTGCCACGTTTTGCTGAGGTTTTGGTTGGGAATTCGGTCTTGAAGAGAGCGGTCACCACACTCTCCCGTTTGCCCTTAGACTAGCGTACCGTTGATGACGGTCCGGGACGGGGGGATGTTATAAATCAAAGGCGCCCGGGCGCGAGAGGGGAGTCCGTTTTGAGACATTGGCGTGGTCGGTCGTTAACAGTGCGCAACGCGACGGTGGTGCTCCCGTTGATATAGTTAATCACACGAGCAGACGTTTTGACAGCCCAAATAGGGCACTGTGTGTACTGTGTATCTAGTGGTGATAATTTGGTGCGAGTGTTCCCAACAGGCCCAAAGCTGGGCCTTCTCCGGCGTGACTGAGATAGGGGGAGCGCTCCTCCCACTGCTGCCGTTCTGAAGTTACTGATGGAACACTTGATGTAAGTGATTTGTTATATTGCTCAGGTATGGGCTTAACCAAAGTGCCTTATCAGTGCCGCGAATCGCGGACATAAGTGCGTCCCGCCGTGGTAATTTGATTAGAACGAAGAATTTCCGTTCTACGCCACGCCGCCGGCTGCGTATTAAACAAATAATAATAATAATAAAAAAAATCATAAGTATATAATTATTTTGTATTATTATATTTATATTTAGGATAGAGTAATGAATATTCTTAAAAAAACTAAAATTACACACAAGTACACTTCTTTAATTACAACTAGATAAATCAATTACAATTTATTCGAAACAAAACACCAATTTTACATTAACTGAAAATAAAGCTAATTTCTAAACAAATAAACAATTTTTCAACGATACCACATAACCAAGGTACAAACAGGTCTCGACGAGAGCGATGTGCACGATCCGGGCGCCAGCAAGCGAAATGAGTGTCTGGTCGCCGGTGCGCTCTTTATATAGGCGTCAGGCGTACTATCGGGATCATGGTGGGGAGGACCCTAATTCGGCTTCTCCTGACGAGGAGTCGTCCTCGACGGCAGCATTTTGGGCTGTCTGTAGCCGCTGTTAATCTGGTGCTGCTGAGCTGCTGTGTGGTGCCCGTGACGGTCCCGCAACGGGCTCGTCGCTTTCCTGCAATGCTATGTCCAACCTTACATTGGACTCATCTATTTCATTATGCTCGAAGAAAGCAGCGCAAGAATCGGGGCACCACTCTCCACGCCAAGGCACCATATATTGAGCTGCATCCTGCGTAGTCTTTCCATAAGACCCACTCAGCAGTCTCAGCTCATATCGGTCGCTTGGCAGGGATTTCAAGACACGGTACGGCCCACGCATACCGGAATCCAGCTTGCCTGTTGCTTGTGAATACTTAATCACGAACACTAAATATTAGGACAAAATTTGCGTGGTGCACATCGCTTTTGATTGACGCGAGTATCTTGCTGTGCTTGGTTTTTCTTAATCAACTCTTAGCCTTGGTCCTACACGTTTCTCGCCAAGCTTCTCGATTCGGATGGTTTTCTACGGCGACATCTCGTATAAGAGATCGAATAAGTGGAGTTGCGACATCGATACCTACCAGAAGGTTGATCGGGGAAGCTTGCGTCGTCTTCTGCTTCGTCATGTTAATGACCAGCTGAAGTTTCCATAGCTGTTCTGACCAGGAGGCACCTCTATGATTCGATCCTAATCATATTTAGGACAGTCCTAACATATCGCTCGACTTGTCCGTTCGAGTTGTGCATTTCTGGTGTGATATAATGGATATCACACCCAATTTCACACCAATAATAAATAATAAAAAATAATAATAATAATGAATCCTGACAGTGTTTCTGCACAAGTTTCGGATATTGCTGATGGAGTTAGGTAAGTAGAGATTATATACAGATAATAATAAATGCTTTTGTATTTTTAGCAAGTACGCACTATAACCTAAAAAAAATACAAAAAAAAACAAAAAAAAAACCTACTGATAAAGTTTATATAACATTATATTTGTTAATAATAAAAAAAAATATTATAACTTAAAAAAAATAAAATTTTATTACAATTCCTTCACTAATTACTCGAAAGGAACTTCGTTCCATCCGGGTGTCCCTTGATACCTCTCAAGTTTTTTTTAAAAGTGCGTTTTAATTCATTCGCGTCTTGTCTCAAGATCGGATAAAGGAGACAGAATTTAGTGAAGGCGTCAACGATTAACAGAACGAACTTATAACCTTCAGATTCAGGCAAGGGACCTTGCGCGTCTAAATGCAGGGTATCGAATGGCGAGTTAGGTTTTTCCCAAGAGGATATGAGTTGGTGAGGGGCTCTAGGTACTCGTTTTTTTGTAATGCATACAAGACAGTGGGATATATACTTAGCCACAAATTGACGAAGCCCGGGAAACCAAAAGTGTTTCAAAATCAGGTTTACAGTTTTATCTGTTCCAATATGTTCATGCTCGTCATGAAACACACGTAACAAGCTTAACCTATGCCCCTTAGGGATAAAACATAAAAGTTTTGACTCCTTGCCAACGCGCTCATAACGATAGTACAAGATGTCATTAATTTGTACATACCGTTTAGAGTCCAACTCTCCATCGCATACCTTCTAAATAAGACCTTGAGTTTCGCTATCGGCCGATTGAGTATCTGCGCCCAAGTACGAGGCTTTGTAATTTGATAAACGCGGGTGGATGGGTTCCTGCTAAGATAGTCGGCGTGAGACATCATTATGCCTTTTCGGTATTCAATACTAAATGAAAAGTCTTGTAAATAGACCCACCAGCGTGCGACGCGTGGAAGCAGGTCCTTCTTCTTTTCAGTGGCCTTGAGAGCATTGCAGTCGGTTACTATTTTAAATGTTAAGCCGATTAGATAATGGCGAAAATGCTGCAATGCCCTCACGACCGCCTCCAACTTATATGAGTGGTACCTGCTTTCAGCGCCCTGTGTGGTCTTACTGAAGTACCCTATAACGTGCTTGAATCCATCCGCCCGAGTTTGCATTAAAACAGCACCAAGGCCAACACTGCTAGCATCGGTATGCAATTCCGTTGCGAGAAGGGGGTCAAAGATAGAAAAGATTGGCTCACTCGTTAACCTAGCTACTATCTCGTTTCGAACCTGTTCTTGCTCTGATCCCCAGCAGAATTTTACATCTTTTTTGGATAAACGCGAAATGCAAGCAGTCTTAGTTGAGTAGCCTTCAATATAGCGGCGGAAGTATCCGGCCAGACCCAAGAACTGTCTGACCTGCTTGACATTGCCTGGGACCGGAGCATTAACCAACGCTTCAACTTTCCTTGGACTCGGCCTCACCTGACCCTGGCTTACTAAACGCCCTAAATACTCCATGGTAAGAAAGGTACATTTGCGCAAGTTTATGGAGAAGCCAGCTTCGGTTAGAGTTTTCAAAACCTCGCGTAATGTCTTGATGCCGTCATCAATCGTTTTCTCATAATAAGCACGTCATCGACGTATACGAGAACGTTACCCGCCTCAAGATGCTTGCTTGTTTATAATGCGCTGGTAAACTATGGGTGAATTCGTCAAACCATAGGGCATTCTGAGATATTCAAAATGCCCTTCTGGGGTGACGAACGCCGTTTTGTGAATCGACTGCTCATCCAAAGGAATCTGGTGGAAACTAGTGGCCATATCAAGACTCGAAAAGTACTTGAAACTGCCCAGTCGATCCACGTGATCGTCGATTAGTGGTAGCGGGTAACGGTCCCTTACAGTTAATCTATTTAGCGCACGATAATCGACACACATGCGGTCACTACCATCCCTCTTCTTGACGAGGATGATAGGACTAGCATACTCCGAATTGGACTCGCAAATAATGCCGTTATCCTTAAGATCCTTAATGATCTGTCTGACTTTAAGTGTTTCATTATGGGAAAGGCGGTAAGCACGATAAGCAACAGGAGTGTTATTGGTGACATTAATAGACATTTTACCCGTTCTAACAGTGGTCGTTGCAGTACCGGAAATAAAGAATTTTGAAAAGTCATTAATCACCTTCAACACGATCTTACGTTGTTTGCCCTCTAGCGGAGTGTTAACAGTAATCGACTCGTCAGCCGCAACGGCGTTGACTCGAGACATAGTGTTCACTAAAGTTTGCGTCAAGTATTGCCTGTCTTTAGTGCGTACATAGGTAACGCCCTCGCGGTTAAGGATATCCGTGCCTACTATGACAGGAAAGTTCATGATTTAGGAATGACAATAAAATCCGCCTCGATCGAAAGTCCTTCGAATTCGATAGTCAGTGATACATATGAGTCAGCTTCTACGATGTTATCGCTTATTCCTTTCAACGTGCACTTGATAGGCTGCCTATGGCAAGAAAAATGTTTTAAGACATCGGCAGAAATTAATGAAATATTTAAAGCGCCACTATCAATGAGCACGTCGACAGGAACACCCTGAATAACTGCCGTTGTAATATCACTATTCCTATAACTATCTGTCGGTTCGGTGCACAGATTGACGTTCCGTTTATTACGTGGTTGCGACCGTTCTTTAGCGAAACACACATCTTCGCTATGACCAGGTTTTTTACAAAAGTTGCACAAGTTGCTATTCGTTTGACTACTGGTGCCTGTCTCTGAACTGGAAGCCGGGCGCTTAAATGATTGAGTATTAGATTTACCCTTAGCTAGACAGTCCACGTGTTTATGCCCAGTCCGCCCGCAGCCGAAACATTTCATGTTACTGTAAGCAGGGTTAGGTAAAGTACGTTTCCTATTTTGCATCGGTCGAAATTCTTGCTTGCTGCGGACAGGCTTAGTATAGATAGAAAGAAAGGACACAATGTCTTCAGTAGTTAGGTTCGCATTTGCTGCTGCCGCTCGGACTTGGGGGTCAGTAATGCCTCTAATAACGATTAACACCATAAGCTCGGCACTGAGGCCCTTTACAATTCGCAAACGTAACAAAGTGCGGCGCGCGTACTCGGAATATGATGTAAATTTATCGGAGGTAGTGTTCATAGCCTCATAAAGAATATTGGCATAGTCCAGTTTACGGGGACACAATGGTTTAAATTCGCGAACAAAGTTTGACCAGGTACGGTCACTGGTTACCCATTCATTAAGCCATGTGCGCGCGTCGCCCTTCAGACAGTTTGATACGCGAGAAAGGCACTCAGAGTCCTGCCAATTATTCGCAAGCCTGGCCCTCTACTTCCTCACACCACGCTTCGATGTCGTGCATGGCGGGGTCAAAATTGGACACAAAATAATTTTGAGATCTGGAAGAATTTAGTGATCAAATCGCTTCAGCTAATAAGCGAGTAGACTCCGATATTTCAGATTCACGATTATGTTGCAAAGAGGCGTTATGATTAATCTGGGGTGTCAACAATATTTCCGACGTATGTAAGCTGGGGGTACTTAATTCATTTGGTTGTGCCGATTCATTATTGCAATTTGTAATATCGATGTCATGAAGATTACGTCTCGTCCGGACCACCCTAGCATCAGACGTCTCTGATAGGTTTTGGTTACATCTTATCACCGATCGACTTTGTTCCGTTCACTCATTATTAGTAGAATTCATTAAAACAGAATTATTATTTTCGAGTGCATTCAATCGCGTCAAAATCGAGTGCAAAGCCTACTGCATAACAACAGGGTCCCCGCCGCGAGACACGGGCGGCGGCGTTTGCGTACGATTGCGCGACCTACGGTCATGACTTTGCCTGCGTGACCTACGGTCATGACTCTGCCTACGCGACCTACTACGAGACCTACGTGTGCAATCGCGACTACGTGACCTGTTGTGAGGCGTCCGTGATCTATCGGACATTATTACAGTTAGAAACAAAAATAAAAATTACGTAGGTAGGCAAATAATGATTTTTATGAAAGAAGTTTTTAAAACTTGGTGTCTTGTTTTCTCTAAAAATGGCGAAGCGTAACAATAGATGAGTATGGATGCTTGAGCAATCCCACTTCTGAATTTAGGATAGAGTAATCAATATTCTTAAAAAAACTAAAATTACACACAAGTACACTTCTTTAATTACAACTAGATAAATCAATTACAATTTATTCGAAACAAAACACCAATTTTACATTAACTGAAAATAAAGCTAATTTCTAAACAAATAAACAATTTTTCAACGATACCATATCGATACCATCCGAAATCGATCCCAGATTGTGGTAATCCGAGGTTTTGAATCTGGCTCTCGGGTGATACCATCGGGTGTGCCCCAGGGTTCTCACCTGGGACCATTATTCTTTTTGGTTTTCGTGAACGAGTTGTGTGCGGCTGTGACGTCCGGGTATCAAATGTTCGCTGATGATCTCAAGCTGTACAGGGTGATTCGAGCACCTAAAGATTTAACATTATTGCAAGACGACATAGATAGCATAAGCAATTGGTGCTAAGTGTTTCCACATAAAATTTTCAGGAAAACGTTGTCCTACTCCTGCTTTTTATAACATAAATAAAACACCCATAAGTGAAGTTGCGAGCATACGAGACCTGGGTGTTATAGTGGACTCGAAACTCGACTACCGCGAGCACATTGACACCATTGTTAAAAAGGGGGCACGTTTGGCGGGCTTCGTGATAAGGCAAACAAGTTTCTTTAAAGATTTTGAGGTCCCTATTATTCTTTTTAACTGCTACGTTCGCTCGCTGCTTGAATATTGCAGCCCAATTTGGAACCCCTCATATGCTGTACATATCCACCGATTAGAAAGATTGCAAAAACAATTCTTGTACCACCTATGCTATGCAAATAACCTCTGCCACAGTCTGCCGTCTTATGAGTCTAGACTTGCGCATTTTGAGGTTTCGTCGTTAGAATTCAGGCGCAATATGACGGATATCGTATTCCTACACAAAATTATATCTGGAAAAATTGACAGCCTGGATTTACTGGAGAAATTTAACATAATTGTACCTCGCTCATGCAGCCGTCTCCGTAACAGAAGGACGTTTAATCTTCCTGCTTGTCGCACTAACCATGGTCAGCACTCTCCAATGTACCGAATGTGCTCAGCATACAACAACATTTGTCACGAGATAGACATTTTTAATGTTTCAGTAAATTCTGTAAAAAGCTACTTTTTTAAAACAAAAAAAGTAGTTCCTAAATAGCTTACATATTCCTTACACTTGTATCAACCATATACCTCAGCTTTATCGTAGTTTTGTTGTAAATTAAGTTAGCGTAAAAATTATGTAATTTTGTATTATGCATGTAGTGTTCGCCTCGAGAAGGTCTTGCACTTACTGTTTGTATAAGTATACATTATATATGTGTTTTGCTCTGTGTACAGACCAGTATGGTGAACCAATAAAAAAAAAAAAAAAAAAAAAAAAAAGATACCACATAACCAAGGTACAAACAGGTCTCGACGAGAGCGATGTGCACGATCCGGGCGCCAGCAAGCAAAATGAGTGTCTGGTCGCCGGTGCGCTCTTTATATAGGCGTCAGGCGTACTATCGGGATCATGATGGGGAGGACCCTAATTTTATTATATTTTTTATTTTATTTAGAAGAAGTTTGCATTTAGTTGCACTAGCCAGTTCGAAAAAGGTTTCTTTTATAAATCAAAATCATGTATCTACGAGTTTTTAATTCAGTGTGCTACCATCTTTTTATGCGTATTTTTATTATAGGGGATCCTGATGAACTAATGAGTCACGAGGATCCCCTGGGGGATCAGGCTAGGGGATCCTGGTGGACGAACCCGTTTTATTTGCCATTCGATCACGTTAATGAAAATGTCAATTTGTGGCATCGGAGCGGCGCCGCGCCCGTCGCCCAGTACAAAACGAGGAGAGTGAAACGCTGCCATACATTTGTGTAGCCAGGTTGTTGAACTAACATGATCGAACTGCAATAGAAGCTGTCCCTGGGCACCCTGTGTCTGAACCTGTACGTCCACTTGGTCAAACTGGGTAGTCAAACTAATTTGTCCAACAGGAATAATTTCTCCCAATGGTCAAACTTTTCCACCGTTTCCTGGTGGTTATACTTTCGGATAATGGAAAATACAGTCCAGCATATATATATATGCTGGACTGTATTTTATATACAGGTTGTAGATTTGCATTCCCGCCATAATTTTACAGCTGATCGTAATTGGTACACTTAATGACTAAAAAATACTTTGAACACGGAGAAAGTAATAAGGAACCGATTGATTAATAAAATGATCTCAGTGTAAATTAGAATAGCGACCGTCGACTGACGAGAATAGGGTTGCAGATAGTAGTAGGTAGATAAGAGCGCAGCGGGCGGACATTAAGTCGATGAACTTACGTAAACTTGTAGGTACTATTATGTATTCTGTGGTGAAGTGGCTTACTCTTACGCATAAGTATACTTTGTTACAATAAACTATTATTAGGTACTTACTGATCATGTTTAAGATACTCGCAGGTACTGCTCAAAGTGGGCACCTTCACGTTCTATGCACAAATGAGCACGGCGCCTTAAGTTTCTAGGTAACTTTTGCAGCACACTACGATTTGACCTTACACTCTCAAAAGCCATTAAAATATTTTGTTTTAACTGCACAACACTCGTGATTTCGTCTTTATAAACCATTCTTTTTATGTCTCCCCACAAATAAAAGTCACACGGAGTCAAGTCTGGCGACCTCGGAGGCCAGGGCACTGGCCCACCTCGACCAATCCACTGGGTTCCGAACACTTCGTCCAAATAATCGCGCACTTGGCGTCCATAATGCGGAGGCGCCCCGTCCTGGTGGTAAAAGAGATTCCGGTGAAGAGATAGTGGCACGTCGTCAAGCATTACGTCAACTACGTGCTGCAAAAGTTGCAAATACGAGTTGCTGTTGAGATAACCCTCGATGAAATATGGCCCGAGTAAATGTCCACCAACAATGCCAGCCCACACATTGATGCTAAACCTATGCTGGAACGAATCTTTTTTGGTCTTATGCGGGTTCTGTTCGCGGTGAGCCCACCAATGTTCATTGTGGACGTTGTAAACACCGATGCGCGTAAACATACACTCGTCCGTCCATAGAATGCTGGCTTCTCGGTGTTCTAGTACCCAGTGACAAAAAGTAACCCGGGCGGCATGATCTCGCTCGTTCAATTCTTGAACTCTTCTGAAGTGGAACGGGTGCTGTTGCTCCGACTTAAGAAGCCGCCAGACTGTTGTGTGGTGGACATTGAAGTGGCGGCCAGCATCACGAGTACTGGCACGTGGTTCCCTCTCGAAGTATTCGAGTATTTGCTCTTGCAAATCGACTGAGAAGCCGACACTGCCGCGACCCTGCGCATGTCGAGGAACGTTGAACTGGCCATGATCCCTCAGTCGTTGCGTGGCAGCAAGCATTACCTCGCGTGATGGAGTTGGTCTGTTTGGAAACATTTCCACAAACATGACCACGGCTCGACGTAGACTGTTCCCACTAATTGCGTATAATCGCACCATCTCCACAAGTTCTACGTTAGAATAATTTTCTGTCATTTTACTTTTTTTACACACACAAACAACACACCTAAGAACACGTTTCGCTCCAAATTCGCTAGGGCAAAGAAATGTGTCACTCGTTCGGGGTTGCTCTGCGCACACTTACGCTTTGATGCGTGCGGCGTGCGCCCGCCGCCCGCCGGCCGCGGACTGCTGCTGCGGGCGCGCCGCGAAGCTCGAGCTTGTTGCTACCTACGCGTGGTCGGGTGAGCGGGCGTACGCGAACGAGCGTTTATTTTTTAGTGCTACGCAGACGTGCGATTCGTATTTACAGATTTAGAAAATATGATTATTATTTTTTCATATTTTTTTTATAAATTATTTGTAATAAGTATAAGCATTACGACCGCTGCTATGAATATGGCGTGAATGCAAATCAACAAGTTGTATATATATATATAATAAATATAATAATATTAAATAATTATATATGAAAAAAAAATGTTTTTTTAAATATATATATACATATAATTTTGTTAATTTTCTGTAAAAAAATACCCAGTGTGATACTGTAATTACTTACTTTTTATTAAAGGGGATCCTGATGAACTTATGAGTTCACGAGGATCCCCTGGGGGATCAGGCTAGGGGATCCTGGTGGACAAAACGAAAAGTTTGACCATTGGGAGAAATTATTCCTGTTGGACAAATTAGTTTGACTACCCAGTTTGACCAAGTGGACGAACAGGTCTGATTCTCGCCGTGCGTCGGTCGACTAGTCTACATGTTTTTTTGTTGTAAAACAGCCCTTGAAAGAAACTAATACTTTATATTCACACGAACTTTTATTACTAATTTTGATAACAAAATATCGATACATTTTAGATAAGTACATACAATACGTAAACCATAAAATATGTGAATAGGTATAGTACACAACCGTATATCAAACAATACAGATACAGATATTAATAGATCTGGCCAGGGACTCTGTGCCCTGATTTCCGTAGCGAAAATCGTAACGATATCGTAGCGACTGAGTCGTCGAAACCATTTTTGTATTCGTCTATCGAGCTGATTTTAAAAACGTTCGAACGAAGTTTCAACCAACCTTTTTAGATCTACCGTACACTTTGAAGTCAGATAATAAGAATATGAAAATGGTATCAACGACTAAGTGGCTACGATATCGTTACAGGTTGTGTTATGGGAATCGGGCGGCTGCGTGCGCTCGCCGCCGGCCGCGACGGGCTAGACACCAAACATTCTTATAAATACTGTCGTGTCGACATTTCATTCAGTCTTCTCGTTACACTCAGCTCGTACGAAACTATATAACTTAATGACCTATACGTCTAATGGGACACAAATTTGGATACAAAATGTAAGTTTTAGGCCATATAATAGGCCTCGACATTGACTAGATTTGTTCCGGCTAATAATGGGTGACGTCGCACGGCGAGGCGCGGCTCGCTCGGCGTAGGGCGCCTCCGGATTAGAACTCCGAAGGCCCATTGATGGATCTGCTGGCGAAAAACAAATTAATCCAGGAACTGAGACTGTACACAATTGGCCCACATTCACAATGGTCTACAGCTAATTCTAGACGTCGAAGACTACAGCCGCGACCCGAGGCGGCGGCGGCGGCGGCGGCGGGCCGCGGCGCTTCATGTGTATCACTAATAAATACAGATCAAAATCGTAACCTCGATAAATGTCATCTCTCAATATGATAACGACGTAAACAACGATAGATATGTCTCTATACAATTATACATCATAAATTTTTCAATGCTTGAATAAAGTTACCTCTTATATGTTAGTCGACTACGAACACGCACAACGTCCACAATGTAGAATGGGAAAGATAATAATCTAGTCGTCGAAGGAAATAACCATCCAGAGCAGCGTTTCCCGAAACTCCCGCATAATCGTAAATGGCCAAGTCGCGTAGCTCACGAGCAGTGGGGGACGCGATGCGTCGACGTCCGACAATTTTTTTATTGAAGATAATCGTTGGCCACCTTAAGCCTTCACAGCCGCTACTGCACTGCCGATGCCGTAATAGTTAAACAATACTTAGTGGATCACAAAGGAAACATAAATAACCGCCCGATACAAATATTTGGGGTATCGCTGAACTAGTGGCGAACACTAGCGCGGGCGGCCGGCGGCGACGCGCCTACTTGATGGAGCAGGCGAAGTGCGCGCGCAGGCGGCGCAGCGACGAGTGCGCGGCGGCCGGCACCGGCGACAGCGCCTACTTGATGGAGCAGGCGAAGTGCGCGCGCAGGCGGCGCAGCGACGAGTGCGCGGTGGCCGGCACCGGCGACAGCGCCTACTTGATGGAGCAGGCGAAGTGCGCGCGCAGGCGGCGCAGCGACGAGTGCGCGGTGGCCGGCACCGGCGACAGCGCCTACTTGATGGAGCAGGCGAAGTGCGCGCGCAGGCGGCGCAGCGACGAGTGCGCGGCGGCCGGCACCGGCGACAGCGCCTACTTAATGGAGCAGGCGAAGTGCGCGCGCAGGCGGCGCAGCGACGAGTGCGCGGAGGCCGGCGCCAGCGCCTCCGCGCCCGACTGCACGCAAACGACAACCATATTGAGTGCGTATACATGGTTTAGTCGACAAATGTCAGATTCCGTAAATGACAGACGAGTATAACCAACAAACGCCAGATTCTATGAATGCCATATTCTACGAATGACAGATTCTAGAAACGCCAGATTTTATTTTTATTTTATTATTAAGTTTATTATGGATTTTATTTTCTCTCTTGATAACATTCAATAACGTAGTGGACTGTATTTTTCTATAGGCTGTAGGTTCTTCTCTCTTGATATAGTGGACTGCAGGGTCTTCTTTCTTCGGATTCTTCAGTTGCGTCTTCCTCGGAGTGAGCATGCATTCTGCTTGTTCGATCCGTCTTTTATACAATATATACGCCCGCTGGCGTTCCTACGGTATTGCCGGCGTTCAACCAATCAGAGCGCTCTATTGCTATGACTGAAATGGCGATATCGCTAGCCTTGTCTATTAAAGAAGCCCCTCTGATTGGTTGACCTTTTAGGCCATATTTACATAATCATTAGAAATTATCGCGATGCTGATTACCTTTTATCTACACTAATGTTGTAACATTCTACTTATGTTTCCAATACTTAACTTATAATTACTACTGTTATAGCGCAGACAACAAAACACTCAATTTAAGCAATTTCAAATGATGGTATAATATCCACATCGATATCGTAAAATCTCATTATAACATCAATAAAACACGACCAATTAACCTGGCGAGCCTTATGTCAAAATCCTCATACAAGTTGTATAAAATTTTGATATTAGGCTGGCTTTTGAAAACAGTTGGGTTATACGTGAAAACTTCGTCGAAACTACTAAACTTACATACACAAAACTCTTTGGTAAGATCTTGTGCCAATTAAATAAAAAAAGAACAGCGCGCGCTCGCTCCTGATTGGCCCTGCGTGCGCAGCTGCGCTCTCATTGGTTAGATTTTAATGGCGGCAAGTTCACTGTGACAATACACGTACCTACGCGTGAATTTAATGTTTCGCAATGTGTTTTGTTTTTAAAATACAAATTAAAAGTTAAAAATGGACAGCGACGATGATATTTGTACGCCTCCGGATATTCTAGAATTGGCAACAAAAGTAACTCACAATCTTTTGCCAGAAAAATCTAGAAAATTATATGAAAAAGAATATAATAACTTTTTGGCATGGAAGATCGAAAAGAAAACTACATCATTTTCTGAAAATGTCATTCTTGTGTATCTCAAAGACCTCTCCGACAAATTCAAGCCATCTTCTATGTGGGCTAAATATTCTATGCTCAAGTCCACACTGAGTATCTACAACAATATTGATATCACGAAGTATTCAAAAGTCATAGCGTTCCTGAAACGCAGTTCAGAAGGACACAAGGAAAAAAAGTCCTTGACGTTTACATCAGGTCAAATAAAGATGTTCCTGAAAGATTCACCAGATATTTTGTATCTTTTTGAAAAGGTAAGTGTATTTTAGTTCTGTTATTTAATCTACCTAGTACTTACGTACTACACACGCAAGTTATCTAGACACTCCGTTTAAGCGCTTTGTGTATAAATTAGGTAGTAGGTACCTACACTTTACTACTTCATAAATCATAGATTTTGCCTTGGCTATGTACCTCAAGCTTATTATATCGTTTATTGTTACAGGTTGCATTTATCTTCGGCATAATGGGGGCATGCGGCATGCCCCCATTATGCCGAAGATTAATGCCTGGGATCCCATCATACAAAATATTAAATCCCAGCCCCGACACCATACTGCCAGACCAAAAGATACTGTAAGCTCTTTCTGCGTAAAACGGAACGCACCTGATTAAATTTAAATGAGGGTATACAAGCTACCAACTAATTATGAGATGACCAACACCTCAGTCTCCCTGTGACCACGGACCCTGCAAAGGGTTCGAAACGTCAGGATAAACATTAAATAAGTAATGTGTAAAATAAACGCGAGTAGATCCGTAAAAGTTGTTTCATTTCAATGTGTAGTGTTCGCGTAAACTTTAGAAAACAATTGTTTTTAATTTTATTTATAAATTCAATAATTTAATTTAATTATATTTTTTTATTAGTTATTTGATTTTGTTATGTAAACAGTCATTTAAGTATCAATTTAATTTTGTAATTTTCTCTGATATTTGTGTTATACCTACTTAGTTTAGTCGCTCATTTTTATTGCATGCAGTCCTCACCTGTAATTGCAGTGACATTTGGATTGTGTTGTCATAGGTGCATTTTTGGCCTTTGTCCAGCAGTGGACGTCTTTTGGCTGAGATGATAATGATGATGATGAGGTTCATTTTTGTTGTGTAAATTGTGTTGGTGTTCACTGTGTTGGTGTCCGATCAAATAAATAAATAAATTTGTAGAATCTGACGTTAGTAGAATATGGCATTCATAGAATCTGGCGTTTTATACTCGTGTGACATTTCCAGAATCTGACATTTGTCGTCTAAACCTTATACATTTTGTTACATTTTGAAAGCAGCGCCGGCCCTAGACGTTGACCAGGGTAGATCGAAAATTAAAATATGGCATGATGCATCTCACGAGGCGCCAGAAAATTGTTATCTTTTGCTTGAAATTGTTTTAGCATTTTGGCGCCCCTTGCCACCGGCCACCGGGCGCCTGGACTCCTGGAGCGACCGCGCCGCTCGCTCTACCTTAGTGTATGTCGACCATGAAATTGCTTTATCACTTTTGACAAAAACTTCCATTACCTACAATAAAATTACGCTAAGGCTCATTGTCAATGATGACAACGTATCTGTCACTCGGTCTTTTATACAAAAATAGAACTTGTTGTTTTATTAAATGTAAACAAAATTCACTTCTAAGGTGGTAAAGCAATTTCATTGTCGACTATACAAACACAGTGGGATCGGCGCGGGAGGCGGAATCCGCGAGTGGGTGTCGTGAACTCAGCTTCTTATGCGTGTGAACAAAGTAACAGCGGCGCGGGTGCGCGGTACCCGCAGCGGGGCAGCGGGGGCAGCGGGGGCAGCGGGGCAGCGGGGGCAGCGGGGGCAGCGGGGGCAGCGGGGCAGGCGGGCAGGCGGGCAGTGTCGGGAGGACGGTTTCCCGCTCGTGGCGTCCGATTGACATGTTAATATAATGCACGCGTTTACGCTGAGCGCCCCGCGAAGTACTGTGTTCACCAGTAGGATAGGAATTATCGTTTTCCGCCCTTCCGCATCCGCTGCCGCCTCCCGCGCCGCTCCCACTGTGTTTGTACACTTAGGGCCAGCGCATGACGACAGAGATTTAATCAAGTTTTCAAATCCGTCAATGTGTGAAAGTGTGATTCAATATTTTAGTCAGCGTAATATTTTAGCGAACTATAGTGATTCTCAATCGTCGCCGCTGACTCACTCCCTCGAGAGCATGCTCTCCGCGGAGACATAATTGTCAGTTTAGAAATAAATAAAAGAAAACTGAAACTTTTTATAAAGTGTAGGTCTGATTTCACCATTGACCCGTAAGTTTTAGGTGACCCCTAAGCCATGTTAGGTGGCAGTTGTTGGAGCAAAACCGTCACCTAAAATGGCTTTAGGGGTCACCTAAAACCTAGGAGTTGTAGTAATCCGATGGTAGGTAGAATTATGCCACATTGAGGAAGGCCAAAGGGTATAGCTCGGGGACCGAGGTCCATGGTGAAACTTCGCTACCGCGATGCAGGCTTCCCATACTATTTTACGTCGTAGTATGGCGACGTCGTCGTTGGTATGCGTTTGTGGCGCCATCTGTTGGCACGGTTGAGAAGGTGTTTGCTTCGTGTCAAATAAGGTGCGGCGTATGCGGTAGGTGGCGCTGCCACAGGGTCAATGGTGAAAATGGGCATAAGACACTTTGATTTACATTTACTTATTTTTATTAGGTGTATGTGTATGTGTACAGGCAATAACATAGGTAGGTACCTATGTACCACTGTGTGTGTGTGTTGCGACCCACTTGCCCATCGACGCCATTAGGTAATGGCGTCGATGGGCAAGTGGGTCGCAATGTGTAGTATTAATACTCGGAAGGTTGTAACACGCTTACCTTGAAGGATGACACGTCGTTGTCGTTCTCTAGGTCATCTGCAGGGGAGAAATTCACAGAAACATCTTTAGTAACACCGAGAGTAGCGAATCAATACGGATTTAAATCGATAAGAAGTATATCACTGCGGAATTATATGATTTGCGAAGATACAGGGAGGTATCTCGCACACTGACCGGGGCACGGCGGCGCGTGCGTGTGGTTGCCGTTGGAGTCGGTGGGCGGGTCGCGCTCGCCGCTCGACGAGTCCAGCTCCAGCGACGACTGCGACGCGCCCGAGCCCTCCCACGACGACGACGCCACCTGCGGCACAACATCCATACAATACCTATGCAGCACATACACTAGCTATTGCGATGTTAATCACCTCGCGTGATTTGCCAAGTTTGACATGGTCTATGCGTTGGACCCAGCGCCGGCTTTAGGGGGGGGCGACCCGGGCGGCCGCCCGGGGCGCCGGGGTCCAGAGGGCGCCGCGCGCGCCAGCGCGTGGCCCTACCTTCACCACTGCTAAATTCATCATATTAACTTTGGCACTTTGAATAAATGGCTACTGTCGTCGTATTAATAACTATATTATGTATATATTGGGCTACACAATGGTCTTTTTTTTTATCTAGCTTACTATAGTTTTCTTTTAACAAACGTTTTTATCGGAAGAGTCGCCGAGCGATTGTTGCCGCAAGATCGCGCGCTGTCGCTTGACGTCTCAGACAAGACTAGGTAATAACTATGTAGTTTGGCCTCGCTGTCCATAGAAAATAAAACTTCAAAAAACTTAGATTTTGCCAGTCTTATCAAAGAGTTTGGTGACGCTAGAAAAGCTAGAAAAATAAAGTTTTAGTTAAGTATTTGTTTAATTTTTTGTTTTAAATATTTATAAAATTTATAAAATACAGTAAAAAATTAAACGCCTACCCGACCCAGCCAGAAATCGAACCTGGATCTTCCGCAATCCGGACGGCTGCACTGACCGCTATGCTACCGGGAAGGCTGACGTAAGCGCTGAATTTTTTCACTGCTTTTTATTTTATTTTTGTGTGCTAATAGCGGCACAGTGCGCCATCTATCCAACGGTTATAGCAACCGATGGCTATGCAGGCAGATTTATCTTTGCCATAGAGCAACACGCTCCGGTCCGCCGGAGGCCCGTGTTGCTCTATGATCTTTGCAGATGAAATTCCACTGATAACACAACGCTATAGTAAATGTTTACTTTTTATTTTTCAAATGCTAATTGCTGCACTGAAGCTAAATTAAATTTTTATAAAGTTTATAAAATACAGTGAAAAATTAAACGCTTACCGCTATCGCTTCGAGTGCCTAAATGATTGCGAAAATGTGGACTAATACAGCAACAGGTTTGTGGAAACTGTCCAAACGGTTGGGTCCAACTTCTTTAAAACCCACCGTGCAAAAGGAATCAAAAAGTTCTCAGACCATACATACCCTAAAACTAATGGAAGAGCGGAGCGCAATGGTTCTGCTTTTCTCGGGTGATGCGTCTCAGTTTCGGCGGCTAAATAGGCAGATCTCGAAGTCTATGACTCGCGACACGCGCCAATTTAATACTAACGGTATTAAAGAGGCCATTGAGCGGAACAAAGGCTCAAAAGTGTCCGCAAGAGATCTGGGTATTGGGCAGTGCCAACTGACGATGCTTAAAACCGATGACGGCAGAACTGTCACGCTGGTCCGATGTTATGGAAGAGTTCGAGAAGTTCGGCCACCTGTACAAAGCTTAGCTAAAGACCCTAGAGCTAAGTTAACCCGGCACTATACCGAAGACATCCCGGACATCAGCCTATACGAGATTAGTATGGCTCTCAAACAGCTCAAAAACGGCAGGGCACCAGGTGCTGGAATTACGGCCGAGCGCTGAAAGCAGGTGGAAGATCGGTACTCGTAGCTCTTCAGAAGCTATTTAATTCCGTCGTACTAGGGGGCAGAACGCCAGAGACGTGGCACGAAGGTATGGTGGTACTGTTTTTCAAAAAGGGCGACAAAACCCTGCTGAAGAACTACAGGCCTATCTCACTTTTAAGCCACGTCTACAAGCTGTTTTCGAGAGTCATAACGAATCGTCTCGCACGCAGGTTTGATGACTTCCAGCCTATCGAACAAGCCGGTTTCCGAAAAGGCTTTAGCATCATAGACCAAATACATACGCTGCGGCAGGTTATACAGAAGACCGAAGAGTATAACCAGCCTCTTTGCTTAGTGTTTGTGGACTATGAAAAAGCCTTCGATTCGATTGAAACATGGGCCGTGCTACAGTCTCTCCAGCGGTGCCAAATTGATTATCGGTACATCGTAGTGTTGAGGTGTTTGTATGAAAGCGTTACTATGTCAGTCCGTCTTCAGGACCAGAGCTCGAAACCTATCCAGTTGCAGCGAGGAGTGAGACAGGGAGATGTGATTTCTCCGAAACTGTTCACTGCTGCACTGGAAGATGTTTTCAAGCTTCTGGACTGGAAGATGTTTTCAAGCTTCTGGACTGGAAAGGACTCGGCATCAACGTCAACGGCATATACATCACTCACCCTCGGTTTGCTGATGATATAGTGGTCATGGCTGAGACCCTGGAAGACCTCGGCGCAATGCTCGGTGACCTTAACAGAGTCTCTCAACAAGCGGGTCTTAAAATGAACATGGAGAAGACGAAAGTTATGTCGAACTCACGTGTTGTACCCACTCCTCTGAAGGTTGGGGACTCTGTCCTTGAAGTTGTGGACGATTATGTTTACCTGGGACAAACGGTCTAGCTAGGTAGGTCCAACTTCAGCAAAGTGGTCAATCGGCGAATCCAATTAGGCTGGGCAGCGTTCGGTAAGCTACGAAATATCTTCTCGTCCGATATACCGCAGTGTCTCAAGACGAAAGTCTTTGACCAGTGTGTGTTGCCAGTGATGACATACGGGACTGAGACGTGGTCGCTCACTATGGGCTTCATAAAAAGGCTCAAGGTCACTCAAAGAGCAATGGAGAGGGCTATGCTCGGGGTTTCTCTGCGTGATCGAATCAGAAATGAGGAAATCCGCAAAAGAACAAAGGTAACCGACATAGCCCGAAGAGTTGCTAAGCTGAAGTGGCAGTGGGCAGGGCACGTTGCTCGCAGGACTGATGGCCGCTGGGGCGGGATAGTCCTGGAGTGGCGACCGCGTACCGGAAAGTGCAGTGCGGCGGGCCTCCAACAAGGTGGACCGAAGATCTGATGAAGGTCGCGGGAAGCCGCTGGATGCGAGCAGCACAAAACCGGTCGTTGTGGAGATCCATGGGGGAGGCCTTAGTCCAGCAGTGGACGTCTTTTGGCAGAGATGATGATGATGATGATGACCGCTATCGGGAAGCCGCCCGGATTGCGGAAGACCCAGGTTCGATTCCTGGCTGGGTCGGGTGGGCGTTTAATTTTTTTACTGTATTTTATAAATATTTAATAAAATATGACATCAAATACTTTAATATAAAAGGGCGCCAAATGAATGATCCGCCCGGGGCGCCTAGATGGTTAAGGCCGGCCCTGGTTTGACCAGTGGCGGGCGAGGATCTGAAGGCGCTTTCTTTTTTAAGGGTGTATCAGTGACGATGTACACCGTCACTTTTTGAACGTTTTAATCCTGCAGGCGGGTTGATCAGACTATGAAATTGAACAACTTTTCCCAAGAAACAAGTAAAAACGAGTTTTTTTTAACTTTCCCATACAAACCATGCTCGGTCAATGGCGGCTTCGTATGGGAAAGTTAAAAAAAAATCGTTTTTTTGACTTATTTGTTTGTTGGGAAAAGTTGTTCAGTTTGATGGTCTGATCAACCCACCCGCGCGATTGAAACGTTCAAAAAGTGACGGTGTATAGGTAATTAGGTATACGCCGCCAATGCAAAACACCTAATAGGTAAGTGTACTTTCGGGACTATTGACACATGAGTAAATATATCACTACAGAGTACAAGCTCTCTAACAACGCGCAAAATTGATACATATTCTGATAGAGTTGACACCTGTTGTACGTCAAAAGAATTAGGGAGGAAAAATAAAATAAGGTAAGTATATAATAAAACGTGTATTTCAAAGGGTATAAAATAAGGTTTAGTGTAATTTGACCTTAGAGAATTGGACACATACTAAAATTAAATTAGTTTATAAATGGCTAACCCTAAATAATTTATAAAAAAAAATTAAAAGTTTATTTAACAACATTAACATACAATGACAAAGTGTTTTCAAATTACAATTGAAGTTAATACATGCTAAGGTTGTATCGACTAACGCTTCCAATTTAATGCAGTTACAGAGATCTCTACCAAGGCTAGGCCTGTCTTGTAGACACTCTATTGTCACACGTTTTCAGAGTCTGTTTACGCGACTTTCGTCAGACAATGGACTATTAAAATTAAACTTGACTAAATTTAATATGTAAAGTAATGATATGAAAATACGACAAAACAAAATTAATGATAAAAATAATAGTAGATTATGAATGGACGTTTGTGTGTATGGGTATGTGTGTGTGTGTGTGTGTTTATTTGTGTGTGAGTGAGTGGGTGTGTGTGTGTACGTGTGTTTGTGTTGAGTGTTTTTATTTGTGTGAGTGCGTACCGATAGTGCTATTAGTTAATCTGTACAGTCCTGTGTTATCTTTGGGCTCTTAATAGCTTTTCTAGGTCGTCGTAAGAAAGTGTACCAATCCATTTAGAGACTATTTTATTTATCTCGTGTGGTGTGCAATTTTTAATATCACAGTGTGTTTGGACCTTGTTGTAAATGAATGGATGAAAGAATTTGCTGTACTTTCTTGCGAAGTCACTCTTAATTGAGGGGATAGGAATCTTAAAAACACGTTTATTTAGCCTTTCTTTATGGTCCACTGATTTGATAACGGAGCTGTGAGTGTGCAACACTACCTTAAGCACAAAAAGACCACGAACTGTAAGGAATCCACTTTCCTTATATAATACGTTTGTTGGGTACCTAATAGGTTTCTTAAATATAACTTTAAGGACGGAACGTTGTGCCCTTTCCAGGAGTATCATATTACTAGAACTAGACTAGTTGCACCACCCCATGTAGTAATGCAGTAAGAGATGATTGACTGACAGAGAGCAGTATAAACTACTTTAAGCAGATTAATATCTGCGACAGTTCGTAAATTCTTAAAAATGTAGATCAGTTTACGGACCCTTTTGGCAGTTGCATCAATGTGTGCTTTAAAGGATAGCTTCTCGTCTACTATCAAACCCAGGTACTTTATTGTGGGGGATCTGTTAATGCAGCTGCATGTGCATTTTTGTTGATGTTGCGTGTTTTGTGGATGGCACAGGTGAAGCTTGATGTTGTTGAAGGAAGGAGAAGTTGCTAATGTTTTGTAGAAACAAAGAAATTTGGTTTTTTGGACATTCAGAGTTAGCAAATTATGTAGCAGCCAGGCCGTGATTACTTTCATTCCTTCTTCTACCCGTTGAGTGACTCGGTCCCAAGTAGTGTCATGAAATATGATGGCCGTATCGTCAGCATAACAGATTACCTCGGCATTCTTGAGTTCAGAGGTCATTATGTCATTAACATAAAGAATAATGAGAGTGGGGCCGAGTATGCTGCCCTGGGGCACGCCATATTCCACTAGTTTGCATGTACTTTTGAATTCCTCGATCTTGACACACTGACTACGTCCGGTTAAGTAACTCCGGAACCAATTAAGCGGAATACCACGTATACCCATTTTTTCCAGCTTTCCGATGAGTATGTCCGTTGAAACCGTATCGAATGCCTTTGCAAGATCGAGGAATACTCCTATGCAAGCTCTCTTTTTCTCAAGGTTTTCCGTGATTATACCAGTTAGCAACGACTCTTAACCCTCTGTAGATCTGTTTTGTCTAAATCCAAACTGTCGATCAGAGATCAATTTATTGCTTTCCATAAATTTAGCAAGGCGTTTGTGTACTAGTTTCTCCAGTATCTTTGAAAAGGACCCCAATAAAGATTATTTTTATTATTTTTCTTTAAGTACCTACCTATTTATTATTTCTTTTTAACGTGTGGTACAGTCTGAATCTAATATCAGTTCCTTAAATAATTGATCGGAAAACATTCGCATGGCATGTCAAATAATAACTTTAAAATTTTTAAAATATTTAATTTCCAATATTTTGGATTCTCAGATCATTCATCATCATCAGTTTAAAAATATCTTGGTATGTTTTTTCCATTTCACCAATATAATTAACAAAATTATCTGGCGGTATTTTAAGGAACCCTGCCTGTATTATTATTTACTCATTATAAAGATAGTAGGTAATGACCTACTGTCTTTATAATGAGTAAATAATAATTAGTTAACTAACTATTAATAAAATTAAATAAAAAAAACACTAATTTCCCTTTTAATCGATATTATATATACAGGGTGGAAACTTTCAGCGGGGCAGTAAGGGGAAGTACCTTATCCGTTGCAGCTACACGAAAATGGTCTTAGGAGACTATCCATAATTTTTTATGGAATTTTGATCCCTATTCAAAGATTTTCAAAAAAATGTACAGTTAGCAAGAAAATAACCATTTTACACAAAAACATTTTTTGAATCGATGCTCTTTCTAATACTGATCAAAAACTTTTATGGGACCAACCATCGTTGGAGTACTGAAAAAGTCACAAATTGCAAAAAACTTTTCCCGTACATTTTGTATGAAAATTTGTGTAACTGAAATACAAAAAATAAAATAAAAGACAAATGACCATATATAAAGGAAGAACTACGCATACTCCTAGCAGACCTGATTGTACTCTCTCCGTTCAACTACTGTAGTGCTACATATGGCCCTGGGCTGCACAGGAATGTGGAAAAGGGTATTCAGAGGGTACAGAATGCTTGCATACGCTTTTGCTTTAACGTACCAAAGAGGCAGTATATAACTCCATACTTGAACCAACATGGCATACTTAACATGAAGGGAAGGCGCGACCTTTACTATGCGTGCTGTGTACATAGGATTGTCTGGAGTAAGAAACCAAAGTACCTTTTTGAGAAGATCTTTTGGTTTAAAGATGACGCCCACAGAAGACTTCGTGCTGCCACACAAAATCTGATAAAGATTCCTAGCCATAAAACTACCCAATACAGGCGTTGTTTCAAGTACACTGCTGCAAAAATATGGAATGATCTGCCTCCTCCTTTAAGAAAAAAAACTAGTGGACGACATTTCAAAAATAAATATAAAATGGCCCTATTAAAAAGACAACTTGCTGCAGAAAACTTGAGACACGCTTGTTGGAAAGAGTTACCTCTTACGCACGCACGCACGCACGCACGCACGCACGCACGCACGCACGCACGCACGCACGCACGCACGCACGCACGCACGCACGCACGCACGCACGCACGCACGCACGCACGCACGCACGCACGCACGCACGCACGCACGCACGCACACACACACACACACACACACACATACACACACACACACACACACACACACACACACACACACACACACACCCTATACATACTTACACACCACACACACACTTTAAATAATGTTCTCCTCCTGTACAATATTTCCCGCTCTTCATCTCAGGGAAAGGGGGAACGGCTGAAAACCAGCACTGTGAAAATCTCAGTGAAAGCTGAGCCATTCCCTTTTGCCTCTGACCTGGTGTTACTTTTTTATGTGTTTTTTTTTTATTGTAATATCTTGAGGCATTTAATTATTTCATTATTCATTTATTCATTATTCAAATGATCACGTAGAACATTACACATATCAAAAAGAAGGCGTATTAATTTTCTTTTTTATTAACTAACATAACTTGATGATGTCATTCTTGAGCTTTCCTGACGCAACAAACTGACAAGATTGTTTTTTATTTAATAATAACGAGTTCCAAATTTGAATGGTTTTTAAACTTATCTTTTATTCAGTCAACAAAAAGATCTCAACCGTAACTAAAAAAGTTTTTGCGTAAAATTTTCATACAAAATCTACGGGATTTATTTTTGCAATTTGTGACTTTTTGAGTACTCCAACCAACCATTGGTTCATAGAAGTTTTTGATCAGTATTAGATACAGGATCGATTGGCATCAAAAAATGTTTTTGTGTAAAATGGCTATTTTCTTGCCAACTGTACATTTTTTTGAACATCTTTGAATGGGGATCAAAATTCCATAAAAAATTATGGATAGTCTCCTAAGACCATTTTTGTGTAGCTGCAACGGATAAGGTACTTCCCCTTACTGCCCCGCTGTAAATTTCCACCCTGTATAATTGAAACACTGAAATGGTAAAATCCCTAATTCGTTAAGGGTGGGCCGACCAAAAAATGCCAAAAATGCAGTTACGGTTAAGTAAATATAATTGAAAATACTATCGTATTAAATGAACAAAATATATATTTAGTATCATAGGGAACGTGTTTACAATTTGTCAGAACCATAAATTCATAACACGCTATAGTTTTTTCTACAATATCATTTAAAGTTGGGCAAAGATCATGAAAACGAGTGGCGGCGTTTAGTAGATTTCTTATAGTTTATCTAAATTATTGTACCTCTGATTTTGTCTAAACAATCATCAATGGATAAACTACAAATTGCTAGACTACATTTTTGATTCATCAAGTGGTTATTTAAATAATAAATTTTTATTAAGCACCTTAAATTCCCCATACAAAATTAGTATGGCCGCTCGGCATCAAATAAATATGGACGACGACATTTCAAATAAAACATATGACACTTGTCACTTACGGACGGCGCACCCTTGACAAAATCACTCGAATAACTTCTTGAATCTGAAAGAAAAAGAAAAGCGCGCGACATGCGGCCCTGTCAGTCATACGCATACCGCACGCAACTGAGCCGGCGCAAACCAGTTTTTACCCCAGCGGTGTGTCAGTGAACCCGTCGGTGACAGGCCACGCGCACATCGGCCGCGCTATGTGTGAGTGTACCTGCAGCGGGCCGCGTATAGGCAGCTTGTACTCTGTAGTGATATATTTACTCATGTGCTTATTGATTCCCCGGTGGGAATCAATACCTAAAGTAAAGAGGCTCTGTTGCTGCTGTTGCTGCTCGGTAGCAGCACAACCGAGCCTTCTTACTTTAGGTTTATTTTGTTGGCTCCTCCTGTCAACACTCAGATCATACGAGAAGGGCCAACGACCCTGCGCAAACGAACTATTGTAACAGTACTGGCGATGGTACGTACGTTCCTGAAGTGGTCGTCGGAGGGCGTGTGCGAGCGCGAGTGCGAGGCCGACGAGGAGCGCGACGGCGGCGCCGCGCCGCTGCTGTCGCTGAGGCTGGCGCGTCGCGGCGTCGCGCCCTCGCCCGCCGTCTCTGCGGCCCGACCGGGGAACCATTACAGAGAGGTAGTACTACATAGAGGGGTACCTAACGAGCCTACTGAAGAAGAAAAGATCCCTACACGTATCGAATGCTTAAAAGTAAAACCGAAAAATGTAAGTTTGCCGACCTATCGAGCGTGAGAGATGTCAAAATAGTAGATATCATATGAAGGTCGCGTACCAGAATTATCATTTTGCGCTTGGAGCTTGTGCTGCAGCAGAGGGTAGAAGCCGCGCGCGGTAGCGTTGTGCGGCTCGTACTGTAGAATGAGGCGGCAGTACTTGAGCGCCTCGGCGTACTGGCGGCGCATGATGGCCGACAGGAACTCGGCCAGGAACTCGCTGGGGGCGGACGCCGCCTCCGAGCCCTCGGGGCTGGGCGGCGCCTCCATGGCGGCGGCGGCGGCGGCGGTGCCCGGCGGCAGCGTCACCACGAGCCGGTGCGAGCGCGGCGCGGGCGCGGCGGGCTCGCGCGTCGGGGAGGGGGAAGGAGAGGGGGAGGCGGGCGGCGGGGAGGGTGGGGCGCGCGCGGGGCGGCGGGCGGCCAGACGCAGCGCGGCGCGGGAGGCGGTGTCGAGGGCGGGCGCGGGCGGCGCGGGCGGCGGCCAGGCGCGCGCGGGGGCGGGCGGCGGCGGCGCACGGCGCGGCGCGGGCCGGTACAGCCGCGAGTTGGGCACGGGCCGCCGGAACGCGACGCGGCTGCGTCCCGCGCGCCCCTCCGAGCGCTTCCTCTTTCGCTTCTGACTCTGCTTCGCCGACGGGCCCGGATACCTGTTAGAACGACTCGTTGAATAGGAACACCGGATTAGGTCGATTCTCCGTTCGAGCTATCTGAAGAATCGATCGATCGGATCCGCAATAATCAAACTGAGCTCCGATACGAATCGATATAAGCCCAAGTAACACAAACGTGCTGAATAAAAGTTGAGTAAGAGCAATCATCACTACATAGTATAAAACAAAGTTGCTTCCCGCTGTCGCTATGTATGTATGTGCTTAGATCTTTAAAACTACGCAACGGATTTTGATGCAGTTTTTTTTAATAGATAGAGTGATTCAAGAGGAAGGTTTATATACATGCATAATATAGTAGAGAAACACTGATAATTTTAGAGGTTTCACATTTTTTTGCGCTTACATTGCAAACGCTGGCTGAACCCTACGAGATACTACAAAATAATGTACTACAGTATTGTACACCTTAAAAAGGTCTACAAAAAAGTCCACGATGATATATGTCTATCTCTTAGGGATAACCCGCAATAATCATTTTTTATCCTTCACTTTTTACGAGAAATAATGGCTTATTTACGAAGCTATTTTAAGCAATACAGCATTAATCCTTATCCAATTAAGTACCTTAAATACATTGTGCATTTAATATAGATCAATATGGCCCTTTACAGCAAGTAAATTAAATGAATATTTTCGAAGATATTATAGATTTAAAATGCAGGGACATAGCGGTTGCGTGGTTCAGCATTGCACCCGTGCGAAGCCGGGGCGGGTCGCTAGTTAAGAATATAAGTTGAATACTAAGCTGAATAACATCTGAGTACCATCTATTCAGATTTTATTCAAACAAAATAGGCCCCAAATTAAAATGCTTAAAGCTTAATAACGTCTGAGTAACATCTGAGTAGGAGCTTAGTAATGGTACTGTGGCGGCGTTCAGTTACTGAACGCACCACTTAATGATGACAAGAACTGTCAGTCAGAGAGAGAAGAGAGATATTATTACTCTACCCACAACTCGTTCGTTATTGTTGCTCTTGAGAATTGTATATTGTTGTGGAATTATATTGTTATCTGTGTCGCGTTAATAAACTGTCTACTTAAGTAATCGGAGCTTTTATTAAATGGTTAATAGTACAATTATCTTCATAACTTCTGAATAACAGCTGATATTGCTTTTATTAAGCTCTTACACCTCAAATATTCAGTTATGTCGAATTGGTTATTGTATTCAGAATTTACTCAGCATTAATTTCTTGTTAACAATAATACAGATATTTTTCATACAAATCGTGGAATTAGATGTGAGACATTTTTATGTCGGTGAGTGATTATTGGCATATATGCATTCACCATGATAAATTTATTAAAACGTTAAGCAAAACTTTCATTAAAATTATTTTATCGTAAATAGTATATGATTCTTCCGATTATTTTTGACGCGCTGCGTGAATAATCAAGATAAGTGATTGTAAAAATTATTTTCGTACATGCATGCTCGGTCTGACTAAAATACTTATGGCGGAATTTCTAATTCTAGCAATTCCAATGCAACATACGATAAATCTAATTGAAAATGTTGTAGTTGTAAGATTAAGCATTTAGGTAATCTTGGTGAATTCCTTGTATTATAATTATTCACAAAGATTTTAAATGGCAATCGCTTGTTTTGCTTTCATTACTGAATAAAAGTGCACAAGAGTCTAGTTACTAAGATTTCACTTGAATAGAGTCATTTCACTACGCTAACTTCTGAATAACAAATGAATAGTTGACCACATTTCTATAATACTTCGAATTTTTAGGGTTCTATAATCGAATGAATTTTTCCTAATGTGGAATAAGGTTAGCCGATACAAATCCAAATCATATATAGATATTGAAACGTATATTAGATCAATATTGTAATATCCGATATCGATGCGTGTAAAAGCTATAATTTTTTTGAAACACGATATTGCTGCATTGTTGCGATTTGCGATACGCTCGATTTTGTTAACATTTGTGTTATTTACAATATTTTTTAGTGTCTCAATGATACCATTGTGCCAGTATTCACCTTGCCCAATAGATTTTATGTGGACTTGTCTCGGTGTATTTAAAATTGTTCTTGGGTCATTAGGTAAAATATCTGGGAATCTTTTATTTAATATTACTGCTAAATCGTTTAGTGCTGCTTGTGTGATATTTTTTTCGACAGCCAATTTTCTAATATCCTAACGAAATTTCAACTTTTTCATGTGTTCGGTACATTGTTCTTCTTCGATATCTGTACAGCTGTCTTCAGATGCATACTCTTCGTGAATGAATTGCAATTCTGTTTGATTTAATTGATGTACGGAATCCTCATTGCACGACAGCAACCCATGCTGGCTGGAACTCGGCTCATTTTTGTTCATACTATTATCACAAATCTTTTGATGACTAGAAACACTTGAACGATTGCTACTTACTCTTTTAATATTACCGGTTCTTTTAAGTTTTTTCCACGATTTTCGCTCCATGTTGATGCTCAACATAAAAAATATAGCTTACAAATAGATTTTAACAAAGCTGATATTAAGCTATTTCCGCTAATAGAACGTACCTGTTGTCTTTAATTTGAATATGTTAGTTTAAAACATACTGATAAGCCGGTGAAAACTTAATAAAAGCCTAAATAATCTTCTTTTTTCAGCAGCTGAATAACTGGTAAAACATGGCATCTTATCCAGTTTAATCATAAAATAATTAGCTCACTTTACATTTATTCAGTATCAAGCTGTATAATAGCATTATGTAATAGCTTTATTCAGATTGTTATACTTTATTCAGCAATCAGCTGATTCAAACGCTACTAGCTAAATAATTATTGAATAATAGCAATACAGATTATGATTATTAAGATAAATGCTTCTATAGAGGCTTTTTTTCAGCTTTAAGGTACCTAGAATGCGTAATGCTTAATAAAGCTTGTATAATAGACTAACAAATATTGTTTATTAAGTTTAAAGAAATCAAGTACAAAAATACAGAACTTATTAAGCATTAAGAATTTTAAGAGCCCGAACTCAACTTAATTAAGCGTTTTGCTATTTCTAAGGCTCTTATACAAACGATATTCATCTTTAAACTGTAAAGTTTTCTATATGTGTACTGTTATCTTGCTTATGTGTTACTTGGGAGTTTATCGATGTTCGATTAGCATTAGGATGAGGCTGCTCACAGGCGGGGGTTGGGCGTGTAGAGCGTGGCGCGGCGGTGGCGCGGGCGCTCGCCGGGCAGCGGCTGCGCGGCGGCGTGCCGTATGGAGCGCGGCGCGCCCAGGTCGATCACGTCCACCGCCTCCGACTCCAGTGAGCTCGGCGAGCGCGGCCTGCGGAACCGACCACAGGTTTTATCGTAGAGCGGCTCGAGCGCCTCGGAGATTCTAGCGAGGTACGGGGGACGCGCGGTCGTTTCTGGCCCTTTTTAGAAATCTTCCAAAAATAAAATGTTTTTCTTTTGTTTATATAATTTTTAACGCAAATTTTGTTGCGAACAAATTACAAAAACACAAATGTTGAAAAAATTTCCACGAGCTGGATTTGAACCTGCACCCTTCTGACATACCGGGTCTCCTAATTGAGCTATCGGCGGACTGGTTAGAACCACTGGTTAGAAACATGACTGTGTTTTTGTAATCTTCCAAAGATGTTCGGTAAAATAAATGTAATGTAATGTTTTTTTGGTAGGTACCAGTTGAAAATGATTTTATATCCTTTTAGGTACTAAGAGATGGAAATTAGGAATAAGAATTCAGCTAAGAATTTAATTAATAGGAATAAAATCTTATGAACGTAAAATCCACATAGGTACTTAGCTTAGTATTTCAAGATGTATTTTTATTATTGTTGCTTTAGCTAGGTAGGCTTTAAACCACACCTTACATATAGACGTTTAAGAGCGTTTACGCCGCACACTAGCGCCGCCAATGAAAAAAAAAACATATCTAGTAATTAGAGATGGAAAATCAAATTATGCTCAACAAACTATCTGAATGAAGTAATTTAGCATTTTTACGTCACCTAATGAACACCTGACATGTTATGGTTTAGTTAAATATGGCGTTATAGTTAAAAGTGGCCGTAACGTCTTATTTAACTAAACCATAACATGTGAGGTGCCGTAAAAATGCTAAATTACTTCATTCAAATAGTTTGTTGAGCATAATTTGATTTTCTATCTCTAATTACTAGATATGTTTTTTTTTTCATTAGTGGCGCTAGTGTGTGGCGTAAACGCTCTTAAGATGCTTTACGTACTTTCTTTCAAATTAGCATGCGTCGCAGCAATGCTTAAGAAATAGCAGTGCTTTGCCAGGGTTCGCATGGATGCTATTTGTACTATTGCTTTAGTTCATAAGTTTATTGATAGATGGCGTTGTATTGTTTGTTGTTACCATTATCCATTATAGTAGCGGGACCAAGTCCTGAATTCTATCAATTCATATTGCAGTGTTTAGTACTGAGTTGGTACTGTTTGCTACCTTTTGTAAAAAAATTAGTACCTCTTCTATTTCAAAGTTATATTTAAAACAGTCTGGTCCCGCCATTATAACGTTATAATGGCGGGACCTCTTGTGGCAGCCATTGTTAGCTGCGATTAGTCTTATGAATATTTAGTACATAATTAGTACTCTTGAAAAATGCTTATAAAGTGTGGCTGGGTACAGCAGGTACTGTGCTGTTGTATTAAAACACTGGTCCCGCCATTATAATGTTTGGATATTAACGCAAAAAACGTGTAAGGGTCTAATAAATATAAACTTTATTATTATAGATATTTAGTACCTATTTGCTACCTTTTTATGACAAGGTTCAGAAGAGTCGGTCTTTTGTTTATAGAGCATCTAACCTCTTTGGCATACCTACATGTCCGCCATTTTGAAAAATACGTGTTTTGGCGGCCAGTGATGAAACGCATGTCAATCGACAGAGTAAGTGATTACAAACAAAAAGTGTTTCGTATGAAATCTCTAAGTGATACGGTTTCTGAGATATTAGACTCCAAAAACAAATATTTTATTTTAATTTATTTGGTTTCCTTGAATGACAAAATAAGTATATGTCGGCGGCGAGGTTTTTGTAGGTAGAACAGTCGATCAAACTCGGATTCGTTGATAACACAGTTAATCTTGGTTCTTCAAAATAAAGACGCAGTCGTATTCCTTACAGTCACTTTAATGTTATTTTAACATCACAATTAAATTATTTAAAAAAAGTTGCCCGATGCAAATGGATTTTAGAAACGAAGTGAGTTCTGCGCGTGCGTACTCTCCGGCCGCTACCGTTCAATCAAATGTGTCCAGTTCGTTGTTGCGCCAACTGACGTTGACGTTCCGCGTATCATAGCATAGGCTGCGCAGACCCCACTCAAGTATAGAGACTATACTTGTCGTTTCTAAGCGATGCTAACGCCATGTCTCCGACATATATAATATGTATCATACATATATACATACACATATATATACATTTCAGTCAGGTCATAGCTTCTTAGCTGCGGCCTAGGACGGTGTCCCTCCATACGGGTGGCTGTACTGAACTGAGTCCACAAAACAAACACCGTGATCCCGGTGGACCGATGGACATGATAATGCAAATAACAATAAATACAACGTAACAAAAAAACTGCTCGTGAGGAAATTAACCATTCGTGCACTCACACCTAAGGTTGCCAGATGTCCGGGATTTCCGGGATTGTCCCGGAATTTTACGTATTGTCCAGTGTCCAGTAATTCGATCTATTGTCCCGGATTCCGAAAAAAAATAATTATTAAAAAAAAAAAAAACAACAAAATATGACACGGCAAGGGGCAGGCAGCGAGCATTGATTTATATTTGAATAGACAAGAACGTTCTTGTTTGTTCAAATACTGGGAATTAGAACTAAAGTTCGCTGCAGCGCTAAAACATTTTATTATGCTGTTTCACCAAACTAAAAACATTCAGCGCTAGATCGCTAATAGAGTATAGTTTTCTCGCGACCAAAACGTTGTAAGCGCCGTGAATTTCAAAGCGCTTACGCGTTTCGTTCAACGTAAAGTAACAAGAGTCGGTCCTATAGATTTTACACCACAGAAGTGACGCGGCTATTGTACCTACAATACTTCATTAGAATTCATACTCTATTTCAAAATGTATTATTGAATATATAAAGAGAGCAGATGTTGATATAAATAAAAAAATATAAAGTTGAAAAGAAAATAAATTTATTATTATTTGAGGTCAAATTTTTATGTTAGCAATAGTTTAAAATCAAATCAATCAAATGTATTTTTACAGTGTCGAAATACGCACGTCGTCATATTTTTTGAACTTTACTGTACTAAAAAAAAAGACCATAAAAAAATATTTAAAAATGTCAAACTGGTTATAAAACAATTACTTAAACAAATCAAAACACAAGTCAAGTCTGTGTTCAGACTTCAGTTACATTTTACCTACAACCGATTTGAACATCTGCATGTTTTAGTCTATGATTGTAGAAGGCGTCAGTGGCGTCGCATTTAAATGAATAAATACTATTTCTATTGTGGAATTACGATATTATTACCTATTTGTTCACTTGAATAATAAGTAGTTTTACTTACTTGACTAAAATTATTATTTTCTCTTCATAATTCACTTTGATTTATCGACTTTTCGATTTATTAGCGCCGCTCCGTTCGCACCCATGCACCATGAATGTCAAAGTCACACTAAACTAAGGTGTACGGATTGCAGTACACCTGAGTCGAACAGAGTGAGTGTTCGGAACGCCCTATCTAGTGTAACATATATATCGATGGCAGCGAGCGGGTTTGAATAAAATGTATTATCCTAATAAATACAAATATAAAATTAAATATTCCGTAATTTATATTTTATATTTTCTTATTTTTTTATTTTTACATATTCGTAGCCATAGCCACGGCCCGACATGGAATTGTCCCGAACTCGGTAAGTTCCGATCTGGCAACCTTACTCACACCAGAGGTTAGAAGCCGAATGAAACGATTTACTAAATAAAAAATGTTTTTTTTTTGCTTAACTTTTCTGTTTTTGGAGTCAAATATCTCAGAAACCGCATCACTTAGAGGTTTCATCACAGAACACTTTTTGTTTGTAATCACATACTCTGTCGATTGACATGCATTTCATCACTGGCGGCCAAAACACGTATTTTTCAAAATGGCGGATATATAGGTATGCCAAAGAGGTTAGATGCTCTTTAACATTAAAACCAAACCACAAATAATATTTAATTTGAATCAATACTAAGTGCCTATGATTATACATTTTTTTATACCTACATACATTGCCTTCATCTCACGATGTTATGCGGTGATAAGGCCAATAAATAAATAGATGGAAAGGAGCGCACCTGTTAGAGCGATCGCTCGTTACTTGGGATCGCACGAAGATCACTTCCTTGTTGCCGGCAACAGCCGCGGCCGCACCATCCCTGCACAGCAATAATAACAGCTTTAGTGAAGTGACCAAACCATTTAAACACATTTATAGGTTGAAAACCGAATATTACAGCCGGGCCGGGATAGCGCCAAGCTAGGTGAAGTAATTTAGATTCAAATCTTGACATTGATTTTTCCGTTGGAGGTTACCGTATTTCGTTTTGTCCTACAAATAGCCCAATAGCGTGCACTGCAACGGCTCTGTAACATACCTACTATGTGTTGACCCCGCCCGCCGCCGCGCCGCCCCGGCCGGCGGCCGCCCGCCCGCACGCGCATGTGGCGTGCAGCGCCGTGGCGCGGTGCGGGCGCGGTGCGGGCGCGGTGCGGGCGCGGTGGTCACTTATTTATTTATTAATTCTTAGGAAAACTATAGCTATTATAACAGAACAAACATTTAAATAGATACGGGAAGAATTTACAAATAGAAATAAAATGAAATAGGTATGCACAATCAAAATACACGTATACAGTTGCCTAAATATCCTACTATGACCATATACACATTTATCTAGGCGATATTCTATACATTACTGGTCAAAGACCCAGACAGACAGCCGCCCCTGATCGACGGCGAGCGACGCCTCGCTTGTGTTAAACAGATCGTGGTCCAGCTGCTTTGATAGAGTGTTGAAAGTATTTAAGTAGGTATACGCACGCCATATCTAGTTTGCCTAAAGTTCGATGAGGTGGATATAGGGGGGTTTAACCTTAGGGGCTGGAGGTCTGAGGGCGATTTTGCAAGATTTTGACAAGCTCAGGACAGTCAATGAAGCTATTCGTAATTTTATGGAGAAAGATCAGGTCCGCAATCTGATGGCTTGAAAAATGTTGATCAAAGATGATGCTTCTTACAAAATTCCAGATAGTGCACCGATTCATAATTATCGCTCCTTGAAACAGAGATATTAATTAAAACATTTTGAATGTTTTCTAATAGTCTGTTATCTGGGGTTTCAAACCTGCGACGCCTAGGTACTCCGTTAGACTATAGACAAAATGAGCAATTCAGTACCATCCTAAGCGTTTTAGCCTGAGTAAAGTTCCTGGAACTACGCATCATGAAACCAAGAGACCTAGAAGCTTTGGCAATTATACCTACTATCAATAAGAACCACTTGGAATCATGGAGCACGCCAAGGTCTCAGGTTCGCCTCAGACCAAATCCCTTGAGTGTGTAGTCGAATAGCACCAGATTTCTTTTGCGGCTAGTAACAACACGACAAATTGAGGTCCAACTGGTTTTCAGAACAGCAAACGTGGACGTCTGATTAGATCTTCCTGCAGAGGCGCAGCGTCACCGTATGATGAAATAAGTGGTAGTATGGTAAGTCACACCACTACATGTACTGATGCCAATCCCCTCCAACTTATGTAAAAGTAAATCGTGCTGAATCCGATCGAAATGAATACAAAGACATTATTTCATTTGAATGCACAAGTTATCGTCGTCACCGTACGAACGCCGCACCAACGTCAAACCTACAATAGATATTAGACTCTGTAAGAAGATAATATTTTGGTAATTCTATTAATAATTATTATTATAATGCTTATAATTAACCGTGCTCAAACGCCCTTCAGAATCTAGTAAACTAGGACGTCCTACTTTAGTAAGAAACCTATGGGGTTAGATCGGTCACTTCACACGACTTGGAGAAGCACCTTACTCAACTCCATAAATCTGTAGTAGGTAGTAGATCTCAGTTGCTGGTGCTTGCAAACAATTTAAAACACGCATCTCTTTTGCCTATCATTGTGTGAGAGCGTTGTTAACCAACATAGCCTTTTGTTGTGTTGTGTGTGGCGCGCACACGCACCGCGTGGCGCGCGTGGCTGAGTGGACAGGGACACTGCGCTATAGCAACGATATTTCCGACTGGAATTGAGTAATAGTAGACCAGCATTCGAGAAGCCTTTTAGGTAGGTAGCTATGTTATTATTAAATTAGTGAAGGTAAATAGAAACTGGTTTTCTGTTGCCAAATAAATTACAAAATATGAACACAGCACTCTAGGCAATTCATTGCTTAAATAATGTAGATATTAAATGAATGGTTCGAAACATACCACTGACGAGGCTAGTATCGACCTTACCAACCTGCTGCGTGTGTAGTAGTGTTGTTTCCCACGGTGACGGAGCGAGGGCGCGTTCAATATACTTTATTATGCAAGATTGGTTACCTACGTATAATAATAAACTGAACCACTGAAGTGGTAATACGAACTATCGTTTGTCAAAACAAAGGAAGTCTAGCCACAACAGGAAATGTATTTTTATTAACTTAAGTGACACCTTACGGCGATAAATGAACACCTACTCTAATAGTATACTATTAGATGTTTTCCAAACGCCACACGGTGCAATCGTGACCAAAACAAAAGCACACTTGGGCTGTATCGATTGTGTTTAGAGCAACAGTTTGCCCTACTACGAAGTTGTGTTCTAGCTGCCACACCTTCGCGACGGATGAGTTGTGCCGTGGTTGATTATTCCAACGGCTCGACATGAGCTGACTAAGCGAACTTAACTTACGGCATGGGCTGCGTCGGGGCTCGGGAGCGGCGGCGGGCGCGGGCACGCACGTGGGGCTCGCTGGCGGCTCACTGCCGCGCCGCGCCGCCGCCGCCGCCGCCCGCCGGCCGCCCCGCGCCGCGCGCCGGTCACGGACGGTGCCAGGAGCAGCCATGGCGCATGCTCCATTTCTTTATGTCCATTGTAAATCGGACATTCCAGGTTCCAGGACGGATATAATAAATAGAGAAACCCACCAACTTATCACTTCGCCTGCATAAGCTACTGGTCTATGATTTTTGACTGAACCTCGTCATAATTGGCACAGAAAGCAAACGTATAAGTATAAAAATTGTTTATTTACTTTTTACTCTTCAGTTTCGTTTGAATCAGCATAGTTTTCTTGATATTTTTTTCGATGTTACATGAAATTTAACAATTATATCCTAGAACTTATTGTTTTTATATTTTTTTATGTCACATTACTTTTAGATTGTAAAAATATCCAAAATGGAAACTGTAAACGAGTAACCGTCACAATAAAAACAATTGAAATTTGTGCTTATTTTTACCTCCTTACGCATTTTGAAGTAACTTGTATTGATCGTCAATGTTTCTTTTTTTCGTTAAGCACAGTAATGAAACAATGCATATTTGAACAGTATTACTTTAAATAAATCAACATTTACGGGTCTACTTATGTTTATTTTACACATTGATTTCATATTGTTTTATCCTGAGTTCCGGACGCTTTGAACTTGGCAGGATCCGTGATCACAGGCATCAGGGAGACAGAGGTGTTGGTCGTCTCATAATTATTCGTCTATATCTTTAAGTACTAATAATAAAGAGGTAGAAGTTTGTTTGTTTGCGGAGGGTATCTCTGGTATCTCTGGAAATACTGGTCCAATTCCATAAATTATTTCACATGTGAATGTGTTCGCGCGTTATAAAATTACCACTATTTCGTTTATATGATCTTTTTTAATTCTACAACGTGGAAGAGTCATCTTTGATTGTAATTGACTAAGAGGCCGAAGATAGAAGAGAGAATCCTAAGCTACCTACTAAAAAACCGGCTAGGTACCTTCGTTTTACATTGTTGTTATGATGACAGCAGATGACTTTGTAGGTAAGAATATTAAGTTATTGTTCTAAGAACTGAGTAGAATAAGTACCTATACCCCTGCTGGAAATCGAACACGGGATCTGACGACTCAGACTGGCACCGTTTAACCACCAGACCACGGAGTTTGATACAATAATAATTAAGTATTATCGTAGGTAGTTTTTACTCTTTAATCAAGGTTTTTTTTATCGATAGGTTTTGGGAATTTTGTAGAGCCTACAAATAAAAATTGTATGGCATTGAAGCAGCGAATTGGTACTTGGAAAGAACGAAGTGAGTTCAAATGTTGCGGTCTTGCACTCATCGGAAGGGGTTGCTTTAATGCAGTGGTTCACTGGTTCCTAACCTTTCCTCGACCATGAACCCTTTTCCTATTTTTTTTGTTAGCATGGAGACCACATATACTGTAGGTATGTACTTAAAAAGAAAGTTTAATCTTTATTCAAAACTTAAAAGTATTATTAGCGTAAGTTCAGTACAGTTTATCTTTACACACTTCATGCTACCAAAATGCGAAACATTCAGCGCCTAGTGTTCATCTAGTGGTAAGTACGTTCCTCTATGAACGCCATACCTATATATATTGTTCCACCCTGGTTGGGACTTAGAAATTAGCAAACAGATGGGAAGGTGTACCGTGTAGGTGGCAGTGCAGGAATGAAAAAAAAACATTGTACTGCCTTTTGAAAAATTGTTCAGTAGATTTATTTATATTCTGTCCCGCGGACTTTACTAAAGCTCTTTCAGACCATCTGTGGTCCGCTGACCACCAGTTGGAACCTATATCTACAGCTTCATGGGAGCCATTGCTTTGATGTCATTTAATTAAGTTTTCGTTAAAGTTATCGAATGGTAAATAAAACTCGGATTCAGCACTCGAAAACCTATACTTAAATTTTTTTATAGTGTGGCTAAGACTGATGTGGGAAGACACTGTTTTGTTCGTCGTATATCACGCATCAATAACTTTTATTTAAATTCACTCAGTTCACTACCATAAAATATACTCAAAATATATTGACAGTTTTCTACTAATTAGAAGGAAAAACTGAAGATAAGGCTGTATCAACTAAGTTCCTTTGCTGTCCTGGAAAAGGAGAGAAAACTAAAAAGCGCTCGGCCGTCAACGTCAACTGTCAGTTGTCACCGTCTTCCGTCTTCCATTTATTTTGTATTAGTCATTTTGCAGAAATGGCTGAGTTGTTGTCTGTACCGTTGAAAAAGTCTTCGGATGTAGATATTGTGAAACCATTAAAAAATTTAATTCAATCAACGTATAGTTCTGGTAAAACCACCGAAGACTTCAGCGATGCTCTTAACGAATTGAGCCGGCTAAGGGCTAATGCTATATGGAAAGTGTTCGACAAGTCTTCACTTGATGTTATTACCAAGTAAGAACGCATTATTTGATCTAAATGAGTCATTGTAATAATCACTGAATCATATTTGATATTTCCATAATAATTGTTTTAAATCTTTTCCTACCAAACTTTTTTGGGAATATCAATAAATGTTTATAGTTGCAATACACACTCCATCATGATGTCATTTAGTTAATGTAACTTTTAATTGACAAGTCTGTAGGTAGTCCATTCATAGTATTTGCATTTCCTTGTCCACAGTTACTATGACCAGCTTGTCTTCCTGGAGAGCAAAATTCCACCGCAGGAGGTTCAAATACCATTTAAGTGGAAAGATGCTTTTGACAAAGGATCTATATTTGGAGGGAGGATGAGCCTAAGTGAGTATTTAATTTATCGTCTTAGAAATAGTGCTATGTTTCTGTTAAAATTTAAACTAAGCTTTAAAAAAATGTTTTTGTTTTGTTTATATAATTTTTAACGCAAATTTTGTAGCATACAAATAATAAATATTATGATCCGATGTTAGTGACGGTAGTTGTTGACATTGAATGGGCGCCTTTGGCTTTCAAAGCAAAAAAGTAAATAGTGTTGTTTAATTTCGGTAGGCTGGTTAGAACCACAATAGCTCAACAATTGGGAGAGCACCTGACCCGGTATGTCAGAAGGGTGCAGGTGCTTTTTCAACATTTGTGTTGTTTTATAATTTTTTCTTTGCATTAAAAATTATATAAACAAAACAAAAACATTTTATAAATAAAACAACTTTGATGTACGTCTATCATAATATGTCTCTCAGCTCGGTGTGCCTTACGACAAAAGCCTCCTCCAACATCTTCCACTGCTTTCGATCTTTTGCTACTCTGAGCCAAAGGGGACCCAGGGACAATTTCAATTCATCCTCCCATCTTCTCACTTTCCGACCCTGACTCCTACGACTGTCTCTGGGATACCAGACTGTCACCCTTTTGCTCCATTTTTCTTCTTTGCTTCGAAGCATGTGTCCAGTCCATCTCCATTTCGATTGGTCAATACGTGTCAGGATGTTGGTTATTTTGGTTATACCCTTTTATATCTGTTCCCCTGACTTTGTCTTTTAGTCTTTCCCTAGGATACTCCTTTCCATGGCTCTCTGGCATCTCGCAAGTTGTTCTCTATGTTGCTTTGTCAGAGCCCAAGTTTCGCAGCCATACGTTATGCAGGGTAGTATACAGGCATCAAAAGTCTTTCTCTTTATTTTTATGCCTAGCTCCTTGCTTTTCATAATTTCTTTTAGTGCCCAATATTTTTTCCATTCAATGGTAATTTTTTTGGCTATTTCTTTAGACATTTGGTCACTGGGCATTTACATACTCGAGTTTTTGACCATTGATAGTTATGTCTATTAGTGCTGAGTTTGTCATCATTTTCGTCTTGGTTGAGTTAAGTTCCAGGCCCGCATCCTTACTTTTATCTGCTAGCATCTGTATAATGGACTCCAGTATGTTTGGGTTCTCCTCCATTACAACCAGGTTGTCGGCGAATCTGAGGTGATTAAGTCGCGATCCGTTTATGTTAAGGTCCCAGGTTGTCCCAATCTAATTTCCTAAATATTTGTTCCAGTACTGCTGAGAACAGCTTAGGTGAAGGTGGGTCTCCTTGCCTGACTCCTCTGTAGATTGGAAAGGTATCCCCTAAAGATTCTAGCCTGATACTAGCTTTGCTTGCACTGTATATGTTTTTAATGATGTTCACATAAGCCTTTTGGACTTCCTGTTCTTTGAGACTTTGCCATACTGATTCATGTTTGATACTGTCGAAGGCCTTTGAGTAGTCTATGAAGGTCAGATAGATAGGTTTGTTATACTCATTGTATTTTTGAATGAGCTGTTTGACTGTGTGGATATGGTCAATTGTGCTAAAGTTTCTTATGAACCTTGCCTGTTCCACCGGTTGGTTTTCGTCCAGCTTTTTTGTTATTCTTTCTAAGATTACTTTCGCAAAGATCTTATATATGTTTGAAATTAGGGATATTGGTCTGTAATTTCCAATATCCTCTTTGGGTCCTTTTTCAAAAATTATAATAATGTGCGATTCTGCCTACTTGGATTGGCTTGGGATTCTTCCAGAGTACAGAATCTCGTTGAAGACTTTTGTTAGTATTGGACTCAGGGGCCCGATTGCCTAACCGATCGCTTTGACTTCGTGTGTGGTTTATGACGTCATATTGTCACCTGGCACCGCCTATGAAAGCAATATCAAAAGCTAAAGGCTATTGCTTTCGATATTGCTTTCATAGGCGGCACGAAACGACAAGATGACATACCGGGTCAGGTGCTCTTCCAATTGAGCTATCGTGGTTCTAACCAGCCCGCCGAAATTATTCAACACTATTTACTTTACAATACAATTTTTAACGCAAATTTTGTTGCGAACAAATTACAAAAACACAAATGTTGAAAAAATTATATAAATATTTATAAATAGCTTGCCTACTTCTTAACTGATCTTTAGTATTTGTAAAAATATTATGATTGGATGTTAATGACGGTAGTTGTTAACATTGAATGGGCGCCTTTGGCTTTCAAAGTAAAAAGTAAATAGTGTTGAATAATTTCGGCGGGCTGGTTAGAACCACGATAGCTCAATTGGAAGAGCACCTAACCCGGTATGTCAGAAGTGTGCAGGTTCAAACCCTGCTCGTGGAAATTTTTTCAACATTTGTGTTTTTGTAATTTGTTCGCAACAAAATCTGCGTTAAAAATTATATAAACATTTATAATCACAATAATTCATTAGTCCATGGTAAATTTCACAGAAAAAAAAATCTAATTAAAATCATAAAAAGTAGATATTACAAAATTAAATGAATACCTACATGTCATTTACAGCAACATCTAACTGGCTTGTACGTAGACGGCTGAATGCATAACTACGCGGACGTACTTTTTTTTTTGACACTTAAATCCATTTACGCGCAACCTAGGACACTCAAGCAGACATTAGGTGAGCTTTGCTGAGCTTAATACCTATTTTAATTCTAAGAACTCATTAACTGAGTAAAAGGCATTATTAATTAAATATTCACAAAGTTTTTGCTTGAAAGTGACATAATGATCACATTCTTTAATAAAATTTGGAATTTTATTATATATTTTTGGCGCCATTCAGGAATCAGTCTTTCTAAGTTTGCACATATCACGAATGCATCTCTTTTGACATTTAAAAACTTTGTCCCAATTAGTTGCGTTACCCCAAAATATAATTGCATACCGTAACCTAGAAGCCACAAAGCCATGATAGGACGCGAGCAACGTTGAGAGACCAACTTTTCGCGACAGAAGATAAAGGCTGTACGATGACTGTGAAAGCTGTCTACAAACAAAGTCTATGTGATTTTGCCATTTTAAATTTTCATCAATGTGCAAGCCAAGGAATTTTGTGGTTGTGGTCGGCTCAATAACTTTGCTATTGTATTCTATTTGATAGGTAAGTTTAGTGTTACATCTTTGTTTAAATTCCATAATTTTAGTTTTTTCATATTGATTACTAGATTGTTGTTTTCCAAACACCCAATTATTGACTTTAGACTATAGTTTATAACATTTTCTTTGTTGAATACTACTGTACAGTCATCCGCAAACAATATCATCGGATCAACTAATGGATTTTGGGATATCGTTAATGAATATCAGAAAGAGGAGTGGACCTAAAACGCTTCCTTGAGGCACTCCACAGGTGACTATTCTAGGACTAGATTTATAGTTAGTAGTAGTAGTCACCACACTATTGGTTTTAGTGGGACACAGGGGAAGTATGGACAAGACTGAACTGTTAAAATGTTTTGATTTATTGTATTCATTAAATGTTAAAAATGTTGTTTTGTTCACACTTCCTTATAGCCAAAGCTTGCCACAGACTGAAAACAATATAAGGCATAAAATAAATATGACATTACATATTCTGACTTTTAATAATAAGAATAAATTCCATTTAATTGACCTAAATAAGTATTTAGATAATAAATTATATTTGACAAAAGATAAATTTTATCTTAATAAATATCTTAAGAGACAGATAGCATTATCGCTATCATATTATATTGAATACTCAGCCAAAAATTTGGCTAGCCTATCTGCACCTATTGGGCAGAATATTGACATTGTAAATTGTACCTTGGAATCTGTTCCAAATCAATCCGTTTACAATAATTTAAATTGATCACTAAGACAATAGAGAAAAACTCTTGCGACTTAAATATTAAGACAAAAGAAATGTCCACCTTTATAAACATTATACATCAAAACATTCAGGGCTTTTCTGGAAAAGAATTAGAATTAGAATTATATATAAATGAAAAAAATGTACATGTATTATGCTTAACCGAGCACTGGTTAAAACAATGCGAACTGTTAGTAAGCATTGATAATTATAAAGTCATTAGTTCGTTCACAAGAGAGTCTGCTATAAGAGGTGGGTCACTGATATTAATTAACGATACATTACAATCAAAGGAGCGTAAAGACATAGTATCTCTCTCAGTTGAACGAAATATTGAACTATCATGTGCGGAGTTCGAGCAGTATGTTATTGTTTGTGTGTATAGGCCTCCCTCTGGTAATTACCACTTATTTGAGTCCATTATGGAAGAAACCTTGCAAAAGGTATGCAATTGTAAAAAGAGGATAGTTGTATGTGGCGACTTTAATATAAATATTTTAGATGACTCACAAAACTCGGTAAGGTTTCTTAATCTTTTCAAATCGTTTAACTTGCAAAATCTTTTTGATGAACCTACAAGAGTTACAGCCACATCAGCTACCTGTTTAGATAATATTTTTTCTAATTGTAATGATATTGAAAATCAATAATACATTTTATAAATTCTGATCACAGTGGTCAGATAGTTAGATTTGAGCACCAATATGAACGTCTTTCAATGAATATTTTATACAGGCCAGTGACCACTAATCGATTAGACAGATTTAAGAAGAATGTTAATGATAAAGTGTTACAAATACCATGTAACAATGACAAAGCGAACATCTTATACGACAATCTATTCGAAATAATCAAAAAAGAGTTTAATAACAACTTTACTCAAAAATTAATCAAAGTAGATAAGTCTAAAACTAAATTCAGTGATTGGGCCACAGCCGGCATCTACAGGAGTAGAAATAGATTGTATCAATTATATGATATAAAGGCAAACTCTAAGGATCCAAGTGTGATTGAATATGTTAAAAATTATTCAAAAATGTTCAAAAAAGTTTGTACCATAGCAAAGGCCAACTACATTCGGGCAAAGATTGTGAATTCAAAAAATAAAATAAAAGCCACTTGGAACGTCATTAATAAAGAAACTTGTAAAGCAAGGTCTCATGATCGTATACTTGAACTCAAAGTCGATAATGCTTACATCAATGGTGATACGGAAGTGGCAGGCGCGTTTGAAACATTTTTCTCAAAAATTCCACTCATTACATCAAATAAATTAAATTCTTGTAAACATCTTGCCCAGTCTCTTCTTGTGTCGAGTGTAAAAATATGTAATATTCCATTCAATTTTCACTATATTGATTCTGATATAATAATAAAAGCTTTTAGAGAACTTAATATAAAAAAACTGAGGATCTTTGGGGTATCTCCACTGATATATTAAAATCTATAATATCTTCTATCGCGTCTAATTTAGCAATAATATTTAATAAATGCGTTGATGAATGTGTATTTCCAGATTTAATGAAGTACAGTACAATTTTACAGTTATTTAAAACAGGCGATAAAAGTGACCCATCTAATTTTCGGCCTAATATCCATACTACCGGCTCTTAGTAAAATTTTTGAAATAGTTATTTTTAATCAATTGCTGTCACATTTTACAGATAACCAGTTACTTCATAACAAACAATTCGGTTTCACTAAAGGTAGAAATACAACCGACGCGGGAGTTGCACTCATTAAGCATATTTTCGATGCATGGGAGCAGAAACAGGATGCGATAGGTATCTTTTGTGATTTATCGAAAGCTTTCGACTGTGTCGATCACGATACTTTATTATTAAAAATGGAACATTATGGTGTCTCAGACAACTCACTTACCTTATTGAAATCATACCTCACTGGCAGAGTTCAAAAAGTTAATATTAACGGTACTGATTCTTCTGGCGCCCTGTTACTTATGGGGGTGCCCCAGGGTTCAATATTAGGACCTCTTTTATTTCTCATTTATGTAAATGATCTACCTTACTACACCGAAGATCTTTGTGAGATAGTATTATTTGCTGATGACACCTCATTGATTTTTAAAGTTGATAGACATAGAGCAATATTTGACGACGTAAGTAATACTCTCTCTCAAATATTACATTGGTTTACCACTAATAACCTGCTGCTTAATGCAAAAAAAACTAAATGTGTAAAATTCACGATGCCCAATGTGAAGCAGGTTAATACCAGTATCACTATGAACGATGAAATAGTTGAAATAGTTAACTCGACAGTTTTCCTGGGTATTACCTTAGATCATAAATTACAATGGGGTTCTCATATTGCTGCCCTGGCAGGAAGACTTAGCTCAGCTGCCTATGCGGTTAGAAAAATGAGGTCACTTACTGATGTAGAAACGGCAAGATTGGTTTACTTTAGTCACTTTCACAGCGTCATGTCGTATGGTATTTTATTGTGGGGCTCAGCGGCTGACATTGAAATCATTTTTGTTTTACAGAAAAGAGCCATTCGAGCTATTTATAAACTTAAGCCCCGTGATACGCTGAGAGAGTTATTTAAGCAGATTAATATTTTAACTGTAGCTTCACAGTATATTTATGAAAATATCATTTATGTTTATAAAAACTTTGATAAATTCGAAAAAAAAAGTAATACCCATTATTTTAACACAAGAAATAAAAACAAACTTGCTGTTCCAAAACTTAGACTCAATTAAGTTGGTAATTCATTTGTTGGGAAATGTATAAAAATATACAATAAAGTGCCTTTCACTCTAACAGAATTGCCACTACACAAGTTTAAGACAGAAATAAAACAAGGTCTAATGAAAAAAGGTTACTATAAAATTGATGATTATTTTAATGATAAGAATGTGTGGTCATCTTAGTCTGCTCGCCTGCACATGTTATTTCACATTATAAGTAGTTACACTTTTTTATAAAAGGTTATTATTAAAGTCAAAGAATAATTAGATGATAAAACAGCCTGGTTGTAATAAAATTAATTTATATAATTTTTATACTGCTAAGATAGTTTTGAACAGTGTCCTACAGATAACAAACAGCGTTGCGTTAAATAGATCATTAAGTTTTTATTTAAAGTATCTTGAGTGTGTCATGCTCTCTTTATTGTCTCTGCGGTGGTGGCGTGTGCGTCGGGTCGTTACGTTCCCTAAAATATGGTTGAGCGAAGTGAACGGGTGCCGCCTGTGGAGGCTGGTCTGCTCTTGCATACTTAACTTATTGTTAGTATTAATTACTATAGTTTGACTTTGTTTTTCTTAAACAAATTTTGACTTTTATTAGAGTACTGTAGTGGTACTGTATGACATTGTGGAAATTTAACTTATACCAGATGTAAATTTGATATATTAGATTTGTTTATTTGTTTTGTTTTTTTACATGTTGTGGTTGTCTTCTATATTTTTTGTGTTTATTTGTAATGGAAAGGGTCCTGCTATGATAGGGCATTTTCCAATTTTTATTTTTTTGACGCTGTAAGGGAGAAAAGAGCTGGACACTTGCTGAGTTTCTTGCCGGTTCTTCTCAGTGCAAGATCTCCCGCCCAGAGTAGACTTACGAACCGATGGCATAGCGACATTCATAAGAGCTACTTGTAGCCTAAACTGAATAAATGATTTTTGAATTTTGAATTTGAATTTTTTGAAGTTAGTTTCCTCTTTAGTTTTGGAACAAATTCTACATATTTTTGTAATCTGGATTCTATGACTTAGATAAGATTGCAGTAGATCTAAAAAGTTGCCTCTTATCCCATATACTTCAAGCTTTATAAGTACCAACTTGTGATTCACCAAGTCAAATGCCTTTGACATGTCCATATAAAAATTCATATATAGTGCATATATAGTGCAAATACAGGGCTCCTTGAGTCTACTCTGGGATAAATTAAGTTAAGGAATTCGTAAATTGCTAGGTTAATTGACATATTTTTTCGGAATCCTTTCTGTTCATTTGTGAATATATTTTTATTTTCAAAATAGTTATATAAATTATTGTAGATAGCCTTTTCAAATATTTTCGAGAAAATAGGTATTAAAGCTATAAGTCTATAGTTTTTCATATTAAGTTTATTGTCTTTTTTATAAAGTGGTTTGATGATCGTTGTTTTAAGTGTGGACGGAAAGACACCCTGGTCAAAACAAAGTTTAGTGATGTAAGAGAGAACAGAAGCAATTATGTTACAAACGTATTTCAATACCGTTACACAAATATCATCGTAACCGGTGCTTTTAGTGTTTTTTAGGTTTTTAATAATAGTACATATTTCAAAAGGGTCAGTCTATTTTGGTAGCTTGTTGGGTTGGTGAGTAGACTTGAATGATCGTCCATTGCTTTGTATATTCTGGTATGTTAATATGCATTACTGCTATCCTATCTGATATCCCTTCGAACCCAATGATCTGACTGTTAAGGTTTGACTTTATCAGAAATCCTACGCCTCTTTGTCCAGCTACTTCACCTTTATAATACATGACATAGTGGCTCCTCTCTTCTATTCCTTCTTCTATTCTTCTCATCTCACTTATGCCTAAGATGTTCCATTTGATTTTTTCGATAGCTATTTCCAGTTCTTGCAAACTTTCTGGTGTTTTCAGGGTTCGTGTATTTAGTGTACATACGTATAAACTATTTTGTTTTTGTTTCACTTGGATTGCTTTGGTATTCATACTTGTTGGAGGGTGGCAGTCTATTTCCCCCACGGTGACCAGCCGGCTTGGGGTGCGGTTTGTAATTGTTTTTGTTATGTGTTGTGTTGCGTTTATGTTTTTGTTTTTGTTCCGGTTGGGGGCGGCATTTACTAGTTTTTTGGTAGTTCTGTCGTTGAAACGGATCTTTCTCTTGCCGTTTTTGTAAGTATGCTTGATTCAGTCACTTTTCTTGCATTTACGGATGGCTCCATTGATTAGACTTTGTCTTTATTTGTTGAAGGCTTTTTATAAGTTGGAGTGGTAGGTGATCCTGTCTTTTCTCTTTTTCTTTTTTCCCGGTTAGTGTTGTTTGGCTTTTTCACAATTAGTTTGTCATATTTTATTAACAGATCTTTAGTATTTGTAAAAATATTATGATCGGTTGTTAATGACGTTAGTTGTTGACATTGAATGGGCGCCTTTGATTTTCAAAGTAAAACAGTAAATAGTGTTGAATAATTTCGGCGGACTGGTTAGAATCATGATAGCTCAATTGGTAGAGCACCTGACCCAGTATGTCAGAGGGGTGCAGGTTCAAATCCTGCTAGTGGAAATTTTTTCAACATTAGTGTTTAAGCTTTAATAATTATTTACAATTATTTAGCAACTAGAAGCAAATATAAATAAAGTACCTATTTCATTTTAGTTACTCTTCAAGTGACTTGAGCCTTAGAAATATACAATTTAATCTTAATGTTGCAAACACAGTTCGCACCTTTGGTACAACAAAGTAACGAAATAGCCTTATCTGAAATTTCAAGTTAAGTATGCCAATTTGACTCCAATCTAAAAACAACAATTAATTCAAGATTTTAAAGTTTTAAGTAATGATTCAGTAATAAGGAAATAAATGCGAAGAAGTCCTTTCCTGTTAAATACAAGAATCAGAATCAGAATCATTTATTGGCCATATAACAAAACGTTACATCTAGCAAGTCACATGCACATATCAAAATATAAAGGTAAATTGGATTAAAGAATATAAAAATAATTGCAAAAAATGAAATGTCAATAATAAATAAATTGAATTGTATATTTTTGTTTTTTTTTTTAAAACACGTACACACGGCGGCAGATCAACCTACCCAAATCTGTCAAATTTCTACAATCAATTTTGAACTTTATGGTTTGGTTATAGGGATCAATATTCATTGGAGAAATTTGACAGGTTTGGGTAGGTTGATCTGCCGCCGACAGTACATATCAACAGAGAAACATTGTATGAAATTATTGAGCGAATTAATGAATAAAAAAAATAAAAAAACAATTACAATAAAAATTAAATGTCATTAATAAATAGTGTACTAAAGACGTCAAAGTGACGTTATTCAGGGCGTTTTGCCAGTCATTCTACACGTGCAGCCTGTGGATGGAATATACTAAAAAGACTTACAGCGTCCTGCGTATCCAGTATAATAACGCGTTTAGGGCGCTGATGGGGTTGCCGCGATACTGCAGTGCCTCTGGTATGTTTGCGGAAGCGCGCACGGACGATTTTTATGGTGTAATGCGCAAACGTGTTGCATCTTTATGGCGGCAAGTACGCGCCAGCCCCAACAGCATCCTGCAAACTGTTGCAAATAGGTTCGAGGGGGCGATTTTAAGACACTAGACTTCAATCCAGGTCAAGCCCTCGAACCAGGCTGCAAAAAAAAAAAGTTTTTCTGGTACCAAATTAACATAGTTATAAGTCATCATTGTTACTAACAGCTAATATGGAAGATGTACCAACTTATTCCGAAATAAATGATTTATTATTATTATTATAAATAAATTGAATTGAATAAAATTATTTAAACATGTACATACAACAATATAATAATAAATGAAGTTATTGAATGAATGAACATTTATTCTGTCGTAACTGAGTGAAGTATTCCTCAAGATTATAAAACGGATTGCATTCGAAAAAAAATTTTATTTTATGCTTAAAGTTCTAAAATGATAACTCTGTCATTTCTTGTGGCAAGGTGTTGTATAAGGAGATTTTAATGGCTTCCCCTTGCTTTTCAGTTTTCTTTAATCTAGTTCTTGGTATTACTAATTTATTCCTATTTCTTGTGTTCTAAGAGTGGACATCTCTTATTCTCTTTAAAGATGGTTTCTTATCATGGACTTCTATCAGTGAATTATATATATATAGATATATAACTGACATTATCTTATTATGCACAAAATATTTTCTGGCCGATGTACGTCGGTGTTGTCCATTTATAAGTAATTCTAATGGCTCGTTTTTGTAGCCTTAGGACTCTCTGTATCTCACTCGCATTACCCCAAATTGTAATTGTATAATTCAATATGGATTGGATGTACGCAAAGTAAACGGCGATTAATGTTTTTTTATTTATTAATGGTTTCAGTTTTAACAGAACATAATTTGCACTACTTATTTTCTTACAAACCCTATCAATGTGCAGTGAGTGAGTTATTGTATTGTCAACTATATATATCCTAAAAATGTCGTGCTTGTTTTGAAGTTATGCTTATCTATTTTATTATTATTAAATTGTTTTGTGTTATATGTCATCATTATGGTCTTGTTCGTATTTAATATTATTCCATTTACTTCAAACCATGACTTCAGAGTCTCTAAAACATTATCCATCTCTATCTCCATTTGTGAAAACAGACTATCTTTTATGCCTACATGAGTATCATCAGCAAACAAAGTAAATAATGTCGAATCGGGTAAAACATTTGGCAAGTCATTAATATAAATCAGAAATAATACAGGGCCCAGTATAGAAACCTGCGGAACATCTATATCCGTTTCTATAAGTGATGATAGCGTCCCATTAACACTTATTTTTTGTTGCCTGTTTTGTTGGTAACAAAATAAACTGTTGTAACTCTGTTGCACTAACCCAAATATTATACTTTTGGAGGAGTTATAACACCTGTCCCCCGACCGCCTAACCGATCGCGTTGACTACGCGTATAGTTTATGACGTTATCTTGCCACCTCGCACCGCCTATGAAAGCAATATCAAAAACTAAAGGCTATAGCTTTCGATATTGCTTTCATAGGCTGCACGAAACGACAAGATGACGTCATAAACCACACACGAAGTCAAAGCAAATCGGTTAGGCGGTCGGGCCCCTGGGGCGCGCCCGCTCCATGAAGAACAATAGCAGCTTCTGGGTTGGCAACATGCGCATGATATTCTTAATATTTCAAGCAGCCGTGGGCTGTGAGAGCTGTAGTATTACAGAAATTAAATGAAGTAAGTGTGTATATTTGGTGTCAGCAATCAGCTCGCTGGCGTACGAGCGCATGTGCGTGCTGTTCAACATGGCGGCGCTGCAGAGCGCGCTCGCCGCGCAGCAGCCGCTCGACACCGAGGACTCGCTCAAGCTGGCCGCCAAGCTGCTGCAGGTGCGAGCCTCGCTTATACTGCCCTCTCTACACCATACACCTCACACCACACACCACACACCACACCACACCACTTATGTTGAAAGTCTAAATTCAATATGTAACATTTTTATTCAGTTTAGACACAATAAGTACCCGAACAGAGTCCAAGCTTCCTTAGAGCGCGCTGCGACAGGTACACTACCATAGCACGGTTACGTGTGCGTGACCTCTCACCGACGTGTTCACGTACGCGCCGCGAAAGGACAAGCCGGTTTACACCGACACAGCCAGCGAACAATCTCGGTGAGTGTCACACGCATTGTTTCGCGTTGTGATAACTGTCATCGCTCATAAAATATTGTAGTTATTTGAGGTTTTGTTGTGTTTCATCTAAATTAGAGTCATCATCATCAGCTCATTTTTGTCCCCACTGCTGGAGAACGAGCCTTCCCTATGGATGGATAGGGAGAACGGGCCATAAACCACCACGCGGGCCCAGTTCGGTGCGGTGGTTGGTAACGACTGCTAATGCAGCCGGGACCAACGGCTTTACGTGCCTTCCGAAGCATGGAGGAGCTCGAGATGATAAATTTTTGGTCACCCATCCAATGACCGGCCTTTGCGAAAGTTGCTTAACCTCAGCACTCGCAGACCGGGCGCATTAACCACTGCGCCATCGAGCTCCTCAAATTAGAGTGGTTTACTGTAAAAGATGGTTAATTACTGTACAGTGTGTATGAACAATGCTAAACAATGCCTACTTCATATAGTTTCACAAACACTTTGATCTTAAAGCAAACATTATAAATATTGGCACCGAAATCTTAGAACGTGTATAATGACTTGACGTGTTTAATGACGTGTATAACGTGTGAATGACGTGTATGAATGAATGAGTCATTAATAATGACTGTACATTCGATCTGCCATGTGAGTGTTTTCCAATTCAGTATTTAAAAAAGACGTAAGATTAGAATATACTTAAATCTAAAAAATGACACAAAACATGCCATAGATAAAAGAAGAAGAAAAACAATAAAAAGGAAATACTCAGAGTAAGTAATTCATTCCGTGTGTGGTGTCGGGCATCAAGAATTGCACCACCCCTGTAAGGAGCAATGGACGAGTGAAACCACCTGTAACTAGCAAATAGATTTATTGTGCTCAACCTTGCAGCCGTGAGAAATAGGGGAAAAAGAGGGCGAGTGGCGGGCGCGCAGGCCCTTATATGTTGGCGGGCTGTCACTGTTTGCGGGAAATATAGGAACTACTCGCTACTCGTGATACATTGTCTAGTTTGCTTGCAACATAATAGATTTATTTCCCTTTGACGGTGCCAGATGGCGCTAAACATGCGACAACCCCATCTCTTCCCGTGGGTGTCGTAAAAGCCGACTAAGTGACCAATCCAGAGGATGGGCAGCAGCATCTCTCTGAGGTGACCCTCAACCTACTGCGATCGCCAACCCGCCTGCCAAGCGTGGCGATTACGGCAAATACCCCCCATGATGATTTGGGGGAGGCCTTTGTCCAGCAGTGGACTTCTTTTGGCTGAGATGATGATGATGATGAAGTAATTTATACATTTATGAAAAATAAAATAAAATATTTTGTTTTATTTATCTTATCCTCATGTGATAACCCGGTGAATCTGCAAAAATGATGCGGTTGCTTTTTCGACGCTGTCCGCTTCCTCACACGAATTGCATCATGCATGACCAGCCGTACGTATGCAATCGAATATGAGAAACACTTGACTACCTACTTCATTATTTCATATAACTATTTCAAGCCTATTTTAACGACAGTCGGTGATAAGGGTAATGACGATTCGGAAACAAAATAGCAATATATTTATAGATTCACCCAACCCCACCAAAGTAGATATAAGTTTTGCGCGCTATAAGGAAGCTTGGACTCTGTTCCGGTAGTACCTACGAAACGAAAAACTAATTTTGAAAATATAAATATACATTAGGTGTTCATCGCTTTCGTCGTTTTATGTTGGTATATTATTAAGAAAGAGGCATTTTTTACATTTTGACATTGTATGGCTTGATTACACTGACATAAAACTAACAATTGTCGACAGCAAGCGGCGGGCATCTTCGCTTACCTGAAGGCCAACATAATGATGGCGGTGCACCAGGAGACCACGCCCGACCTCAGCCCCGACGTGCTGCACGCGCTGTCGCAGCTCATGCTGGCGCAGGCGCAGGAGGTCATCGCCTACAAGTGCATCAGAGGTCACACAATCGCATCACATCATTGTTGCTTCTTATATTCTAATACAATTCACATATCTTTGAGTTTATCAGTTCCTTTTCGTTTCTATCGGTTCCGTGTTTCCTGTTTGTTTCCGACAACCCAGCCTTACTATTATATTTCTCAATACAGTCCATCGGTATCGTCCGTAACGGGTGTCCAATATACTGTAATGCTGCGTTACTGTTTGAACAAATAAATAAAATATGTAAATGAATGAAACTTTTGCAGTAGGAGCTTCAAATTGGACATACAATATTTTATAATAAAATAGATGTGTTGTTTGATTTTGGTTCGGTTGTTGTCGCGCGCCGCCGCAGACGAGATGAAGGAGAGCATGGTGGCGAAGGTGTGCGCGCAGTGCGACGAGCTGTACACGGACGCGCTGCGCTCGCTGCAGAAGGACGCGCTCAAGCCGCTGTGGGACCGCGACTGGATCCCCACAGTGAGTTCACATTTCAGTATTCATCGTCAATATACATACTTACTTTATTTTATTTTTATGTTATATAGTCCTCTTCACCGGATCCGGTGACGGCGACCCTGCAATGACTGGCAAATCCAAATTTGGTTTTGAAACCCCGATCACACCGTGGGCACAAGAGCCGTCCAGCATGGTTGTATGTGTGCGTGCAGGAGGGCTTTGGGCGACTATCACGTATGCATCGCTTTTCGTCTAGGTCTTTAAGACGACTCTCCTCAAAGCGTTCCGTTCTTTGACGGATCTTCATGCGCCATCGTCGTCGTTCCAGTGCCATTTTTATTTAATTTTAATAATAGGAAGGTTAAAAGCCAACAGCGGTATTTGTACAACTAAGTAGTATCTACAAGCTATTACATAAATAAACACGTTTTTTTTCCTTTCCTTTCTATGGAATATGCCCTAAATGTATTCAAATAAGTTTTTGATGCGCGCGCAGGTGACAGCGAAGCAGATGGCGTTCCGCGGCCTGACTCACTACTACCAGAGTCTGGTGTGCCGCTCCGCCAAAGCCGTGGGCGAGGAGATCGCGCGCCTGCAGGTGGGTGTGCCGCTTCCATTTTATTGTTCGATCATCTAAACACTAGATACACAATCCCACTCTAAATACGCTCAATAAAGTAGTTCCAAATATACTATATATACAACCGTAGTTTTCATATACATACTTGGTTTTCGAATAATACCACAAACACTTTTGATACTCAACCCTGTGGTCTCCAAAAAAGGTTTTTGGGCGGCAATAGTGGTATTAATGACTTCTTTATACGGAATAGTAAAGAGATGTCCGATGCTAGAACATAAGAAGCAATAGGAGTCGCTATCGTTCTTTAAAAAATAAATCAGGTTGGTTTGTTTCATTTTTGTACGATAATAGTAATTTATATGCATGCTACATCAAATACAGGGTTCAACTTAAAATAAAACAAACTTCGAAAAATATATAAACAATTATTAACAAATGGGTTAGGTTTACAAACAAAAAAATTAAGTCTCTCTAATTTCCTTGAAATAAGTTTAATTTATTAAGAACTTGTCTCTTTGAGTTCTGTGTCTTTTCTAAATTTTCCTTCTTGCAGATATAATGCAGCCGCACATCTATATTTTATGGTTTCATTAAATCATAAATATGGTTAAACTGGTCTTTTGTGTGGGCATCTGTTTCAGTGAATTCAAAAAATATTGATTGTTCTCGTTGTTAAATATGATTTGTTATATTTTCTAAGAAGCGTTTTACCACCTCTAATACAGTCTCTTATAACTCGTTCAGATTTACTACATAAAAACATAATCCACCGATATCTTTTGAATCTACTAATTTATAGAAGTATTATTTTTTTTGTTGCCAGTTAATGATTTTTACAATCATCTGGAATGATGAACAGATGAAATACCACAAAATCTGATATGTTTTTATGATCTCAAGACGCAGTCAATGGGGAAAAATGGAAAAAAAGTCTACTGACGGGGCAAATCAATGGGTAAAATGGAATAACCTTTATGGGTTTGTAACATCAGTGAAATTTTCGTCCAATTTTACTAAAAGTTGGTGGCAGTTGTTAGAGTATTTATTTTGATATGTTTCTTGATTCAGGCGGTTTTGAATAAAAGCTTTGCAAAAATTAACTTCATTTTCATTTTCTTGGCGAAAATTACGTGATGTATTATTTATGTTCTGTGTTGGCGAACTATTTTGCAAAACCGGGAATATTTTCCAGTGGGAAGCAGTTTCAGCTTAATTTGCTGTTTAATTCTAAATGTGTCAATATTTTTTATCTACACTAATGTTGTAACATTCTACTTATGTTTCCAATACTTGACTTATAATTACTACTGTTATAGCGCAGACAACAAAACACTCAATTTAAGCAATTTCACATGATGGTATAATATCCACATCGATATCGTAAAATCTCATTATAACATCAATAAAACGCGACCAATTAACCTGGCGAGCCTTATGTCAAAATCCTCATACAAGTTGTATAAAATTTTGATATTAGGCTGGCTTTTGAAAACAGTTGGGTTATACGTGAAAACTTCGTCGAAACTACTAAACTTACATACACAAAACTCTTTGGTAAGATCTTGTGCCAATTAAATAAAAAAAGAACAGCGCGCGCTCGCTCCTGATTGGCCCTGCGCGCGCAGCTGCGCTCTCATTGGTTAGATTTTAATGGCGGTAAGTTCACTGTGACACAGGCTTGTTCTTACTCGGTCACTAAAAGGAACGCTCCGAACTAGTACAATCCGTTAAATGAACTAGTTCAGTATTCTAGTACTATTAGTACGTTATAGTACACTGATTTTATTAGGACACATCGGACGAAATGGAATAAATATTTGACTTCCCTTCATACTTTGCAGGCTTAGGACTGTCATTTTGATAAATTGAACATTTTTCATTAAATATGTAAAACTAAATGACTGAATAAATTGCCTTATTAAAAATCAAATATTTTGTTATAAATACGTACATTTTATTTTTCTTTTTAGATATTTGTATTTTTTTTTAACTTTATTCTATTTAAATTAATGTATTTTATATTCACTTGCATCTGGTACAGTTTAAAATACACACTTTTCACTGTCCAATCCATAAAATACAATCCACCAATCGCGCCAAAACTTCTTCAAAAGCAGGAATACCTAACTATGAATAAGTTTATTAACAAACTTACATAACCTTATACATTGCCGTTTTAAAAACAAATAAAAACATCAAAATCAGTAAATTACCAATGAACATTACATATTATAAGTTTACGCAATCTAAGTTTTATATTTTATCTCGTCAAACAGAAAATTATTTTAAAACAAATCAAATGTCGGGCCGGCATCATTTTGTCCCTGCATTGTAAGTGATTTTAGACCTTAAATTCATTAAAATAATGTACAACTTCGCGGAATACTCGCAAACGCAAGTCGGGATTCACTAGCATTCTAGTTCGTTCATCCTCCATCACGCTCACGCATACGCGTCTCTAATACTCTCTTGCTCAGACACTCGTTCGTACATAATCGTTCTTACTCGGCTCTCGCTCGCGAGGACCCCGAATGTCGCTAAAGAATAATGAACTAAACTGTACTAAAAGACCGATTTGAACAATCGACACAGAATAGTTCGTTCTAGTTCACATGAAGGAATTGCTTCCTAATAGTACATGAACGAGTACGTCACAAGCCTACTGTGACAATACACGTACGCATGAATTTAATGTTTCGCAATGTGTTTTGTTTTTAAAATACAAATTAAAAGTTAAAAATGGACAGCGACGATGATATTTGTACGCCTCCGGATATTCTAGAATTGGCAACAAAAGTAACTCACAATCTTATGCCAGGCTAAATATTCTATGCTCAAGTCCACACTGAGTATCTACAACAATATTGATATCACGAAGTATTCAAAAGTCATAGCGTTCCTGAAACGCAGTTCAGAAGGACACAAGGAAAAAAAGTCCTTGACGTTTACATCAGGTCAAATAAAGATGTTCCTGAAAGATTCACCAGATATTTTGTATCTTTTTGAAAAGGTAAGTGTATTTTAGTTCTGTTATTTAATCTACCTAGTACTTACGTACTACACACGCAAGTTATCTAGATACTCCGTTTAAGCGCTTTGTGTATAAATTAGGTAGTAGGTACCTGTTAGCGATGCGAATGTTATTTATTTGTTTAATTTTATATTTTATTTTTATTTATGTCATTAACGGTAGCTATTTAAAATTAAGTTACGGAAATGTTTGCAATATAGTTAAAGTTTGTAAAAAGGCCGCGCGACGGCGCGGCGATCGCTTACTCGATGTACTTCTATGCTTAGGAGGCGCGCGACGTACGAGGTGCGGGGTTCGATCCTCCCTCCCTTTTGAGACAGTACTGATCACAGCTCCAAGTACAACGCACGGCTCCTATGCTCACAAATTTTTTACTTTGTCAAAGTACCTACATTTTTGGAAATATAAACTCTTTCGGTGCAATTTTGGATTTTCACTCGAAATACTTTCACCGCGACCCCTACAAGTGGTCCATCGAGACGGATCTTCATGTTTAATACTCCGCCAGCGAAGAAAACCATGGTGAACACCCGCAGTACTACGAGTAAGCAGCTGGACATCGAGAGACAGAAGGAACTTCAAGCAAAGTCACTAATGGATACCAGAGCACAGGAAACGCCACAGCCTACACCTGCAACAAAAAATGATGAGTACAAGATGAACAAATTATGTGCCGGTAGTGTTGTGAAATCGGAACGATATATTTGTGACAAACCGAATTCGCATGCATCGCGCCACTCGAAGAAATCTTCATCGTCTTCTATTCACGCACAGAAGAAAAAGCTGGAATTAGAGGCAGCTAAGGCGAAAGCACGCATTGAAATGGAGCTGATTGACAAGAAATTGGCGGCAGACCTCGCCGAACTTGATGAAGAATACAGTCCACCATCGGAAACATCGGAGCAGAAACTTGGTGCTGGAAGTGATATAGACAGGTGGGTGGAGCGCAGTCAACAGGAGCTGGAGCTGCAGCATGCTACTATGCTTGGAAAAGACAAGAGCAAGCCGCACACGTCGGGTTTCGCCGACTCAGATGGTCCAGTTCAACAGCTAGCGGCCGCACTTAAAGATATGGTCACCTCCTCCACTAACCAGCAGAATAATAATCTTTTAAGTCGTCTTAGTACACCTAGAGATCTACCTACTTTCTACGGAGAACCAATGCAATGGCTGCAGTTTAAACACGCATATGAAGAATCAACCGAAGTGTGTACATTTACTGAGAAAGAAAACCTTTGGCGGTTACGCAAGTGTTTACGTGGTCCCGCTCATGATGCTGTAGCAGCCTTACTTATGAGTGGTACGTCACCTGCAGTCGTGATGTCAACTTTGGAGCTACAGTTCGGGAACGCCGAAGTCATATTATCACGCATCATGATCGACATAAAGAAGATGTGTAACCTATCACCTGATTACCAGCGAGAAATAGTACCATTCTCCATTAAAGTAAAGAACTATGTGGCGGCGGTACGAGCACTTGGCCATGAAGAGTACTTACAAGGCATGGGGGTAGCTTCTATTGTATTGTCCAAGTTACCTACTAACCTGGTCTCCAAGTGGGCAGACTACAGTTACCCGCTCATCTCCGTCGGCTCGCCTAAGTCAAGATTGGATTTGCTATCAGATTTCCTCACTGAAGAAGCCGTGAAGATATCTACATGCAGTGCTACTTTGTTGCAACCGAAGACAGACTCTAATTTTAAACGTAAACAATATGATAACGTGAACAATACACATACAGTTTTAGTGCAAAACGAACAAAGTGACGCGAGGTGCCGTTATTGTCGTACGTCTAATCACAAGTTAACTGAGTGTAAAAGGTTTAAAAAATCGATGCGCAAAGACAGATGGCTACACGTTAAGCGGTTCGGTATTTGCTATAAGTGTTTACTAACGCATCACCGTAGGGAAACGTGTCCCGCTCCTAACTGCGATGTTGACAATTGTGGGCAGCCTCATCACCGTTTGTTGCACTACATACCGCGACAGGACCCTAGTGTATCTGTGCCCGTGTTTAAAACTGAAATTCCATCTGAAACAGTAACTAATGTAAACTTTAGCGGCTCCGTATTGTTAAAAGTCATGCCTATAGACATTCGCGGACCGAACGGAATCGTAAGTGCTACTGCTCTGCTTGACGACGGGTCAACTGTCTCGCTAATAAGCTCCGCCCTAGCCGCACAGGTGGGGCTGAGCGGCCGGCGGGAGTCTCTTCGTGTGCGTGGTGCATGGAACAATACTACACTGGTATGCGAATCTCAGATTGTAAACTTAACTCTAAGCGGTGTTGATAATTCTTTGTTTACTATTAATGCACGCGTTGTAGATGATCTTAATTTGCCTAAGCAAAATTTAACTTCTATTAATTGTAAAAACTTTAAACACTTACATAACATTTGCCATAACTTTTGTAGTGAACAATTGAAACCTCAAGTTTTAATTGGACAAGACAATTACCATCTTCTCTTACCTTTGGAAACTAGGGTGGGTAGCTCAAATGAACCCTGTGCCACCCGAACTCCTCTGGGTTGGTGCCTGCATGGAAGGGTACCTGCCCACTTACCTGGCCCCATACGTCACTCCGCACTGTTTGTTACTAGTGACGACATGGAAACTGAAAGTATTCTACGTGAGCTTCATGAAGATGTACGGAGGTCGTTCTCTATTGAGTCAATGGGCGTATCAGCTAAACCTAGACAGAACTCGGAAGACTTGCGCGCTGAGAGCATCCTAGAACGAACGTCCACTCTTATTGATGGTCAATGGCATGTTGGCTTACCGTGGAAGGATGAGAGATGTGTGATGCCAGATTCATTCCCAACTGCTATCTCTAGACTCAAGGGAGTGGAAAAGAAGATGAAGAAAAATAACGAGTATGCACAGAGGTACACAGAACGCATACAACATTTATTTGAGAACAAATACGCAAAGAAATTAAGTAACTTAGATGTTACACCTAGAACATGGTATTTGCCACACTTCGGAGTCGACAACCCGAATAAGAAAAAATTAAGGTTGGTTTTTGACGCAGCGGCTAAGACTAGCGGCGTGTCACTTAATGATTATTTACTAAAAGGGCCCGATCTACTCACTTCTTTATTCGGCATAATGTTGAGATTTAGAGAAAACCGAATAGCCGTTTCTGGCGACATAAAAGATATGTTCCTCAGGGTTAAGATAATACCAGAAGACCAAAATGCCTTCCGATTTATATACAGCGAAGAACCTGGACAGATTTGTACATATGTCATGACCTCGTTAATCTTTGGTGCCAATTGTTCGCCTTTCGTTGCTCAATATATAAAAAATAAAAATGCAAAGCGGTTTGAGACGTCTATGCCTTCTGCAGCAGCTGCTATATATACTCAACATTACATGGATGACTACATAGACAGTTTACCCGATGAACAAACTGCAATAAAATTAGTCCATGACGTCATATCCATTCATAAGGAGGGCGGTTTCGAAATACGCAACTTCACCAGCAATAGTAAAAGCGTATTGGATAGTCTTCCGAAAGACAAACTTGGCGAGGCAGCAGTACACTTTAAAATCGGACAACAGTATGAGGGCGAACGCACGCTGGGTTTAATATGGGATCCAAGCGACGATACATTGAGATTCGACGTGTCTTTTAAACGTATTCCGGAGAATATAATTAATGGAACACAAAGGCCTACTAAAAGGGACATGCTAAGTGTCATAATGTCAATATTTGACGTATACGGCTTCCTATCACCATATACTGTAAGCGGGAAAATCATATTGCAAGAAACCTGGAAATTAAAAATCAGCTGGGACGATTACGTAACCGACACAATATTTGCTAAGTGGTGTAAATGGATCACACTACTACAAACGTTACGTCACGTGCGCCTGCCCAGATACTATGCGAATGCAACAGCGAATGCAAGCACGAGCGAGACAGATAGTAATGCAAAACCGGTTCCCATTCTGCCTGCCGCGCAGCCACAGCGCGGAGCTCCCGTAGCTACGATAACAGCTGATGGTTATAGACGCCTACAGTTGCATATATTTACGGATGCATCTACGAAGGCGACGTGCGCCGTCGCGTATTGGCGTTGGCTATGCAATAATGATTGTGTACAAGTAGCATTTATATCAAGTCGATGCCGCGTCGCGCCTGTCAAGCCCGTATCAGTACCGCGCTTAGAGCTACAGGCTGCTGTGTTGGGTGCTAGACTGGCTGAAAGTATAATAAAAGAACATAAAATGAAACCTATAAAAAAAATATTTTGGTGCGATTCCAGCACAGTACTGGCATGGATTCGTAACGACGCGCGCAACTATAAACAATATGTCGCGCATCGTCTTGGCGAAATAGACGAACTTACAGATATAAATGAGTGGAGATACATACCAACGAAGCTTAACGTAGCCGATGTCGCTACTAGAGAATCCTACGATTGTTCCATTTTAGAAAAAGAATGGACACATGGACCTACCTTTCTGCGCAGCGATGAAAACCAGTGGCCCAGCGACTTGAAGTTTGTCGATTCTGAAAGAAAAGAAATAGAATTAGAAATGGCATACGTAAACACTACACATATAGAAAACAGAGTAGCTAACTTACCTGTACCTGACGTCACTAGATTTTCTTCTTGGCTTCGCTTACTTCGGGTGACTTCCGTTGTACTGAAATATATAAATAAATGTAAGAAGCTAAATTACGAATGTGATAATATTATGGAGAGGGCTGAAGTACTATTACTGAAGCAGTCACAAGCGCTGTCATTTGCCAAGGAAATAATGGAAATAAAAAACAATAGATGTGTATCAAAAACCAGTAAAATACTTACCTTATCGCCTTACCTTGACGAACATGAAGTCCTGCGCATTGGTGGCCGCATTGGTGCTGCAGCTGGAGTACTGCCGGAAACAAAGAACCCTATAATATTAGATGGGAGCAGTTACATAGCTAGATTGATAGTTCGATATTATCACCACTACTATGCTCACGGTAACCAGGAGACGGTAGTAAACGAAGTAAGGCAAAAGTACTGGATAACAAGATTGAGACCTGTAGTTAAAACCATAGCATCTCAATGCATGACGTGTAGAATAAAGAAGAGTAAACCGGAAGTACCAAGAATGGGTGACTTACCCGACGCACGGATGGCCCATCACCAACGTCCCTTCACATACTGCGGCGTAGACCTCTTTGGCCCTATGGAAGTCACAGTGGGAAGACGGAGAGAAAAGAGATACGGCGTTCTGTTTACTTGTTTAACCGTGCGAGCCATCCACCTAGAAGTTGTGGTTACACTTACCTCCGACTCCTTTATAATGGCACTAAGACGGATGGCAGCGAGACGCGGCTGGCCTCAGTATTTATACTCGGACAACGGAACAAATCTGAGAGGAGCAGATGCGGAATTGAAAAGATCAATTCAATGTTTAGATGAAGAGGTCCTGAAAAACGAAGCTTTGAACCACGGCACTATATGGAAATTTATACCACCTGTGAGTCCACATTGGGGTGGCGCCTGGGAGAGGCTTATTAGGAGTGTGAAGAACAGCTTGAAAGTTGTACTGAAAGAACGCGCTCCAAAAGACGAGACTTTAAACACGCTCCTAGCTGAAATAGAAAACATAGTCAACAGTCGGCCATTGACTCATGTCTCTGTAGACCATAACGACCCTGAAACCTTAACCCCTAATCACTTCCTGGTGGGTTCATCTTCCAGTTTACCCCACATTGGAAGTTTTGATGATTCGGATTTGTACTTGCGAAAGCAATGGCGAATTTCACAAAGGCTGGCAGATATGTACTGGCGCAGATGGATAAAAGAAATTTTACCAGACATGCTGCCGCGCACTAAATGGCAAAAAGAAGAGCGAAAGTTACAAGTGGGCGATCTAGTACTAGTGGTAGACCCAGATAGTCCCCGCAACATGTGGCCGAAAGGTTTAGTACAGGAAGTACTCCCCGGCAAAGACGGCCGAGTACGAATGGCTAAAATAAAAACAAAAACAGGTGTTCTTACTAGATCTATTACGCGCATCGCTCGAATTCCAATTGATGAATAGTGCTGCTGAGGCAGCACTAGGGTGGGGCATGTTAGCGATGCGAATGTTATTTATTTGTTTAATTTTATATTTTATTTTTATTTATGTCATTAACGGTAGCTATTTAAAATTAAGTTACGGAAATGTTTGCAATATAGTTAAAGTTTGTAAAAAGGCCGCGCGACGGCGCGGCGATCGCTTACTCGATGTACTTCTATGCTTAGGAGGCGCGCGACGTACGAGGTGCGGGGTTCGATCCTCCCTCCCTTTTGAGACAGTACTGATCACAGCTCCAAGTACAACGCACGGCTCCTATGCTCACAAATTTTTTACTTTGTCAAAGTACCTACATTTTTGGAAATATAAACTCTTTCGGTGCAATTTTGGATTTTCACTCGAAATACTTTCACCGTGACCCCTACAGTACCTACACTTTACTATTTCATAAATCATAGTTTTTGCCTTGGCTATGTACCTCAAGCATTATTATCTTATTAGCTTATTAGTCGGCTGGGAGGCTGGATTGTAGTAGGACGGTTGAGCAAACTCTGATTCGTCGATAACACAGTTCATCTTGGATCTTCAAAATAAAGACGCAGTCGTATTCCTTACAGTCACTTTAATGTTATTTTAATATCACAATTACAATATTTAGAAATAGTTGCCCGATGCAAATGGATTATAGAAACGAAGTGAGTTCTGCGCGTGCGTACTCTCCGGCCGCTACCGTTCAAAAATGTTCAGTCCGTTGTTGCGCCAACTGACGTTGACGTTCCGCGTACCATAGAGCACAGGCTGCGCAGACCACACTCAAGTATAGACTATACTTGTCGTTTCTAAGCGATGCTAGCGCCATGTCTCCGACATATCGTTTATTGTTACAGGTTGCACTAATCTTCGGCATAATAGGGGCATGCCGAAAGCAAGAGCTATACAACATCCAGTTCGATGAAGTCTCTAACATAGACGACAGTACAATCATGGTGAAAGTTTCGAAAACAAAAACGAAAATAGATCGTTCTTTCGTTGTGACGGGCAACTGCTATGCCGTATGTAAAAAATACATGGAACTTCGACCCACCCCCTGTCGAAACCCTGCCTTTTTCTTGAGCTATACATCGGGGAAGTGCGTCGATCAAAGAACTGGTATTAATAAATTTGGTGCTCTGGGAAAAACTATCGCAAGTTTTTTGAATCTGCCTAACCCAGCGTTGTACACGGCGCACCTCGGCGACCCTTCTCATAGATAGCGGTGGTGATTTGACCGCACTGAAACGACACGGGGGGTGGAAGTCTTCTACTGTGGCTGAAAGCTACATTGATGAGTCTTTAATGAATAAAATTCAAGTCTCAAATACGATCTTGAACAGTATAGAAAACAAGACGAATGAAGTAATTATAAATATTCCAACTCCGTCTACGAGCTCTACTGCTTGCCCCGCGACCGCTACAGCTGCTGGATCAATAATTAACATTGACTTTCAAAATTGTACCATCCAAAATTTCAACAATTATTATAAATAAACTATTGTCAGCTTTTACTCTTGTTGTTTGACTAATTGCATTAGTGACGATAAAGTAGTGTATGCAACTGCATATAACACGGGTATTAAAACACTCGTTACTATTATGAAACTCGCTGCGCTCGTTTCATAAACTCACACTCGTGTTTTAATACCCTTCATTATATGACAGTTGCATAAACTACTATTTATATGCTGCTGTAAATTGACGTGTGTTGTACAATTATTATGTCCGCCTTGACTTCTAACTTTCCCAAAAAACAATTCTATGTGGTCCTGGCTGAATTTATACATAGATAAATGACGTAAAGCATTGGTTTCTATCAATTCTGCATATAATTTTACGAGACTATTTATGTTTATTTATAACAAGAAGTCCTACGATTCCTGTATTAACACTACATTTGTGCAACGGTATTATTTTACTATCGTAAACAACGCTCTAATTACTCACGTTTTAAGTAAAAGTAAATATTTTTTTCCGTCAACACAAAATGATAATATTTCCGTAGGATATTTTTGCTCAGTGGTTTGCTGAATCCAAAGTCATACAAATTTCTCATGTTCATCACATCAAATAGATTATTTATTAATTTTATATACTTGACTGTCGCTTCCGAATCAAAAAACTTATTTATTTTTATGTGTTGGTCACAAAATTCGATAACCTTAGCGACACTATCACTGAGTAACTGAGTGGCCAGCTTACCTTCATGACCTGCTTCCGAAACTGCCCATGACGAACAGTTAGTTTGTTTGCCAAATGTAAACTAAGTATTTTCTTTTTGAAGATTATGCAGAGCAACTACAAGTTTCCATTTTATAGCGCAGTCATTGCCATCATAGATGTTTTTTTTTTATTCGAATAAGTTTTGGACCAACTTGACCATATGACAGGCGTCTAAAAAAACTGCAACTTGCTCATTACCACCGCACGGGTGAGGAAATTAAGTTTTCATTATTTCATGGTCATCAAGATTGCAACCCAGTGTCTTCATGCAATTTATATTAGATATGCATCCATCAAAAGTCACGGAAACTATTTTAACTCCGTGACATTTCTGAAGAGCAATCCTTATAAAGTTTGCCTTCACTTTTCCTATAAGGCTTTGTATAAAAATACGCGACTGGCAGTTTCAGGATTGATCTAAAGACACATAGATTCAGGATTGATCTAAAGACACATAGATTCAGGATTGATCTAACTAAAGACACATAGATTCAGGATTGATCTAAAGACACATAGACTTGACTAGCAACAATATCTGAAATGAAATAAAAATGAAATGAAAAAAATTAAAAAATGAAATGAAAATCTGAATCAGTAGAATCAATTCCCATATCTACTAAGACATCATACTTCGTGCCGGTCCATAGTTTTTGCTTTCGTATGGACATTTCATCAATCGCCATGGAACACAAAAAAGGTTTTGTCGATGTTTTTGCTTTGTCAGCTAATTTGGACATTGCTTCTTCCGTAAAACCAGGCTGAGCGTCGACGTTTTGATACCATTTGAACAATGTGTTAGGGCGCGGTAAACGTTTGTTAAAAACGCTTCTTAGATACTTATCAGCCGCGGATGAATAGAAGTTTACTGTCAGTGCGAATTTACGAGTTGCTGGTGGATACTTAGAGAGGGACTTTTTTTTTTCACCGTTCAAATGGACAAAAAATTCGATTCATCTGTATTTTGTTGTAAATCTTCACAGAGACCTTCATCTAATAAGTGCTTCTTTTTTAATTCTTTAATAAGTAAAAGTTTTTAAACTGTGATTACACTTTTGGAGTCGTCTATTTTGCTGCTGTAATTTTTTGATCAAGTTAGTTTTTAGGTGTATATTTCTATTATATTCGCGATGGGTTTTTTTATAAAATGATGTTTTCGGCGTATTTAAAACGTCCTTCGATATTGCAACTTTCGATATAACGTACTTTTCGATGTGGCGTACTGTAGATGCAGCAACCAATCGACACACCGTTGTCGATATCGCGACATAACATTCGATATGGCAACTTTCGATATTACGTATGTAACCCCATACACTGATATAGACACCTATCTGAAACTTATATTATTTATATCTATATAAAACACCCTTCTTTTTGAATCGGTATGTTAAAATTACAAATAACTTTTGAACTTAATATTAATTTAATAAACAAAAAATATATAAATAAGTCTTTATATAAACAGAGCGACTCCATTAATACAAACATTACTCTGTTCCAAGTTGGTCAAGTAGGCTTTTATGTGTATCTCTGTCTTACTAACACAAATAACGAATAGCAAGAAGAAACAGTTGCAGGCACGGATTATTGCAAAATTTAAATGCAAATTATGAAATTAAGGTTGTTTTAGCATATTATTGACTTTCAATTTCAATTTATCTATAGTAAAATTATGTAAAACTTGATACTTATTAAAAATATGATATTCCATCTTTTTTTTTTTCACTCTTGGAATTGTTTTGGCACATTTTGACAGCGCATTTAGGCATCGTTACGTAAGCCGGTCAAATGACTACTGAGAGCGAGGTAACGCTCACGCTCGGATCGGAGCATTAGTTCGAGGGGTCACTTCGAGAGCGCTAATGCTGTATCTAGCGTTCGGACGATCGAAGATTTTATTAATAGTCGTCTCCGAATCGAATCCGATCAGAAGTAATATTGCCGGCACAAGTTTTCTTTAAATCTTTTCGCAAGAACAGCGGCGCAAGCGTCGTTAAGTCGGGGCATAGAAAAAAACTTCCGTGGTTCCGGGCGATCTTCGTCTCCGAAGACGGTCGGTCGGTCGGTTTCTTCTATTTTTCAATAGAAGATCGCGTCGGACTCCGCGGAAGAGCGCTATATACGGGATGTCTCGTCGGGCAGGTGGCGGTGGAGCAGCTGAAGGCGGCGACGGCGCGGCTGACGGCCGGCGCGCTCACGGAGGCGGCGGCGCGGGCGGCGCGGAACCTGCAGGCCGCCACGCGCGACAACGACTTCATCTACCACGAGCGCGTGCCGCCCGCCGCCGCGCTGGAGCCCGTGCCGCGGCTGCCCGTGGCGCAGCCGCTGCCGCCGCCGGCCGCGCCCGCCGCCCGCGACCTGCTGGCCGCGCTCGTGCCGCACCAGGTGCACCAGGCCGAGACCGCGGCGCGCGCGCGGCTGGCGGACGCCACCGGCGCCGGCGTGGCGCGCCTGCGCGAGGCCACGCAGCTGCTCAACGGCACGCTGGCGTCGCTGGCGCTGCCCGCCTCGCTGGAGCGCGGGCCGCCGGGCGCGCTGCCGGCGGCGCTGCGGGCCAAGGCCGACGCCGTGCGCGCGCAGGGCGGGCTGGCCGCGCTCGACCGGCTCATGGCGGACCTGCCCGACCTGCTGCAGCGCAACCAGGTGCGAGCGTCCGCCGACCCCGCGCCGAGCTCGCGCCGGGGGCCGCGCTGACCGTCCGTGTGTGCGTGTGTGCGCAGGAGATCCTGGACGAGGCGGAGCGTCTGCTGCGTGAGGAGGCGTCGTCGGACGCGTCGCTGCGCGCGCAGTTCGGCGCTCGCTGGGCGCGCACGCCCTCCGCGCGGCTCACCGACGCCTTCCGCGCCAACGCCGACAAGTACCGCCAGATCCTCGACAACGCCGTGCGCGCCGACGCCATCGTCAAGCAGAAGTACAACCAGCACAAGGAGGTATGTCGCCCGAAATGAAATTTAAATTTCATATTATTGAAAATAATAATTTATTTCATTTATTTCAGAAACGAACAGTCAGTATACAATAGTGTATAACATGATTCTATCACCTTTAGTTTCCTTAAGGGTGGGCCGACCAAAAAATGCCAAAAATGCAGTTACGGTTAAGTAAATATAATTGAAAATACTATCGTATTAAATGAACAAAATATATATTTAGTATCATAGGGAACGTGTTTACAATTTGTCAGAACCATAAATTCATAACACGCTATAGTTTTTTCTACAATACCATTTAAAGTTGGGCAAAAATCATGAAAACGAGTGGCGGCGTTTAGTAGATTTCTTATAGTTTATCTAAATTATTGTACCTCTGATTTTGCCTAAACAATCATCAATGGATAAACTACAAATTGCTAGACTACATTTTTGATTCATCACGTGGTTATTTAAATAAAATTTTTTTATTAAGCACCTTCAATTCCCCATACAAAATTAGTATGGCCGCGCGGCATCAAATAAATATAAATATCAAATAAAACATATGACACTTGTCACTTACGAACGGCGCACCCTTAACTAACTTATTTATGAATAACACATAAGGCTAAAAAAAATTAAAATAATAATATTGCAAATAATGTATATTAAAGTCGTTTTGAACGCCTAGCCGACGTAGTCCCACGGAATAGGCGCGACAGTAGTCTACTATGTCGACCTCAAGCTAAGACAGCACTTATGCGCAAAAGTGTCTATTGCATGGCTCCAGATATTTATAATAAAATACCCAAGTGCTGGAAGGAAATGTCTCTATTGAAATTTAAGCATAAACTTCGAATTTTATTAGTAGGTAAAGCATATTATAGTGTAAGTGAATTTCTGAATGAGAAACAATTAATAATTGATTAATAAAAAATAAAAATAATTATCTTAATAATATAATTAATTCGAATTTATAACAATTAATAATTTAATTATATTTACGTATTTTTGCATGCCTAGTGGTAAAATATGGCTGAATTAATTTAATTTTAATGTACCACCAATCATGTACCCATATTTGCAAATAAAAATATCTTTATCTTTAAAACTGACGTGTGCGGCGCGTTCCCGTGCCCGCAGAATATGAGCCTGCTGGGGGGCAGCGAGGGTGCGCTGAGTGCGGGCGTGCCGGCCGCGCCCGCCGCCGCGCGCGACGACGACGCCGCGCTGGGGGACCTGCGCGCGCTCATGGCTGAGGTACGCGCGCCGACCAAACTCATCCCGCGGGGAACTACTGCCTCTAAGCTACAACCCGCGGGGGTACGTGGGGTTGGCGCAGATGTCGTTGACCGACCCACTAAAAACCCCCCTGAAAACCATCAGGACCGAACGGGCCTCGCGTAACCTGTCATAGATAGCGTACGCGCTGTGGCCCCAGCTAGCGCAGCATCCGTGAGCCCGGCAGTCATGCCTCGGAGGCCTTTTCGCCCTACGAAGGGCTTCCTCCTCCGGGACGCGCGCCGACCCCGCTCCGACCTCACGCGACTTTCTCGAGGGCATTCGAAAGTTCATATGTCAACGCTTACGTCCGTCCCTCGGCGTACGTCCACGTCGCGCTAATGCGTCCGGTGGCGCAGGTGGAGTCGCTGAAGGCGGAGCGCGACGCGCTGGAGGCGCAGCTGAAGGAGGCGTCGCTGGACCTGCGCGCCGCGTTCCTCAGTGCGCTGGCCGCCGCCGGCGCCGTGGACGAGCCCGCGCTGTCCGCGCCCGCGCTCGCCGCCACGCTGCAGCCGCTGCAGCAGCGAGTGCAGGTACCAAAGTCACCCGCCAGCCCGTGCAGGTACCGCCGCCCGCATAAACCCTGTCTTCACAACTGTGCAGTTCAATATTATTCGTGTTACAAACCTACATTTAAAAGTGTTCAGCTGTTTAAGCAGACTGTGTTTACATTTATTTTATTTTATTTAAAAGATTATGTTGTTGAGATGTATAGTGGCTTCTCCTGCTTTGTTTTATTCGATGAGTACACGATCACTTTTGTGAAACGATAACTACTTACGCTGGGTGACACTTTAAAACGCATACTGTTTATTGTCATAATTTCGATTGCCATACATCATAAGGTATAAAAATTAAAAAGCATAATATTTTTTGGCATAATACTTTATTATGCATAAACATAATAACGCAGAATTGTTAAAAGGCATAATGTAAAAAATCATAATCGTTAAAATCTCTATTTTTGTTTGACATAATTTTATTAAGCATACTTTAAAACGCATAACTTTACTATGCATAACTATTAACATTCATAATTTTGTTTTGACATAACTAATCTTGAGTTGTTTTAAGGGGTGTATTTCATTTCAGACAAATGAACAAATTTCAAAGGATATAAAGTTCATTGGATATAATTTTTACTTGGTCTAAATACACTTCTTATAACAACATTACGTATATTATTCACTTGCTATAATTTTACTAAGTTAAATTGTGTATTTTTTAAATATAAATAGCATTTTAACCTTAATTTGATTTAAAATATAGTCCTAAAAAGTTAATACGTTGTGTTTTTAATAATGTTGTGCTACAAAAGTCAGTGACAGAAACGAATCGCTGCAAATCCGACTCCACGTAGTCTTGTCTGTCCTACCCCTAGAGTGTAATTTAGAAGCGCGTAGGCGCGGAGGGGCGAGGCGGCCCGCGAGCTGAGGAGCAGGTGGTTTTAACGCTCGCCGGCCAGCCTCAGCTGCGGTGGAGAGCGAAAACCATCTGCGACGATAAGCTCGCGTGGGAACGCCGGAGCCGTGACAGAAACCATGCCTGCTGCATGTTGCATGCTTGTTTGCATGGTTCATGCTTGCTTGCATGCTGCTAGCTTGCTTGCCTGCTGCTTGCTTGCTTGCATGCTTCATGCTTGCTTGCATGCTGCTTGCTTGCTTGCATGCTGCTTGCATGCCGCATGCTCGTTAGCTGCATGCTTGCTGCATGCATGCATAATAAGGTGTATGATAAAATGTATGCCTTTTAAATGTTATGGCAAATTTAAATTATGCCTTTTGTTAATTATGATTAATACAATTATGCCTTACAGATTTCGGCCATATGATGATATGCGTTATGAAGTTATGCTATAAAGACTTATGGCAAGTGACGATTATGGCCATGAACATTATGCATTTTTAGTTTATGTCTAAAAACGTTATGCGTTTCAATAGGTAACCCTTACGCTGGCAGAATAGGCATTTTGACTAGATTCTGAAATTATCTTATTTTGTTTATTTATGCTTTTTATACAAATTGTAATAATATTTCTGGTTACATATACCTAATTCATTGAAAAACAACATTAAAGTTTTTGTTTTAAATAAAACCGCCAAAACACTACTTCCACGCAGATGCCGATCACATGACATATTTATGATGTCGGAAGCAAGTAAACAAGCTTATCGTGATGCTTGTTGGCGTTGTGCATGCAATAAACTTTATTATATTTCAAATAAAAAAAATAGTTTATAAATGGTATGCAGTCCCACAATGTACAATCTATAAAAAATTTGAAAATGCAATTATTATTACTATAAGAATATTGTGTAACTGCAAGCAAGCTTTTACGCTACTGTAACGAATTATTTCGTTAGCAGGGCAAAAATGATTCAATGCAATAAACGCATTCCTATAACGCGGTCGATTTATCATTTTATCACAGCATTTCCCGACGTTGTTTATCATCCCCTTAGCACAGCATCAGAATAGTATTACTGTACGGGATAATCCCTACATTTGGTCCTTCGAACACTTGACCCAGCGCGCGGTAAAGTCAAAAGCAGGACTATCGGTTACGATATTCGATTACGTTCGATTTATTAGTTTGCGATTCCTGAGACTTTTCGCATCATCAGTGAACTTTAGACTTTGTAATTTTGTGTACACGAAGACAATTTTGTGTGACGAGCTAATCGGCACGTCGCGGCAGCAGCAAGCACGCAGCAACAGCACCAGATCCCGCATCAGCAGCAGTAGCGTTCGGTTTGCAGCAACCTACAAGTAAGATCTTTCCATTATCTTTACTTGCTTATTTCAATCATGGCACAAACATTTGAATCTGTATTTATCGTCAAGCTAATATTATCGTTCAGCTGGAGAAGATCGAAGCAAACTTCCGAAAGGACAGTGCGAGCAGGAAAACCCAGGATTATTTAGAGAAGTGTTTACAAGCTTGAGATAATTTATGGGGGGAATTCCACCAAAATAACTCGGATGTGCAAGAATATGAAAATAAAACCTACGAGTACTTTGTGAAGGAAATTTATCAGCGAACAAAAGAGTCTTATGAAGCTACCAGAGCAAAAATGTCTACATGTAAACCTATTTCATCATCTCCATTGCCCGTTTCTGGGGAGAAAAAAGACATCTTCTCACAATTATAATTTTCTATCCCGTCCACGGGTAAAGAGCACAAAGCCACGCAGCCAGGCGAAGCTGCAGACGAGCTTCTGTTTCAACAAAAAATCAATTTTAGAGCTTTTATGAGACTGTTACAGGGTATCAGTATTTAATATGTCCAGAACACTAATTACAACACGTAATTAGGATCACCATAGTTTATTCAGCTATGTAGCCTGACACAAAGTAATCTGTCATATACTTAATTAACTACCCCCAACATTGTTAACATTATTGATGATAATAAAATAACAAGTACCACCCAAGTACTATATACTATTGATGATTTAGAAGATAGATAGGAGATTGAAGATGAGCTTAGAAACATACAGAGAAAATGGCAGATAATTGAGGAAACCCATTTAAAAGTAGATAACATCTTGCAAGGTTGGGACGACGTAGTATACGATAGTGAGTATTCTCAAAGTTATGTTCAACGGCTCATTTACAGCATTCAACCCCTCAAATTGAAATACCAGTTTTTTATGGGAAACTACACCCATTGGCCTACATTTTTTGATTTATTTAGTGAGGCTATTCATAACAATTCGGTCAATCAAGTCGGTTCTCCTGTACGGATGCGAGACATGGCTCATCAAAAACGAAATAACCAGTCGGCTCCAGGTGTTCGTCAACAAGTGTCTGCGACGTATACTAGGGATTTACTGGCCACGAACCATCTCTAATGTAAGGCTGTGGGAGATGACTGAGCAACAACCCATCGACAAGGAGATCCTGACAAGGAAATGGCGCTGGATTGGACATGTGTTGCGGAGACCTGACAACCATCTATCCAGGCAAGGGTTAACGTGGCAAGCGTATGGAAAAAGAAGGCCGGGCCGCCCCCGTACCACCTGGAGGCGTTCAGTTGAAAAGGAGGCTGCATCAGCTGATATCGGCTAGAGGGACCTGGAGGTTGCCGCACAAGATCGACAGCAGTGGAAATCTCTTCTTCGAGCCTTATGTCCCTGATGAGGGATAACAGGATTGCATCATCATCATCATTCATAACAATAAATACCTAAACAAGGCTCAAAAAATGCAGCACCTCGAGGGTAAGGTGAAGCGGAGCGCCTCATACAGCATCCGCACGTGTCTGCTGAGAACTATGATACGGCATGCGATATTGTAACACACCGCTACCACAACCCCCAGTTACCAAATGTGCAGAAGCAATCATCATTCGAACTTAAGCGTTTGTATGACGTCAATACAGAAAGCATACACCCTATCCATAACCTGGGAGTGGATACTAACACATGGGATCCGCTTCTAGTGCATCTGCTAGCGAAGAAGCTCGACAGTAACACCTTCAGTGACTACGACATAAGAGTTCATGTCTTTTGCAGAATCTATTCATCATATCATTCTATCAGAGATCAGAGATCGAGATTGGTATCATACAAGCAAAACAATCAACTTCTGGTTCAAGTTCCTAAAGCGTTCTATAAGCAAGCCTAAAAATCATGGTTACCCTATGTTTAAAAATTATCAGGTTACTGCCACATGTTCGTCGATATGTCCATTGTGCAATCAAAATCATGATTTGTATCAGTGTAAAAAGTTCCTAAATCAGTCGCCGGAAAACATAATGAGAATAATTGCGAATTTAAAAATTTGTATGAATTTTAAATACAAGCATTTTGACAATGTTTGCCAATCGACAAAACGGTGTAAAGAGTGCAAAGGTGAACGCAGTACACTGATACATGACGCAGCAACAACGTCGTTATCAATCATATTGAAGACCTGACGAAGTTCTGCACGGTTTCCTCCCACGGTTTACATTGACAAAGGAAGAGCAATTTTGTGAAGATTTCTATCAATCAACAACACGTCATTTGGAGTGTGGTAGATATGAGGTTGCACTACCCATGAAACCAGGCTTTGAGCAACACCTGGAAACTTCGAAATCAAAAGCAGTTGCGCAATTTTTACAGCAAGAAAAAAGAATAATAAAAAACTAGCAATTATCAGCAAGCTATAAAAATTTCATGAGAGAATATCAGGAGTTAAATCATATGCATCTATCGGTTAAAACAACAACAACCACATCATGGAGTTTTGAAAACGGGCTCCACAACGACAAAACTTTGGCAACGCATCATCATCCACATCATCTGGATACAGTTTGAATGATTTGATGGAAGGTGCTCCTAATCTTCAACAAGGTGTGCAAACGCTCATGTTAAGATGGAGACAGTATAAATACGTAGTCACAGCCGATATTGAATAGTGTTTCCGACAAATCAATATCAGAAGGTCAGATCAGCAACTGCATAAAATAGTATGGAGGGAATCGCCTCATGAGTTGGTTAGAGTGTATCAACTTACAACCGTGACAGTGAACTCTCAGACAAAACCAATGGGTAATCCTCAGCACGAGCTAGCATCATCAGCTTTAAACAATTCGTTCTACATGGATGACCTTTTGGAAGGTAACAATGACCTTCAAAAAGCAAAATTATTACAAGACCAGTTAATATCTGTTTATGGGAGCCTCAACTGATAATGTTTCATAATTTAGTTTTGTGGTTCTTAATAACAAAATTGATGTAGACGTAAAGAAAAACCAAAACAAATGTCCAAATACTCAAAAAGCTCGTAATGTCAACCCGGTAACTTAACCGTGACGTGATCGCAAGCGTTTTCGATCACGTGCCCAATAAAAAATAAATAGTATTTTTACTTTTTGATTAAAATATTTGATAGTTTTGCCGAAAAAATATAGAAAACGGTTTCTTAAAATAAAGTCTCTTAGGATCGCAAAAATTAGAACCATATTTTTATACCCGTCAAAAACCCTATTCACTGTCAGCGTGCACCTCACGGTAGGTCTGTATACTCACCTAGTGCACACGGGACACGGAGACCTGCCGGTAGTTATGAAATCGCGTCCGTTTTGTTGAACAGGAGTCGCTGTCGCGGCAGGAGTCGCTGGTGGCGCGCATCCAACAGGCGCACGCGGCGCTGGTGGCGGCGGGGGGGGCGGGGGGGCCCGGGGGGGCGGGCGGCCGCGACGAGGCGCTGGCGCGGCTGTGCGCCGCCTACGACGCATACTGCGACCTCACCAGCAACCTGCAGGAAGGCAGCAAGTTCTACAACGACCTCACGCAGGTGCTGTTGGGACTGTAAACAATACAACGTAAACAGACATCTGGGAGATGTAGACGTCTTCCGCATTTATAAGCGAGTCTTAATTTGTTGGATAATTTTCTTTGTAAAAGTCTATGTACGAGCGAGCGCAGTTCGAACTTGTGAGCATTTTTGCGCCACTTTCATTAATTTAAGTCATTTCAATGTTTGTAGTTCAGTTCGTGTCTATCTCACATTTAATCTAACATTACCTGTACAGTCAACGATTTTATTGCAGTTTTTTCTTGTAGGAACTATGTACTTTCAGTGTAACTAGATTTTTACCCGGCGAGAATCTTAACATCACCTTTGAGCCTCAGGAGCCGATCGAAACAGAATTTGAAAGTAATAATCGTAAATGTCCCTCCGCACGCAGCTGCTGGTGGCGTTCCAGAACAAGGTGTCGGACTTCTGCTTCGCGCGCAAGACCGAGAAGGACGAACTGCTCAAGGACCTCACGCAGGAGGCCGCGCGGCCCGCCCCCGCCCCCGCCGCCCCCGCCGCCCCCGCCGACGAGGTCAGTCCTCTACGTACAAAGAACAACCAACAACCATTTCATAGCAATCACCGCACCGGAACCAATTTTCTTACGTGTTTCAACTTTGGTATATTTCATTTATTCTGTGTGTATCGGACGCTGGGCCGAATCCGGTCTCGACGTTTGTTTAATCCTAGTGAATTTCGGTTACGTTCGGAAACAGAAGTAAAACCTGGATTTTTAATATTGACTTCAAATTATTTTGCAATGACACCGTCGAGCTCTAGTAATATTTAATAGTAACGCGACTAGGTTTGTGATCCGTTTATTAGGTTATTATTTTTCAGAGGTCGTAACATAACGTCATCCCATACTTTAACCTATTTTATCTCTAAAATAAATTTCCTACTTGTCTACTTGTACCGCGTAGCCGGCTGCGGTCCGCAAGGAGGCGCCCCCGCGGCCGCCGCCCCCCACCCCCGGCTCCGCCCCCGCCGCCGCCGCGCTGCCCTATCCCGTGCAGCCGCAAGGTTAGTATTTACTTACTTACTCCAATCGCGCAGGGACTCAGTGAGGCTTGACCTTCGTTGCCATTTTTTATTTTAAGTTTCATTTCCTAGCACAAAAACAATGTAAATTACAGTCAACTCTTCGTTGAACCTTCAAAACAAACTAAATTAAAACGTAAGCGACTATGTTCATTTATAAAAAAACTTATTTGCAAAACATTTTACGTGTTAACGTGTTTGCTTAGTTTTAGGCGCTCCGTAGCAGAAGGTCTATCAAGGAAAATGTCGATGGTTGCAAAATAGCGAAATGTTAATCAGTATATATAGGTTTCCTGTGATGGTGTGCCGTGTCGGTAACAGAGTGTCCGATTGCCGCCACCGGATACAGCAACTCGATTGTGTGCTGTGTCGGTAACAAAAAGTGTCTACGTTTGCGCAGCGCCTAAGTCTTACTCTTTTTGCTTTTCGCATCATCATGGATTTGGGCCCATACTTCACTAATGTTTGCTGCTGGCAATAATGGTAAATTAGCTAGAAGTCTTGTTATTTCCCGACCACATTTGGAATCATTAACTTTAAGTTTACGTGACTTTCGCCATATGGCGTTACTAAAATGATAGTAACAACCACTCAATCTGGCTTCAGGAAATACCGTACGGAAAGAATTCATCTGTGCCACCTCATAGTCACACTTAATTTTTTTTTATATCAAATCCAAAATAATTTTTAACGACATCATACAGTCTTTCATAAGTCGATTGTTGTTTATTAGGCAACAGCGCATATAAAAATGGTACTACGTTGGTAGTTTCGGAACAACTATCAATATCGACATTGTATCGAATACATCTGATAATAAGTTCCATCACCAAAGAAGATTGCATTCTTATTTGTATGTTTTTATAACCTTTTCACCGCCCATCTATCCTGCACGCGATGTCCCGCTGTACGCCAACGTATAAATGTATAACAGATTCTATAGTACGAAAGCAAGGATGTAACCTCATATCGATAATAAAAAAATAGATGTGTAAATTTAAGTTTGTATTTAAATTTACAAATATAAATAAACACTGATACGTTATAATGGTATTTTGTTTTATTTTATGATCATTTTTTGTAAGAAAAAATAATATCCATAACCAGAGACAAAACGACATGCAGATACTTGCTAGATATATAATTATAATCGGCACTTCACTATTCATTTCATAACGTCGTCCGTTGACTTCATATCAAGTCTTTGGTTCTAGCAGCACGATAAATTTCTTAAGGAAAAGGGTTGTCTATGCTTTTATTTCATTATAGAGTTTTGTTGGGCTATACTTAAAATCGACGTTTCATGTATGTGTTCGCGTTCAGTTTTAATGTTGATAGGTATACAGCTTATTTTGGTTAACTACCGCTGAGTTACCGGTGTACGTTCTCTGTGAATAGGTAAATGTATTTATTTATGACGTACAAAGGGAAGGTACTTACTGTCCATCCTCGTTCGTGATTTACAATAATCATTTGAATAGTGTTTTAGTAGCCGCTTTCTTGTTTATACAAGCACGAACGAGGATGGACAGTAAGTACCTTCCCTTTGTACGTCATAAATAAATACATTTACCTATTCAAATAAGAAGAAAGAAACAAATAGATGGACGCTTGGAATTGCGCACAGGTACAAAGTATAGTCACAGTCTAGTAATTACATTCAGTCAGTCATCGGAGGCGTTTCTGAATCAGGTTCCACACCTTCTAAAATCCGCAACAACTCATCAGAATAACAATTACTCATTTTGCACTGTTTAGGTTTTACAACGATACACACGTGCGCACGTTTGTTTTGTTTGTAACGCCCGGCACTATGACACGATGACCTTGACACCTGTGCGCTTACGACGTCACGAGTTTTCTAGAAATGAAGTCGATGGCGTTTGGTAGTACTGACATCTTGCCATTACGTAGAGATGGGTGTTGCAATATCGAAAATCCTCAGTACACTTAATTAATTTTAATGAAGTGATTTGATACGTACATTCATTTTAAAATTTATTATGTAATTTACTGAACGGAATTTATTTTTAATCATAGAATTTATGAACATTTGTATGAAATAAAACAAAGTAAATTTATACGATTGTAATGAATGCAACTTTCGCGTCACATCACTGGCCTACTTGATATGAAGTCGTTGGTTAGCGGGACATACAAATATTTGAGACGTTTTTGTTTTTATCTATTTTAAAACACAAAAATAGCCTGTTTTGCCTGGGAAAATAAAAATAAGGGCTTCATCTGCAAAGATGAATCTGCATAGCCATCGGTTGCAATGACCGTTGGATAGATGGCGCGCTGTGCCGCTATTAGCACTCTAAAATTACAAAAGCAGTGACAAGATTCAGCGTCTACGTCAGCCTTCCCGGTAGCATAGCGGTCAGTGCAGCCGCCCGGATTGCGGAAGACCCAGGCTCGATTCCTGGCTGGGTCGGGAAGGCGTTTAATTTTTTCACTGTATTTTGTAAATTTTATAAATATTTAATTTAGCTTCAGTGCAGCAATATTAGCACTTGAAAATAAAAAGTAAAAATTTAGACGATTTCATATTGTCTGCGTTTTACTAGTATGTTTTACGACGAAGGCATTGTCCCTATGTAGACCGATTAACATGTCGCTGTTTTGCAACCATCGGCTTTTTCCTTAACAGACCTTCTGCTACGGAGCGCTTACGCATTTTCCTTTTAATTTGTAACGCTGAGAATGTAACATTCGTTTAAGCGTCACGGTTCAAGAGACAGAGTGCCCAGAGTGACATAAGAGTCGTGCGCTCGGTGTGTGCGCCTTACAAAAAAACAAAGAATAAGCTCCGAATAGTTATTCCTTGCTTTGTGTCTCACTCTAATAATCTAATTAAATGTCGTTTACATGGGACTCCATCAGGGCGAACTAGCTCAGGATAGAGATAGCAGGGGGAAAGTAATGGCTGATAATGAATAATATGATTTGTATACCATAAGACGGCGTGATAGTGACGAGTGCGTGTCCCCGGGCAGGCATGCCGCTGCCGTACGGCGCGGCGCCGGCGTACTACTACGCGGCGCCGATGCCGGCCGCCTACAACCCGTACGCCACGCTGCCGTACCCGCACCACGCGCGCCTGCCGCCCGCGCCGCCCTACCAGCCCTACCAGCACGCGCCGCCCTCCGCCTACCCGCAGCAGCCGCCGCCGCCAGCCGGGTACAACCCCTACGGCCCTCAGCAGTGAGCCGAGGCCCGAACCCCGAACCCCCTGCCCCCCGCCCCCCGCTTTCCAAATAGCTTACTCTAATTATTGATCTAAACTCACTTTCTGTTTCGAGAAGTCGATCGAGGGAATCGACGAGTTTCTTCGGCTTCGGCTCTCGTTCGTACCATTTCACATGGTGAGGAAAAAGTATAATTTTGGCAATTCGATTGTGTTGAAGCGACGTCATCCCTCGCCGACTAGACTATGGTGTATCCGTTTGTCTAATATTTACATTAACGATAACAAATAATGCTTTTGTCTCACATGTACACAACAAACACAATAGACATCATTGAAAACTATCGATTCAGTTATAGCCGAAGTAACATTCAAAAGAAACACGAACACTTTATATTTCATGATTCTTTCAAGTAGGTACTATTGTCTTTGTTTTAAATCGATATTTAATAATTCCAATATAACTAATGTAACAACTATAGTGATGAGTGCTGTGATTTTTTGCCTTGAAAATGTAATAAAAATATAATCACTTGGTCTATTTTGTTAATTGTTACCATCCTTATGGTTTTGTTATAATATATTGAGTATTTATAAAACTCTAAGGAAAACTCGTAATATTTCACCAATTTTGAGGAAAAATAAATAATTTAATGTCGTAACAAAGAGGCATAATCCAACCTGAAAGCATTTGATGAGACCTGGAATATTTCTTTTTATTTCCTCTTTTGTGAACTATGTTATTGTTAGTTTAATTAATTCAATACATAAAATAATATATATTATATTTTAATTTAAGTAACATTTTAGATTATTAAAAAGCATTGGTGGGATGTAGGTACATTCAGGTGCGAATATGCTAAAACTAGGCTTAATATTAAAATTTTTGTATGTTAATTATATATGAATAAATAATCCATTGATTTCCTCATTTAGTTGTGTTATGACCTGGCAAATAAATCAAATAGAAATTAGAATGTAGGCATCGTGCAACACATAACTTATTAAACACCAGAAATTCTCTCTTGAAATAAACAAGAGCTGATACTTTTAGGTAGGTATGTACTTACCTTTATTTTGTGATTATTTCGTTTAGGCGCAGAATGTCCAATTCGCAAAATGTCCAACGGTCGCAAAATGTCCAGTTCGCAGAATGTTCATTTCGCAGAATGTCCAGTTCGCAGAATGTCCAATTCGCAGAATGTTCAATTCGCAGAATGTCCAGTTCGCAAAATGTCCAATTCGCAGAATGTCCAGTTCGCAAAATGTCCAATATTCATCGTAACGTGATCAATTTACTAATTGAGTTAAAAGTTGGATTCTAATGATAAGTCAACTCGTTTAGGCGCAGAATAAGTCAAGTTATTATTTAAAATCAGTTTTTATTTTCCCTACATTTCTTTCAATACTTGGTATATTTATAAAATCAACATATAACATAAACATAAAGAAATCCGCTGATTGTAATTTTAAAGTCAATTTTTTTTTGTTTTAAATTAATTTTAAAATGTTTATATAATTTTTAACGCAAATTTTGTTGCGAAAAAATTACAACATTTGTGTCAAAATTTGTGTTTTTTTGATTAATTTTAAAGTTAAAAAAATTTATTTTTAAAATAAAAACTGATTTTAAATAATAACTTAACTTATTCTGCGCCTAAACGAGTTGACTTATCATTAGAATCCAACTTTTAACTCAATTAGTAAATTGATCACGTTACGATGAATATTGGACATTTTGCGAACTGGACATTCTGCGAATTGGACATTTTGCGAACTGGACATTCTGCGAATTGGACATTTTGCGAACTGGACATTCTGCGAATTGGACATTCTGCGAATTGGACATTCTGCGAACTGGACATTCTGCGAAATGGACATTCTGCGAACTGGACATTTTGCGACCGTTGGACATTTTGTGAATTGGACATTCTGCGCCTAAACGCTTATTTTGAGTGTATCCAAATTTTTTTACTCTGAACCTGCTCCTCTGCAAATAGAAAATTATTCGCGGAGGCGCAGCAAGCTCGAGCAGCAACGTTATAACTCTTATTGTAACTTAAGTCATCTTAACAGTTTTTGGATATTCAAAATCATTTATTCAGTTTAGGTTACAAATAGCTCTTATGAACGTCATTATGCCATCGGTTCCTAAGTCTACTCTGGGCGGGAGACCTTGTACTGAGTAGAACCGGCAACAAACTCAGCAAATGTCAAGCTCTTTTCTCCCTTACAGCAGCGTCAAATATATTGGAAAATGCCCTATCATAAAAGGACACTTTCCATCACAAATAAAAACACAAAAATAAAGGACAAACATACATATTGTTAAAAAAAAAACAAAAGAGAAAAAGTAATAATATCTATGTTTGCAAATTTACATCAGTTACCAGTTAAAATTTTCACAATGTCATACAATACTAATAAAGGTCAAAAATTATCTTAAAAAAAACAAAGTTAAACTATTGTTTTCTAAAGTTTACGCGAACACTACACATTGAAATGAAACAACTTTTACGGATCTACTCGCGTTTATTTTACACATTACTTATTTAATGTTTATCCTGACGTTTCGAACCCTTTGCAGGGTCCGTGGTCACAGGGAGAAAGGTGTTGGTTGTCTCATAATTAGTTGGTAGCTTGTATACCCTCATTTAAATTTAATCAGGTGCGTTCCGTTTTATGCAGAAAGACCACGGACCCTGCAAAGGGTTCGAAACGTCAGGATAAACAAATGCAAGTAAAGATTTATTATTATTAAATATTAAATAAGTAGTGTAAAATAAACGCGAGTAGATCCGTAAAATTTGTTTCATTTCAAAAGTTAAAATAGTTAATAATAATAAAAATAATAGTATGCAAGAGCAGACCAGCCACCACAGGCGACACCCGTTCACGAGTATGACATGAATCAGCCATCGCTTCACTCAACCATATCTTAGGGAATGTAAACTAACAACCCATATTGTAACTATACATTGTATGTGCGGGTAAGAAACTACGCCAGATGGCCGGTAATATGAAAATTACTGATATTAGGGTGCAATCTGCAATCTGGAAGCACAATTTGTATTCATAAAATCAATTTACTTTTACTAAAATTTCGTATTATTACAATCATAAGCCCATTCACTTGTTATTTATTAGGATTGTTTACACTAAATTTACTTTGTATCATTTATCTTTTTTATATAAAATGTACGTACAATGTACATGGCATAAACCAAAACTTTTACATTAGCAATTAATTCAAAACTGAATAAATATTTTGATTTGATTTAATACAACTGTAATATAGTTTACAAGCAAACACATTTTGTTATTGTTTATCAAGTGTTTAAAGTTACTTTTTGTTTTTTATATATTGTTTCCACAGTGTTCATATTGGTATTGTAATTTTTCCAGTATATAAATATCTGATGAAGATGACAAAAAAATTAATAAGTATCATTTTACATTATTTTGTAATAAAATATTAAACATAGTATATGTAATGTAATAAACTGAAATTGTATTTTACTTTTTAGGAATAAATATGTATTTTTTTCTTATAACTGTCTTTGTGTGGTCTCAAATAGTCAGCTTTGCTTGTTTTTTTATTTTACTTTATTGTTTACCTTACCTTACATTTGGGCCGTCACAGCATATTTATGTTGCCGTGCCCTGTACGCCAAGCATTCAATTCAGAATAAAAACTTGCACAAGAATTATGTATGTGTAGTTATACCAAATAAAGATTTTTTCTATTCTATTCTATTCTAATTAGGATTCCAACACTTTCAAATATTTTGTTTTGCAAACTATGTGGTTTACAAATAAACAGAGAATAAACTCCGAATAGTTATTCTGAGTTTTGTTCCTATCATGTAAACGTCATTTCAAATTAGAGTAAAAGAGACAAAACACGAAATAACTATTCAAAGCTTAGGTACTCTTTATTTGTAAGACGATATAGGTGTGGTCTATCATTGTCGTCATTGGCGTACAGGCGCAAAGCTGCTACTGAATGTGTGAGTTGTGGAATTCCCATTTCTTTTCCTGTCCAGAAGCTACCTCAATTGATCTGAAGTAGTCAATATAGATTTAGAACTATTGAAATTATACTAGATTATTTAGAATTCTTTAAAATAATGGAACTATTCCTAAAAAATAACTTGCTGGACAGTGAAGTATTAGATTAGGTATTATTGTAACAGATTATTTATTTCATCAGCTCTTTTTTTTTTTTTTGTTAAAGAGGAGCTTGATGGCGCACCGGTTAACGCGCCCGGTCTGCGAGTGCCGAGGTTAAGCAACTTTCGCAAAGGCCGGTCATCAGATGGGTAACCAAAAAATTATTATCTCGAGCTCCTCTGTGCTTCGGAAGGCACGTAAAGCCGTTAGTCCCGGCTGCATTAGCAGCTGTTAACAACCACCAATCCGCACTGGGCCCGTGTGGTGGTTTATGGCCCGTTCTCCCTATCCATCCATAGGAAAGGCTTGTGCCCCAGCAGTGGGAACATAAAAAATGAGCTGATGATGATTATTTATTTCCTTTTATGCAAATTACGTATGCCATCAACCTGCATATGCTTCCGATGTACATACCTAACTGCACTTAAGTAAATTAAATGTGTTAGAATATTACCTAATGTAATACTACAATAGTAATGGTCACCAGCCTAGGGCCCCATTTGTAATAGCTGTGTAAGGAGATGTTGGCCATAATCAGCGGAGTTTGAGTTGTGCCTGTTGTCCATTTACAGATTGAAGTGCAAATAAAAACACATTTGAATTAGCACATAATATTAATATCTATTTGACAAACGTAACATCTAAGTCTGCATCACTGTTTAAGTTATTAAATAATACGGTTTAGAATTTGGGAGCCTGAGAAGCACCATCCTTGGTGGGGTCGATGTTGGGCGAGTAGAACTGTGAAAAACAAACATTACTGTCGCAGTATCACAACAATTACCTAAGTAAACAAATTTTAAAATAAGCTAGTTAAATTTAGTCAGTTTCTGTAAAAAACAACAATACGAGTTTCATTTGTAGATAAGTTTACGATTATATCATTTTCATTACCATTAGAGATTGCAATAAGAATGAAAAAATTGAATCAATCGAAGATTATTATTATTATAAATTTGATGATTCACCAATTTACATATACTACCCAAAAAATTGTTTATTTCATTAGGTCTTACAACCTATCTACCTACCTATTGTTAGTATAATTACTGTCGTTGCGAGCATGGATTGAATATAAAGCTTGCAGTTGGGGCTTGTACCTTGTACTGCTTGTTGCGGTACTCCTGCCAGGGCTCGGGGTTGGTGCGCTTGTTCCAGGACACGTCGGGCGAGCGCAGCGCCAGCCGCGCCAGGTAGAACAAAGCGCCGCCGCAGCCCAGCGCCGTGCATACGTACAGCGGGATGAGCTGCACACAACACACAGTTCTTCCTCAGACAATCGTATTCAATTGGAGGTTAATTATGTAAGACATTTGATGCACCAGGCACTACGTAATGCTAATAAAATAATATTATTCTTACAGCCTTGTGCTTCTTCAAGCTCTGAATGCTTAAACCTTGCATTTTGAGTGTTTCTGAGGACTCAACACTTGTTCAAAATCTTAGGTGACGATCAATAGAGATAACAAAAATTGTGAAAAGTCAACGACATGAATGAAACGCACAGATGATCTAGTCTAATTATTAATTCACTGGAGTAATCTGACGTTTACGGTGTTCCCAGTTTCTGATGAACAGAAAATAGTGCTGTGACATGAAGATTGACATCAATCACTCACTCATTCATTCTCATTATTTATTTACTTTATTAAGAAATCTCAGCCAGTTTTGTTTAATCGATATAAAATATTAGCATTGGTACCTTTAAATGCCAATAAATGATAACTTTGAAAAGGCGAATTACTTGATTTAGAGTCGTCGTCAGACATAGAGATGAGTCGTTTATAAATGAATCCTTCAAATGGAATAGTCCACTTAGCAAGTATATCATTTGGTTCACACTTCACTGAAGGAGAGTAAAGCGAACAGATAGATTACGAACAGCGCGTGCGGAATCGAGACAGTTGCACCAGTCGATTTCGGAGTCGGCCCGCACTCACTTTGACGTCTTACGGTATTGAAACATTATTATTTTTACGGCTTATTTTTACTTGATTATTAGTTGGCGGCGTAATGTGTTTACGTTTAGAAATTTGATTTTGTTGTCTATTATTCTAGTCTGCGTCAAAATAGGTATAAGCGCGATCCGTGCTGCATGCGACAATAACATTATTTGGTTTTAATAATTGTACTGTTTGACGATGCTTTTAAAAGTAATTGTAAATAGTTGATGTTTTAGTTGTCGTAAAAGTGACCCATGTAAAAATTCACTCGGAGACAAAGAAATTGATAAAAAATGGTTTTAGAACGGGTCAGAGTGATTTTTTTCATTTTGGAACAGGATCGAGTGATTATTGACGTAAAACGGTACTATACTGTTGAGGTTATCTCCATTTCAACGTTATTATTTGTAGTATTCTGTTTTGTCTTATGTAGCAAAACCCCTTACCCTATAGTATTATTATTAATGTATACATTAGCACAATAAAACTCACATTCACACACAAATATGTCACCATAACTTCAATGTTAATAGCATTGTTGTGTTCTGACAGTTAGAGGTGAGATAGTCAGCCAAATTAGCGCTTCCACATTCAGCCATATTATCATTTAGAAAATCAGCTGATATCACCTTAAACGCCATTTGACCGACAAATAATTGAATTTCTATTGTGTCTGGGCCCGACGGCGTTCAACGTTATATGAAGGCCAAGGCCAATATGCTTACCCGTAAAGAAATATAAAAAATAATTTAATAACCTGTCGATGTAAACACTAAAAAACTACCTTCAAGAAAATTTTAAACTAACATAAACTGACAGAAAACTCGGTAAATTGCCAACCCAATGATATTAAAAGATTAAGGTTATGTGTTATGTTTTATTATTTAAAAGTAAAGTCCTTGATGCTTAAAAAACTAAATTTGGCAAAAGATTATAATTTTATGAGGTTATTTCAATTGTCGATAGTATCGGCTACATCCCTAAAGTAGAAATGTCATTTGTGTGTCAGATATCTTCAACTTTTTAATAAATTAGGCAAAGGAAAGCACTATCTGACTTTACTAACATAATTTAAACATTTCATTCAAACGGCAAAATTTAAACGGAACGCTTGAGTTTGGCTAAGGACAGTAAGACACTAGAAAAGGGTGGCAAAAATCCCGCTATGGCAACATCGGCAACTCCAAAGTGGCTATGAGAAACTTAAAATAAATTATTTGGTACCTACAAGTCAAATCAAGTCAAGTCAAATATTCTTTATTCAAATAAACTTTAGAAAAGTGCTTTTGAATCGTCCATAATTTTTTTACCTACTACCACTTCAGGATGTCTATTTTTTAGTTGTGGAGAAGAATGGGAGCAAGAAACTCCACAGCTTTAATTTAATATGTAACGACATTTACAAAATTATATGCCGTTACCAAGTTACACAAGTTTAAAAAACCTTAACAATATTTTGAATTAGAAATACCTGCTGGAGTAATTGGAGCATTTTAAACCCATGCTGTTTTGTCTTCAATGTAATCAGACACTTTATAATAAGCTTTTTTATAAAGCTTTTCTTGAATAGCGATTTTAAATTTATTAATATCAAGCATATCAAGTACATACATACTTTAACTTTACGTTTAAGTATCCTTCATTACCACGTTTGTTTGATATAGTACTGCATCATCATTTAGTGCCATTAATAATAATGTACTTCACATGAACAAAAACTAGTACAGTAGTAATAATATTAATAATATAAAATGGTGAGCACTTAGTGCACCTTCTCCCCTCCTCCATAGAAGTAAACGTGCTGCTTTCCGGATCCGGAATCAATTTTCTAATTGATCAATTTCTATCAAAAATTTTAATATTCCATCATGGTAAATCGTCGTAATCGACTATTCTCAATCAACCAGACCTCTAAAAAAAACGGTAGTTTGTTGTTTGTTTGCATGTTGGTAGAGTAGGTAGTGTTGATTAATTTGGGCGAGTTGGATTGAGCCACGATAGCATAGTCGGTAGTGCACCTGACCCGGCATGTCATTTATTTATTTGACATAGGGTGCGGGTTCGAAACCCACTCGTGGATTGTCTTTCAACACCTTGTCTTTTTTCAAATTGTAGTTTTTGTTCGCAACAATATTTGCATAAAATTATATGTGAATAATCATAAACCGTAGTTTTTACACAAAGCCTGTCCGGGATCGTACCCGCCCGGCCGGCGGCGGGTGTCGCCCGCCCTCTAAGGCACAATAGTTCGAGCCCCTGGCTTATACCACTCTGTTATAAAGGTAGTTCAATCAAGCAATTTTTATAAAGAATAACAACATTAATTAAGTACTTAGTTCATAATTTTGTTTCATTCATTGTAATCAAAATAAGCTTCCAAGACTTCCATTTCTATGTGAAAGTAGTAGTAGGGGGATTTTCAAAATTTTATGATCATGTTTCTTTAAATCATCGGCTTCAAATTCCTTTTATGTACTGATTCTGGATCCTTCTATCTGCTCTAAATCAGTATTTTTTTTCAATAGTTCATATTTTAATCAACGCCTGCTATATCTTCAGTTTTTCTGTCAAAGAAGAAAATTATTTTGAAAGAATACTTACTTACTACGCCGGCTCAGCGATCCGAAGTGGATCTTGGCCTCCGACATCAGAGTGCGCCATTCCTTCCTGTTTTGTGCCAAATGAGACCAGTCGGGCACTTCCAGCTCTTTCAGGTCTTTGGCAACTTCATCTTTCCAGCGGTATCTTGGACGACCAACTGGGCGTCGTCCAGATGGTTGACCAAGATACGCTCTTCTGGCAGCTCGATCTTCACCCATTCTCTCTACGTGCCCCAGCCAGCGAAGCCGGGCAGCTTTTATTTCCCCGATAATATTCGGTTCGGACACCAGCTGTTCTATCTCCCGGTTAAACCTCAGCCTCCACTCCCCGTCATCGCCTCTTGTTGGTCCCAGTATCTTTCGTAGGATTTTCCGTTCTGCGACTAAGAGTTGGTTTTCCAAAAAAACCAACTCTTAGAAAACCAACTCTTTTGAAAGAATGGAATATGTAAATGTTTACTAGGTAAGTAATTAATTACCTAGTGAGTTATAAACAAAAATCAAACATCACACGTAAACAACCATGTTTTTGTTTGAATGCGGCGTCTTTTTTAATTGATTTTCTTTGAACTTTCTGTTCATGCAAAATATTATCACTCAACTTTTACAAAAACACAAATGTTGAAAAAATTTCCACGAGCAGGGTTTGAACCTGCACCCTTCTGACATACCGGGTCAGGTGCTCTTCCAATTGAGCTATCGTGGTTCTAACTAGCCCGCCGAAATTTTGAATAATTTCGGCAAGTAAGTTTCAGTAGGCAAGCTATTTCCACCACCACCACCACGATAGCTCAATTGAAAGAGCACCTGACCCGGTATGTCAGAAGGGTGCAGGTTCAAACCCTGCTCGTGGAAATTTTTTCAACATTTGTGTTTTTGTAATTTGTTCGCAACAAAATTTTGCGTTAAAAATTATATAAACACTCAACTTTTGTTCAATTTATGCATTTTTAAACTCGTAAATACTAAAAATCAATACTACCAAAACAAATCGACGATTGCGTATCGTTTTGCGCGAATGTGTAAGACCGAATAAATCATACCTGTGATTCTCTAAAGAATTTTTGACTTTTGAAATTTTGAATTGTATTTGTTTTAGCATGAGTTTTTGTTAAATTTAATAATAAAGACTAGACGGAACAAAATAGTGACGTCATAATTTTCATTCCCATACAATTTTTAAAGAAAAAATCGTTTTGACAGTTGCTAAAAATTTTCTCTATTGACTAACCAGTCAGTCAACTACCCAATTCCATGTCAACTTTTATTAGCCTTAGGCCCAGTTTTACAATACTCTGTTAGTTATTCTCTAAATGAGGCATTACTTAATCAATGATTAAATTTAACAGAGATGCTAACGGCACTGTTAAATTTTTATGTCCCATGGTACGAAATTTAACAGACCATTACGAAATCAACCATTAGGTGAATGACTCTCAAATCATTCACTCACATTCTAAACCAACCAAAACAAAATGTCATTGTATGTAATGTCATTGCTTCGAAAACGAGCACTATTTTCTCTAGTCGTATAATAGTTTTGTTATATGTAAGGCGACTGATTTAAATACCATGTATTTCGTAGAATTCATTAGAAATCGGGTTGCATTTCATTTTGCTGGTTGAATGAATGTCAAATATGTTATTGTTGAGTTTGAGGTTATCTTGTGTTTCGCATTGTTGTTTTGATTTTTTTGATTCCAGCGCATCCAAAACAGATTCTTTCGATAGTCGAAATCTTGTGCGAAAATCAACATCGTCATATTCTTCGAAATAATGACGCCGTTCTTTGAAAGTTTTAGGACGTCGTACTATGTGTGTCGTGTACGCGATGCGGATCGGTGCAGGCAAACGCATCATATTCAAATAAATAATATTACGCGTAACGCGGCGCAAGCCGCTGCTCGATTAGCGTCATGAGTGACAAACTCGGCAAATGAACTCCTGGCGTTTCTACAACAAAAGCTGGACGTCATGGACGAGGTGAGCGCAGTGCAAATTTGCAAGTCCAGCTTCAGTGAAGATGAGGTGGCGTCTGCGAAGAAGCTGCTCTACGAGCCTGTCGGCAAGAGCGACCAGATGGTGTTTCGGAGACGAGTCGGGACGCAGAAGAGCCTACAGGAGATCATAACACTGATCAAAGGAACCGATCCAGATGACATGCCGACGTTTGTGGCGAGAGGTTTCATGGTTCGAAACAAGAAGCGATGTCGTCAGCGAACAAGCCAGAACCGTTGCGGTACCGCACCGACAGGGCCCAATGTCCTGCTGCGTGCTGCGACACCGACCACGGCCATGTACCTGTCCCGCCTGCATCACACCACCACATCGCAGGAGGTAGCAGAATTCACACGAATGAAGTCTAACTTTAACTTGAGGATTGGACCGCTGGAGTCGCGCCATAATACAAGCTTCAAAGCGTTTGTGGTGTGAGTCCCGACATCAAAGCTGGACATCTTCATAAAGGAAGACTTCTGGCCGAAGGGTGTAGTCTACAGGTGTTTCCATGGAAAGTTGCCTGTTGCTACCAAGTTGGTACAGTATATGCCAATCAAATAATACTAACATAGTTATTAAGTTTTTTTTTTATATACTAAGAAATTTTGTTTTTTAAATGTAAGTATATTAGTCTGTAAGGTATTTATTATATGGGCCGCTCTGTATTTTTACCATCTGTTACATTGTTTGTTGTCTGAAATAAAGATTTATTATTGTTATTCTCTTTATTTTTCTTTTTTCTTAGCCTAGGTTTGTTCAAATATTAATATAAATGTAAAATACAAAAGCACATATAAAACATAAAAATATTATAAAAAACCTAGCCTAGGGTGCCGCCGGCAACGGGGCAAGGCTCAAGCTGCCGTTGGTTAGGGCTGCAGAGACAGAAACTTTGGATTATCCGCGCCGTGTCCAAGAGTACCGCCTTCTCTATCTGACCCTTGATCCAACCATTGAGCGAGAGATTCTTAAGGTGTTGGTCGAGACTCTTCGCTACCAGACCGTTCGCAGACACGACTATGGGCACAATGATTGTCGAGTCATATTCCACATGGCGGTTACCTCGTGAGCCAAGTCAAGGTACTTGCTGATTATTATTATGTAGTCCAAATTGTCTACTTCCAAATGATCCTCTCGTTTTCGTAAATAAAATTGTACGCCATGGCCATCTTGTTCCTGTGTGGCAGTAAACTAACAGCCTGTTACCCATTTGACGGACCTAAGTAGCAGCAATTAAGTTTAACATCGAATTACGGATATTTGACATTCGTTAAAACATGATGGGACACTCAATAACCTTAACAGTCTGTTAAATGATTTAACAGGGGTGTTAACTAACTAACATTGTATGATGAAACTGGATCTAAGGCCCAGTTTTACAATACTCTGTTAGTTATTCTCTAAATGAGGCATTACCTAATCAATCATTAAAATTAACAGGGATGCTAACGGCACTGTTAATTTTTTATGTCCCATGGTAATAATTTAACAGACCATTACGAAATCAACCATTAGGTGAATAACTCTCAAATCATTTACTCACATTCTAAACCAACCAAAACAAAATGTCATTGTATGTAATGTCATTGCTTCGAAAACGAGCACTATTTTCTCTAGTCGTATAATAGTTTTGTTATATGTAAGGCGACTGATTTAAATACCATGTATTTCGTAGAATTCATTAGAAATCGGGTTGCATTTGATTTTGCTGGTTGAATGAATGTCAAATCTTTTGTTGTTGAGTTTGAGGTTATCTTGTGTTTCGCATTGTTGTTTTGATTTTTTGATTCCAGCACATCCAAAACAGATTCTTTCGATAGTCGAAATCTTGTGCGAAAATCAACATCGTCATATTCTTCGAAATAACGACGCCGTTCTTTGAAAGTTTTAGGACATCGTACTATGTGTGTCGTGTACGCGATGCGGATCGGTGCAGGCAAACGCATCATATTCAAATAAATAATATTACGCGTAGCGCGAACAAGCCAGAACCGTTGCGGTACCGCACCGACAGGGCCCAACCTCCTGCTGCGTGCTGCGACACCGACCACGGCCATGTACCTGTCCCGCCTGCATCACACCACCACATCGCAGGAGGTAGCAGAGTTCATACGAATGAAGTCTAACTTTAATTTGAGGACTGGACCGCTGGAGTCGCGCCATAATAAAAGCTTCAAAGCGTTTGTGGTGCGAGTCCCGACATCAAAGCTGGACGTCTTCATGAAGGAGGACTTCTGGCCGAAGGGTGTAGTCTACAGGCGCTTCCATGGAAAGTTGCCTGTTGCTACCAAGTTGGTACAGTAACATAGTTATTAAGGTTTTTTTTTAAATATACTAACAAATTTTTTTTTTATTTTGTATGTAAGTATGTTAGTCTGTAAGGTATTTATTATATGGGCCGCTCTGTATTTTTACCATCTGTTACATTGTTTGTTGTCTGAAATAAAGATTTATTATTGTTATTCTCTGTATTTATCTTTTTTCTAAGCCTAGGTTTGTTATAATATTAATATAAAAGTAAAATACAAAAGCACATACAGAACATAAAAATATCATAAAAAACCTAGCCTAGGGTGCCGCCGGCAACAGGGCAGGTCTCAAACTACCGGTGGTGGTCAGGGCTGCAGAGTGAGGAACCTTCTGACAATACGGGCCGTATCAAGGAGTACTGCCTTTTGCCTCTGACCCTTGACCCAACTTATTATTATTATTATTATGTAGTCCAAATTGTCCATTTCCAAAAGATCCTCTCGTTTTCGTAAATAAAATTGTACGCCATGGCCATCTTGTGCCAGTGTGACAGTAAACTAACAGCCTGTTACCTATTTAACGGACCTAAGTAGCAGCAATTAAGTTTAACATCGAATTACGGATATTTGACATTCGTTAAAACATGATGGGACACTCAATAACCTTAACAGTCTGTTAAATGATTTAACAGGGGTGTTAACTAACTAACATTGTATGATGAAACTGGATCTTACTCTGTATTATACGTAACGGGACATTTTTGATGTGTAATATCTTTCCGCTCGCTTTCTAGCAATTTGCGGGAGTGATTTGGTGAAATGGGACGGAAGTGTCCTACAGTCTGTGTGTCAGTGCAACACGAAGTCAGAAAAGCGCCATTTTGTAGATTCAGTTATCGATGTTGGAATATAAATTTGATAGAATTTTATGTCTATGATTGTTTACTGGGTTTTTTTTTTTTTTTTTGGAGAGAGACTGCTGGTTGCCTAGGGGCATTTCCAGCTTCACCGGGCTTGTTTTAGGGGCGGCGAGGTACGTAAAGGGTACCTCAAGCCGTGTTGAAACGAAACACCTTCAGAGGATTTCTAGAGGGGTACGGCATCGCACACTTAAAAGTGCGCGTCCCCGTGCCCTTCCAGAGTCTCAGAAGGGTTCGGATCGGATCGGTTTACTGGCTGGAATATAATTGAGTTAAGAAATAAGAGATGTTGAAACATATTTATATATAGGTAGTAGTAGTTGTCATGCAGACAAAAATGTCATGTTCATTATAGAATTATATTTTGATATTACAGTTGTACCGTTTTATAATAAGAAGTTTTTGAGATGTATTTAATGTTAAAAATGTAATGTTTAATCAGCTGAATAAAAAAAGTAAAACAAGTCAATGCATTGTGATTTATATGGATAAAGAGAAAATTGAAAGATGAGTCAAGACTCAAGAGTCAGTTAGGAACTCCGATATTCTCAATAATCGATATTAGGAACATGACATATTATTGATGTGTAACATCTTTCCGCTCGCGCTTTCTAGCAATTTGAGGGAGTGATTTCGTGAAATGGGACGGAAGTGTCCAACAGTGTAACAGGGAGTAGGGGAAGCGCGCAAGCGCGCGCCATTTTGTAAATTCAGTAACCGATTTTATGAATAAGACATATTATTATTATATTCTCTGAAGTGGCAAGCAATCTTATATGATCGTGTAAATGTTATGTATCAATCAGTTAGTTTATTTCATTACGAACACGTAGATTTATGATACAATGCATATCCTTCCTAACTTCTGGATATTATTACTCATAACGTAACCCGACACCCAAAACGTTGACTACCTGCGGGGGCCTCTTGCCACTCGACGCCATATTGGTTTCCAGTGTCTGCCATTTGAGCGGATAGGCGACTACTGCACTGTAGGGATGCCCGATCTGAATCGATCTTTTAGAAGATCGATTCACGGCAACACGATCTGCCGATTTTTTGCATCGATTCAACAGGATGCGATCTTTGCTTTGATCGAATCGTATGCCTGGAAGATCGTATGAAAAAATCGTATCATTAAAATACAAAAATAATGCAAACTTAAAGATATATTAGATCTTTGGCAACACTAAAATTTCAGCGGGGACGATTCAAATTCAAATTTAAATTCAAAAATCATTTATTCAGTTTATGCTACAAGTAGCTCTTATGAATGTCGCTATGCCATCGGTTCGTAAGTCTACTCTGTAGGCCGATTCTACTAAATAACTGCAACTACACTGCAGCGTCGCGTTTGTCAAAATGAGCAAATTTTGACGTTTCGGTATTCTGTTATGCAGCGCTGCTGCCGTAGTGTTGCAGGTACGGAGAAGTAACGCAAATAGGTATTCCACTAACAAAACTGCACTACACCTGCACGTTTACTGCAAAATAATCGTATTCCATTAAAATATTTTGACATTTGTGTAGTAATGACAGCAGTATTGGTGCAGTTTTTGTGCAGGTTTATTGAAGTAGATCGTAAGCAACTTTTGCACAGCGTATTATAAGCATTTTACGTATTTAGCGAATTGTGACATTAGTTCTTTTAGTTTTATTGCAGGATTCGTGCAGCTGTAGTGTAGTAGACGCGCAGTTGTAGTGTAGTTGTGGTGCAGAGAATTTTAATAGAATACGTCTATTTCAACGGCACTACTCCTACACGCGACAAATGACAGGCGTAAACGTGCAGTTGCAGTTTTCTAACAGAATTGACCCCCTGGACGGGAGATCTTGCACAGAGAAGAACCGGCAAGAAACTCAGCAAGTGTCCAGCTCTTTTCTCCCTTACAGCGTCAAAAATAATAAAAATTGGAAAATGCCCTATCATAGCAGGACACTTTCCATTACAAATAAACACAAAAATTATAGAAGACAACCACAACATGTAAAAAAACAAAAAAAAAATAAACAAATCTAATATATCAAATTTACATCCGGTATAAGTTTCAATTTCCACAATGTCATACAGTACCACTACAGTATTCTAATAAAAGTCAAAAATTGTTTAAGAAAAACAAAGTCAAACTATAGTAATTAATACTATAAACCAATTCCACAAATCATTGCAGTTAGATCGCGAGGCTTGTTGAAGTCGAGTTCTTTTAACTTGGCAGGATCTTCTTTTAACTCCGTTAGGAAATTTAATTTTTTTTTTATAATAACACTACTTTGTTGTTGGATATTCCCCTGAACACTAGTTATATTATTTTTAATAAACACCTCCATCTCGAAAGAAATTATCAATTGAAATGGCTGTGACGTTTTAGCGACTTTGTCTTTTTTACAAAACATTTAACGCTCAACTAGAGGGTAAGTAACCTACAGTTTATTTATTGCTAACTACCTTCAATACATAAATTTGTCATAGTATATAAACTATTAGTTATGATCAATACTATAATGAGGTGATTTGTCATATTGTTAGTTATCGACATAACTCACAAACAATGCTTTTTATCGACAATCCTGTAAGCCGTGCGCATCTCTGTTACAAAAGTGATTTATGGCACCGTCTGCCACGAGTCTTTGCGTTGAGTATAACAATAAGATAAGTATGCAAGAGCAGACCAGCCTCCACAGGCGGCACCCGTTCACGAGTATGACATATGAATCAGCCATCGCTTCGCTCAACCATATTTTATCTACAACAAAGTAAGATTACCTACACCTATTTGTTGAAATAGTCTCGAGTTACGTACCTAAGTAAGACTGCCGTGAGAATGAAATGAAATGAAAAGAACATCATAGGTACACACGCCTGCACATCAACCTACCACAAGCTGTCAAACCTCAAAAGACTTTGAACTTTATCACTAAGTACTAAGGTTGAAAATATATTGGAGAAGTTTGACAGTTTTGTATAGGTTGATGTGCAAGCGTCTGTACTTTATGTTCATTGTAGATAGTACTACGATTGAATACAGTGATTTATTTTGTAAGCGTGACATTATTTTTGAGTATTGTTTTTAATATGGCTCCACCAGTAAAATCAAGCGTTTGGACGTTTTTTATTAGATGTGACACGGGTGGACAGCGCAAATTATGTAAACAGAATGAATGTATCTATCTATCTATGTAATCTTTTTTCACTTAAATCCAACTTTACATGCAATGTCTTGTCTTGTCTTTTTATTAGTTTTATAAAATTATGATACGATCTTCCAAGATCGAATGAGATCGATTCAATGCAATACGATTCAGATCGTGGATCGATTCACGGGGTTACGATCCATTACGATTCAAAAGATCGATTCAAAGCAAAAGATCGGGCATCCCTACACTGTAAGCTCAGAACATTAGGTACCTAACTAATATTATTCTGAGACTGTAACGCTCGTTCGTTTTTTTTTTTTTTTTTTTTGGTCTCAGTAAAGCCCCTCATGATCACATCTTTACTGATATGCAAGGGCTTGGGGGAATATCATTTATCACTACATATTTTTGTTATCATTCATTATTCATCATCACCATCAAAATAAAAAAAATAAAAAAAATCTAATGTAAATATGGCTAAATATGCTAATCGCACAAAGCCATTATATAAAAGTAAAAATTTTTAAAATCATACAGGCCGTGTCCGTGTTCTTATTGAGTAAAAATTTATAGAAATCGTGACAATCGTAAAATATTATAAAGTCCGACATAGAAATAAAATTGTTTGTTTGTAACTAACGTCACGTCAGATAGGATTAAAACAGAAATGGAATAATGCTTAAAGTTTTGACAAGTGCATCAAAGGACTGTGATTTTTACTAGTAATAACCTATTTTTAATGATTCAAAGGTGCTTTAGTGCAATAATTGACTCACTGGACTACCACTAGATTTTATCAAACCGTAACAATGAGTTTCCTTTTGTAAGTATGGCAAATCTAGTTACCCCAACAAGTCTATTTTTATCTGACCATTTTCCGTCCCGCTGACGTCTTGTTTACGTCCGTCCGTGGTCAAGTTTCGATACCATTCAATCAAATATGTAAATTCGAGTACTAGAGCCGCCCATTCAGGGCCTCTACGACAGCAGCCTTGCTTGCGTTGCCGCACTTTTCTTGTAGACAGGGTGATTGTTAAGCTAATTTGATAAAATTGTAAAATGAAGTATGTTTAAACGGCATGATACGTTTTGTTGAACAGTGGAAGCCGGTCGAACAAAACGTTCAAGCCGAAGAAGAACATCCCCGAGGGCACGCACCAGTACGACCTGATGCGGCATGCGGCGGCCACGCTGGGCTCCGGCAACCTGCGCCTCGCCGTCATGCTTCCCGAGGGCGAGGACCTCAACGAGTGGGTCGCCGTCAACAGTCAGTACCATGCACGCATACTCCACACCATGCTTGTGCCAGTATTTTTATTGCTACTCTGACCTCATAGGGGCAGCCTTAAAACTGTAAAGCCACTGCAAACTTAGTTCAATATAGAATGTAATAATATTTTTATTGAATGTAAATGAGGAACTTCATTGTTCACAATCAATTGTTTTACAGACGTCACACTGACTGTGAATCACACCTTGATAACTCTATTCATAGACATCCACTTAGTTGTTCATAAACCAGACACAATAGAAATTCAATTGTTCTATGGCACTGTGGTTACATTGGGCGTCCAAGTATCTACACTTCCTCTGTTTGGTCATTTTTGTTGACTGTAACACTATTGAAAGTTATAATAATATCTTTTTACTGTTGCAGCTGTGGATTTCTTCAATCAGATAAACATGCTGTATGGCACAATCACAGAGTTTTGTACCGAGGAATCATGTGCAGTTATGTCTGCAGGACCTAAGTACGAGTACCATTGGGCAGACGGGCACACAGTTAAGAAACCTATCAAGTGCTCCGCCCCTAAGTACATCGACTACCTTATGACCTGGGCACAGGACCAGCTTGATGATGAGACTCTCTTTCCCTCCAAAATAGGTTGGTTGGATTTGTATATTTTTATTTATACTAATATTTTGTTAATTTTTCTTTTTGTTAAATTTTTATTTTATTAAATTGTTGGCCCCTACAGCATAAATGCGTTGCCGTGTCCTGTACGCCAAGCATTCTATTCAGAGGAAAAACTTATAACAGGAACAGGGATTCCAAAATTTCCAAAAATCTTTATTTTGGGTTTTTATTTATTTATAGGTATTGTCGATCATTGCCGTCGTTGGCGCGCAGGGCACGCTATTGCTCGTCGATTATAGCCGTATTGTGGCGGTCAGAAGTTTCAACAGTTGCATGTGATCTTGAAGCCTTTGATAAACAACATTTTTTCATACACATTTTGGAGGACACTATCTTAAAATATCAAAAACTGCATCACATACAAATCCACACAAACACTTTTTTGACAGATAAACAGGCTGGACAAACATTTAAGAGAAGAGCTGGTTGTCTGAAAATAATATAATAATAATTTTTCCCCCAGGTGTGCCGTTTCCGAAAAACTTCCTGTTGATGGCGAAGACGATCTTGAAGCGGCTGTTCCGCGTGTACGCGCACATCTACCACCAGCACTTCCCCGAGGTGGTGCAGCTGGGCGAGGAGGCGCACCTCAACACGTCCTTCAAGCACTTCATCTTCTTCGTGCAGGTCAGTATGCCCCGCTCCCCGCAGGAGCGCACGAGCGCCCGCTCGGCCGCGCGAGTGAGCGATCGTGACCGGCCGTGTCGTTGCAGGAGTTCAACCTGATCGAGCGGCGCGAGCTGGCGCCGCTGCAGGAGCTCATCGAGAAGCTCACGGCGAAGGAGGCGCGGTGAGCAAGCCGCCCCTCACCGCTCACTGCTATGTACGATCGACGACTCTGGAAGTGACCGCTTCTAATAGATTAACAGTGATTCACTTATCATAGAAAGGTTATTCTCTTTTTATAGTTTTTATGTTTCCTCTGCAGAGTGTCCATTGTCCGAATCCCATGTTGGCTTCGCATCTATGGATTATAGACTGACTCATTAATAAAAAGAAAAATTGTGATACTGACAATCATATTTTTATGAAATTCATATATGAAATCGACTTAACAGGGAATACAGGGTGGAAAAGATAAGTCTCTAACTCTATATTATGTTTTGTAATATAAAAGTAAAACTTTTAGTAAAAGTATGTCATAAACACAGAATCAACTTCAATAAAAAGTACCTGAAAAAAAATTGGTTTATATCGAGATTATTCTTTTGGTAATGTACAAACATTTGTATGACTGTGGTATATTTTACCTATGTATTTTTTTATTGTAAGATGCTGGTTTCGTGCTCTTTCATTTTGTCTTTAACATATCTTTATCCTTTCCACCTTGTATACAAATTTATACTTGGTATACACAAAACCTGCAAATAGTGCATAGTATAGAATCAGTATACTAATCGAATCCAGTTGTCAGTATTCAAGCCGCTTGCGCAGGCACGCTTTCGCCCGCTTTTCACATCAACACACCGACACAGAAATGCTCAGCATACTGATGTTTTGAACAGCCAGGTCTCAGCCAGAAATAATGCAGAAGCCTGGGTGTTCTAAAAAAAATGTGTAACATAAAATTAATAACTTAGTGCTAAATAATATTTCCCAAAAAGTTTGTACATTTTTAAGAACTTCATTAGAATTCAGCATTTTATAAAGTTGTAGATGAAAAGATTGCCGAAATTTCAGATCTTTCTGGAGAGTTCGGGATTTGTGTATACCTATAGTAAAGTTGTATGTAGAAGTAATTGTGATGCCATATACTTAAATTGAATGTTTACTTATTTGAGTAAAACTAAAAACTTATAAGATTTTCTCGTGTTATAAATAAACGAGAATCGGAGATTTACTTAAATGTAAGGCGCCGGCGCCGGCGGGCGATGAGGCGCCTTATTGCAATATTTATTTTATATTTCGGTCTTGGTCAGTTATATATAGGTATTTATATAACTGTAATGAATGAATTTAGCCCGAGGTACGCAATGATCGGTACGCGCGAGTGAACGAACGAATTGTATAGAGTAACGGCGCCGGCGCGGGTATGCGCAGGCGTTGCCTTCGCAGACGATGATAATAAATAATATGACAAAACTAAATTTGATACTTATGTATTACAAATAAGGAATATAGTGTGAGATATGTGTTGAAAGCAGATAAAATTATAATCTAATTATTCATATTTTATGATATTAGTTTAAATGAGCTTGTCGAATCATTTCATTTTTTCTGTTATTTTTATACGCTTTTAAGTTATTAGAATTATTATGATGAGTTGACTGATTATTCCCGACTTGAATGTATATTTAAACCACCCACGGGCTTACCATATCAAGTGGCGACAGATACGTCCAAGGTACTCGAATTTAGTTTTATGAAATCATTGATTTAGTCTAATATTTAATAAAAGTAGAATTTTAATACTGTATATTAAAAATCTATTTAAGTAACAATTTTCAATTTACCTTCATTATTTTGTACACACCGAAAACTTAGCAAGCAACTAGCTGATGGTTTTGATGGAAGGGAAACAACGCTTTTGCAGTAAATTCGTGATACATCGTGGAATACGCATACTTTTATAATACATTAAAGTTATTGCAAATGAAGCTAGTTAAGTTATCGTTTTTATAAGAAAACACTTTGGGAATTATTTGAAAACCGTGAAATAAAATAAGTTCTTACAAGATTAAAAAGGTACTAGTGTAAGTGTCAACCCCCACCGAAGTGGCAGAGAGCGGCCGACAGTTTCACCTTAAAATGAAAACTGCCGACCGCGCCGCTGCCGACCGCTGCCACTTTGGACTGACCCTCAATTGTGTTTACAAAGTTCCTTACATGTTTTACATGAAAATAAGAGATTGTAAGGTCTGAAATCTGAATCGATGTACCAAACGATGTTTTGCTTAAAAGATATCTTTCCAATGCATGCCTTTATTAGTAGGCACTACAAAATACTAAAAAAGTATCTCAATGAAGAGCCAACCTGTCAACATTTCTTTCTTGTATTCGCTGTAGTAACACTTAATATCATTTGGTTCCTAATACTTGAGTACTTTTATGTATTTAAAATTAAAATCCGCTTGCTGTCCATAAAACTACGCTACGCTCCAATCCAATGAAATTCACTTAGATTTGTTACCGATCCCTTAGCGCCGCACCCGCTCGCCCCCCGCACCCCGCACCCCCGCACCCGCCGGTACTGACTGGGTGGAGGGCGATTTTGAACCGGTGGTGCCTAATTACGCTATGATGATATAAATTACGAGTTCTCCTTTTTTTCTTATTTAAAATCACTGGTTACTTATTTTTACACCGAAAATTCGCGAACGGTATGTATGATGTATTGATGTATCTTAATAATCAAATTGTAAATAATGCAAAAAATATTATTTTTCATAGTGTATAAAAATTATAATGAAGTAATTTTTAATTTCGAGATCACCGGTGAGATTAAAAAGCCCCCTTCAGTGCTGACGTCCGCCCCGGAGCGGCGGCCCCGGCCGGTACATCCCGCTATCTCCATTGAAATTATACATGGAGATAGTGGGCATACTGTTTTAATGAATTTTGATCCCACTATCTCCATTAGTCATGCGTGATGGATGACTAATCAAATTAATTATGTATTAATTGAAAGTTATGTATTAACTTTACGACCTAAAATAGTTAATGTAGTCGTAATAGAGATTTGATATGTTTATAATAATATACTCGTACATGGTGACTGGTACATAACGACTGGTACATAACCCGCCATTACAAATTAACATATGGAGGTCATTTGCTAATTATTGAATGTTACTTTCGTCTTGTTTTGGAGATGGTCCATTTTTATACTATTTTAAGATTTTCTTAAACTTTCACCTTAAAGCTACATTTTCTTTGTTTTTGGCAGCACATACACATTTCTGATCATTTTTTTTTAGATATTTTAGACAACATCACATATATTGTTCTGATCCCAAGGTAAGTAGCCAAAGCACTCGTTTTATGGAAATCAGAAACAACGACGACGGTACCACAACCACCCAGACCTGACACAATATCGAAAAGCTCGTTTTCGACATTGATCCGACCAGGAATCAAACCCGGGTCCTCAGAGTTAGCGCCGCCCAAAGTTAAAAGTAAGTCGCAACTTTGCTCAATCAAGGATAAAAAATTAGTACGCTATATAGAAAATAGAGAAATCCTATCCTAAACTATAAAACTTTATTAGGAAAACTAAGCTACAATCACAGAACACAAGTGGCTACAATAGTTAGAATTATATCTTAGTTTTCCTAATTAAAATGACCTTTAAATATAATTTTGCTGTGGCTGGTCATGTACTAGTCTCCCTGTATACATGAACTATATCGGTATTATTACCGAGGTGTTTTCCCAGGCATCTTCATATTGATGTTTTCTTTGAAATATCGAGTATATCAGGAGTAGAAATATACAATGTTATTTTTAGTTTATACGAAACCTGAAAACTGTTTGTTCAGAATCAGTAATAGAATCGATTTCAATATTTTTTATACCATGTTACATTTTGACCAAATAATATTTACAAAATCTCAAATAAATTATTCCCTACTAAAAACACACAACGGGGCAGCACAAAAAGCTTGTAACTTCGTGAGTTTTCAAGATATTATTTTAATTTTTTTTGTACGGATTCTTTAAATGAAAATATTTGACCCGTGTTTCGGTTTTCGTATAAACTAAAAATAAGGTTGTATTTCCCAGATGAAGAAAGAATGCTAACTGGTTAATACGTCGGACGTGGAAGATCTTGTGACTAATATTGTTTAGAGAAAACAGTCAGAAAATTGTTATTGCAAAAAATTCACCCAGAAATGTTATCGACTTGGTTGGTAATAAGTTGAACACTAATAAATGTTTGCAAGTTCTTTTTCGTACTGTTATTTACAACTAGCAATCTACAAAACGGCTGATGGGGAAATGAGGATAGTGGGATGCATAGGGTGCGCGGCGTGTCCCGTTATGCTTATTGATTTATCATGTGTTCCAGCTAAGTCGCATAACATTACATATAAGTTAATTTAAATATAATTATAATAATATATTATTATTTATCATTATCACATTATTGTGTTTATGTTGTCATTGTATCTCGTAGTGCAGTTAAGTTGTGCGTTTAGTGAACAATTACATCCGATTGGATGTCGGACACAGAAAGAACACTAGCCGACAAGTGACTGCCTTCGTTTTAGTAAATTATTGATATCGTCGATACAATTATAAATAAATACAAATGTGATCTAATTACATACGTTGTTTGATTGTTTTACCAAAAATCATATCGGCCTACGAAGCCGAAAAACTGCAATGAATCGCAGGGGCAGCGTCGGGAACAGGCTTGGCCACCCAATGCTGTGTAATCGGCCCACTGCTGGGCTCGGGCGGGATAATCGCTTTAGCCGACTCTGTAGCGTGTATTGTTTAAGCTACCGGCCACAGACCCAAAGGTCACGGGTTTAGTTTCCAGCGGGAGGTTTTAGTGGGTATGCCCCCCTTCCTTCGAATCACGGGAGTTGGGGTCCTCCCCACATAACCATCCGCATCTCTCCAGTGTGTCATCCCAGCAACGCCACGCCACTAGGATTTTGAAATGGCTTATGACTTATTTAAGGCCTACGCAGACCGGGACGGTATGGCAAAGTATTTTGCCGCCGAGGCATGCCGCGTCACGTCGAAGTATGCCTCGGCAACTTCTGCTTAGGGATGTTCATGTAAAAAATATATCGATATTTTCGATATATCGTAAGTAATTTGTTTGTATGTGACTAATCTATAATAATAAGTTAATATTTATTAACTAATGTTAGGGATCAGGTTAATATGAATATTAATACAGCTAGGCTGAAGAAACAAATCAACTTTATTGGGGTTTCACCGACGGAATATGGCGCTGCTGTAAATTAAATTTTTGGAATAATTCAATGTATGGAAGATTCACCCCTCCCTCTGTTCGATAGCGGCGCGGACGCAAGTGTCGCTTCTCTACCTCACCCGCCTTCGACTAGAGCTGTAAAGAACTCGAGTCATCAAGTCCTAAATTTTGAGCTTAGCTGACAAATTGCACGTCTCGACTCCTAACAACAAGTTTTTACTTTTTATTTTCAAGTGCTAATTGCTGCACTGAAGCTAAATTAAATATTTATAAAATTTACAAAATACAGTGAAAAAATTAAACGCCTACCCGACCCAGCCAGGAATCGAACCTGGGTCTTCCGCAATCCGGGCGGCTGCACTGACCGCTATGCTACCGGGAAGGCTGACATAGACGCTGAATTTTGTAACTGCTTTTGTAATTTTAGAGTGCTAATAGCGGCACAGCGCGCCATCTATCCAACGGTCATTGCAACCGTTGGCTATGCAGATTCATCTTTGCAGATGAAATACCACAAATTTAATAACACAACGCTATAGTAAATTTTTACTTTTTATTTTCAAGTGCTAATTGCTGCACTGAAGCTAAATTAAATATTTATAAAATTTACAAAATACAGTGAAAAAATTAAACGCCTACCCGACCCAGCCAGGAATCGAACCTGGGTCTTCCGCAATCAGGGCGGCTGCACTGACCGCTATGCTACCGGGAAGGCTGACGTAGACGCTGAATTTTGTCACTGCTTTTGTAATTTTAGAGTGCTAATAGCGGCACAGCGCGCCATCTATCCAACGGTCATTGAAACCGTTGGCTTTGTAAATTTTATAAATATTTTCATAACAACAAGACTCCGAGACTAGAAAACTCAAGTCTATATTGAGTTAATTCGTGTGTCTAGTTAGCAGCCTCACAACGGAATTAGATGGTTTTGACTACGTCAAAAAATTGTGCACCTCTAACATCCAGTGCCAAACCAATGACAGCGCCTCGCCGATGACGTAATTCGCAAAATGGCGAATACCTAACGTCGATGTTCACAAAAATAATGATTACGTTGCAACCAGATCATATTTTATCATTCTGTAAACGGCAATTTACTAATTGATAAATTTCCTTTCCGGCAGGTATCAAGATATATGTGATTATTGAAATAGTTTATTGGTCATACATGATCAAACTTTACGAACCATATTGTGGCCTCAATCACAAGAAATAAACGCGCAGTAGTACATAAAACAAAGAACAAGGACCCATGCTGTCTAATTGTGTAAACAATGTAACAAAAAACCCCGAGATGTTTACAAAAACAACACTTGAAATACGACCTACGAAAGCAAAAAATGAACTAGGGGTGTTACTTCACTTTTTGTAATGTCATCGATAGTTGTTTTTTGTTATTTTTGTAAGCTACTAGTTTATATGAATAAATGAAATGTACAATGTCAGTCTCAATTTTATTTTGTTTCATCATCATCATCATCATCATAGGTATAAAATCAAAGTCAAAGTCAAAGTGAAAGTAAAAATTGTATATTGTAAAAATAGTAAATTGTAAAAATAATGAAATAATATTGAAAATCGTCCAATGTTTTTTACCTACTACCCATTCAGGACGTCTATTTTTTAACTCCACAGTTTTTATTATAGAAGTAACGACATTTACAATACTTATGTCGTTACCAAATGATACAATACAAATAAAAATACAATACAAAAATGTTTAATAAAATCTTCTTCTCCTCCACCACGGCAGCAGCCACGCTGAGAAGTCGAAGTGCTTGGAGAACGGAGCGGTTGTATATATGTATATGTAACTGACCTCCATCCAGTCAACCTCCTCATGGCGTCGTGGAGATGTGAGCGGAGAGTAGGCAGGAGCCAATGGCGAAGGTTCGCCCTAAAACATACAAAAAAGTGAAACAGTTATTACTACAATCATACCAGTAGAAACCAAACACAATAAACAAATTATTTGATGATGATGATGATGATGGTAGTGGTGATGGTGAAATAAATAACCGGCGCCATACGATCGCATAATCCTAGCACAATAAACACATCACCAGTACAAACCAAACACAATAAACAGATTATTTGATGATGATGATGATGATGGTAGTGGTGATGGTGAAATAAATAACCGGTGCCATACGATCGCATAATCCTAGCACAATAAACACATCACCAGCACAAACCAAACACAATAAACAGATTACTTGATGATGATGGTGGTGATGGTGAAATAAATAACCGGCGCCATATGATCGCATAATCCTAGCACAATCCTTGTAACACAATAAACAGATTATTTGATGATGATGATGATGAAATAAATTCTACTAACCTCGTCATCACTGACTACTTCCTCGCGCTCCTCCTCCGCGTCGGCCTCGTCGTATAAAATATCAAAAGTCGCTTGGAGCCTCCTCATCTCTCCCAATTCTCCAATTAGCCATTCTATAATCAAAATCAAACAAACAACATAAAATAATATGCTATACAACATACTTATACACAATAACACAATATAGCATACTTATATAACTGTCTCAATACAAAAGTAAATTTAGAAACATTACAAGAATATCACCATTACTATCGAAAATAACAAAATGTTATCGTAAAAGCTATCGACACTATCCTCCTACTACTAAGAAAGAAATTTCACACTGTCTGCCGGCAAGTATGGCCGTAAGCTCTATACAAATATAGCCCAAAATAGTATGGCAAAAAATTTCGGCCATTTCGAATGTCAGTACATGAAACGGTCGTAATTTTATTTCACAAAAAATGATAATAAATGTAGTTATTTCTTTGTGTAAACTAGTTTCCATACACAGTACTCATACACTGTTTTTATTCATTTTACTGTATTTCTAACAAACTGTACATGCATTTACGCACTAAAATCACTCTGGCATCACTCCGAAATCGAAAATTTAATAATCACTATTAGATACGATATTCGTTGAAAACTTATAGCTAAAAACGTTTACTATAAACTCAGCAAGATGATTTACAACAGTTTCTAATATAAAACACTACTTACATGAGTATTTCCAGTTTTTTCCTCAATGCACTAAGTAACCTTGATGCACAAATGACAAAATATGTTCGAACTGTCATACAACCCGAAAAACGCAAGTAGAATAACCTTGTCTTGTGTTTTTAATATAGCAAATTTACTCTAGTTTGTCTAAGGCCAAACATCTTCATACAAAAGTATACGTTTGGTATTTGGACGACGGAACCCTAGGAGGTGATGTGGATACTGTGTTTTCGGACCTTTTTTTAATCAAAAATAAATTTGAAGCCATTTGGAGCTTAATTTTAGCAAATGCGAACTTTTTATAAATAACTGCGACTTAAATTTAGATGATGTAAAACTAAAATTTAATATTTTGGCTCCAAATATTAAAATAGTTAACAGTAATTCCCTTTACCTTTTAGGTTCTCCAATTTTTGATGAATCTATTTCTGAATATATTAATAATTCAATTACTAAATTTCGAAATTCTGCTGAACGTCTCCTTGAAATTAGTCCACATTATGCACTTTGCATCTTAAAATTCTGTCTTTTCCTCCCAAAATTTACGTATGTGCTCCGTTGCTGCTCCTTTTGGAATCACTCAGATCTTTTGACACAAGTAGACGACTTAATCAAAATTAGCTTAGAATCGATTCTTAATATGCAGCTGAACGAGCAATCTTGGGCCCAAGCATCCCTACCCATCCGTTATGGTGGTTTAGGGATTCGCAAAATTTCCAGTGTCGCTTTACCAGCCTTCCTATCTTCTGTCCATAGTTCAGCAAATCTCATAAGTAAGATTTTAAGGGCATCCCCTTCAAACTTTGAGATTGCTGGCTTGGAAGAAGCAAGAAACGCTTTCTTAATTGCATGCCCAGGTCAAAATTTTTCAGTTTCTCCTAATTCACAGAGGAGCTGGGACGATATAATCTGCAAATTGTCTTATGACAATCTTTTGAGCTTTAGTACAGGTTCGGCGCGTGCTAGGCTTTTGGCCGTGGGTACGCATGAGGCCGGCTACTGGCTTCACTCGTACCCATCGTCAAATACAGGAACTTTTCTTGAGCCTGACACGCTCCGAATCGCAACCTGTCTACGGCTCGGGGTTCCGGTCTGCACTCCTCATAAATGTCCCTGTGGCAGTGATGTCGACAAGCTAGGACATCACGGACTGTCATGCCAAAAAAGTGCAGGCCGCTTCTCGAGACATGCCGCACTTAACGATATCATACGCCGGTCCCTTGCCACCGTCAACGTGCCAAGTCTTCTTGAGCCGACTGGTATTGCAAGAGACGATGGCAAGAGACCGGACGGTATGAGTTTGATTCCATGGAAGATGGGTCGGGTGCTGGTATGGGATGCAACCTGTTCTGACACGCTGGCCCCTTCCCATCTACATGGAACCAACATCAGAGCTGGTGCGGCTTGTGAAGCGGCTGAAAAAGCTAAAGCATGCAAATACAAGGGTCTAGGCTCCGAATATGATTTTGTTCCATTCGGTGTCGAGACCCTTGGTCCGTGGGGTCCTAGCGCTATAAGACTTTTTAAGGAAATAGCAAAAAGATCTAGTCGACATCACAGGAGACCGAAGAGCTGGCAGCTACCTCGGACAAAGAATTAGTCTAGCTATTCAAAGGGGGAATGCTGCCAGTATCTTCGGAACCTTGCCTAAAGGGACTCCTTTTAATAATATTTTTTAATTATTATATTATATATATATTTTTTTAAGGTTTTTTAGTAATAGGTTCATTGTTCTTATTTTTAATATTACTTAATATATTACTAATATTATAAGTCAAATTACCAGTACTATAGTATTAATAATACATTGCAACTTGTTGTATCGGTTTAAAGTATACTCTAACCTATCGATAATAATTATTATAGTCGCGTGGTCGGGTGCGGTGACATGACACCGCGCGATTTTTGACCGAATATTGCCGCGGTGTCATGACACCGCGGCCAGGTAGAGAGGTATAGTGATAAATAGTGACGTATAGCATATAAATAGTGATACTATGGTTCAAAAGATATTTGAGTATCTTGGCGAGGCTGCTAACTTGACGTTTCTTGCGATGGCGATTCCAGAGAAACGGGTACAAGTTTTAAACAAATAAATACATGAAAAAATTGTGCCTGAAATTGTGATTCTTACGATATAAATAAAAAAAGAATTCTTCTTTGCTATTTTCCAAAAATCTAATGTTAACTTCTACATATTACTCTTAATATTGGCTGACGATCAATGTTGAACTTTGATCCTCAGTAATAATAAGGTTTAAACTTTATTTTAATCATGCGGTGGGTACTATCGAACAAAAAAGTTAAATATATCGGCATTTCAGCATATCTTCAGATGAATCTTGTTAAAATTATCACATGTGTACCACCTTACCGCTCTACCACGACTACTGACGTATTGCGACGCGGCAAACGGATTCCTAGTTCATTGCATTTTTTCTATGACGGCCGACTATGTCTGCCGTAGTATAACGCGCAATGAACTAGAAATCCGTTTGCCGCGTCGCAAAACGCTCGTACTCGTGGCAGAGCTCTACGTACCTCCCGCCCCGCGTACCTACCGCAGGCGAGGACTCAGTTAAGCGGTCTAGCTATAGGTACATATTAATAGTTGGTATAGTATGGGGTAGACAAAATTACATCCCCACTTCACGTGTAGGGCAGGTAACCCTAACAAAAAATATTTTCAAAAGTTTACTTCACTACTTTGTTGGCGTGATTAATATGTAGATCAATGCCAAGTTACAGCTTCCTAGTACTAAGAGTCTATGAGCTAGGCAGGGGTCGGACAGACAGACGGACATGGCCAAAATATAAGGATTTCTTGTTGACTACGAAACCCTAAAAATGAAGTGCTATAGTTTAGTAGATGTAGGTGCTGGCGGGTGTGACGATGCTGTACTGACGTCATTCCAGCAGCGTCACATACTATCATAAGTATCTCCGAAAATACTTACTTTGGCCATTAACACCGCTTTGATGACTAAACAGCCTTGACAGATTTTTTACCATTATGTCACGAATTGACAAATTGATGACAAAATGAGTCAATAATCATCAATCCAAGAATGTGGCGCTGCTGGAACACGTCTCCCGGGCGTGGGGGGTACTCAGGAATGACTTTAGCCTGGCATTAAAATAAGGGCTCGTTGAGGGTAACGGGTGAAGTGCGCTTTCAATTACGGAAAGCTATCGCCACTGGCAAGGTAAATAAAAATTCAAGATCAGTGTAGACACATTTATTCAATTGTTTGATAAACAACGGTATAATGTACATTTGCACAGTTCGCCGCCCGCCCCGCGGCGCAGGCGGAGGACGGTGTTTTAAAGTATCTGTGTCGTCATAACAGTCATATGTATTAATATTAGAAAATTATGTTTATATAATTATATATTTTGGTTACACATATTGTTGCTAATACAAAGTTACGAATAATTTCGAATAAAATAAACATCTGAAGTTAAAAACAATAGATAACAGTAGGTACAATAAATTGACTACAAAATATCTAGTCCAATCCAATCTATGTATTTTAGTTGAAGTATCCAGTCTGTGTATTGTAGTTACAAGTATTGAAGCGAATTTGTTTAGATTAGGTCGTCCATACCAACTCCAAATCATTATTCATAATATTACAGGAAACAAAAGTTAAGACAACACATATTAGCAACGAAGGCGATACCTACAATATTTGCTTAGTAATGGCTTTGAAGATTAAGTGAGCGGTATGACTGTGCCTTCCATACATATCAAGAAATCACTAACATATTTTGATTTGTAATTTTGCATTGACGATATAAAATCGAAAATAGGAGTCGAAACAACGCTGGCGAATAGCGTCGCGTTCATTAGGCTGTGTATTTGCCGCGCGGGGTCGGTGGAGGGGCGTCGGCCCGCCTGACCCAGTCCTTGTTTCAAGTGCTATTTACGGTAAATATTCAAAGCAAACAGTAAAATAATTTTCTAACTGGGCTTTCAGGTAAGCTTTTTAACCCGATAGCTCGACAGCGAAATAAACATGACGACATATTCTATTTTTGGATAAATATTATATTAACACAGGGTTCGTATAAAAAAATCCCCACTTGCATTTCGAATTAATTTGAATAGAAAAGAAAACATATTTTCATTCCATTCAGCGGAACGATATCGACGATAGGACGTTATAAAATTGCGAACATCAGCATTCCAACAGTTCAAACGGCTTCCCGATAAACAATTACGTGAACGTTACATGAACAAAGACAATGTGCGCGTCCGGCCGGCGAGTGCGGAGCCTGCGCCGCGCGCTAGGAGGAGGACACGGGCGGCGGCGGCGGCGGCGGCGCCAGGAACGGACCGCCCCACGCGAACCCGCGCCACGCCCCGCCTGCGCCTGCGCCTGCGCCTGCGCCTAAGGTGCGCGCACCGACGTTACGGACGGGTGTGGCATGTTCTGGGTGCCGAGTGCGAGTTTCATTCGCCATTCAATCTTGTTATTTTTTTATATACGTAGCTCGGCAAACAACCCCACTCCACCCGATGTTAAGTGGAAACGGAGTCCAGACGCGAGGAGTGTGAAAACAACGCAGCATCAGTCTCGCCTCGCCTCTTCACGCCTCGTTTGAAGGACCCCATGTCATAGGGAAAACGTGGGCTGGTAGACTATTCCATCTTTTGGAAATGCGACAAAGAAACGAGTCACCAAATTTCTTTGTGTGATGGAATGTTCGAGACAGTACAGCGGTCACTCCGGAGAGCAGCACGCGTACTCCTATGGAGGAAGGGAGACGGTGGGGTAAAGTCAAAAAGTTCATCAGAGCACTCGCCGTGGTATACGCGGTAGAAGACGCTGAGTGACGCTATATCTCTACGCAATTGCAGGGGCTCGAGAGCATTAGTGAAATTTGCATTGCCGATAATGCGTATAGCGCGCCGCTGCAATCTGTCCAAGGCATCGAGAAGGTACTTTGCGGAACCGTCCCAGAGGTGAGAGCAATACTCCACGCAAGATCGCAACCTGTGTCTTGTACAAAAGGTACCACTGATCCGGCGTGAAGAATCGCCGCACCCTGTTCAGGACACCCGAGTTTACGTGACCCTGTTTTTATCACGACTTCGATATAGTCCCTCTGGTTCAGATCGTAGCGAATCTCCATACCGAGCATGTTAATACTGCTCTGCAGGCCGAGTGCCTTGAAAAGAGGGAAGGGGTACAAATGGCGACTTTTTTGCCGTGAACGCGCATACCTGTGTTTACTTGGCATTGAACTCAACAAGGTTATTGGAGCCCCATTTAGATGTGAGGTCTTTAAGCACAAAGCCCGGATAGTGCAGGTAGCTGGTGTCGGCCGGACTGATTATCTGCGTCTCCGTTAAAAACAACATTGCTGGCCGTGCCGTCTCAAGATGGTGGTGGGCGGCATGCAAATGGACACCCGCAAAACCAGAGGAATCACAGATGCGTTGCCGGCCTTTAAGGAAGGAATAGGCTCGTTTCTTGAAGATGCTTAAGTCGTATTGGTCCGGAAATACCGCCGCTGAGAGCTGGTTCCACAGCACTGTAGTTCGTGGTAATAAATTACGTGAGAAACGCACAGTAGTAGATCGCCATCCATCAAGATGGTGTGGATGGAAAGACAGTCGATTGCGTGTAGTGCGGTGAAGGAAATCAGCGGCAGGGATCAAACCGAACAATTCCCCAGAGCACTCCCCATGATAAAGGCGATAAAATATACAGAGAGATGCAACGTCTCTCCGAAGTGCCAGTGGATCGAGCCGACCAGAGGTTACCACGTCGCCGACAACTCGAGCAGCTCTGCGTTGAATGCGGTCAAATGGGAGGAGTTGGTACTGGGGCGCTCCAGCCCAAAGATGAGAACAGTATTCCATATGAGGTCTGACCTGTGCTTTGTAAAGCTGTAAGCGATGGGTCGGCGTGAAATACTGTCCCGCTCTATTGAGTACACCCAGCTTTTTCGAAGCTAATTTAGCTTTACCTTCCAAATGAGCGCGAAACTGAACGTCACTCGAAACGTGTCCACGGGGCAATTAGCTCGAGACACTATTCTTAAACGTAGCGGATGAAGGATGCTTACCGGCGCGTTCTGGTCTGGCGTTATGACCTGACGTAGATGGTCTCTTGTGCTTGCGCACAAGAGACCTAACTTTATAACCGCAAGGTTGGTGGGGGGTGTCAGTATAAACTTTAAAGTCATGTGTAGCGGGGTGGGTCTCCCTGGTCGGCGGGTTAACGAAGTCCTCTTGGCACTGGTTTGACGGAAGCCTCCACAGACCAAATGCATCGAGCTCTACATACATTTTATTCTTTTCGAACTTCGCTATCGTTTTCTTAATGTTACTTTGGCTAAGCCTACAGGCCCTACCACGCAGTGGAGCATATGGAAGCTCGAAAATCCGTTAGTCGCTTCTCACGACACCCACCGGAGGAGAGGGGCTGTGAATAGTATTATTTCTCCGTCACCACACGGATTAAATGTTAACGAAAACGAGAATTTGTATAGCAAAATGTTAACTCCTTTGGTACGCCGCCAGGAGGCGCTGCTTCAATGCCATAGTAATTTTCGTTTTCGTAAACGTAATCGAATGAATACGGATAGTAAAAAAAAACTCGCACTAGGCACCCAGATGGAGGAGTGTACAAAGACATTCACGAGTATAAATAAAACATGAAACTGTATATTTTGTGAACTACGGTCGAATTAAAACCGCCCCGGCCCACACGGACCACTACTTTATATAAAAGCTTCTGCGCGACTAAGTTTTAGAGTCTTACAAATAAACAAAGAATAAGGTCTGAATAGTTATTCCTTGTTTTGTCTCTTTTACTCTAATTTGGAATGACGTTTACATGACAGGAACAAAACACGGAACTATTCGGAGCTTATTTTATGTTTATTTGTAAGGCACTAAGTGTTTACTCTTTATCCGGGTTCAGTGCCTCAGAGATATCGATAAGATTTAGCAACGCGGGCGCCAACCGGCAATCAATAAAAAAAAAAGAACAAGAGTCCGGCGCTAAAAGGTAGCAGTCGTTGTAGGCCAATATAAAATCGATCATTATTATCTATCCATATTAACATTGAAGTTTAAGAAATAAATATAATAGCAATATGTTAACTAAGCATTAGAAAATATCCTCCGATGTTAGAAAACACATTTAAACATCAATATCGAACAACAGGTAGAGCTGCAAGATGTTAGGTAATATATGTATAATCCCAAACACAGCCATGCAACAAAGTGTAAATGACATCGTGGTAACATGCAAAATCATATTTATGAAGATTTAGTTTTCCACAAAACCTTAAATTAATTATATTACATTATTTTTGTTCAACCCTTATATGTTTTGACTTCTGTTTCGTTTGAACAATGAGGTTACCAACCAACAACAATGTGTAAGCGTTTTCAATCCGGAAATTTTGATGTCAAAGATGCACGTCGCTCTGGTCGCCCTATTGCGGATAAAATGGATGCCATTTTTGAAAAAGTGGAGCAAGATCAGTATCAGTAGTTACGACGTAGCTGAAGAACTGGGAATTGACCACAAAACAGTTTTGGCGCATTTGAAAAAAAAATAGGTACACAAAAAAGCTCGATATTTGAAACCTCACGAGCTCACTGAAAGAAACCTAATGAACCTTGTACTCATTTGTGATTCTTTATTACGACGTACTGAAACCGAACAATTTTTGAAGAAGCTTATCAGCTTCTTCAAAAACGTTCTTCTACAGAAAATGAATCTTCTACCAGTTATCACTGGTGATGAAAAGTGGATCACATACGACAAGAACGTGCGAAAAAGGAAGTGGTCAAAGGCCGGTCAGGCTTCACAGACTGGCGAAACCCGGGTAAACTCGCAACAAGGTGATGCTGTGTGAGTGGTGGGTTTGGAAGAGCATTATTCATTATGAGCTGTTACCACCAGGCAGGACCATCGATTCTCAACTCTACTGCGAACAACTGATGAGATTAAAGCAAGAAGTTGAGAGAAAGCGGCCGGAATTAATCAACAGAAAGGGTGTGGTTTTTCATCATGATAACGCTATACCTCTCACATCTTTAGCCACTTAGCAAAAATTAAGAGTTTGGCTGGGAGGTGTTAATGCATCCGCCGTATAGTCCTGACCTTGCAACTTCAGACTTCCACCTGTTTCGGTCTCTTCAGAATTCTTTAGGCAGTGTCAGGTTAACATTACGAGAGGACTGCCAAAACCACATATCGCGGTATTTTAATCAGAAGCCCCAAAATTTCTATAGCAATGGGATCATGTCCCAAGGTGAATGGTGTCATTTTGTAGGTAGCTACAAAATGGCAAAAAGTTATCGAACAAAATGGCACCATGGTTTTGTATTTTCTTAAAAAATGCGAAGTAACTTTTTTCCCCAACCTATTATTTATTCGTCCCGGTCTCAATCTTAATAAGCCAGTTTATCCATGGAACTTATGATAACCCTCTGGCTGCTTTGGATTCGATTGAAAAACGAGCTAAGAGACTCATTGGTGACCCTGCCCTGATAGACGCCAAGCTGCAAAATCTAGAACATCGGCGTAGGGTGGCTCGTCTGTAGGTCTTTTACAGGATTCATTTCGGGGAGTGCGCGAAGGAGTTGCACGACCTAATCCCACCATCCACTTTCCGCTATCGGAGCGCGAGGCGCGAGTTCCATCCCTATGTTGTAGATATGCCACCTTGTCGCACGAGCCGATTCGGTTCAACTTTCTTAGTGCGTTCAGCTAGGGAATGGAACGCGCTGCCTGCGAATGAGTTCCCTGAAAGGTATAATCTGGACCTTTTCAAGGCTAGAGTGAATAGGCTATTTCTAGGCAGGCATGTTCCATCCTCGACCGCACCGTCACTTAACATCAGGTAAGGTGTAGTCAAATGCTTGCCTATAACCAATAAAAAAAATAAAAAAAACCCCTCTAACCAGGGGCCCGACCGCCTAACCGATCGCTTTGACTTCGTGTGTGGTTTATGACGTCATCTTGTCGTTTCGTGCCGCCTATGAAAGCAATATCGAAAGCTATAGCCTTTAGTTTTTGATATTGCTTTCATATGCGGTGCGAGGTGGCAAGATGACGTCATAAACTATACGCGTAGTCAAAGCGATCGATTAGGCGGTCGGGGGACAGGCAACTGCGATGATGATTGAGAAAACATGCCGAACAATAAAAGTAAACAAGTTTTGAAAATTGGTTGTTTTTGAGCAATAGAAAGAATCATCTGTTAAAAGAACCAGGACTTAAAGAACTCTACAAAATATTTAAATTCGTTCATTGAAAACATCTGCTTTATGCAACACAGCACTTTTAGTTTAATCGAAACATAAAAATCGTATATCACTCCACAAATTCATGAACGAACCTACTTAAAACAAAATTGATGCTTCATTTTCAGTACCGCAAATCCCGCGGATCCGCGGGATTGATAACGTCGATCCCACATGCTTGACGGATTGCGATTTTGATGCGGGATGTTGGATTATTTAATTGGGAAAACTAGATGGCCTGAACAACACTCATATTTGCAGTTTGCATTTTGAAGGACAGAAAGAAGTAACTAAAGAAAACAGTAAGTACTCTGTTTACAATAAAAAGATTTTTGAAAGGTGTTAAAATTTAAAATCATGTTCTTGGGTACTCACATACACGAACATAAATAATAAACACATTGAAATACTGAGACACTAAATGACAAATGTCTAAATAAAAGCGGCATTTCCCGAGATTTCAAAAGGCGTCGTGCCACTGTGACCCCGTATTAATAAACAAAGTGTAAGCTTGGAGTAGTTACTTCGTGTTTGGTTCCCGTCATGTAAACTTCATTTCATATTAGAGTAAAGGAGACAAAACACGGAGTAACTGCTCCAAGCTTACACTTTGTTTATTAATAAGCCCCTTTGTGTTTACGCCGTTGCGTTAGCTAAACCTAGCCTGTCACTTTGCTATTTTACTAAGTAATAAACAACGTTAAGGGTGCGCCGACCAAAAACAAAGCCAAAATGCAGTCACGGTTAAGCTGATATATGATGAAAAAGCTATCGTACTACATGAACAGAATATATAATGTTATTTTTAGTTAAACCTGAAACTGTTTGTTCAGAATCAATAATAGAATCGATTTCAATATTTTTTATACCATGTTACATTTTGACCAAATAATATTTACAAAATCTCAAATAAAGTATAACCTACTAAAACATAACGGGACAGCACAAAAAGCTAGTAACTTCGTGAGTTTTCAAGATATTTTTTTTTGTACTGATTCTTTATATGAAAATATTTGACCCGTGTTTCGATTTTCGTATAAACTAAAAATAAGGTTGTATATTTAGTATCAAAGGGAAAGTGTTTACAATTAGTCCGACCCATAAATTCATAACACACTATAGTTTTTTCTACAATATCATTTAAAGTTGGGCAAAAGTGATGGAAACGAGTAGCGGCGTTTAGTTGCTATCATTATTGTGTATTTCTAAACAATCACCAATGTCTTAACTACAAATCGTCCCTCTCACATTGTTGATTTATCAAGCGGTAATTTAAATTATTACTTTTTTATTAAGCACCTTCAATTCCCCATACAAAAAATTAAATTTAATTAAATTAGTATGGCCGCGCGGCATCATATAAATATGGACGAGGACATTTCAAATAAAATGTATGACACTTGTCACTTACGGACGGCGCACCCTTAATATCTCCGCAGTATGGTGCTTTTCAGGTATGTTTATATTTTCCGGGGTCCTATGCTCTGTTTCCTATTTACCATATTCGGGATTATAAAGGTATTACCAAACACCTTGTAGTCGGTAAATGTCGGCCAATATCTTTAAAAACTATGTGTGTAATGTATGAATGAATGCGTGGTGTGGTGGGCGGGCACTCACCCGGCGGCGGCGCGCCCGGCGGACCCATCGCCCCGTCCGCCCCGCCCTGCAACCGATCGACATTATAATAACTGCTTTTCAACTTCTCAACACTCGCTTACTCATTTTCCACATTAGAAATATTATATAATATATTTTTAAATATATTAAAATATTGATTGAGGTCTAATTCGTCGTTATTTATCTACTCCAAACCTATTTAAAGTCGATAGAAACTTTAAGAAAAATACAATGTGGAATCACAGTATCAAAATGAAAAATTGAAGACGGATTGATATCGCTTAAATATCACAAAATACGTCGCATAATTTAAAAAATACTAATATTAATTCAATTTTCAGTTCCGGAACGATAATTTTTAAAAGACGATTTACATGAAGAGTAAATATCGGTAGTATTCTTAATTTCATTTCTTTTATGTACAATTAAACAGTCGGAAAGCCTACAACTACGTATCAACGTGTCTTAGAAAAACACGAAGATTTGAAATATGGGACTGCTTTCTCTCATTAGGTAATTTAGCGATTGGTAGTTACCGGCGGCGGCATCATGTGCGGCGGCGGCGGGTGCGGCGGATGCGGCGGGTGCGGCAGGTGCGGCGGGTGCGGCGGGTGCGGCAGGTGCGGCGGGTGCGGCGGGTGCGGCGGGTGCAGCGGCGGTGGGTGTAGCGGCGGCGGCGCGCTGCCCGGCGGCGGCGGCTGCGACGACGCCACGCCCGCTGCGTCAGACACACGCGTCAACGCGTCAGCACAAACGACACGCGAGCGACTCCGACACCTCGGAGGTTACGTTCACGGAGAATACAGGGAAGGGGCGAAACAACCAGCCGCCGGAATTTACAAAAATATATTAATAATATTATATACTGTTATTGAACAAAGTAAACAGATACAATAAATTAACATAGATTTTACTGTATATTTATAATCCTGTAGATAATGTGTAAAGAGTGTAAGCTTATACTATGAGTGCAAGCCTATGCTTGCATATAGAGAATTGCAGAAACATTTCCAAATAATAGGGGTTAAAGTATGAAATTGCCTTTTTATAGTAATAGCTACTTTGAATTGACCTTAAACCTTTATGGTGTAAAACTTTCGAATGAAACTTTTTTCACATGATGTCTGTAAATATTTTGATCAAATAAATATGTTAAATCTTAGAAAAAATATTGAAAATCTAGAAAGAAACGAGTATTTATTTTTCGGTACACATCGACAATTTCATAATTTTACCTCTAATATAATAAAATAAAATAAAATAACTACATACTATGATGTTACTGTTATTTGATTTTATGTGTTTGGCAGTAGGTACTGTTAACTTCACAAATAAATAATTTAAAAAGGCGGCAAATGATACGATAAAATCAGATCGAGCGCGTCTTTTCGAGACTCAAATTGAAAAATATTTGGAAACGCCTACAATATAGTACGTGGGCACACTGAACATTTCTGGATCTGGCCACTTACAATAAAAGAATGAAAAATCATTTATTGGAATTCGAAAATGGAACTCTTTGGGAACATATTACTTTTTATTTTGCGAGACTGTCATTTGCTTTTCAATCGTGACGTGCTTTCGAAAATTATTGTGTGTCGCTATCAAAATGAATTTAACTCGTGAACATTTTCGTACAATGATTTTTTATGATTGTCGTTGTGGCTTAAGTTAACAAGAGAGTTGCCAGAGACTTCAATTGGCATTTGGTGATGAAGCACCATATCGCAGCTCTGTGTATTCGTGGTTTGGAGAATTTAGACGTGGACGAGATCAGCTACATGACGAAGTACGTGAAAGTCGGCCGGCGACTGCGGTTACAGACTCTTATAATGACACCGTACGACAACTTATTGAAACCGATAAAAAAATTACTTGCCAGCAAATTCGTGCTTTGTTAGGCATCGGAATGAGCCAAGTGCAAAAAATTTTACATGTGCATCTGAAAGTTCGGAAGCTTTACACTCGATGAATACCGCGTGACTCAACAGAGGACCAGAAACGACTGCGTGTCCAGGGTGCCGTAAAATGATAAAAAAAAATTAACGGAGGACAGTCATTGGCCGTTTATAATATCGTGACAGATGACGAAACCTGGGTGTACTGCTTTGAACCCGAAAGAAAAAGCCAGTCGACAGAGTGGGTCTTTCCTTTTGAAGATTTGCCGACGAAAGTTATGAAAAGTCGAAGCATTGGTAAAAAATGGTTGCTTCTTTTTTCGGAAAATCAGGACATTACACTACAGTATCGCTTGAAGATCAAAGGACAGTGACTGCAGATTGGTACGTCAACACTTGCTTGCCCAGAGTCTTAGAAAAAGTTCGCGAAAAGCGTCCTCGAAGCAATGTTGTCCTTCACCACGATAACGCATCCTCACATTCCACTAAGGAAACAAAAGCCTATTTGAAGGCTTCAAATGTGGAACTGATGACGTGTCCGACTTACAGCCCGGACCTCGTACCCTGCGACTTCTTTTTGTTTCCAAAAATTAAAGACAAACTTAGAGGCACACGTTTTACGAGCCTTGAATCGGCGGTGAATGCGTTCAATTAAAGACAAACTTAGAGGCACACGTTTTACGAGCCTTGAATCGGCGGTGAATGCGTTCAATTAAAGACAAACTTAGAGGCACACGTTTTACGAGCCTTGAATCGGCGGTGAATGCGTTCAATTAAAGACAAACTTAGAGGCACACGTTTTACGAGCCTTGAATCGGCGGTGAATGCGTTCAATTAAGCCATTGAAGAGGTCCCTAAGGAAGACTGGCCCAACTGCTTTGTACAGTGGTTTCTGCGAATGCAAAAATGCATTAATTGCGAGGGAATATACTTTGAAAAACAATAAATGTATCGTAAGTCTTATATCTATTTTATTATCAGAATCCAGAAACTTTCAGTATGCCCTAAGTATGTAATATAATATTTGGTTACTTACCTAGTGATTGTAACTATTTGCAAAATAATAAAATAATCATTTTATCGAATCGACATTGAATAAACAATCATCGGATAGCATCGTTCATCGGCAGCTTTATTAACCGATTCCGTGCAGAAGTCCACGTGGCAAAAGAAGAAATGGCGGGCGCCGGAGAGGCGCCATCTGCACGGAACGGAATCGGTTAAGCACCCAATCCATTTGATAGATCAAATGGATTGGGTGCTTAACCGATTCCGTTCGGGATAGATCCCGAACTGTACGGCTAGAATACGTGGCTTGATGGGAGTCATAAGTGACAACAATATAACCACACCTAGACACAACTCGATTGGATTTCGTTGCGGAAAAACAGATAAATACTTTGAGTTCACAAAAATGAATTATGTAAGTAAGAAAATCATTTTTTTAAAAATACCTCTAGTCTAGAAAGTTTACAAGGTTATATAAATAGTGTGAGGTGTACTCACCGAGCCAGGGCGCGGGCGGCGGCTGCGGCGAGGGCGGCGGGAACGCGCCCATCGCTGCGGGCACGGGAGAACGGTGCTATGTACAGTCGCCGTCAGATATATTGTAGCAGACAAGGTGACCAAATACTTCTGAACATTTCAAAATGTCAATAAGTTCTATACGCTACAAGTTACCATTAATATCTGCATATTCATTACTTCATTAATATCTGAGCAGATGCTAGTCATTAACTACTAAACACACAACTAACCAATAATATCTGAACAGTCATCACGTCAAGTGTATCTACGCAGTTATACACTGGGTTTACAAGTACAATACAACTGATATCGCACAATAATACAATAGTGTCATACCTGTCGGCGATCAACCGATCATATATGATCAGTGAAAACAATCCGTCAACAACCGAGCGCTCATATATGAGCACGCCTGCCAACTGACATTAGAACGTACATTTTGCTTATTTAGAGCCTACGTTTGTAAGAAGCAGTTTGGCTATAGACAAACTAGAGTAAATTTGCGTTTATCAAACCCCCCAACCACTTTATGGTCTGTGCGTCTACTACCTCTTTCAATTTCAGTGTCAAATTTTGAAAATTGAGCGATCGAATTCGATCGACTCTATGTCGTCTAGTTACGAGTCTACTTTTGTATGAAGAAGTTTACTAGAATAAATAGTTTGATCATGTAGAACTAATAAACTATTTCGGTAATCACATTTATTTTGATACCTGCCGGAGGAAATATATCAATTAGTAAATTGTCGTTCATGGCGGCAGTACACTCTCGTCCGAGAGCTCTCGCCCAGCCTCGCCCGAATGTCTCGCGCGACAGCCCCATGCACGAGAGCGATCCTGTACATTCTCGCGTCTTCAGTCGCAGTTGTGAACGCCGAGAGGATGGACGTAGACATTGCGTCGCACGTCGCTGTTTTTTTTTAAATGTATGAATGCAGCTTTTCTTCTTATTAAAATCGATGACATGGTTTCTAAGAACAGATCTTCGTATGTCTTATAGTTTCAGACTTTCCCATACTGACCCATTTCAATGAGACACCCCGTTTATAAATTATCAAGAGTTCAATAATAAAACAGTTTTTATTGTAAAGTTGGAAGCACTTCCTACTGCATTTTTTCCTAAACTGTTTAGATATTTAAGACCACACCATCGTGATGTGTTCAGATATTATTGGTTAGTTGTGTGTTTAGTAGTTAATGACTAGCATCTGCTCAGATATTAATGAAGTAATGAATGTGCAGATATTAATGGTAACTTGTAGCGTATAGAACTTATTGACATTTTGAAATGTTCAGAAGTATTTGGTCACCTTGTCTGCTACAATATATTATTATCTGACGGCGACTGTACACTCCGCTTACATGATAACATTTATTCACCTTTATATATATACAAATGTATAGGGCGAGTTTGAAACAGAAAATATGTATTCCTAACCACATAATCTTGACGACCTCCCGGGTTCGATCCCCGGTCGGGTCAATTTAGATATTATTATTTTTCTAAATTGTCTCGGGTCTGGCTGTTTTTTATGTATAATAAATAAGTATGTATTTAAGGATGTTTATCTGTTGTCTTGTAACCATTTAACGAGTTTTATAACAAAGCTTCTCTTGGGCTAGATAACTGTTGTGAGTGTTCGACATTTATTAATATTATATATTATAATCTAGATATTATTAGAACGTTGACAGTTAAATAAAACTTAAAACTAGTGGTATTGAATTGGTCTCCACTGAGCATAATGTCGAGATACCTGGTTAGCACCCCGACGCTGATTTTCCTTCGTCTTCTTCTTGAGTTTGATGATCGATACATTACATTCAACATTATAAATCACACCATACAAGGAGTTTGTTAAGAATCGGTTACTTAATAGATTACAGCCATTTTTTAATAGGTGTTTTTTTCTATTAACAATAAAAAACGAAATAAATTACAGTAATTTTTTCGTTGAACATTCGAAACAAACGAAACAAAAACATAAAGTAACTTTATACATTTAAAAAATCCTTATTGTGTTGAGTTTAGAGATGCGAGGCGATTCTTAACAAATTATTTTGAGGGCGTGCGTTTATTTTGTTGCATGTTATACAGGGTCACTTTTTTGATAGATATATAGATTATTTATTTATTTGCAACAAAAAATGCACACAATTAAAACATAATACAATAATAAAAAAATACAATACAAATTTAAATAATAATAAAAAAAAGCAATTAAATATACAACTACCACAAACATTAGTTATCAATTGTGTGCCGTAGCGATGCAAAAAGGTGAAAACTCAATTAAACATTTGCTCATGCAGCAAATCACTGATTTTCAGTTTCCACCCGAACAAAACCTGCGAGGTCGCGCAAATGTGATTAGAATTAAAATAAATTATAAGTAGTATAATTGCATCGAGAATTGTTTATTAAATAAATTAATGAACTATAGTAATAAAATCTGAATTATATTTTAATGTAATAATACAATAATATATAATAATTGATTCATAATTAGGTAATATTTCAAGCTAAAATATTAATAAATATTAAATAAAATAACAGCAAATAAATAAATATTCATAATACGAACTCTAAAATCTCAAACTGCATTAATTGATGTACACAGACAAAAGGAACATTCCACCACCGAAGCAACTATTTGCTACTACTTAATCGCTGATTTTTGAACTTCAAGTAACACAACTCTTAGATATTTTTTAAGGGTTTGTCTGCACGAAAGAAGTCCTAAGGGAAGGGGTATATCGTTCCAGCATTTAGTCGCCTGATAGCGGTTACTGCCAGTGAAACCTACAGTCCCATGATTACGAGTTGGTAGTGGAGGTCGTGTAGACCTTGGAACACCCGACCCATAGTGATGATGAAAAGTTGAGCGTTTTAGTTTTTCATTTAACTATTCGGGATTTTTAAACTTCTCAAGGCGAACATTAACAGGGCAAGATGAAAACGCCTACGTGACTCCATATTTAGCATGAAAGCTTTATTTAAAAACGGCGATCGGCACTGCGCGGGGGCATGTTAAAACAGAAGCGACCACATGCATTCTGAATGCGCTGTATCATCTTCTGGGTCTTATACAGCAAACGAGGTCCATAGACTAAATCACCGTAGTTGAGTTTCAATAGTATCAACGATTCGCAGAGTGTGAAATTCTAACGAGACCCAATACATGACTCTCAAAGCGCAATAGGCTGTCAAAAACGATTCCCAAATTTCTAGCCTGGTTAATAACGTTCAATTTTTGTGCCAAGAACTTTGACAACCGGTGGGTCAAGTAACAATCTTTCTGTTTGCTTTTTTGTGCCCAGAACCATGAACTAAAACTTGGACGGATTGAGTACAAGACAATTATGAGTTGACCACGTAGCTATAGAATTTAGGTGATAAAAAATATATTTTTTCTATTGTGATAAAATAGTCAACCTGTATAATACTAATAACGTCTGTCGTATGATTCAGGCCGGCGCCGCCTCCGTGCGAACTGCGCACGCGCGGGGCGGGGCGCTCACGGACGATGGCATGGCTACTATTTGGCTATACAATACCACGAGAGTTAGCTCACATCATTCGAGCTGCACGGTGATGCAGCACAAATCTAATTGTTATAATCTCGAAGACATACGGTACTAACGAATAGAAACATGAGCACAATATAATCATCAGATAGATTATTCATGTATTCATTATCACAAGTGGTACAAAAAACTTGCAAAGGCAATTTAAAATATAATTTCAATAACAATCTTTAATGCGATACGAAAATAATAATTTAATTAGTCATCATAGCAGAACATATCACAGGTACGGTTCATAACAAAACGGAACCGTTATTATTAGATAACATTAAAACTAAAAAATACTCAAATGAATTAATATTTTAAGAGTTAACAACAACATGAGTGTTTTATGAAACAACGAGTGTGCATGTGATGGGTGTGTGTGGTACCTGGCGGCGGCGGCATGATGGGTCGCGCGACGTGCGGCGCGGAGAACAGCGCGGGCGGGTAGCGGCGTCCGCCCCCGCCCGCGCCCCCGCCCCCGCCCCCGCCCCCACCCGCCCCCGCCCCCGGCCCCGCCCCCGGCGCCGCCTCGCCCAGCTCCGCCATCAGCGACATGTACTCCTCGTCGATCTTGGCCTGCTCACCACAAAAGGGTCTCAACAATTGAAATACGATCTCACAATACTACACTGATAAGCTGATGCTGTGTTCGGGCGGCGCGAGGTGAAAGGCCGCCCCTCCCGCTTCACTGTTACTACCGCTTTTTGATAGGAAACGTATAAAAAACATAACTCGCGTCGAAATCTTTTTTTAATTAGATTGTAATGGTAGTTACCACACATTTAAAAAAAATCAAGGGATGTGAAAGAGTGGCGACTCTAAAAATATATAACCAAACCTCACGGGTGACGAACATAATATATTATTATTTTATTTTCATAGTATAAAATCAATTCACTCATACGCAGTTGCATTGCAGCTACTTTAGTTTCGTGTTGCTTTCCCTCTCGACACATATTAATTTACAAAGCCGGTTACAAAAGTGTTAGATTTTAGAAACTGAAAAGGTTGTAGTGGAACACATAAGCAATAAAATTGTGTGTGTGGGTGGGGGGTGTGGGTGTGGGTGTGGGTGTGGGTGTATGGGGGTGGGGGTGGGGGTGTGGGTGTGGGTGTGGGTGTAGGTGTAGGTGTAGGTGTAGGTGTGGGTGTGTGGTTGTGGTGTGCGTATGGGCGTGTAGGTGTGGGAGTTGGTGTTTGGGTGTGGGCGTGGGCGTGGGCGCGGTGGCGTACCTTGTCGGCGGCGGGCGGCATGTGGCCGGGGCGGCGTGCGCGGCAGTCGCGGGCAATGTGGCCGGCGCCGCCGCACGACGAGCACACGATGCTGTTCGTGACGTTGGGCTTGTCCGGGCACTGCGGGCGAACGGCGGTTAGCTTACGGACCCACCGGCAACGGAAGGCCCTTCGGGCGAGCTCATTTCAAACTTTATATTACAATTTTAACTACATTCTCAAAAGAGATTGCAACGAACAAAAAGAATGTGAGTAAGATAGATACTTACAGATAGATAGATAAAATAACTAACATTTTATAAATAGTAGTTAACTCTTTCAGGGTCAGAGGGATGTATATACCCACCACATTTTGAACTTTATGTGATTGAGATAAGATTAAAAACCAAATGAAATATGTGGTTAAAAAATCAACCACCATGCCGCAAAGAGTTAAATGCTTCTTAAAGTCTAATTATTAATTCACTGGAGTAAACTGACAGATGCTAATGTCACATTGTAAAATTATGTTGCCATATTTATTGTACTAGTGATGCGTTTCGTTCATTGTCATTCAGATGATCAGATCACTACGTTTATTATAAAAAGGTACATAATTAATTAAAATATACTCGTAGGTAGGTATATGAACAACTTTTTGTACCGAGAAATTTCACCTGACAGTTTAGTTGTCAGTGTTTGTTTTGCTTTGGGAGCTGTTATTATTCGAAAATTTTGGAAGTATTTTAATTATTGCAATTTTTACATCATCCATCTTTTTGAAAGAAAAATACAGATTTAACCACTGTGTAGGAGTACCATTTACTGTATAACAATTAAGACAAAACAGAATACTATATATAAATAAATTAATTAATCAACTAATTCAAGTAATTCGCCTTTTCAAAGTTATCATTTATTGGCCTATAAAGGTACCAATGCTAATATCTTTATATCGATTAAACAAAACTGTTAAACAAAACCCCGTGTGGTGCCGGGTCAGAATTTCACCACCCCCTCCCCTGTATCATAGCGGGTGTCGTAAGAGGCGACTAAAGGGATTTTGCTGGTGGGAGAGATTTGCTCGTCCGGCGCTACCACCATGCGGACTTGCAAAACCCGCCAGGTGTTCGGTGCTCAACACAGGACGCGTTCCGGGTTCAGAGCCGTAATACCGGAGCTTGGGGAGGTGCGGTGGCGGCAGGGTCAAGGACCGGTGGGAGTCTTTGTGGACGCATTGTTCGGTTGACGTGGGTCGATTCGCCGGCCAGGGAGACCCGTAGAAACGGTGGTGCCGCTGGCCGCCCGCGGCATAGTACAGGAGCCCAACTAGGGCTAACCACCCTAGGAGGCTGCTCCACCAGGCCACGCATAATCCCGAAGTGGCTCGTCGTGCCGGTTGGTGACCTGATTGGTGGGACCCGGCGACTACTTTCGGAAGGGTACGGGGGCCCTCCCGTCCGGCGGGTCGATCAGCGTCTTACCGAACAACTACATGCACTAGTTCATGATAGTATCCCACACTTTGTCTTTTCCCCCTTGCCGCCACAGCATCTCCTTTTACTCACGCCCCCATCCAACCACCATGTCAGTGTCTAATAACAATGCAGGTCAGACAGCGGCATCCCACTTCCCCACCACCAAGTCGCTTTTTAGGTGGAGTTCACTAACATCCGTGGACTCCATTCAAACCTCAACGCCGCCGCCGTCCTGCCGACATTGCATATCTGCACTACCCCGGCTACGTGCTTGAGGAGTGCTTCCTCGCGAAAGCCGGAGTATGCCTTTTCGTCAGGACGGACGTTTGTTGTTGACGTTTGCGCTGCTTGGAGGACCCCTCCTTCTCCATCCTATGGGTACACGTAGATCTTGGTTCCGAGAGCCATGTCTACGCTTGCCTGTACCGTTCCTACTCCGGAGACCACGAGACAACTCGGCTATTCGATTACCCGAGCCAAGCAGTTGACGACGTACAGGAGCGGTTTCCATCTGCCGATGTGGTGCTTTTGGAAGATTTTAATGCCCACCATGAGACCTGGTTGGGCTCTTCCAAAACAGACCACGCAGGCCGAACTGCCCACGCATTCGCTCTCACGCATGATCTAATTCAACTGGTTCTCCAGCCCACCAGGATTCCGGATATATCAGGTCAAGCGCCCTCCTTGCTAGACTTACTGCTGACGAGTCGACCAGCCGGGTAGTGTCGATAAGTGCTCCGTTGGGCACTTCTGACCATTGCTTGGTTGGTGCCACCGTACTGCGCCATAAAAGCTCTCCCTCAGTGGAGTCTAAACGGCGTTTGTGGCACTACTCGTCGGCAGATTGGGATGGTATGCGCGACTATTTTGCGTCCATCCCGTGGGGCCAGCGCTGCTTTGTGGGAAGGGACCCATCGGAGAGTGCCTCTGCTGTCGCTGACGAGATCATGTTGGGGATGGAATATTACATTCCTTACACTGATGTCGTCAGCGGAAGTAAGGCGCGCCCTTGGTTCAATCGCGAATGCGCCAAAGCTGTCGAACTTAAACAGGCGGCGTATCGCGCTTGGACCAAGGCTCGCAAGCTCAACGATCGTAACATCTCTTCACTCAAGGTAGTCTTCAACAAGGCCACCAAAGTATGCAAGAGTGCTCTCTCGAGAGCGAATGCCCAGTGCGTTGCTCGCGTTGGCCAAGAGCTGTTGTCGCACCCAACGGGTAGCCAAAGTTATTGGCGACTGGCCAAAGCGGTGCAAGCCAACTTTTGCGCGCCTTCTCTGCCCCCACTGCGGTACCCTGATGGCTCGTTGGCCCATCAGCCGCTAGACAAGGCTAACCTCTTAGCGAAGCTCTTTGCGGCGAATTCGCGCATCGATGACTGTGGCGCGGAACCACCTACCATCCCTCACTGTGGTTCCTCAATGCCTGACGTCCAAATCAGGCAACGTGACGTCCGTGCCGTGCTGCAGTCACTTGATGTGCGAAAGGCTAGCGGTCCTGACGGTATACCGGCAGCCGTTCTCAAAAAATGTGCTCCCGAGTTGTCTCCAGTATTGACACGCCTATACCACTTCTCGTACTCTACTGGGATTGTGCCGGAAGCTTGGAGAAAAGCGAACATCCAGCCAATCCCCAAAAAAGGGGATAGGTCCGACCCAGCCAACTATCGACCTATTGCTGTCACCTTTGTCCTTTGTATAGTTTTTGAGCGAATCATAAACAGGCAACTCATCCGCTACCTTGAAGATCATTTCCTGATTAATGATCGACAATACAGGTTCAGACCGAAACGATCAACGGGCGATCTCCTAGCGTTCATAACACACCTGTGGGGTGAAGCAATGGACAAGCACGAAGAAGCACTGGCTGTTAGCCTGGACATCTCCGAGGCTTTCGATCGAGTTTGGCATCGTTTGCTTCTCTGCAAGCTTTCGGCATACTGCTTGCCACCTCGCCTATGCGATTGGGTCGCCTGGTTCCTGCATGAGCGCAGCATTCGCGTACTCTGCGAAAGCAGTGCCTCACAGTTTCTGCAGGTGAACGCCGGAGTGCCGCAGGGTTCTATAATATTGCCCACGCTGTTCCTTCTGCATATCAATGACATGTTATCCTTGGGTAACATTCATTGCTATGCAGACGACAGTACAGTACATCGGCGTTATTTGAGTCACCCTGCGGCAAAGCAAGCCGATATAGTGGAGTCGAGAAGGAAGATTGTCATTGAGCTGGACGAGTAATTAGTCCGCATTTATAAATGGGGCTCTGATAACCTGATCCAGTTCAATGCCAAAAAGGTCAGGTCTGAGCTGTCACTGCCAAAAAGTCCGCATTTCTCTCCCAACCCTCCTTCCAGAGCAACCTATTACCCATCCAGACTGGTCTCAGTCTCTTAGGTATGGACATACACAGCAACCTTAACCCGAAGAGCTATATTGAGAGGATCATAACCACAGCCTTACCTAAACTCGGAATCCTGAACAAAGTGAAGCGGTTCTTCACGCCTGAGCAACGTTTTTTTTTTTGTATAAGACTCAGGTGCGCTCCTGCGTGGAGTATTGCTCTCATCTTTGGGATGGATCCGCAAAGTACTTGCTCGAAACTCTTGACAGGTTGCAGAGACGTGCTGTCCGTATTATCGGTAACGATGACGTTACGACCACTCTGGAGCCGTTACAGCTACGTAGGGATATTGCTTCCCTTAGTGCTTGCTACCGCCTTTATCACGGTGATTGCTCTGAGGAGCTCTTTGACCTCATTCCTCCCTTTCCATTCCTTTCCAGATCGATGCGTGCAGGTCTGAGAAGCCGCCCTCATACAGTGCTGACCATCAAGACACGTACCAAAAAGTTAGGACAATCGTTCCTTTGCCGAACTGCCCGTATGTGGAATGCGCTTCCCGCACACGTGTTTCCCTCCTCTTTCTCTCCGGCAGGCAGGCCGCCATAGTGTGAGCGTTCGGCATAGCGTGGTAGCGCTGTGATGAACGCTTTCACTTCTTGGGCTTCACTGGCTGCTTTTCATCAGGCAGGGTGAGGCCATTTTGGCGTACCACAATAACAAAAAAAAGAAAAAGAAAACTGTAGTTTTTTTTTAAAACCTGTATTTGTATACCTTAACTAAGGTGGAAATGTATTTAGAATGTGTTCCCTGAAAGGTATAATCTGGACCTCTTCAAGGCTAGAGTGAATAGGCTATTTCTAGGCAGGCATGTTCCATCCTCGACCGCACCGTCACTTAACATCAGGTGAGGTGTAGTCAAATGCCTGCCTATAACCAATAAAAATAAAATAAAAAAAAGACCTATATACTCATGACATCATTGTAATACCTGTTTCACAAATAAAATATTCTATTCTATTCTGATCTAGATTTCTTAATAAAGTAAATAAAATGAGTAATGTGATTTGCTTCAGGACGTAATGAGAATGAATAAGTGAGTGATTGATGTCAATCTTCTTGTCACAACACTATTTTCTGTTCATTAGAAACTCGTAACACCATAAACGTCAGATTACTCCAGTGAATTAATAATTAGACTTAAGTACATTTATTTATAAAATTTATAAAATACAGTGAAAAAATTAAACGCGTCCCGACCCAGCCAGGAATCGAACCTGGGTCTTCCGCAATCCGGGCGGCTGCACTGACCGCTATGCTACCGGGAAGGCTAACGTAAGCGCTGAATTTTGTCACTGCTTTATAAAGCTTTTTGAGTGCTAATAACGGCACAGCGCGCCATCTATCCAAAGGTAATTGCAACCGATGGCTATGCACGTTACGTTAGCCTTCCCGGTATCTGTATTTGTATCGGTATAGTCTTGTGGTCGGCGGCGGTGCAGTTCCCGCGCGTGGAGCTGGCTAGCTGCGTGTACTCACGAGCCAGGTCTTGTGGTCGGTGGCGGTGCAGTTCCCGCACCGCTGCGCGTCGTGTTCCCGCAGCGTGCCGTTGAGCTGCGCCAGCTCCCGCAGCTGCATGCGCCGCAGGTCGTTCTGCCCCTCCGGCACCTCCACGCCCTGCCGGATCACCTCCTTGATCTAAAGGACATTACGGCATATAAAAATAGCTACTTTATATAACGGCATTTCTTGTTTCTCTTTTGTATATGTTAGAATATGTTAGAAATATAATAAAATGTTCTCGTTATAATTATTTTTTATAAAAATTCAATTTTTTCAGCATTTGTGTTTTTGTAATTTGTTCGCAATAAAATTTGCGTTAAAAATTATATAAACATTTTATTTTTTATAAGACAAATGTTATAATTGTGTAAATACTTATAGAAGATATCATGTTTGTGTGGTAACAAACAATTTACACTGGACGGACACGCAAATTTAGCAAGTAGCCATATTACTAGTTAGAACAACTTGAACCACTATAACATGCACAATTTATAAATCTACTACCGAACATTTTTTAGTCATATAAAATCGTTTAAGCACTTTCTTTTTTAAAGGGTTTCCGGCTTATCGGTTTGAAAGAATTAGAGTTTAGAAATTTGTAAGGGATGGTACGGGTGAACGTGGATAAATGTGAAATGTGTGAAGCCGCTGTATGTCGGAGCGCGTACCTTCTCGACGGCCTTCTTGACGGCGTCGGCGTTGGTGGCGGTGATGTACGCGTGTAGCGGCTCGTCCTCGCCGGGCAGCGGCTGGCCGTCCTTGCGGCCGACCTTGCCCTCCTTCACCGAGCCCTTGCCGCGGATTATGATCTTAGCGCCCGTCTCCTTCTCCATCGCTGCCGAGCGCCCGCACACAACACCCTCATTATACCGGCCCAATCAATTATTGAGACATACTTTTGAAAGGTACAAAAAGTAGGTAAAAAAATATAACTGTTAATAAGATTGCACTAATTGTAAAGGCTTCTCTTTTCTTAAGAAGAATGTATCAAATTTTTCAGAAATTAATTAAATAATTTGCTAATCATTTGTATCGGTATAATTCCTGTTGAAAAATCAAATATACGGAACTTTATTTAGTAACGGACTGAAATTGAGAAATTAAACTAAAAGCAAGGAGCAAATTAAATATTTGTCAAATTAAACTTTTAAATGATCAAGTGGCCCCTTCGAGTCGTACCCTTGAGCGTGTTCCCGCGCGGGCCGATAAGCAGCCCCACGAAGTTGATGTCGGGGTGCTCCTCCTGCGGGATCATCACCTTGTCGTGCACGCGGATGATGGGCGGCCTGCGACCACGGGGCAACGTACACATCTATCAGTTATGTGTCTAACAAACGCGATTCACTCGCAACATGTAAAGGGAGAGCTAACCGTGAAGCAGAACAATAATTTTGTTATCTCTGGTAAATGCTTGGTTTTGTAAGGTTTGCGCGAACACTACACATTGAAATGAAACCACTTTTACGGATCTACTCGCGTTTATTTTACACATTACTTATTTAATGTTTATCCTGACGTTTCGAATCCTTTGCAGGGTCCGTGGTCACAGGGAGACTGAGGTGTTGGTCATCTCATAATTAGTTGGTAGCTTGTATAATACCCTCATTTAAATTTAATCAGGTGCGTTCGTTTTACTCAGAAAGAGCTTACAGGATCTTTTGGTCTGGCAGTTTGGTGTTGGGGCTGGGATTTAATATTTTGTATGATGGGATCCCAGGCTGGCAGTAGATTCTAACCATCTTCTCTATTGAAGTAGGATGTTTTTTAATTTCAATAGCCTCGCGTATCATCCTAGGGATGAATCGTTGTTCTCTAGCGAGTATTTGTGGTTTATCAAATCTGATGTAATGGTTGGGCCCCTCTAGGGAATGTTCGCATACTGCACACTTGTTATTGCGACTATTAAAATGAGGGTATACAAGCTACCAACTAATTATGAGATGACCAACACCTCAGTCTCCCTGTGACCACGGACCCTGCAAAGGATTCGAAACGTCAGGATAAACATTAAATAAGTAATGTGTAAAATAAACGCGAGTAGATCACTAAACACTAAGTTCGTGTGTTTCCTTCTTCCCATTCCCCTCTTTCTCGGGGCTCTTTATTTAATGAGATAAAGTATTCGTATGTATATTGAGAACTAGCTGTGCTCGCGACTTCGTCCGCGTGGAATAGTGACTTTCGGCAGCATTTTTAATTTTTTAGGCTCTTGTTCCCGTTTTTGCAACATTTTTCACTGATGCTTCGCTCCTATTAATTGGTCGCAGCGTGATGTTATATAGCCTAAAGCCTTCCTCGATAAATGGACTATCCAACACAAAAATATTTTTTTAATTCGAACCAATAGTTCCTGAGATTAGCGCGCTCGAACAAACAAACTCTTCAGCTTTATAATATTAGTATAGATTTAACTGTTGTAAGATTTTTGTAATTGTTTGTTCCTCAAATAAAGAAAAAATAAAATAAATAAATAAACTCGGGTGCCGGTCATTCAATTAGGAATATACGCGGTTCGGAATGCACGCGAAGCGAATGCGGTCCCGGCCGCACCGTGTACGTGTTTCCCGACTCGGTGCACACAGACCGGACGCCAGCAGGCGGGGGCGATGCGTACTTGTAGTCCGGCGGCGGCTTGAAGTCGGGGTTGATGTGGTGCATGCGCGTGACGAGGCGGTGCCGTTCCTCCTCCAGCTTGCGCCTTGTGCGGTACTCGCGCGTGTTCAGCCGCTTGCCGTCCGTCGAGTAGATCGGCTCCGGCGACGGCGACCTGCACCGACGCGCACGGTTACGGCGACGCCCACCGCTGGACCTACCAGCCAGTACCCACCGCCGGGGCACCGGGCTCCGTACATCCGGTGAGAGCGATAGTCCGAGATGTACATCGCACCTGTACTTGTGATGCATATACTTAATGATTGACACTATAGTTTGGAGACTAACGAACGATAGTTGAATTTTGACAAGAGGAGGGTTGATTGGAAAAAAATCCTTCATTTTCGGATGCATCGTGTGTGGAATCACGTAGAAGGGCAAATTTTTAGGCAATTGAAAAAAATATTATTTGAAATACATATTAAAAAAATTACAATTGAAATTCCTCGAAACGATTGAAATATTTGGATAATAAGAAATATAGGGCCTACTTACTCTCTATTAAAAGAAAAACTGTAACGGCGACCGTCCGCGTCCGTTATATAAAGATATAAAAGTGGTATACACGATACGAACTAAGAACGAACACTAGGCTCTCATGTCATATAAATCATCAGATGCACGGAACCCTGCGCGCAAGTTAAACTCGCACTAGACCGGTTTTTTTTCTATAAAAATAAGCCAAAGCTTTCGCTCGGTGTTTTAGTTCGGTGGGTACTGATGAGGTCCAGTTGCGAGCGCTCCGAACGTCAAGGGTTTCGGGTGATCTTTTAACATTCACGCATTACAAATCAAACACGAGGGTGGATATTATCATTTGTAAAGAATTATTAGCAACACATCTATTTGAAATGTTTGACAATGTGTGAACGATAAAAGCTTTATAAACATAATCGGCGTGGTGCGCCCGCGCGGGCCGCGGTCTACTGCGCGGGCGCACCACCGACCTAGCCTACGCCCGGGAGGAACAACTACTTCACGTATTTAACCTGAAAGTTTAATGTTATTAGCCCTGAAAACAATCGATTAAGTAATTAGCTGTCGCTGAAAAGATTGTAATCGATTAATTTTAATTAAATTAAATAAGTAAGATATTTATTAGAATGAAGATATTTGCGACCTGCAAAAATATAAAATGCGCATTAGTGTGTCGGCGCTCAGTTTGGGCACCGCCGCTCTTTGTCTACGTTTGTTGCATTCGTCGGTCAACAACCGACGTCAAATAGGTACTTTTTTACTAACAATAGTCAAGCATTCGACGATTGATATGTCGGATGATAGGTCAGATCTCGGCGGACATTATGTGCTCGCATAGAAAATTCTTTTTAACTCTAGCCTTGAAGAGGCTCCATATAAATGATTCTATTTGAAGTTTTTATAATAACCATTTTATTGGTAATCGACTCGGCCTAGACGAGCGGCGCTTCGAAGCGTCTACGTAATGAGCAGTATTAGAGCACTTGTGTGATAGAGTCGCCGGCGGTGTACTAGTGTAAGGTATACTCATGCGTGGCGTAGGGCGGGCGGGGCGGTGAGGGGAGGGCGGGCAAACCTGTCGTCCACGTTGGCGGGGATGCCGAGGTCTCCGGAGCGCAGCTTGCGGCTCACCTCCTCGATCTGCAGCTGCACTGCAAGGGAACGGGTTAGCCAGCGGCCACACGCGCGCATTAGAATAGGAACCACTCGCGCACCTACCTCCCCTACGGAACCGAACCCCGGCCGGTACCTCGCGGACCCCCGGGTCCCGGGCGGGGGTCGGTCGCTATTACTTTGACGGGCACTGTTGTTGTGCGACATCGTCATTCCTGAAAATATGTCTTTGATCGCAGCTGAAATGAAAGGTTATTTTGTCATAGGATTATGGTTATTGCGAGATCTTTCATCTTGCTGTCAGTACTTTTAGAGAATCATGTATAAGCGAAGGATTAAACAAGCTTCGTTATCTAATTTGTTGCCTCGCTCGCTTGACAACTGTTTTATACTCACAGTCTAAATTTGACTTGTTTTGCATTGATTTTAATTTGACTTTGACTTTTTAGCATTCAACATAATGTTTATTTTCTTCCCTATGAGGGTCAAATTTTAAGTAGGCATATCATTAAACTAAATCATTGATTAGTAGACTTATGATGTACACAGCGCGGGATCAGAAACCTGATAATGATTAAACACAGATTGCACTTCATATGAATGGTTCCAAAAACAAAGTTCATTATTATAAAGATACATGAAAATAATGTACACACAATTTAACGAAATTATTAATTATTAATAAATATAGTAAAATTATATTAATCAATAAAGTGATTCATGGCGCATTAAATTCAACATTTTACAATGGAAGGGGCTAAGTTATCGACAGGAGGCAACGTTCGCGTCGGCCTGGTTCAGCACAAGGCGGCCGTCGCGACACGAATATATAACGGCGACGAGCCGACCCGGCGCCGGCGTCCAAACGATATAGTAGCCCCTCCACATGACACTATGATACGATCGGTCTAATCATTCGACGGCCGAGCCAACCGCGAAAGACGGCGCCGCTGCCATATGTGCCGACGATCCGTTTCGACTCTTCTTTTATTGCATTATAGTGTAAATCGGAATGGAAAACGTAGTCGGCGAAGGGCCAAGAATGCTTCTAGACGAGCATTAATATTTCATCAAGATATGCGATATCAAAAGTTTCATTCATTTATTATACATCACGTCACATCGGCTCGAGACTCGTCTAGAAGCCGGCACACAGGACGCGCGCGCGCCGGTGGAGGGGGGCGGGTAGCGCGGAGGCGGTACTCACACAGGTACTGCTCCTCCTGGTCCTTGGTGAGCGTGGAGGGCAGCGCGGTGGGCAGGCCGGGGATGAAGGTCTTGTCGTGCTCCGACCCCGTCCAGCGCGTGCGGTGCCGCCGCGCACGCCGCTCCGCCGCCGTCTCGCCCGCCGGCCCTGCGCACGCGCACGCTCCGTTACCGATCCCGCACATCGTTAACCATCTAATTATAAACTCATCCCGCTCATTTTGGAGACTACGATTCGAAGATACTCTACGATGAGCGTCTTGTTGAGATATTTTTAATGACGGCCTTTCCAGGTTTCTGGAAAATGTTAACCGAAAAACTACCGCCTCGGTGATCGATCGGCATAGAGATCCTCAGTTATATTTCGGGGGGGCGAAGCATCATATTATGAATCTTATTGTGAGAGATAAAATAGTCAATTTAATGTAATAAACTGGTCTCACTTCATGTAATCTATGAACGGACACACGTGGCCCTTCGCGCTCACCCTGCCCGTCGTCCTTGTCGTCGTCGGGGTGGTATTCCTCGTGGTGCGGCGTGCGGTCGCGGTACCGCGACTCGGTGCGCGCCTGCATCAGCTCCAGCTTCTGCTGCACGGAGGTCGGCGGCGGGATGGCGCTGGCGGCCGAGAGCGCCGCCGCCGCGGCCGCCGCCGGCTGCACCGCCGCCGACATGCGCCGCGCCGCCACGAACGTCTGCGCGCACCCAACATACAGGCCCCGCCTCCCCGCGCACGCTCGCTGGCTCGACATGCGTAATGCGTGTTCGTACGTGTCGAATTCGTACGAAGACGCATCCGCAGCGCGGCCGGCCTACCTATCCAGAATTTCCTATACGAGAGCTTTTCCTCCTTGAGTAGGTTTACCTAGAAACTACTTAGAAAACTAAATAACTTCTGCGGTGGTATAAATAGTTTAGAAAATGCAATTTGAAATAGGCTTTTTCTAAGGAAAGACGTCAAGAATATGCCAACGTTTTATTTATTTATTTTATTTATTTATTTATTTTATTAAGGACTTCCAACAAAACTTGTATCAATACATTAAAAAATAAAAAATAACAATCAAAACTTATAGCTAAACACAAATCTTACTTAAAGGAAGCCACAACAAGTTTTAGTTTTAGTTTTAAGAAACGTTGACATATTCTTGACGTCAAAACGATTTCATAGGTGTACGATAGCCATACTGAGCGAGAACGATACCTAGGTGAAGGTCGACAAAAATATATGAGTTCCAACTTACTATCATAGATACATACCATAAAATTGACGTACTTCTACAAAGAAAAGTATTAAGGAAAGTAATAATAAAAAATAAAATGGCAGAAATTATTCTGAGTTGGACTAACATTTGACTTTGGGAACTAGTTAGCATTTGATTAAGATAGAAATTAGTTTACAGAATAAACTTACTCAGTAAACTTAATAAAATAAATTAAATGATAATGGCCTTCTTCCTCTTCGCATCTTTACTCTGATAAAAATATTGTTACCTCTCTTTCTTTTGTATTATGCTGTAAAGAGTATTTTTTTATTTAATTTAACATCTTACTGCTATTCTAATGTATCAATATATTTATTTAAACATATAAATGGACTGTTGTAACATGTGAATAATACATACAGTCAAAGTCATAAATAAAAACTTGTAAACAAACTAGCGTACCACCAGTGAGAGTAGCGAAAGAACCTGTGCGAAGAGTAGCCGGCGCGTATGCAGTTTGAGATTCATACAAATGTTACTATTACAAGTTCTTTGAAATGGCCCCATTTAATTACACCACTACTAAAGTTAAGTTGAGTGAAGGTTAACTAATAAACAAGAAACGTTTTGTCTAGACTTTACCTTAGACAGACTATTTTTACAATAGATCCCGATGGGTCGAAGTGTTACTGTGAGAGGGAAACCTCAGCAGGCCCCACTAAGATAATATAGACATAGACTGGAAACTATAACAAAAAACATTCAGACTGCCCTAAGTTTACTAAAACAGTGTTAGCAACCACATCAATGAAGCCAATGCACATAATAACAGGGTTCGCAACGATAATCATCAATGATAATGTCATGAAAATTAATATAATAACAGTTGGATAATTATCAATTGTTAATAACAAAATTGCTTTTGACTATGTTAATGTTCCAGAAAGTTATAATAGAAAAGCAAGATAAATAAATAAAATAATATAAAGAGCACACTGAACATTCTCCTCTCCTCTAAATGTTGCTGTGCCTGACAGGGTCCATATTTTTTGTTATATAAATTATTTTTCTGATCTTTATATTTACACTATAGTCCGGTCAATCTACACATAAAAATGAGAGCGAAGGTACATAAATTCGCATCAAGCTGAAAGTTGGTGGAATCGTTAAAAATATGATTATAAATAAAACTTAAAAGTTCCCCATCATTCCCGTGTATGGAAAAAATTTACTCGAGGTCAAAGGTCAAAAAAATTAGTTTTTCGCGATTTTCAGCGAAACGGTAAGTCTTATTATAAAAATATTTTAGACAAAAATTGTAGGTCATCATATTATCTATCAAAAATGTATCAGTGCTTTTTTTTCTACGAGCCACCCTTTCTGGGATATAACGATTCAAAAAGTTGTTCAAGTTGTTATGGGCATAATATGCATGAGTGCGCCACGTATATACATCTCTTATCTAGAGTTGTTATATTATATGTTATATTATATTGGTGTAACTTATACTTAAAATATAAAATATACATAACTATAAGCATATCAGGTCAAATGAAACTCGAAGTTACACTGGCGTATGAAGTAAGGGACTGGCCCTTACTTCATACGCCAGTCTAACTTCGAGGACAACATCCGTCTCTTGTTCTATTGTGTGCGTGGCTAGGGTCTTACACCTTTTATAATAAATGAAATACCGTTAGTCTTGAGCGACACGCTGTAGTGTTCACCAAGTTCAAGTGTGGCTTGGTTATCAGCTAGACCCTACAGACTGGGGTTGGAAGTTGGTCGACAATACATTGGAGCCAGTTCAAACTTTACTCCCACCTGCACCGGAAAAACTGCTAAACACCATTTTTTGCAACTGCAAAAAGGGATGCAGTGCTAAATGTGGTTGCAAAAAAGTCGGACTGTTCTGCTCTTTGGCATGTACAAACTGTCAAGGCCGGTCGTGCTCCAATGTTGAATCACTAACAGAAGAGGATTTGTTTGATTCCAACGAGGATACATCACTATTGACGCAATTTACTTGCACGCAGAATGAAGATGAAGAAGAACAAGAACAAGAAGAAGAAGAAGAAGAAGAACGAGAACAAGAACAAGAAGAACGAGAAGAGATTGACGGTTACAATTCAGACAAATAAAATTCACCACTTTTTTAATTTACATCGAAACAGAAACAAACATTTATTGACCACAAGCACCAATTTTATATAACACAGAAGATACATATGAGAGAGAGAGAAAAAAAAAAGAAAAGGCGAAAACAAATTAAAACAAAAATAATAAAAGTTACATTAGACAACGTGCATGTGGCCAATTAGGTCCCAACCTCAGCTTGTGCTGCTACGACATACAAGCCGCTACAGCGCTGGTATTCTGGTGGGACCCAACTTGGCACAAAAAACACAGGACAATAAACATACTACAACTGTAACAAATAATAATAACAAAAAACAATAATAATAAATATGACATACATAACATTTAGAACATTTAGATTTACTAACATACTCATTTAAAAAACATTTCAATAACAAGATGACAGCACAAAGCAAAAACTAAAAAAAAAAAAACAAACTTAATTATGATTAAACAGAGCAAAGCTACGGTGAAAACGAAAGGGACACCATTGAGACCATTTTAGGCGCAAGAGTCGGCCGCAACGGTGCCAGGACGAGCCGTCCCCGGCAAGTGCATGACGTCATTAGACTGAAGGTGAGTTGCAGATTTTTGTTCATTTATTATAGGTATTTTTTAAGTCTCTGTCTAAATGTGTGAATAGTTTTTAGGTCACGCACCGGAGGGGGAAGGTCATTCCAGCACCGCGAGGCCGCGAACCTGAAGGATCCGCGAAACATTACTGTACGGTGTTTGGTGGTAACAAAAACGTGAGTACAGGCTCTTGAGGGATATATCGCTTTTTATCTTTTACAATATTTACAAATTTCCGTAATTTTGCAATAGTTTTAAATTAAACAGGATCACAACTGACCCGTGGAGTAGGCCTACTGGGGAAACCACGTTAAAAAAAACGCGCTAAGTACACTACCTCATAGGTGGCGTGATATTATGCCCATAACAACTTGAACAACTTTTTGAATTATATTTATTAGGGGGGCGAGCAACCATACCCGGTTGCTCGCGTCCGTAGGATTTACCATCTTTTCCTAGACTCACCCTACACGTACCCCCTGGGTGGTGCTAAATGAGCAACAACGCCGAGCAACAGGCGGCGGTTGATAAACCTGTCCCCAGGCGTGCGCAAGCCTTGAAGTATTAAATCCCTTCTAAAAGTGCGACCATAGCACCTTGGGAAAGTACTGTGAGTATGTTCCAACTTCTTTTTATGGAAATATGAGCGATAACGAATATGATTTGTCATGCGATCTGGCTAACCCCCAGCGCTCGCGGGTACCCGGGCCTGCGAGTGTGAAATTAGCTACCGAAGACCCCGCAGGAGTAGGCGACCAGGCTCCTGTGACGGTAAATGCTACTGGCAGCACTAGCACCAACAAAAAACTAATCCAGCAGGCGTTCCATCCAAGCCTATTCATTACTAGACCTAGGTCTTCCTCAGTAGGGAGCACCCTAGGATCTCATGGCAATCCAAAAGGTGAAGATTTACCTAGTACATTGCAAGCAATCGCTATCACAAGTGATGATAACAACTGCCCTCCCCCATGGCAAAGAATACCCAACCAACGTTATCCGAAACGCAGAAAGCTAACCAATAGCCCACCCCACATGGAAAGATTAGATGAACCAGTGCAAAGTCTTATCAATACTTCTAACAGATACAGCGGATTACCTATAGACTTAACTGATGAACCAGTAGAAAGTCAAACAGCTCTAAAGAAAGTTAGCAAACCCCCACCAATTATTTTGTATGGTATAGAAGACTTATCAAAACTGTCAGAACTTCTTAATATGTCTGCACTAAGTGGCAGTTATTCCTACAAAATAATGAACAGGAATCAAATGAGAATAATGACCCAAACAACTGAAGTTTACAAAGATATGGTCGACCTCATCCGAAAGAATGGACTCATTGGGCACACCTTCACTCAGAAAGAAAAAAGGTGCTGTAGGCTGGTTATTAAAAAATCTGCACTATACAACACCAAAATCATTGAAGAAATAGAGAAAACAGGAAATAAAGTAAGAGGTGAAATTGTATGTGCACTCTCTAGAAGAAATAAAAAACCACTGAATATGTTCTTTGTGAATGTAGAAGCTGGTCCAAACAACCCAGAAGTAAAGCGCATAGAATATATTTATAACACGAAAGTAAAAATAGAGGACCCACGAAAAACAAACGATATACCCCAGTGTACAAGATGCCAACAATACGGGCACACGAAAAACAATTGTATGCGTCCTTTTCGATGTGTTAAATGCGCACAAGGGCACAGAACCATTGATTGCCCAAAAAAAGATCGAAACACACCTGCTACTTGCACCTTATGCCTTGGTAACCACCCTGCCAACTACAAGGGTTGTCAAGTATATAAAGAGATTCGAGCAAGGAAAATGGTACTGCCATCTCACAAAAAAGTAACAACAACACATACTAAAAATAATGTGACCCCCTTCCAAATAGATGATTTTCCACCTTTAAAGCCAAGCAGCATTGCTAGACCACATACAAGAGACCCTCCAACCCCAGATCCCAAGAGCTCTTGGGACAAAAAAACAGAATATACAATCTCAGCCAACACTTTCAATTTCATTGGAACAAATCATCATAAACCAGTCAGAGAAAATAGATACTCTCATACAACAATTAGGTACTGTACTGGGACTCCTAACGACACTAATAGCCCAATATACAAAAAAATAAAATTCCTTCGTATTGCTGCGTGGAACATTAATGGCTTGTCTCCAAACAAGCAAGAAGTAGAAGTTATTGTCATCCATCACAATAACATAGATATCCTACTTATCTCAGAATCACACATGACTGATAAAAAAGTTATCAAAATTAAAGGTTGTGATGTATACTACACCAATCATCCGGATAGGACATCACATGCCGGAACCGCAATTATAATAAAGGAAAACATCAAACATTATGTTCTTCCAAACTTTAAACAATCATTTCTCCAGGGCACTATAGTATCGGTGGACGACTGGCAGGGCCCACTTGAAGTAGCTGCCGTGTATTGTCCACCCCGACATCGTATTGACGAGCAGATGTTTAATAATTTCTTCCAAACGCTTGGTAGCAGATTTATCGCTGGTGGGGATTGGAACTCCAAACATACTTTCTGGGGTTCTAGGCTGACTTCAACCAGAGGTAGAGAGTTGAAAAAAGCTGTAGACACAAAATCATTTAATGTACTGACAACAGGCGAGCCAACACACTGGCCATCGGACCCTAACAAAACACCAGATCTTATCGACTTCTTTATCACAAACGGAATGTCAGGTCTCTACACTAAAGTAGATTCATGTCTGGATGGATGTTCTGACCATTCACCGGTGATATGCACTCTTAGCACAATGATAATCTGGAAAGAGTCTAGTGAAAAACTGTATAACAGCAAAACTGACTGGATGGTCTTCAGACTGACTTACATATACCTCTAAAAACAGAGGAAGACATAGAAAATGCGGCTTGGTATACTACTAACCTTGTTCAAACAGCTGCTTGGATATCCACTCCTTACTTCGAAAATATTCCACAAAAGTACGACTACACACTAGAAATACGAGGTATGATAGCTACAAAACGAAGGCTGAGACGAAAATGGCAAACGAGCAGAAATGCTCATGATAAAAGAGCACTAAATAAAGCACAAAAGAAATTGAAAGAAATAATTAAAGAAAACGAAAATGCTACACTTCAAGATAAGTTAAAGAGTTTATCACCCTATAAAGCAGAGGATTACACACTCTGGAAAATGACCAAAACACTTAAAAGGCCAAAAGAACACATGCCTCCATTAAAACAACCAGATGGTAACTGGGCAAGAAAACCTGCTGAAAAAGTCGAGCTGTTTGCTCAATACTTAAAAGAAGTCTTCAAACCAAATGAGCCTGATATCATGTTCCCAGAGAAGGAATTCGACGATATTCTCAATAGTGACCAGCAGATGTCCTTACCTTTACGACTGTGTACTCCTGCAGAAGTAAGAAGAAATATTAAAAATCTAAAGAAGAAAAAAGCGCCAGGATCGACCTAATCACATCTGAGGTCTTGAACCATCTGCCAAAAAAAGGAATCGTCTTGATAACTGTTGTTTTCAATGCTATACTTAGACTGCACTATTTCCCGCTTATATGGAAAACTTCAGTCATAAATATGATCACCAAGCCGAGAAAGCCTTCTGTAGAAGTTATTTATTTATTTATTTATTTATTTATTATATTGGCATACACAACAGGTAACAATCAAATAGAAGTAGAAAACAGAAATTATAACAGATTAAAACTAGATCGAGACCCAAAAAACGTGTACACACAGCATTATCTAAAAAATTTCGGCGCAAACATACCTGTCACCACGACAGAATTAAAAATTAATAAAATAAGCAACCAACACACTCAAATTAAAAATTAAAGACTATTAAAAGCTATATAAATAAATCAAATTACAATAAACTGAATTACAATGAATTAAATAAAGTTACAATTAAATAAATTAAATTGGATTCCAAGAACATAAAAACACAGTAAAATAAAACATTTTAACAACAGAATAATAATTAAATTTCAGACAGTATCTCTCTGACAGTACGGTAAAATATGGCGAGGGTCGGCACAAAAATGTCCAGGTCACTGCCAACCTGCGACAGCTCATTGTAAGTACGGCACATGCGTACAACGGGATTGTAGAAGGAGGTATTATTCCTATAGACTTGCAAGATAAAGGTCTGTTTTTTACGGTTACGCAAGGGGATTCTAATATTAAAGTTGAGAAGTGACACTAAGTTTGGGGAGTCAAATAAGGAATGCACTATTTTGTATAAGTGGAGGAGATCCTGTTGCTTGCGCCGCACGCACAAAGAGGTAATTCGGAAATATTGAAGTCTATCGGAATAAGAGTTAAGACGGCGGCCAAGGCCCGATCTGTAAGATAATATTCTTAAACATTTCCTCTGAACACTCTCTATCATGTTTGAGTGGGTTACATAGCTAGGCGACCAAATCACAGAACAGTACTCAAGCTTACATCTGACAAGGCTGTAGTAAAGATGCAAGAAACCCATATTCTTTTTAAAATGTTTTGTGGCTCTAGCGAAAAAACCTAGAGTTTTACAACTCTTTAATACAATATGGTCATAATGATCTCTAAAAGTCAGCTGCTGATCAAACAGAACACCAAGGTCCTGCACAACCGAAGACCTATGCAACAAGTAACCATCTAGTGAGTAGTCATAGTAAATTTTGTGCTTCTTCTTTTTTGTAAAAGAAATTATATGACACTTATTAATGCTTAAATGCATTTGGTTGCACTGACACCATTCAGTAATAGTGTCAAGATCACGCTGAAGAGTGATACAATCGTTGGTGCTTCTAATTGTCGCATATATCTTCAAATCATCTGCATACAATAGACAAGGAGACACCAAGCGGTGAGGGAGATCGTTGATGAATATTAAGAAAAGTAGTGGTCCCAAATGAGACCCCTGTGGCACACCAGACGTAATAGGAACTGGAGTAGATGCATATCCCTTCAGCGTAACTAACTGACTTCTCATATTAAGGTAGGAACAAACCCATCTCAGTAAACTTCCATGAAAACCATACCACGAACTAAGTTTACGACAAAGCAAGAAGTGATTGACCTTATCAAATGCCTTTCTAAAGTCCGTGTAGATTGAATCAACCTGACCGCCCTCAGCGAAAACCGAGCAAAGGTAATTCTTATATTCAAGAAGATTAGTTGTTGTGGATTTGTGTTTCACGAAGCCATGTTGAGTATGGGAAAGAAAAGGTTTGACGTGTTTGTATATATGCTCATAAATCACACTTTCGAACAGTTTAGCCATGCTTGATAAGATACTTATCGGCCTATAGTTGGTACAGTCTGATCTATTACCGGACTTAAAGACGGGAACGACATGTGAAGTCTTCCAAGATGACGGGAAGTTGCCAGATTTAAGCGACAAATTAAACACGAGCGTCAAGGGAAAGCATAGCTCAAGGGCACATTCTTTCAAGAACCTAGATGGAATCCCGTCAGGACCTGCGCCCTTAGCAGGGTCAAGCTGCTTAAGCTTAAGAAAAACCTCATCGTGCGTTAATGAAACATGGGAAAGGTTACTACTGCAGGCACTGCCACAGTCACTCGGGTTAAGATCCAGACAGGTAGGGGATTCGAATACAGAATGAAAAAAGCTTGAGAACAGTTCACAAATCGCCTCTCCATCAGTTGCTGAGGTGTTATCATATGTCATGGTTTGAGGTATGCCACTGGCTCCTTTCATGTGGTCTATATATTTCCAAAAAGATTTTACATTACTTCTCAAAGAATCTTCGACAAAAGAGAGATAAGAATTGTGACAGGATTTAATAAGGCGTTTGCACGTGGTGCGTAACGAGGCAAATGTATCGTAATCCCTTGGGTTACCATATTTCTTAAATTTTTTGTGGAATTTTATCTTGTCCTTAATACACTCTATCAATGAAGGTGAACACCAGGAAGGAAATTCACTATACCTAATCGTAGTCAGAGGAGTATATTTTTTAATTACGGTATTCAACTCCGCGTAAAGCCTGTCAACAGCAATGTCTACATCCTTGTTACAAAGAACCTCTGACCAGTCTATCCCACTAAGCGCATATCTAGCACTGTCGTAATCGCATTTTTTTTAAATTAAGTATACGGTTATTATTCTTTCTCAATTTCTTTACTGGGAGTGCTCCTAAATTAAGATCAATGCACAACGAAGGGTGGTGCTCATCCAATCGAGTAAGAGGGTCAGCCTCATTCACAGTTACCCCATCAGAAGTACTAAGAACCAGGTCCAGAAACCTACCGTTTTTATTTGGTATACAGTTAAACTGTGATAGTTCACAGAGTGAAACAGTACTCATAAGCAGGGAAGACTTTATGCTTACAGAGGGACCAGGAGTCAAGGCAAACCTACCAGACGTTAACACCCACGACATTTCAGGCACGTTGAAATCTCCAAGTACAAGGTTCACGGAATTATCTTGTACATTCATCAAAACCTTTTCGGAGTTCGTAAAGAAGTCCTTAAAATCGCTCTGCGGCAGGTCCGGAGGCAAGTAACAGACACATATATTAATTCTGCACGAGAACATATTGCTAGGCTCTATAGTAACCCACACATCCTCAACCGAACTGTCCCAAGCCGCCTGCCTTATTACATTGTATTTCTTATGAATAGCAATCAAAACACCCCCACCTTCAACTTTTTTTATGCAAGTGGTTTCACGGTCTCTACGAAACACAACATACCGCTGATCAAACAGCTCACCATCAAATAATTCTGAGTTAAGGTTAGTTTCCGTTAAGCAAATATATCATAATTATTATTAAGTGTATTCAAAAATAAATCAGTAATCTTTGAACGTATTCTATTCACATTTTGATAATAAATTAACATTTAAAATAAACACAAAATGTACCAAATATCAAAATTAATTATTAAATTATTAAAAATAAAAAATAAAAATATTTAAACTAGCTTATCCAGGCAAGCAACATCCTTAATTACAGTGGCAGGTGATGACTCATCCCTTCGAATATATACTCGCCCGTACCTAACCCAAACATATTTAAAACCACGTTCTTTGGCATCTTTTCTAACTATTGCATGTAGGTTTTTACACTCAGGAGCCAGGTGTTCAGACAGGTAAATAGTTCTTCTTTCTCCAGGAATATCCAGGTGTACTGAGTTCAAGGGGTCAGCTCTCTGGGCCTTATTATACCTCTTGTAGGCAGACATAATGTGATCACGGTGGCGCTCCGAGGGCAGAGTGACTAGTATATTACGGGGTCGATTTGATGAAGTGTCCAATTTCGCAACCCTGCGAACAGCACACAGATCACCGTCCTTGATGGGAGCTTTGATTACGTCACAGAGTTTTTTCACTATAACGGAAAGATTTTCACTTTAGATAGTTACTTCTTATAGACCCATAAATCTTCTGCCTCTGTTATCCAAATTGCTTGAGAAGCTGTTGCTAAAGCGGTTGCTGCCTATCCTTGAAGAACAAAACACGATACCGGATCACCAGTTTGGATTCCGGGCTCATCATGGAACGACAGAACAAATACACAGAGTAGCCCACACAATCCTTGGAAAAAAAAGAATACTGTTCAGCTGTCTTCCTTGATGTGCAGCAGGCATTCGACCGAGTGTGGCACAAGGGCCTATTATGTAAACTGAAAATTTGCTTACCACATACTGCATACATGCTCCACAGGTCTTATCTACAACACCGGTTATTCCGGGTTAGGTACGGAGATTGCTTCTCTTCCTTGCACCAAATAGAGGCTGGAGTACCTCAGGGCTCTGTCCTTGGACCCATTTAGTATACGATATATACTGCTGACCTACCCACTTCTGACCAAGTTACCACTGCTACTTACGCAGACGATACCGCAGTCCTATCATGCAATAAATGCCATATCACCGCATCCCTGAAACTCCAAAAACAACTTACCGAGATAGAGCTATGGCTAAAAAAGTGGAGAATCAGGGCAAGTGCTACAAAATCAGTCCACATTACCTTCACTCTTCGAAGAGGTAACTGTCCACCGGTTAAACTGAATGGAAGTACCTTGCCACAGCACACTGTAGTCAAATACCTGGGTATGCATCTAGATCGAAGGCTTACCAGGCGCAAACATATAAAAAATAAAAGAGAGCAAGCAAATAGAAAATTCAAAGACATGTACTGGCTGATGGGCAGGCAGTCTTCGCTGAGTTTGGAGAATAAACTCATAATATACAAATGCATACTTAAACCGATATGGACATATGGTATTTTAATTTTATTTTTATTTTATTTTAATAATTTCTTCGTCTCCGTGGCAGAAGGAGGAAATTGCATAAATAAATCCGGCAAACCACCCACATATACCACAATAGAGAACAGTATGTATCTAAGACCGGTAGATGAGAGAGAAGTTAAAACTTTACTGCAAAACCTCAAAACCAAGTATAGTTCAGGAGCTGATGATATACCACCTATTCTTTTAAAAAAGTGTGCCTCTGAACTAACAGTTCCCCTAGTTAGCTTGATAAACCAGTCCTTTGATGAAGGCAATTTCCCAGACTTACTAAAAATTACAATCGTTCGTCCAATTCACAAAAAGGGTAGCAGAAGTGACCCTAGTCACTATAGGCCCATAGCCCTAACCCCATCAGCCTCAAAAATATTTGAACGAGCAATGGTGGATCGTATGTGTTCCTTTTTTGAAAAATATAATGTCTTGGATGATCGCCAATATGGTTTTAGAAGAAATAGATCAACAGTTTTAGCAGTTTATCACTATATTCAACAAATACAAAAATACCTTAACGAAGGAAACTATGCTGTAGGAATCTTGCTCGATATGACAAAGGCATATGATAGAGTAAAGCATGAAATACTCCTTTCTAAATTATATTGTTGTGGTATAAGGGGTAGCGCGTACGCATGGCTGGTGTCATACCTAAAAAATAGATTACAGTATGTTCAAATTGACTATCGGGACCCACAAACTGGTAAGTTGACGCTATTTAGATCTGACCAAGCAACACTGAACTGTTCTATCCCGCAAGGAAGCGTTGTCGGTTGTTTACTCTTTCTTATATACATTAATGACTTGCCTAAAATAATACATACTCCATGTGTTCTCTTTGCGGATGACGTCTCAGTCTTGGTTAGATTTGAAAATGAATCAACGTGTCAGACAGAATTAAAAATGATATTTAAAAAAATTACAGAGTGGTTAAAAGAGCAAAACTTACTAGTCAATTACTCTAAAACAAAACTGATTGAATTTAGACCCTATCAAAAATCCCCCTTGAACGTAGATTTAGAAATAAATGACTCTCGCTTAGAAAAAGTAAAAACTTGTCCTTTGTTGGGCCTCGAAATTGACTCCCATCTTAACTGGAAAAAGCACATCGAAAAAATTAAAGCAAAACTAAGTCGTTTCACTTATGCGCTCTATGAATTAAAACTAAGTACAGACCAGAAAACTGCCACCACAGCATACTACGCCTACGCCCACTCGTGGCTAAATTACGGAATTATCCTTTGGGGAAACAGCACAGATGTACACGATCTCTTTGTGCTCCAAAAAAAAGTGTATTAGGATAATTATGAATATAGACAAAATGGACACTTGCAAGCCCTACTTTATTAAAATAGAAATTTTGAGCCTTACTTGCATGTATATTTTTGAAATGTGTAAGTTCATAAAAAACAACCCGTCAATCTTTAAGAATGCTGAATCTGACAGCTTACGGGCTCGGAGAGCTCATAATAAAAACAAATTTAAAATACCAAAGAGTCGTATGGCTATGTTTAATTCTAGTTCCTATTGTACAGCAATCAAAATACATAATAAATTACCTACCGAACTGAGATCAGATCCTAATCCAAAAACATTCCTAAGAAAATTAAAATCTATATTAATTAAGAAATGCTACTATAATTTAAATGAATATTATAATGACAATGAATTCTATTTGATATAAATTATTTTATTAATTGTTGTAAAATAGTAATATGTCTTGTGTATTAAATAAATAATTTTATTTTCATTACAATTTAGAAATATATTTTAAAAATAATTAATTCCGTTGCACGTCCATTCATTCATTAATTTGCTAAGCCCAAATTGGTATCATGTTGTACTGGAATACTATTGATGACTCTACCTTTGTATCACATTCATGAACAGCAATAAATACTTTGAACTTTGAACTATAGAGCTCTGGGGGTCAGCGAGCCACTCAAATATAGAAATACTACAACGATTCCAAAATAAAGCTTTAAAGACGATAAGCAGTGCTACATGGTTCACACGGAACACTGAAGTACACGAGTACTTACTTACAAATCCCAACAATTATGGAGGATGTAGAAAGGTTTTATACGGCCTGCAAACAGCGACTACAGCGACACAAAAACCAACTCGCTCTGACACTATTAGACAGTAGAATGTCTACAACCCGGCTAAAAAGAAAACGAATAGCCTCAATTTGATCTATGATTCAATTAATTAACGCATGGGATGACACATCACTGGATGTGGATAAGCTCGAACTGATATCGAAGTGAACAACCAACCTGATTATGGCTCCAGGGCTGATTGCAGATAGATAAAAATTAATAAAAAAAAAAAAAAACCCTTTATGAATCGTTATATCACAGAAAGGGTGGCTCGTAGAAAAAAAAGCACGGATACATTTTTGATAGATAATATGATGACCTACAATTTTTGTCTAATATATTTTTATGATAAGACTTACCATTTCGCTGAAAATCGCGAAAAACTCATTTTTTTTACATTTGACCTCAAGTAAAATTTTTTTCATACACGGGAATGATGGGGAACTTTTAAGTTTTATTTAATCACATTTTTAACAATTCTACCAATTTTCAGCTTGATGCGAATTTATGTACCTACTAATGTCTAGATTGACCGGACTACTAGCTGTGCTCGCGACTTTGTTCGCATGGAATAGTGACTTTCGGCAGCATTTTAAATTTTTTAGGCTCTTGTTCCCGTTTTTGCAACATTTTTCACTGATGCTTCGCTCCTATTGGTCGCAGCGTGATGTTATATAGCCTAAAGACTTCCTCGATAAATGGACTATCCAACACAAAAAGAATTTTTCAATTCAAACCAGTAGTTCCTGAGATTAGCGCGTTCAAACAAACAAACTCTTCAGCTTTATAATATTAATATAGATATTATTATGGGAAATCAATAAAGAAATTGAAACTAAAACTGTATTCAAACAAAGGTCTATTACCTACATACCACACTCATAAGCATGAGTGTATCTCTGCACATCTCAATAAAGACTCAGGAATTCATGAAGTAACTGCAAGATTGTCAAAGTAATAAAATACTTTCAAAACACAATAACAAAATATAGCTTTAGTTTGTTACAATTGACTGAATTATTAACATTTTTTAAATTGTTGTAAAAATACAACAAATGTAACCTCTAACACTATTGATAATTATAAAGCTGTGATATTATCTTGATAATTTCGAACACTGCATAATAATATTGCAGGAGTAGCAAGTAGCAAGCAATCTAAATTGCCTTGATTGATGTCCAACCACAAATCTCTATTCTATAAATCTCATTTCTGCACAGCAGACAATTTAGTTATTGTCACCTGAGCAACAGCTGCGGCAGCCAGAATGGCAGCGTGAGTGGCTGGGTTGACGGATGCGGTGCTGGTCACCTGCCGGGCGGTGGCCTTAGTAGTTGTGCCCACCATCTGGTCCAATAAAGCAATGGTACCATCTCTGCAACAACAATATTTGTTAACGTTATGTAGGTACTGAAATTTAAATAACTGGTACATAATATTTTCTGTTAAATAAAGAACTTTCTCACCTATCTTTCGATTTCCTGCCACGGCTTCTGCTGTTACTGCGAGAACGGCTGCGACGTTTCTCTTTATGCCTGTCACGACTACGACTGCGATCCCTCTCCTTATCTCTGGAAAAAGAAATGAATGCCTCAGTACCGCCACCGTCGCTGGGATCATATCATTATCTTATGTAGGTTAGGCGTAGAGCGCACCTCTTGGAGCGATGGCGGTCCCGGTCGCGGTCCCGGCCACGGTCGCGGTCCCTGTCCTTATCCCGGTCCCGGTCCCGGTCCCGGTGCTTCTCGCGGTCTCGATCCTTGTGGCGCTCGCGGTCGCGCTCGCGATCACGGTCTCGTGAGCGTGAACGACTGCGATCTCGATGACGCGAACTCATTCTCACGACTTACGACACTTTTGGAGTAACCTCTGAGTGAATTTGCTACTCTTACAGTAAATATTTAATGCCAATCGATTTGAATACTGTTTACACAATAAAAATAAGTTCTTGTAAATTAATAATTCACAACGCACACAACATTGGGTCGATTTGACATTAGCAGAATCATGGATTGGAATAGATGGAACACTTTTACAATGGTGGGTGGGTCAGGTAGGGTTGCCAGATAAGATCTCTTGAATTTCCCCAGATTCAAAATTATTTTTCCCCAAAATGATACCTTTTTTAGAAAAATTCGCCAAACCCGATTTGACGTAATTTACAAATAAAAACAGCATTAATTTGTTCTTACTATTTAATTATATACAAAACTTTTCAGTCAAACCGGATCAAACAAAAATGACTCTACATCTTCGTCTCCAGCAGAGTAATATTTCTTCAGTTTCACCTTTTCACAAGTACGACAATATCAAATACGGTTCGTTTATTCGTTATTTTATTTTTTTAAATCAAATTGGCAGACCTATAGACTTGACTTCGTTGAGTTATTCGTTCGGAAATAGTTAACCCCAAATTTCTCCAATGTTGTCTTTCCCAAAAATTTCCCCTAAAATATAATTTCCCCAAACTCCAAATGCCAATTTTTTTCCCAAAATGGGGAAAAAAATCCCAAATCTGTCAACACGTGGGTGTCGATGATGAGATGACAAACGTACAATTACAAATCCTACCATTTCTCGATGGAAAATATCCAAATTTTTTTTGCAAATAAAAATGTATAAATTTGCTTGAACCATTAAGGTATATTAACTAAGTAATTATAACTAGAGCGGATGGACTTCTTGGAAGGAAAGTGAATGATCATATCTGCGGTTTTGTTTTATTTCAGGTCGGCAACACAAAAGCAACATCTCTTATGCTGCTGGCTGATGTCCATGGGCGGCGGTGACCGCTCACCATCAGGCGGCCCACCTGCTCGTTTACATATTGTTAATATGTAAAAAAATCACAGATTTCGCAGTCCCCGCAAGAATCGGAGCATTGAAAATGAATACAAAAATTTACGAAAAAAAAAAACTACACAACTATATTACTCACAAGTCTAATTATAACTTACGAATGTATAACACTGCACAACACAGAGAATAACATTTTCTTTTCTTTTGTGAATCATTCTCACTTTCTTGCCTGGCATCATCGTCGTTATCATCACTATCCTCGGTAGCAAGATCGAAATTAAAGAATTTAAAGAATCGGGCCCCGCCAAGTTGAGCAACGAAGCGGCACCGGCCGTTTCTCGACCCTCTATAACTTCGTTGTGGATAAAACTGGAAGCCTGAATTTTTAGTTGAATAGTCCTTGAGTGGCGACCGCGTACCGGAAAAGGCAGTGTGGGCAGGCCTCCAACAAGGTGGACCGACGATCTAGTGAAGGTCGCGGGAAGCCGCTGGATGCAAGCAGCACAAAACAAAACAAGAGATCCTTTGGGGAGGCCTTTGTCCAGCTGTGGACGTATTTTGGCTCAAACGATGATGACGATGATGAAGCAGGCATTTTATAAACACGGTATATTTCAAAATTCATGCAATTTGAACCAATAATTTAAGAATTATAACTATTCAAAGTTTCTTAATTTTGTCACTCACCACTCACTCACTCACTGACCGATCATCAAAACTCTAAGACACTTCTAGCAGACATAGAAGCTTCAAATTTGGAATACAATTAGTGCTTAGTGTATTAATCAAGGAAAAACTAAAATATTTTGCAATTTCGGTCCAGTTTTCTAGATACACCAACTGCATAAATAACTTTGTAATCCCGTATAAATATAAAGGATTACAAAGTTACATTTGCAGTTAATAAATCAGTGTACCTGTACATTTATGTACAATATAATGGAATAATAGATGTAGATAGGTACCTAGATGGTACCGCAAAGGAAAAAAGTAGAACTTTCTACAAAAAAGAAATGAGATGCAATCAAAACAAACTTGTAAAAAAAAACAAGTCTCGCAACTCAGTTCTTCTACCTTAAAAAGTTGTGAGATTCATGTAATACCAAGTCAGTTAATTTATTCGTTCCCTTCCTAAAGGACCTTCTGTCTTAAGAGCGTTTACGCCGCACACTAGCGCCACTAATGAAAAAAAAAACATATCTAATAATTAGAGATAGAAAATCAAATTATGCTCAACAAACTATCTGAATGAAGTATTTTAGCATTTTTACGTCACCTAATGAACACCTGACATGTTATGGTTTAGTTAAATAAGACGTTACGGCCACTTTTAACTATAACGCCATATTTATTTAATAATTAATTAATTTGATTTTCTATCTCTAATTACTAGAAATTTTTTTTTTATTGGCGGCGCTAGTGAGCGGCGTAAACGCTCTTAAGTTATTACGTAATTAGCTAACCTAACAACATCTTATAGTGACCATATATCAATATTAAAAACCTTTTATGATTTAAATAAATAGATTTCTAAATTGAATGCACTTCTCGCCTGCATCCGCATCTTTTGACACCATTACCATGACGATCGGTCAATAATCATAGAAGCTACATCACTTTTTACATATGGAAATACCCGTTTTTCTACAATACCAAATTTAAAGGGACCACCCAGGGATTTTCAAAAAGTTTTCGCCATTTTGTAGCTAAACTGATACCCTAGGACCATTTTTTCATTTTAGTAAACAAACGCCCCCCAAAAAACCCGGCTTTTTAGGGTTTCGTAGCCAAATGGCAAAAAACGGAAACCTTATGGATTCGCGTCACGTCTGTGTGCCCGTTCGTATGTCACAGCCACTTTTTTCCGAAACTATAAGAACTATACTGTTGAAACTTGGTAAGTAGATGTATTTTGTAAACCGCATTAAGGTTTTCACACAAAAATAGAAAAAAAAAACAATAAATTTTGGGGGTTCCCCATACTTAGAACTGAAACTCAACAAATTTTTTTCATCAAACCCATACGTGTGGGGTATCTATGGATATATATACGTCATAAATCGTAAGCCACAAGTTGGAATTTTACAGATGATGTATTTCTGTTACCGCTATAACAACAAATACTAAAACAGAATAAAATAAGTATTTAAGTGGGGGCTCTCATGCAACCGACATATTTTTTTTACCATTTTTATAGATAATGGTACGGAACCCTTCGTGCGTGGGTCCGACTCGCACTTGGCCGGTTTTATATATTTTTCAAAATTCCAATAAAGTTACCAGCCGATTTTTAAAATTCAAACGCTCACACGTGTCTCGATAAATTCCTCAATTCTTGGTACTATTCCCATCTAGATACTCCCAAAATCCTCGGAGCTATGGCCAAAAATACGTCTTAGGCAATTTGCATTTGATAACCATTTTTAATAGTAAAAATCTAAAACCATAACGTTTTTTGTTTGTTTTTTAGGGTTCCGTACTCAAAAGGTAAAACGGGACCCTATAACTAAGACTTCGCCCGCCATCCGTCCGTCTGTCTGTCTGTCTGTCTGTCTGTCTGTCTGTCTGTCTGTCACCAGGCTGTATCTCATGAAAAGTGATAGTAAGACAGTTGAAATTTTCACAGATGATGTATTTCTGTGGCCGCTATAACAAAAAATACTAAAAAACAGAATGAAATAAATATTAAATATTTTACAGCAAACGTGATATTTTTGCTCGTTCTTGCTCGATATTGATAACGGCAACAGGTAGACGCTTGAAATATTCACAGAATTCTAAGTTATATATTCACTTTAAAAATAAATTATTAAATTAAAATAAAACCAATATTTAAGAGTGGCTCCCATGCAACAAACGTGATTTTTTTGCTTGTTTTTGCTCGATATTGATAACGGCAACAGGTAGTCGCTTGAAATATTCACAGAATATTGAGTTACATTAGTGATTTCGTGAAATGGGACAGAAGTATGTGTAACAGTGTAACAGGAAGTCAGCGAAGCGCGCAAGCGCGAACAATTTTGTAAATTTAAAATCGATATTATGAACATGACATATTATTATTATATGTGACATATTGTGTCATTTGACTATCAAGGTCATTTTGATATGTCAAATGCCTTCTAATTAGTATTTACTGCATTTATTTTATAGTTATAAAATGGTGTAATATCTTACCCATTTTTTCAGAATATATTGTTATAATTGTTTATTGCTAAGCTGAGATGTCAAATGTTACACATCATTATGCGTCTACTGTAAGGCTCGCTCGTTTTTTTTGTGTTTGTTTTACTACAATTCCGTCACGAAACTTTCTTTTCAAAATATTTAAAAATAAGTTACATAAAATTATTGGGCCTAAAAACACGCAAGGTTTTAAATATGCACTGTAAAAAAAGATATATATAATAACGATTAAAAAAAAACTTTTAATATACGGATAACTACAAAATGGTAGTTAATTAAACAACTGGTACTTTTTTGATATTATTAGTGTTGCCTACTACGATCAATGATGGTTGCCTGCCTAAAAAGTGTTATTATGACAGACCGAATCTTGTAGGTCTTTTAATAATCTTAATTTCTTGGCCAATTTCGGCTACGGTGACAATTGCTCATCTATAAGCTTAAAGCATTAATATAAAATTATAATATAGGGCACTTATGGCAACGTTAGTCTTGCCTCTCAGAACGGGCATGATACCGTTACCACATAATAAGTTACCGTTACGATATTATCACTATGATTCAAGGGTGAACAGGTAGGTATTATCTAGGCAAGTATGCTACATCAGGCTACATCCTAGGCCGCATAACCATTGTCTTTTGTGCGCATCATCGCTTACCATCAGGCGAGATCGCGGTCAAATACTTGCCTATAAAGAAAAAAATCGTTCGTATCGTTGTCTTATAAGTTAATTGGTAGCGGTAATGCAGGTTGTTTTAAATAGAAAAATATCGTTACGTTTTTTGTAATTCGATGCGCTTTAGCAAGGCCTTTAGCCAATCTAAGAAGAGCGGTCAGTTAATTTTATTACCGGTAAAAATGCCACCCAAGTCACATTTTTGCTAGGGCTGCCAACTATACTTTAAAACAACGTATTCTACGTTATTTTCTATCCCCATACTTTATTCTTTTTTAATAAATATAAAGTATGGAAAATACTTTATTTCCGACTATGCGTGCGTTTGAACGGAATATTCCTGTTGACTTAATTTCTGAACTACTAAACGATACTTAGATTCAGGTGAAGTGAAATGAAACGCAAATTTTATTTTTTCTTCAAAACCTTTTTTTATACTAGTTAGTGATAGATTTACTTTAATTTCCTGAAAAATAATTGGCAACCCTAGTCACGATACCAAGCATAACGTTTCCTTTTTTAACGGTATCATTGTTTGACAGAGTTATTGTTACCAAATTTTCGATATGTGGGTGTCATGTTCGGCTTTAGTCATGTTCCCACAGAACACAAACACAATTACTAAAGCATGTTCCTCACTGGAATAAAACACAATTACTAAAGCTCACTGGTCACGTTCCGCTTTGGTCATGTTCTATCCTAGTCATGACCTGCTGTGGTCATGTTCTGAATTTATAAAGTACTGAGTCAACCTGACTGTACTTTACAACCGCAACTGTACAGCAATAAAAAACAAACTTACTATTAGATTGTTCCCACCTAACGACCCTTTTTATTTATTCAAGTACCTACAGGCTCTTACTTAAACATAGCAACATAAACAAAAAACAGTTATAACTTAAAATAAAAAGACAGCTTCGTAAATTTAAGTAGCAGATATCTGCAGCTTACGCAATTTGCGAAAAACTGATTTTATTTTTGCATCAAATCCTTGTTTAAGATTGTTTGACATGACACCCACCTAACAACCCGTATGAACTGTGTTTACTTCAGTAAAGGTTTAATATATAACGTAACGTAACAGGCCCATAATGTTCTATGTAACTACTAGTTACTAACTAGTATTGAAACAACTCATGTATACTTATGGAGAGCAATAAATGACTGAATTGAATATAATTGAAACTCATTTACGATTGGAATCTAGTATTCCTGTGTTGCTAGCCTCAAATGATCATCGCGAAGTAGCGACAATATTGCTAAAGCGGAATAAATATGACCATACCATACCAGAATATGACTTAAGCCGAACATAACACCCACCTAACAACCCCAAATTTTAACGGTATTCAAAGCAGAGCCTCAGAATATTATTTTTTCTGAGGGTCTTTCCTTGCTCCATAGATAATCCGAAGGTTCCTTAGTGTGGACTCCGCCTGCTATCGACGACCCCTTAGCTCAAGCTATTTTTACCTTTGCAATTTGTCACCAATTATATAATAAATTAATAAAAATGAAATGAGATTCAATATTAATTGCTGTTTCTACAATCTACAAGGGCGTCGCTGCGTCCAGCTAATTCGGCAAATTGTAAACAAAGCAGGTTTTCCACTGCGCGCTCGTCCCTGTAGACAGTATCATTACAAAATCCTATCACTAGATGCTAGATAAGCTTCCATAAATATGGTATTTTGGTAAATTAAACAAATAAAAGTAAGTTCTTCATTATATTTTAAAGATCAAAATACATTTCTTACAACTTTCAACAGTTCAATCATACCAAATTACAATTTAGAACAACATACATTATGTAGGTAATAAACCATTACTATTACAGTTTGTCAAAAAAATACAAATCTTGTGGCAGTCATTAAAGGTAAAAATTATGTTGCACCAACTCCTAGCTCACTGCAGAGTTTGCTGAAGCTGATAGCAAGATAATTTAAACAGAGCATTTACAGTTTCTTAGCAAATAAAATGTCCCATTAACAAACCAAGGAATTTAAACTTAATTCTAATACAATCATAAATCTCCTTATTGCTAAAATATAACTAATTCTTATGAACTACAAGTCCGGACAACAGTTCTCCATAGTCACTTCACTGCTTTATTACATCACTATTTAGAAAACTATGTTTACAGATTGGGTGACGAGTTCCAAAATGCTGATCTCCTGCCTGGTGTCAAATGCAAAACGAAGCTTTGATGAATCCTGAGAACAAAATAAAACAAAAATAAAATAACGTTCAGTTCAAAGATGGTCACCAGTGACAAAGATTTCTTTTGTCTGGTTATATATTATTATTAATTTTAGCAGGAACACTTGCAGAACTCATTATAATCAATGAAAATCCAGACTATAAAAAACCAATGATACTGGATGCGCAAATGATTCACTGAGATGTAAGAGATTAATTGGTGATATTAATACAGATGAAGTGATCTTTGTAGAAGGCAGTAATTAATTACTAACCTAGATTAAACTGGTGCTCCTGGACCACCTTTCTTCCCAATGAGTGATTTGTGAATGTGTGGGATGACGCCACCTCCAGCAATGGTGGCTTTGATGAGACTGTCTAACTCTTCATCTCCTCTGATAGCAAGCTGCAAATGTCGCGGCGTAATACGCTTCACCTTAAGATCTTTGGAGGCATTTCCTGCCAACTCGAGGACCTATAAAATTAAAATGTTATCATTAGTAGAGTAGAACCTTAAGATATCTAGTCAAACATCAAGGGTTTAGAATTAAGCTTGAAGTAAGGTTACCTACAAATTAGGTAAAATATAAATAAAGAAAGAAAACATCACATTGATAAATAGTTTAAGTACCTACTTAGTTAGTATTTTACATTATTATATTAGTGGCTTCGTCATTTTAAAATGATTAAAATATTGATGTCAGTGCTTATTTACATGGTAGATAAGTATTAAATTTATTTATTTAATGCAGTAGTATATGATTGGACACATTAGAATTGCACGAAATTAATTAATAACAAACAATACTGTATTTTAGATTTCTGTATTTGGACCTTTGTAACAGTTTTCCCGCCAAATTAGCGCGATTTATTTATGTAGGTATAAGAATTAATTAACTCAAATACTAACATTTTAAAATAAATTGATAGCAGATCGACATTAAGAAATAGCAGAATCTCGCACAAAACAGAATACCTACGCAAGTAAATTCTAAATTATATAGCTGTAAAGCGGCAGCCGCCATATTTAACAGGGCGTCGCGTAGCTTACCTCGGCCGTAAGATATTCCAGAATAGCTGCCGAATAAACGGCTGCTGTTGCTCCAACACGTCCATGGCTTGTCGTTCTGTTTTTTAAATGTCGGTGAATTCTTCCCACAGGAAACTAAAACCACAAACATTTATATTGAAATGCCTAGTCAGTGATAATATTGATTTTAGACAAGACAAAGTTGGCCGCCGCCATACCAAGAGGTCATGCGTATTATTCAATTTTGTAAAATACAATAGGACACATACTTATTAGATAAATACTTTCTTAAAATTCATAAAACAAATTAAGATTATAATTTATAATACCTGTAGTCCAGCCCTAGCTGATCTGGATACTGCTTTCGCCTTAGCTTTGCCTGAATCTTTGCCTGCTTTACCACCAGCCTAAAATTCACGAAAAACCCTATTAATTTTAATCGTACGAAGCTGAAACTTCGCCAGTAGGTTGATCACATCGTTAACCACCGAAATACACAACAATATCACATTAAAATTCACTGTATTCCCGGAAATCTTGCAAAACTCACCATTTTGAAACGTGTAACACAATCACTACTACACTGAAGACACCAACACAGGAAAGGCGGCAATCACTATGACACAAGGATAGCAGCGCCGCCGTGCGCGGCAACGCAAGTTAGCCAACCGAACGCAAACGGAAGTGTCGTAAACCAGTGACTCGTTTCGTGTATCCAATCAGAATTGATCAAAATGGCGGGTTACCACAGTGCTGCCAAGCCAAGTGTGGTGGCTTAGAGAACTAATTTTCTTTTTAATCTATGAGCGTAGCAAGCAACTGAGGTTCTTGTGCCATGATGACACCTCAACGGAAATTAAAACCTACCTACTGAATGTGTATTTTGAATAGTATTGGTACTGGTATGATCTGATTTCAGATACATAAATTTACTTTCCAGTAGGCCTGGAGTTTTTTTTGTACTAGTAAGTTATGAAATGAAATGAAATGAAATGAAATGAAATATATTTAATTTGCGCTTGAGAAAGGTACATTTTTGGTCTTATTCTAGTTTTCTTCTCTTTCTCAGCTGACAATGTAGCATGCAAATAACTTTAAATGACAATGACAAAATATTCCAATTAATTACATACACATAAAAATACAAAATTAATACTCCAAAATGTCAAATACCAATTAAATTACATTATAATAAAAATACAAAATTAATTACTAAAAATTGTTGTACTAAATATTCAAAAATATGTCAAAAATATGTCAAAAATAATTATCGACGTAGTTGTTTTTAAACCAGACACAATAGAAATTCAATTGTTCTATGGCACTGTGGTTACATTAGGCGTCCAAGTATCTATGATACTTCTTTAACTATAAAGTGAAGAGTCATGATTGCGGTTTTGTTTTATTTTCTTTGTGTTATGTCGAATATTGTTGTTACAATGGTGGATAAAGGTGAACGCAGACCTGGCCGCACCGCACACGCTGCAGCGCAGTTGCCGCATTCGAATTCCTACATGAAGTTCCGTGCAAGTGTGCAACTGCGGCTCGTGTGGGTGTGCGAGGTTGCATAGAACTTCCTATATAGAATTCGAATGCGGCGACTGCGGTGCGTGCAGTGCGGCTAGGTCTGCGTTCACCTTAACTGTGGAGTGTTCGTGAACTTGCATGAGTGTTGGCCATATTGTGTAGGCAAATAAACAGCAAGTGCAACGTCAATTTTCAAATTTTTTCAAGTCCGTGTGAGGTGTCAGTAAAGCCCCACTTTATTGAGATCATAAAGAAAATTGTATACCTACTAGAAAATGGAGATACTCAAGGGGTTGAGGCTGGGCCCCGGCCCATTCCCCAGAATGGGCCGGGGGTATATCATATTTTATCACTACTGATTACTACTATCATTCATCATCATCATCATCATTCCCCATCCCCACGACCCGGTCGATAGTAGCACCGGTGTCATGTTGTTTCGCTCCCGATCCGATACAAACCCCTCGGCGTATCTAGTAGAGAACGGTGACACTACGACTAGTGCTTTGCGCGGCGGTGTTTTGTTTCACATAGCTTGAGGAGCCCTTTATGTCTCGCACCGCCGCCGCCGCCTTATATAGGGCGTTAAAGATAAGCTAAGGTGTAGACATGCCACAAAGTCATGTGACGCTGACTGAAAATGCCGCAGCAAGTTATCGGCAAACTCGCCAAAAAAATTATCATCTATATTATTAGCCATTACTTTCCCACTTCAGGGCAAGGCCTCCCCTCCCTCCTATCATACATTAACAAAGCAAATATTATTGTTCATTTAAATACCTACTAAAACTTGTAAGAAAATTGCTTTGCCTTTGGCTAAATATACTAACCGCACGAAGCCATTATTAACTAAGGGAAAAAAGTTACGTTATGTATGTATGTCTGTTTTTGTCATAATAAAGCTATAGAAACCCTCAGAACAGAACAATAACTAAAGCTATAGAAATCGGACTAAAATAGCAAAGGTGTCACCAGTTTGTGACGTCATATTTGAGGTAATGTAGTGAAGTGAGTGACTTTAAAAAGGACTCAAGTTTTTTTTGATCACCGATTATCTGATGACCGTTTGACTTATCAATACAAAAAATAAAAACTAAGTGTCAACCATTTGTCGCACTCCAACCTCCTTTTCTAGCCTTAAGATAGAACGGAACTAAACATAGTTGTACAATTTTTATTTTAGCCATTCTTCTATATATATTATAGCTTTAGTTATTGTCCTGAGGTCTTTTGTCCCAAAACAAAAACAAAGCAAGGCTTGGGTTTTATGTGACTGTACGCGAATTTGTGTAATAAAAGCACGCTACTTTATTGTAAAAAATCTTATCTTATGGTTATTTTTTTTTATTAGACAACAGAAATCTAACTTATTCAACCCCGACTCCACGCAGTACTAGTCTGTCCTACCCTAGAGTGTATATAAAAAGCCGGAGCTGTCGCGGACCGAAATTAGGGCGATAAATTATTGATTTTAAGGTTATAATTTAAAAAAATTAAAAAAATTTATATCTCTGAAACTATTCATTTCCGCAGAGTGGGAGTACCACCAAAGAATTAACCCTAGAAAGATAATGTGCGCTTCAGAGGCGCCAGCAAAACAAATAAATTGCTGTCTTTTTTTTTTTACGCGCGTACAAGTTTGTGTTTCGACGCCAACTCAGTCGTCGCCTCGGTCAACACTCCCGAGAGGCGACCGCTCCTGTTCGGTAAGCACCATGATTTCAATATTATGGCAACACATTGCGCTCGAAAGGCGCCACTTTGTCGCAACCACTGTACATAAATTTGTTTTTTTGAAAGTATTTTTTTGTTTTTGAGACTGAATATTTCATAACTCACTAGTTAGTAAGAGAAAAAACTATAAATGTTGTACATATTTGTAAAAAAATGTACCTCTACAGAAGACATTTTATTTTTGTTGATTTTCGTAAGAGATCTTTAAAATGCCAATTTTTTTATTAAAATAATTAAAAATAATAACTTAAGTTTGTGTTTTATTTACTTATTAATAATGTAGCATTTCACAAAATTATAAAAAAGTGAAATAATTACTTTAATTTGTATAAAAAATTGATATTAAAAATTTGAGCGCCTCTAAGGCGCATCTTTATCTTTTCAGTAGCAAAAAATAACGTTATCTTTCTAGGGTTAAATAAGAATTATTAAAATTCCAGTAAAACATGTAAAAACAACTAGAAGCATTACTAATAAAATACTTTTAATTCCATAATTTTGTAACGAATGTGGTAAAAGAACCTCAAAATATTTAATACCCCACCTTATTAATAAATTACCTAATGATATTAAAAACCACTACGTTAAAACATTGTAACATAGTTAAATATTTTAAGCGCCAGTTATAACAGAGCGTCCTATACGAGTGCGCACGCACACGTAAGTTGTTTCTGTGTACACGCGCGCACGCAGTGACGCTGTGCAAGTGTGCAACGCTGTTAGTTCTGCATTGATTCGATGGAATGGTTATCGCTGAGCGCGTTAGCTCACTAATGTATTGCATTTTTGTCTTTTACCGTCACATTATTATTTACTTTTTCTAATTCAATTACTTATTATTATATTGAGAACTTAGTATCTAGACAAACCTAACATAGGCTATAAGATACTACTTACCGATATTTGTAAATAATTATATTTATGTTGATAAAAAAAAAAAAAAAAATGACATTTGTACGAGATTAGATCGGTTTGTTTCTCACGTACCACAATCACAACACGTGGTGGGCAGGCGCCAGTTTGTATGAATAGGTGAATTTACACGGGCCACATTTTGCCGTCATTATTGACCGCGTGTTTGATACCGACCGACTACATCGCAGCACGTCACAATCGCAACCACCACCAGCCACCAGCGCCGGCCATATCGCAAACATTTTGTAGGTAACACAACACAACCACACAATGCAACTGCAAGAAGCCCACACAAGTAAACACAGCTTGACCACCTTTTGTCGTGGTGTGGTTGTGGTTTGTGGTACGTGTGAAACAAGCCTAAGACCACCTAAGACGACTGTCTCGTTCGTAGCTGCGCTAACGGCGTACCATGGATACGTGATACGTATACGTCTCGTCTGTTTTTAGTTACGGTTTCATTATAATATGGGATGGGGAAATTCTACAGAAATTGAGAGAGCTGTTAGATTGCAACAAAAATGCATACGTGCAGTATGTAATGATGCAGGGTACCTCGACTGCTGTAAACTAAACATACTTCCGCTACCTTGAGATACATCCGAGATGCTTGCTGTTTTTATAAAACAATATCCTAATTATTTTAAAATTACGCGGTGTCACAAACAGGAGAATCTGGATCCAATATCAAAATACATTTAAACTTTATTGAGATGTTTGGTTAAAATATGTGTATTTGTAAGTTATATTCGATAATTATTATTATTTATTTATACTTAGGTATTACATTACATCACCCCCCCCCCCCCCTGCCGGGAACATATTTGTAGGAAAAACAGCTTCAATAACACTATACAACAGACTACCAAAAAGTATTAGGTCAATAAAGACAGCTTGGTTACTTGAAAAGCGTTTTTAAAGTTTAAAGGAATTTATTGAGATGGAGTTACAGCACTAACATGACCATTTTAACATTTTTAATTTAATTATTAAGTAATTCGACATAATTTTATTGTTTATCATAATTATGCACTAGACGAAAATTACTTATACCTAACTACATAATTATCTTTTTCTTGCATGACATTAACAATTATTATGTAATGATAAATATTTTGCACGTCTGTAGTCTGCAGACTGAATACATTTGCTCAAATAATTATTTAAGATCCTACTGTTGTTTGTATTCATGCAAGTAAAGCTTTTTGATTTTCGTAGAACAAGGATAAGAATATGGTTCGGACGACACGCGCTCTTTAAATACCCGAGGCCGAGGTCCTAGCCTTAGAGACACCCTCAGATTGTTCCGCTCCCGCCGTGCCCGCCGGCGCCGCCGGTCCGATGCGAACCCCTCGGAGAATCTACTGAGTCTAGTAGGGATGACCGATGACGTTCCCTTTAAAAAACCTCTGACGGTGTTTCGTTACACACGGCTTGAGGAACCCTTTAAGTTTCTCGTTTAAAATGTTTGACGTCTAAAATATAATCAGATGACCTCAGAATATTATCTAAAGCTGTGGACATTCTGTGTATAATGTATACCTAACTAACGATACAAAATTTAAACCAGTCGGATGAACATAGAATTAAACCCAAGAGCCATCTAAGGCGCGACGCCCACATGAGAGTCGAGTCGAGGCGCGGGCGCACAAGCGGGCGGCGCGCCGCCTCTAGGTTTCCTTAAGAAATAAATGGCAGTGGCTCATATAGGGAGTCGCGGCGCGGCGAGGTGCGGCGCCTTTTTGTCATTGCATTTCGGTCGTGGCTGTGTTTAGACGCAAGAAGTTAAAAGTGAATATGTCTGACAATCTAAATATAAAAATTGATTTCCGCCAATGAGTGTCTTTCTTCTGTAAACCATTCTTTGTTTTTTCTAGTAGCAAATAGAACGTTTCTTGAGACATTCCATAAAACTCGCTAAACTTATCAGGATAGTTTCTTAAGTTTTTTACAGCTTTTGAATAAACCCCTTTTGGAGCAATTTCTCAAATATGGGTGAACCCAAAATCTTCTTCTATTTAAATTTATTTGTTTATTAAGTTTTTAGTTATTTAGTTTTTAGTTTGTTTATTTAGTTTTTAGTTTGTTTATTAAGTTGACTGTGTAAAGGAAGCATAGACGCCTGCGCCTCGCCGCGCCGCGCCTCGACTTCCCATGTGGGCGTCGCGCCTTACATTTCGGCATGTCTTACAAACTTCGAATGTCTTTTGACACTTTCAAACCAATTTTATTAAAACTTTCTATTTTCTATACAAAAGTATACCGCCAGGGATCAAACAAAGCAGAAGTGGTTAGGGAAGGCTTTTGTCCGGTAGTTGTGCGAAATATCAAATTAAACAAATTAACAATAAGTATAATACCTGTATGAGATTTAAAATAAGTATAACATTGGAAAGTTTCAAATCGCATGAAACCACAGACCAAATATCCATGAAACAGTTAAACAAACATTTTTTAAATGTTTTTTTTATTAACTGTAAACATCAAAAGAAATCTATATCATGAAATTTTTTGGTTTGAAAGAATTACAGCTTTGAAGTTTATATGGGACACCGTAATGTATCATCATCATCATCATCTCAGCCAAAAGACGTCCACTGCTGGACAAAGGCCTCCCCCAAGGATCTCCACAACGACCGGAATAATAATATTTAAGCATCGTTTACATATTGTTAAACATTGTTTTGTCAACGTCACACTAACGTCATTTTGTATTTGAGAAAAAGAGACAAAACAATAATTATCTAAATAATGCTTAAATAGTTTTTTATGATTAAGGGGGTTAGTCTATATTTAGTGGGTATGTTATATAAATATATATAATATATAAAATAAACAACACAGGTTTATATAATGCAAGATTTTATTAAAAACACCTAAATAAAACGTTATTAAAATAGATTGTCGTGACAAAAGCACAATTTGTTTCATTTGGTTAAATTATCATCACAGCATATTTACATTTGTAATATAACCATTTAAAGTTGCTCGTCATTATTTTCATTGTATATAGCTTGAACTTATTTTGGTTACAATATGAGTTACTCATCATACTCATGCTCAAAGCAAAAGTTTAGGTAAGAATTTAAATCTAATAGATGGCAGTGAGTGCTCCTCCTTGTCCACCGAGTATTCTAGAAGTGTTGTCTATGCACCGGCACTATCTGTGAACTCGTCGCAGCGATCTTCGAGCTCGTACTGAAAACAAAATTATTGAATGAGTGGCGCAACGGGGGCGAAGGGTCTTGTGTTGGATTAAGGTAAGCTCTTGTAAAAAGTAAAGTGAATGTCAACATTTGTGTACGGTAAACTACACTACAAGTACTATTTTGAAGTATGATTGTCCGGGGTGCCTAGTGAGAGTTTCGTACGCAATACGCGAATTACGTTAATGAAAACGCTAATTTGTATGCCATCGAAGCAGTGTGGTCCTGGTGGAATACGATGACTCATAATTTGCCATAGAAAACATCGTCCTCGTGGATCCCGATCCCGGGCGTCCTCCGCTCTGGCCTGCGGGCCGTCGCACGCGTTCAGAAACTGCTGTCCGTAGTCCCACCGAAGCACCCTCGCGACATGTAATGGGATGGTACAAGGAGTTTCAGTGGTTGTGGTTCTCCCGAATTCCTGTAGAGTCCATCAGAACTGGGTAGGAAAGCGGGAGTTAGGGCCACACAACACAACCACACAACCGGCGGGCTTCCCCAGGGCCGCTGGTATTCGTAAGATGAATTTCTCCTTGTATAAAAGACACCCTGTTATCAGTAAAACTATTTCAGTGCAACTTTTTTTATTTAGAGTATGCAATTAGCATACTATGCCTAGCATGCCTACTATGCATAGCCTCAGATGGCATTTTTAGCTTCATCGGGCATTTCGGGGGCGGCGAGAAACTCAAAGGGTTCCTCGAGCCGTGTGAAACGAAGCACCTTCAGAGGTTTTCTAGAAGGAACGGCATCACGCACTAGTGCATGTCCCCGTACCCGACTAGATTCTCCGAGGGGTGCGGACCGGATCGGGAGCGGAACAACCCGGGGGCGTCTCTAAAGGTTAGGACCTCGGCTCAGGTGACCGGGGTCCGACCGTCTAACCGATCGCTTCGACCGCGCGTGTGGCTCACGAGGTCATCTCGTCGTTTCGTGCCGCCTATGAAAGCAATATCGAAAGCTATAGCCTTAGCTTTCGATATCGTTTTCACAGGCGGTGCGAGGTGGCAAGATGACGTCATAAACGATATAGCGTAGGTTAGCATCTTGCTGAGTCGGAACCGTTTTGGGACTCCTATGTTTTTTTTTAAATTTCCACTTTTATCTTTGTTTAAATTGTTCTGTCCTAAATAAATATATTTAAATTGATTTTTTTTGTTGATTAGTGTAGTTAGTACCTCGTCGAGCTGCAGGCAGCGGCCCCACTCGGCGAGCGTGATGCGGTGGTCGTCGTCTGCGTCGCAACGGTCCAGGAACGGTGCGATGCAGTGCTCCAGCGACATCAGCGGCGCGCGGATCGGGAACAGCTCGTGCCGGGACACGAACCTGCACACCGCCGTACACCAACCGTAACAAATATATATCTTTGTATTATAACATTTTTACTAGAAAAAATCAACCGGTTTCAGGAAGGTCGAGCGGTTATCCAGAGGTCGTCAGTTCGATATATCGTGAATGCAAATTACTTAATAATAATTTACATTTAAATGTCAATTGCTATCCTACGAATCGAATGATGCACTAAAATATAATATAATCCATACTGTGTATATAAAAAAATATATCTTTAGCTATACGACATCAGTTATAACTGGTGATTCTGTTACGAGTACAATAAGCTAATTATTCCTATCTACATGGGTAAGTATCAGGTATTATATGACAATACTTAAAACAATATGCATTGTATTTTTTTGCCGGTAGGCACTGAGCACGGACGCGTGGCCGGACGACCGCAGGGGTGAGCTCGGGTCGGCTGCGCTGACGTCGCGAGGTCCCGTGCCCGCGCTCGGGTCGTCTGCGTGCGGTTTTTCCTTTATCCGATGGCTTCGTGCAATTTGCACATTTAGCCAGCGTCAAAGTCAAGTTATACTTGTAAATAAACATTATGTTCCTTCCTGTATGACGATGATAATCGATAATAAAAATGAGAAGTGTGTATGGTGAATGACCGCACATTGCGCCGTATCAACATTTCACATTAAATATGCATTTATTTTATAATTATTTTAAGTTTCAGCGTAAGAAATATTTTCAGTACACGATTAGCATTCATCGCGTTTACTCATTATTGTAAATTATCATATTATTTTTAGTTTCAATAAACTGTTATCAATCACATCTATTATCATTTCAAGGCTGTACGGAAGCACCGTACAAAGTATAAAAAATGATACAGGTACTTCCAGACTCCTCGTATGCCTCGGTAAAAATGTGGGGGCTTCGAAAGAATTTGAAAACAGCTGTTCCACTGTCTTGTGGTTAACGGTTGATAATCCAACATAAATTGACTTATATAATAGTAGAGTGTGGTGCGCACCGGTCGTTGTCGTGCGCGTCGAGGTCGCACCACTTCCAGACGGCGGCGTTGGTCCAGCGTCGCGTGAGGTTGGCCTCGGCCTCGCGCTCCATGCCGAGGTAGTGCGGCGACAGCTCGCGGCGCTCCGCCATGTCGCGCATGATGTTGAACAGCCAGTCGCGCATGCGCCGCGGGAAGTCCAGCATCTCGCTCTCCGTGCACTCCTGCGCAACCGAACGACGGCTCGATAACAACCAATGTATTAACACCACACGCGACTCATCGTCGACCTATATCACCTCACCGCTGGACGTAGGCGTCTCCGAGTGCACGCCGCGGTGAATATTAATAACAAACTGAGACCTACACTACGACCTCGACGCTATCATTGTGGCCGACTATTAATCGTAAAAGTATATCATCGCGAGATTTGTAGCAGCGGTGAGTCTTTATGACTACGTCTTTGTCTGATTAAACGATAAATATATTTAAAAGTCTAGATATTTTAGCACACGGGACGATGCCGGTGGCTATTTAGAAGTAGAACCTATACGCGCGAAATCTCAATTTAGATTTTTTTACATTTCCGCGTTATTAGCGACTGTTGGTTACGCAGTATAACTATGATATATTTCACATTTAAGTACCCATATATTACTAACAGATTCACAGCCAAAACAATATACACCTACACTTAAAAATAAAAAGTAAAATTTACTATAGCGTGTTATCAAATTTGTAAAGATGAATCTGCATAGCCATCGGTTGCAATGACCGTTGGATAGATGGCACTGTGCCGCTAAAAGCACTTAAAAATTAAAAAGCAGTGTAAATATTCAGTGCCTACGTCAGCCTTCCCGGTAGCATAATGGTCAGTGCAGCCGTACAAATCGCGGAAGACCCAGGTTCGATTCCTGACTGGGTCGGGTAGGCATTTAATTTTTTCAATGTATTTTATATTTAATTCAGCTTCAGTGCAGCAATTAGCACTTAAAAATAAAAAGTAAAATATACCAGTGTTGTTTTATAACAAATTGACTTATGTGTGCATGTGTGCGGCCTAGGAGGCCGTCGGTGCACAGCCGTGCTAGCGGGAGCGGTGACGCGCCGCTCGCGAGTGCTGATGTTAAGCAACATTCGCAAAAATTTATCACGTCGATCTTCTCCATGCTTCGGAAAGCATTCGTTGGTCCTAGCTAGCGGCTGCATTAGCAGTCGTTAACAAACACCTTCCGCACTGGGCCGGGCGCGCGTGGTGGTTTATGGTAATGAGGAGCGATAGTGACCGGCATCTCGCGGCAGGAGCCGTAGTACTCGATCTGCACGTGGTGGTACTGCGCGCCGCGGCACAGCTCCGACCCGTCCAGGCACAGGCAGCGCTGGCGGTACACCTCGCAGTCCGACGACCACGTCTCGTTGTGGTTCGTGCACACCTGCGCGCCGAACGACAAACATCAAATAACACATACACGTTTAGATTCATCCTTGAACGAGGGACGTTTTGTTACTCGACCATGGCAAAGGCTGAGACAGTTTCTGTAATAAATAATAATGACCTCAGTATTCTGATTTATACTATCGATAAAGAATTTGAACAAGTTTGTGATAATCGAAGTATTAAATTTTGTATGTACGGATACAATACGAAATCCACGTGAACGAAGTCGCGGGGAAAGTGCTAGTACGGGTGCCTATTGCGAGTTTTGTTCACTATCCGTATGCATTCGATTACGTTTACGAAAACGAAAATTAGTATGGCATTGAAGCAGCGCCTCCTGGCGGCATACGAGAGGAGTTACAATGTTGCCATACAAATTGTCATTTTCGTTAACGTTAACGATTGGCGAATGAAACTCGCACTTGGCACCCTGCATAACATGAAGAACCTTTAACAACAACTCGTAGTCCGACAGAGTTTAACCATTTAATATGCTAGTGCAAGTGACCAGATATAATGCTCTAGTGCACTCCTCGGAGCTTTGGTAAGCACGTCCTGAAACACTATTTCTGATAAATATTACATAAAACACTTTACTGAGGGCTGATTTTTCAAATTGTCAGTTGAAGTTTATTCAATTGTTCATTGAATAGGATTGAATCGGATGCAGATATGTATCAGTTTTGACATAATGAAAGATTCTTTAGAAAATATGTTAAATGACAATGATATTCTCTGGATAAAACTTATCTGAGGATTGAAAAATCGGGCCTAAGATAGATGCGGATATGTAACAGTGATAGGTAAATCATATTCACAATTAAAAACTATTCTCTCAGAAAGAAAAATCAGAATAAACAAGAGCGACACCCTTCGTACAACAGACTAAATTGCAGACCAACTAAGCTTTAAACAGAGCATGTCGTGATTTTAATTAATTTCCTGCTGGCCAAAGAGGGGCACCAGGGGTGCTCAGTGCGGGTTTCATTCACCATTCAAAAGTAGTTTCAATAGGCTGCTTGTGTGAGGGTGCGGGGTGCCACTAGGGTTGCCAACCATACTTTAAAATAACGTATCCTAAATTATATTCCACTCCCATACTTTATTCTTTTTAATAAAAATAAAGTATTGAAAATACTTTATTTTTCTTCAAATCCTTTTTTTTATACTAGTTAGTGATAGATTTACTTTAATTTCCTGAAAAATAGTAGTCAACCCTAGCTTTGGCTCACCTTGCGGCGCGAGTCGGTCTCGTAGGGGCAGTCCTTGATGCAGTTGCAGACGGCGTCGCCGTGCTCGTCGATCTCGCACACGCGCCCCGCGCTGCAGTGCACCTTCACGCACGGGTCTGCGCACGCGAACAACATACGAGATCAAACACTAAACATTCTAGTAACTTACATTTAACATTTAGTGTTGCCTTAATGATAGGTTGCCACGGCATGCATAAGAATATAATACTAAGGGTATCGGAAGCCGATGACCATAAAGAAAATAATACAATATAAATCTAATAATTTGGACTTAATATTGCTAAATATGATCTTACATTTCGTCGGGGATAGTTCAAAACCGTGTAAGTAGTATTTGGCGAATACCGCGTAAGCGTCAAACACCTGTTTTTTTTAAAGAAAATGGGTAGGACAGAAACCTAAATATTTAATTATTTACTTGGTAGTTTTACGTACCAATCAGAACATAGCAATTGTTTTGGCTCCATATGTAATAATGAAGTTATTTTCTAAAAGAACTACGTAAATCATAAGATAAAAGCACTTACGCTGTTTTGCTTTATCCATATTTAAGAGAGTTTGTGCGGAATCCACCAATGCTACTTACGCGGTTTTGAACTATCCCCGACGATTTATAACATGCTACTATGAAGTTTAAAACAAAACAAATATACCTACAAAAGTAAAATGTTTCAACCAAAAGCTATATGTTTGACATAAACATAATAAAAGCGACGATAGACCTTGGAATAGAGGTTGCATTTATGGAAAGACATCGGTAAGTTTTTTCTTAAAATTTGATAATTTCAACCAAAAGATGTCAATGTCGAAATTATTTTTAGAAAGAGATATAGTACTGAGTTTTTGACCTATTCAGTGGTGGAATGGTAAGCCAGGTTACTTTTTCATAGTTTAGGCGATAACAAGGCATATCTGGACAAACGTGGAAGTATATGTGGAATATAAAATTTTAATTTATTAAGCAAATGGGGACAATCCAAAGTACCATTAACCAATTTAAGTAAAAACTAGGTCAAATTGTTTACGCCGGCTTTTTTACACTTTAAAATATTTTAACCGTTTCGAGTATGAGGTAAGTTTTTTTGCCATTTTAGATTGATAGGATTTTATTTGATGTTATACAATCATCAGTCATCCATCACCATCTCAGCCAAAAGATGTCCATACCTGGGCAAAGCCTCCCCTACGGACCTACACAACGACCGGGTGTGTGGTGCTCGCATCCAGCGGCTTCCCGCGACCTTCACCAGGTCGTCGGCCCACCATGTTCTATGATATTTTGCTATTGTATCTATGTGAATAATACCGTTACAAAATTTGTAACAATAATCGCGGTAAAAACCACATTTAACCAGTAAGCATCGCCTAGCTCGTACTTTGTTGTGTTCAGCCATTGACATTTAGATTTGTGATTTGTAAAAAAACAAGATTAAAACACTGGGTAACTTCTTAACTATTCACTCACCGTCGAGGAACACTTCATGCTCTGCTGCTGCCTCGTTCTCATTGAGTATTTCATTCACGCGACTATTTTCAGATTCCTGTAAAATCATTACATTTGATGAATAAAACAGCACGCTAGTTTAATTTAATGATATAGGATACTGCGAGAACTTCTCACCTATCATAAGGCTCGCCTTCTTGTAGCCGGCCCTGAATTTTAACTCTAGGTTTTAATTACTTACGATAATCTATCAGTTATTTTCTAACAAATGTATGGAGTTCTTAAAAATGAGAACATGGGCATATATAGTGTTAGTAGATATGGTTCGGGCTGCGGGGCAGCTCGAACCATATCCTGAATGCGTTGTCTGACCGCTGGGACTCACCGATGCTGAAACATTGGGTGCGAGTACACACCGTCCTCTAACGGCGGGTGGTCCTATCCAGTGCGCCGAGCTCGTTTCAATGTGCATTTTTATTTTTGTTTTTTCCATGTAACTAACATTAGTGTATAAGGTCTATTGTAATTACTAACAATCTATGGTCTTCTGAAATAAATACTTACTTACTTACTTATTATATACATAATGTATTGTACCAATTAAAGATTTTTTCTATTTCTATAAAGCAGATAATTTTAAAAATATATATTGACAGTCACATTACGCCGTTATGTTGAAGCCCCCGCTCGCAACACAGTAGTCTTGTGCGTAATCGGACACTTTTCGGTTTAGTACTGTACTAGTACAGTCCGAGTAAAGTACTAGTACACCTTATTAGTACTAATAGTACCTAACAGTACACGGAAATAAAGTCGTTACCAATCTATACCGCTGACCTCTATCTCTATATATATGTACACTGTAATGCATAATATAGATAGAGGCTAGTGCGCTATCCTCTATAGACTCACTGCTGTTTTAATCTATTTTGGCACTGTTATCTTATCAGCCAACTAAATAGCTTTAAAACTGTTGTTTGCCAAAAGTTGGCACTTTTTTTCGAAACCATTTTAAAATTATTTAAGTGTATATTTGAACAGGGTAAAGCTATTCAATAAATATTAGACGTTATTAAGCACAGACTCAAATACTCAATCACGTCAGGGCGCTTTAACAAAGCGCGATCACTCGCTCTCACTACACACACACTAGCTGGTTTTTGAACAATTTCAGTAATCTTAGCGCTAAATACAGCAGAGCAAGATTTTTTATCAATAAAACGCACGGTCGGCGTAAGCGAATGATTTGCTATCTCGCATAATGTGTGTCTATTCGATAGCGATTGCAACAACTATCTCGCTTTCTCGTACATACAGTACGTTTGTTCCTTCGTTCGTACATTCGGAGTAATTCGGACAAGGAACATATTAAGCACTTGAGTTGAGTGTAGCGACCTACATTACATAGTCTATAGTAGCGACTAGCGGGAGACGGTGTACTAATAGTCCGACTGTCCGATTAAGAGCTTGCGTTTGGTAACGTTTCTTTTCGTACAGTGCCGAGTATCGTTACCTATTAGTACTTAGTACGCGTACTACACAACACTACAACACAGCTTTTGGTGTGCTGCGCCTCAACACGGATGTGAATAAGTTGGCCGGTTTGTTTTGTTAGTTTGCTGATTGCTAACACGTAGACGGTATGTTTTTAGTTTCACTGGGCTTTTGTTTTGGGCGGCAGGAAATTTTAAAAGTGTCTCAAGCCTTATTTTTTATTTTTGTATTTCATGTCTTTTTTTATTATTTTTTCTATTTTTAATCATATGTGAGAGTCAATCAATGCTTTTTCTTTCTTTCTTTCTTTGTGAAACGAAGCATCGTCAGAGGTTTTCTAAAGGGAACGGAACCCTTCCCCAAACCCTACTGGATTCTCTGAGGGGTTCGGACCGAATCGGGGGTTGGGCGCGTGCGTGGTGCGGTGTTACCTGGAACCTCTTCTCGTCGAGGCGCTCCGCCATGCCGAGCTCGAGGTGCTCTGCCTCGGCGTCCTCGGGCTGCGGCTCGGGCTGCGGCTCGAGCTGCGGCTCGAGCCGCAGCCCCGACGGGTCCGCGCCCGGCGCCTCTGTCGTCGTCGTGCGCAGCCGCCGGTGCCGACGACGGTGCTTCTGCTTAGAACAGACACACATCAGATTATGCCATTATCCCTTGAGTTGTGTATACCTACTCAGACAGGGAAATGCTGTTAAAACGACTGTATGAAAGCCCGCGTTATTTCCCAGCGCTCTGTAAAGGTTGAATTGCGAGGATGTAAGAGATGAGTGTGTGCGCACACACTCTACAGCTCAAGTCTTTCTGTTTCCAGCACCACAGGGCGCGAGGCTGTAATTAAAATGTTTATTTTGTCGCTCAGTCTCAAATCCACAACCTACCGATGTTCCTGTGTTTTGAATGTGTATGTGTAGTTATACCAAATAAAGATTTTTTCTATTTCTACCACGGAAATAAATAATTGGATTATATAATAACACTAGCTGACCCGGCGGACTTCGTACCACTTTGACAGTTTCTATGACAACAAAACAAACAAATCGTGGAACATTGTGTTTTGGAACATTAAATTGTAAAAAAAAATTGTTAGGGGTGGACCACCCTTATCATTTAGGGGTATAAAAATAGATTACGACCGATTGTCAGACCTACCGAATATACATATAAAATTTCATAAAAATCGATCGACCCGTTTCGGATGAGTATATGGCAACTCAAATGTGACACGAGAATTTTATACATATAGATGATTGTACAGTACGTTAACGAGCGGCCATTTCACAACCACGCAAAAACACAAAGGTATATTTTTATAATTTTTTACTAAAATGAAAGTAATTTATTTTTCTATTTTTGAAAAACCTATGTTAGTACTATAACCAAGAATTCACAGATATGTTTTAAAGAAACGAAACTTTCTACGAAAATCGACAGTCAAATAGTTGGTCTTGCTGGGCGGAATCTATGTATGTAAACGACTTGTGCGGCTGCCACATACCTGCGCATCAGCGGTGCAGATCACCGCCACCAGCAGCGCCAGTATCAACAGGCGTCCCTTCATCTTGTCTTTCTGTAAAAAATAATACTATTTAAAACAGACGGGAATTAATGGCCGGTGAAGAGCGACAAGCGTTAAGTAAGTAAGTAAATAGCCATTAATTGTAAAAATCGAAACACACTTTGGCCGACCCCTGGAAACTGAACCCAGGACCTTCGCGGGTGTCGGGCAGAGCGCTTTGCCACTGGGCCATCGAGGCGTCAAAAACAAAAGCGTTAAAGAGTAATTATTGTTACAGACAGACAGATTATGGGTACAGAATGCCATTGCTGCTTTTGTAAGCCATTTATGTCAGCTTTGTTGAAAGGGTTGGAGCTGATTGCGTTGTCTTATGAAGTAATTAGAGACAGTAAATATCAGTATTTGTTGGCCAGGCACTGACATACACAGATGCGTGGCTTTATTTGTTTTAAGTAGAAGTAATCAGAGTACAAGCAACGGTATGTGCCACAACAAGCCTACCGCCGCCGCCGTTTCAAATTCGTTACCATTTGCGGAGGCCGAGGCGCGCGGGTCGACGCACCGTGGGCGTCGCTTGCCTGCTGGCATGATTAACTAGCTGAACTGAACTAGCTGAATAACCGCATGAATTTTAACCGCCTCTGTGGTCTAATCGTTAAGACCACTGGTTTAGACCCAGAGGTCCCGGGTTGGATTCCCAGCGGGGGATACACATGTTTGTATACTCGGCTTGGTTGGTGGTAGGGCTTATTTGTCCGCCTGGCTAGCTACCACCATCTTATCTAAATTTGTCGCCATAACATCAATGTATGTAGCATTGTAATGTTGTGTTCCGGCAGCTAGAGATAATAGTGCCTCACTAATTGAACATCCCGGGTGAAGTGCGCTTCCATTATTGGCCTTATCATCTATACTCTATACTAATATATAAAGCTGAAGAGTTTGTTTGTTTGTTTGTTTGTTTGAACGCGCTAATCTCAGGAACTACTGGTTCGAATTGAATAATTCTTTTTGTGTTGGATAGTCCATTTATCGAGGAAGGCTTTAGGCTATATAACATCACGCTGCGACCAATAGGAGCGAAGCATCAGTGAAAAATGTTGCAAAAACGGGAAAAGAGCCTAAAAAATTAAAAATGCTGCCGAAAGTCACTATTCCACGCGGACGAAATCGCGAGCACAGCTAGTCATTTAATATAAGGTGAGATCAAGGCACTGTGCTTACCCGCAAAATATTAAAAAAAATAAACTGATGATGCTGGATGATTATTTGGAAAAAAAATGGACTTTTAACTTTGACTTGATTTACGTAGAGTGGACGAGTTACATAAGAGAGTTATATACACACGCTATAATTTTTTATATCACTAGATGGCATAACGTACACGCATCATTATGGCAGGCCTGAGGAGTAAACAAAAACTAACTTACTTACCTACTAACACTTCTTTGACGCCCATTAAAAAGATATTTCACAAAGCTTTCGTATCGGAAATTAAAATGATAAGAAGTCATAAGATTAAATTATGTACCTATGAATTATCACCATCACCATATTGATACTTGTAGGTAGTGGGTAGGCATAATTTTATGTGTAGGTACATATATACTTATGTATCTAACTTGTCATTATTATCATTATTCAAACAGTAAGTACGCTGTTTTATAATACGTTGGTATCAATTGAAAAATGAATACAGGCAACAAGTCAATGTTATGTTGTGCTACCACGCGAAACCTCAGGACAACGATCTCGAGGCGGGGCCGGGAGTCCGGGAGCAGTGCGGTGATGGCACGACAAGATTCAACTCATATGTTATATCAATGAAATTGGTGCTCAATTATAAATTTGCTTGGAGATTTAAAACATATTTCTATAAAATACTTAATAACTTTGGTACAGTGACTAACAGCTACTTGAAGTTGAACTTAACTTGAGATAAGTACTTCTTGTCATGCAGAACCAGACAATAATTCCCTGAAACTGACGATGACGCCGCGGGACTCTAATTTCACAAGGACGCAATTGGCGGAACTTACATTAATTATTTACAATGAGATAACTTAGGTTATAATGGCACAGTTCATATGCTTATCTTCTATTCCAATATGAGACGGTCTCGAAATTTATAGTTGCTACAGAAACAAGCGAACGTTGCACTAACTCTGAATCGGAAATTCATAATAAGAGATTATGTTATACCCCCTGAAATTGCAAGCTTGCCGAGAAGGCGATCGGCGCGGGCGGCGGCGGGCGGTGACGGTGACCTCACCGCGCATCTGCGCAAGTCATTGCTTCTCGGTATCACATCCACACCGCCGCGCAGCCCGATTTAACTTACCACAGCAATAAATATTATTATTACACATGAACCGAACGTGACCCGTCACTCTTGAATCTTTGCATAGATATATCGTATCGATATTAATTTATATGGTACTCCTTTAGATATTAGTTTTACCTTGATACAATTGATGAACGGTGAAGTTAATGGTTTAATGTACAGTGACAATTACAGTCAACGTAAGAGTTAAAAAGATTAGTAAGTTTTTCAAATGGTGATTGAACCATTTCATTGATGGTATGGCCGACGCTTGCCCGGCGCTCGACATTTGGATGATGCTAAGGAGCAGATGGTCTGTGTTCCATCGTAGCTAAAGGCTAAAATCATTTGCCGCCCTTTTTTTAAACGATTAAAGGAAAAAACTGTCAATCACTGAACCTGTCGAACACTGATGGTGCCATTAATTTACCCTACGCAACGATTATTAGAAAAAGTGCGATTGAATCATAATCATTTATTCGCATTAAACCAGGGTACTACAAGGTGTTAGATTCATTAAAAATGGTCATCTTAAGCCTATTTAGCCATTGCATAATAACATGCAAATTTTGTTCCTTACTTTTTAATATTAATCAAATAATTTAAATATAAAATTCATTCGGTCATTTAGCAATTAATCATAATAAATAAAATTTGAAAACATGTAAATGTGAAAGAAACAATGTCATAGAATGAAACACTTACAAGAAAATCTCAATAATAAACCGTAAAATAAAACACAAATAATCTCAATCCATGCATTTTTATAATAATGAAACGAGTCCGTTATTTCCCATAATTCATAAACTCCTTAATGTTATAAAATCTATTGTCATTTAACTATTCTTGAACTTTTTAAAAAAAGTATCTACTCCTGATACGGATAAATCGACGGTTTTTATAGAAAAAGAAGGACAGTCTTATAAAATGTAAACGCACGTCTTCCAGCCTTTACGTTCTTAGCACATGACACAATAGCATATTGAATCTGTGTCAAGTCTCAGTAAATGAGAGCGCGTGCAACGATGTTTTTATTCCGCACAACTTGACCATTTGGTGGATGTCGTCAGCGCATGCGACCCTGCCATGAGATCATCCATCCCACAATTGTAACGCTCCTTTAGATTCTATATATTATAATTGTCGAATTAATATTCCCTATATATATTAATAATTTTTTACTAGAAAAAATCAACTAGTTCCGGGAAGCTCGAGTTCCGGGAATCGAACCCACGACCCTTTGATTACCTATACTCGTTGAATTGCTCTAGATTTCTCTGATCTTGCGATCTTGCAAACATTATCTCCCGCACAGCGTACTCCATTTTTGATCGTTTTGTTAAGGGTGCGCAGTTCAAAAAATGCCAAAAGTGCAGTCACGGTTAACTAGATATAATTGAAAATACTATCGTATTACATAAGCAAAATATATATTTAGTATCAAAGGGAACGTGTTTACAATTAGTCCGATCCATAAATTCATAACACACTATATTTTTTTCCACAATATCATTTAAAGTTGGGCAAAAATCATGAAAACGAGTGGCGGCATTTAGTTGTTTTCTTATAGTTACTCTAAATGATTGTACCTCTGATTTTGTCTAAACAATCACCAATGGCTAAACTACAAATCGTCCGTCTCACATTTTCGATTTATCAAGCGGTTATTTAAATTACCTATTATTTTTCAAATTAACACGTTAAATTCCCCATACAAAATTAGTATGGCCGCGCGGCATCACATACATATGGACGAACACATTTAAAATAAAATATAGCAATGAGCTGGTGATGAGATGAAGACTTAAGCGCGTAACCGTCGAAGAATAACACAAACAAATATATTTTTAAGCAAGTCGCATTCAACGCGATTACATTAATGGCTCCGCACACTAGGCGACACGCGACTGCGACTAGACGCGACGACAGGCTGCGGCCGACAATTTTCATAAATTTTGTTCAAAGCTCCGCACTATGGCGTCCGTCGCAGAGTCGCGACGACAAGCTAGGGGAGTCGCGTAACTGACGTCGTGTGTGCGCGTGCACAACGCGACTAGACGCAGCGACAAGTCGTCCAGTGTGTCCTTGTGTCATCGTATATGAATGACACCTTGTCACTTACGGACGGCGCACCCTTAATTTTCAAACTCGTAAAATGCCACAAAAGCTACGAAAATTGCCATTTTGGAATATCAACAATCTTAGATAGGTACCTATTTGCCATGTAAAAAGATTGCAAATAATTCCAGGGTCTACTTTCGGTAGTCAAACTCTAGTCGTATCATCATCATCATCAGCCTACACACGTCCACTGCTGGACATAGGCCTCTCCAAGTGCACGCCACTGAGCACGATCCGCGGCTACTCTAGTCGTATGATGCTGTTAAAATCCAACAGTTTTTATTGAAGAGCCATCGATCGTTATCATTTAAATAGAAGTGTGACCCGTAGGATTCCTCTCGGCCATCGCAGCAGTAGGTAATTGGTGCCGGGTGCGGCCCGCCCGCCGCCCGCCGCCGCCGGTGCGGTGCAACGATGGTGCAATCACAATTGCGCCGATTGATTCCGAGGCCGCAACCTGCCCCGACGTCTATTTGTTTATATTGACCCAAATATGCAGATGACTCCGCGACGGGCAAGTTCATCTCGGTTTCAATCTGGCACCATTACGCCTAACAGATGCAGTCATGCGCCCATGCAATAAAGTGCCCATTAGCCTGTCGCAACATCCGATGAGTGCGGTACATTCTGATCAAGTAAAAAACTAATTCATCAACGTTCCTTTCAATGGAAACACGTGCGTACATTTACGTAGGTACTTCATACATAAATATGAATAGGCATTATTAAAGTTTGGCATCACACACTTTTACAGTGTTGCTAATACGCTTTGCGTATGAATGGTTCGTAATGGGTGGATACTCCGCTACCTCGAGCCGATGAATGGCATCTTCCTTTGGCGACGGCAGCCCAGCTGGCGATGCTAGAGTAATATTCATGTGTAATGTTAACGCCATACAAAATGGGCCCATACATAAATAACTTGTTTTTCTGCCTATACAAACATAATTTATCTTAATAATGCCGATACGTATAAGTACACTTAAAATTTATAATGTTAAAATGTATAAACGACAATAGGGTATATTTTTAATATGAAAAATGGAAATATGCTTAACGCATATGCATGCCTCGCAACCTATTCTTTTTATGTGCTCATAAGTATCGGACCTAAATACCTATATGGCGAATGGTAACTAGGGTTACAAAATAGTACCTGCGATACCATGGCCTCAGAAGTTAGGTATTTTAAAATTATGGATTTTCATGATTAATACCAATAATAGTATGTATTTCCGTATTAAACATTCTAATTGTTATGCGAATTAAAGTTATGTTTGTTTTTATGGATTTAAAAATAGGACAATTAATGTTATGCATTTAGTTTTAAAGGGACACCTGTAAAAGGGCAGCATCCACCGCACGGTGGGTGGGATCGAGCCAATATCACCCCACCAACTAAATCGTCGAAAAAGAGTTACAGTACAATAAGATTTTATAATAAAGTAAATAACGCGTTGTTTAAAATGATAAAATAGTACTTATGTCAAGAATATTTTTGTGCCTTCTTATCTTTGTGTGATAGATAACCCGACGCTCGGTGACCCCGCCTCTGGGCTAGGTACGCACAATCGCACATGACATGAACCAAAAATAAAGCTCGATATAATGAGTATGTAATATAGTAACTGATAATAGGACTTGGAAAAAGGCGACGTGAGACTAGAACTTAATAAATAAAATAGAGAACGCCTGGACCCGGCCGAGCGCTTCGCCACTCGCCCGTACCCGAAGGTGCCGGGTTCACTTCCCAGGGCAGGCAAAGTGTGGGTTCGGATTTGACAAGCGTAGTGATTAAATGATTTCAATTTCTTGATTTCAATGATTGAGGCTTTTGCACAGCACCGACCGGGACAGTTATAGGCTATACTTCTTTTCTATCAATATAACAATCCGAATTCAAATTACTTTCATGGCGTCAAAATATTACTGAGTGCCGCGCGCGGGTGCCACCACGGCATACCCGCCGAGTTTAGGTATGATTTCAGTGATACCGAGAGTGACGACCGCGGCGCGTGAAGTAGGCCGGGACGCACCACGGGCGTCGGGCACGAGGTCGCGGGTCGCGGGCGGCGGCCGTTTACGACCGGCAGCAGCTGCCCACCGTGTGCCACACTTGTATGATGGATGATGGACTTGTATCTACTAGCTATTGCAACTAAATAATCATTGCCGTCATTTGACTCATTAGATTTTTTTTACGAAGTCATCATTTTGACATAACGTTAGTAAATACTTTTCGCAATAAATAGATAACACAATTATTATTCATTTTAATAATAGACATTCTAAGCGCCTTACAAATAATCAAAGGATAAGGTCCGTAATTCCGTGTTTTGTTCCTGTCATGTTACCTAACGTCATTTCAAATTAGAGTAAAAGAGACCAAACACGAAATAACTATTTGGACCTTTTTCTTTGTTTCTTTGTAAGGCACTTAATTAAGTAAGTCTAAGGTCCAAGTAAGTTTATAGCTTACACTCGAAGTGAACATTTAATTTACTTAGTGTGTTCAAGATGATATGTCTGACAAAAGCTTTGTCATGTTTTAGCAAAATCGCAAGGCATAAAAATTATTAAAAGTGGGTCATCGAAGCGAATATAATACGTGCGCGCGGCGGAAGCGCTATGTCCGCCGATAGCGCTGACCTGCAGATAAAAATGTTAAAACAAGCTTTGTGTGCCGAGCTGCGAGCCGCTGCCGCTGAATCTCGACTTCATGCATTAGGTGTTTTCATAAACACGAACGAATGACATAAACATGACGATTTTTGAATAGAATCAATAATAAATAAAACTTGAAATAATGCAAAATAACGGCAGACAACCGTTTTCAACAAGTTTTGAGAGTAGGAAGGTTCTACTCGTAGTACTACTAGTAGAGTACCGGCCTACTATAGGCACTCGTAATAGTATTATCAGACGGGCACGAAATAGATCACCGATCGGTACAAATTTATTTACAAAAACCGTTGCATTTTGACAGAACTCTATATTTCGCGAGCTTTTGTTTCGCGGAATATGTTTATGAAGGAGCAAGCATTGCGAAATACAGAAGACGTAATTGTTAGTGGCTGCTGTAACCCGCAGTCGCGGAATGTTTATGACGTTACCGGAGTACCGGCACTAAAGACACCTGCTCAGAGCGCTACTCCTGTCCCATCCCGAGCCACAGCTCTCCAAGTGTTTTATTTAAGTATTTCAGGAAAAATAGAAAGATTTTGCGCAGTTATGGGATCCAAATATAGTTAAATTAGACTTTTATTCTTTTGTTAAAGGCATGTTTCAACTGAGGCCGCGGCGATCTCATGGAACAAGAAATAAAAAAAATCTGATTATTATGTTATTATCTATCATTCTTGTATTTATTGGTTCATCACCTTGTTAAAAAAATATTTTATAGTTAGTGATACTATGACTGAAGGTGTTATCATTGACTAATAATTATAAATATATTCTTAAACTTTTTACAATTTCACGAACCATAAATCATATCCTATTATCATCGAAATAAAAGACAAGGTGGATTTCGAATTGACCAAATGGATTTTAAAATTATATTTTGACGTCAAAACAGGAATTATTTTGACAAGTAGGTATATAGTAAGTATATTAAAAAGTAGTTGTTACCTCATTGATACATACATTTTAATGAATGAGAGATTCAACAAAGTAAGTAGTGGAGCGGCGGCGGTTAGCGTCGTCGTTGTAACTGCCGGATGAGTATTACACGGGAGCGTCGCTTTGTGTCAACAAACGGTCGGCTTACTCCTCGACAATAAATAAAACACACGCTGCATATCTTAAACTAAAGAATAACGCTAGCTTTCTTGCACGGGGCATTTAATGATATTAAAATAAAATGTGAGTAGTCGTTGTTCGTTTTGCTGAGCAACATGAATGCTAAATATTGCTATCTACAACGTTACGCATTTGTTTAATAGTTGTAAGAAAAAACTTTGTCGACGCTCGAGTGTGTTTGTAGGTATTTCCTTCTTTTACGTCAAAACAAAGCAAACGAAGAGTGCTTATTATATTTTTGGTAAACGATAAAAGAGCTAAACGTGTCACTCCTGCCAAAGTTGACGAGCCACGAGCCACGGGCCGGTGCTGATAATGTATACGGGTACTAGTTTGTATTGTCGTGGGCTACTACTTCATATCATACACATCAATATATTTTATTTCTTCAGGATCCCTACTAAAATTTTAAAAAATAAATGGTAAATCTATATAATTCCTTCATGCCATTGTGATTTTGTGTAGGTGATGAGATGAGCGATACCAATAAACGTTGTATAAATAAATAAAAGAAGAAATTCCAATACAAACTTTACAAAAAAGCAAAAAATTATTATATTTCTAGCACAAACTTTAATGAATGAACGACCGAATTCCACCCGAGCGGAAGTAGGTAACATAAGTTTGTTCACTGTACCCAAAGATATTTATTTATTTGGTTTAGCAAAATACCATTTTATTTGCTGCTGAAATTAGTAAAACACACGCCCGAACCCAAGCTAAAACTTTTTTTAACCTCTAGACATGAGATTCCCTAAACCAGTTTTTGCAAAAAAACGATAACTCACCACTGGACGCCAACGATTGCAGTCTTAAAATAATTAAATTTTGAATTCGTACGTTGACCAAATTAGGTACACACCGCATAAATAGTAAAATTATAGTAGTACATAATAAATACTATAACTTTCTTTGATGATAATATAGAATAGTTAACTAAAACAGCATATAATAAAAGTTATGAAAAGTTTAAATCAACAAATGCACGCATAGTAAAACAAATGAAGACAAAAATAACTTGTAGGTATTGCATGTGAGCGTGTACGATCGAAGTGCGGGCATACTCACGGTTGCTGGAGCCGGCCGTCCGCCGCGAGTGTCCGTGCCGAGCGAGTGGCTGCCAGTGCCCAGTCCCAGTGCCTGCCTGCGCCTGCGCCGCGGTCGCCACTCCGCGCCGCGACGACCGCCCTCTGCTAACCTAACAATCATTTTCTTACGCCCGCTAGCTAGATCGACAACACCATTAATTCCAAATTCATTCGAAATACTCAAGATCTAGGTATTTTATTTAACTTTAGTTTTCAACAAGTGTAAGTTTGACTTAAGAGCGTTTACGCTGCACACTAGCGCCACCAATGAAAAAAAACATATCTAGTAATTAGAGATAGAAAATCAAATTATGCTCAACAAACTATCTGAATGAAGTAATTTAGCATTTTTACGTTACATAATGAACACCTGACATGTTATGGTTTAGTTAAATATCGCGTTATAGTTAAAAGTGGCCGTAACGTCTTATTTAACTAAACCATAACATATGAGGTGTTCATTAGGTGCTGTAAAAATGCTAAATTACTTTATTCAAATAGTTTGTTGAGCATAATTTGATTTTCTATCTCTAATTACTAGATATGTTTTTTTTTTCATTAGTGGCACTAGTGTGCGGCGTAAACGCTCTTAACCTTTTTACCGCCAACAACTTCTATAGAAGTTCTTCTTTGTACCTACTTTATTAAAATACATTTATACGTTGGCGTACAAAGGGACATCGCGTGCAGGATAGTTGGGCGGTGAAAAGGTTAAATCCATTTCACATTTCGGTAGTTGTTCATTCATACAAACTTCAAACCTATAAATCTTTCAAAACAAAAAAGGCGATATGAATGATTTTTTCTATGAATAAGGGAAATTTGAAACTTTCTATAGTGGACTTTAAATGACATACATTAAAGTTTCCCTTTTGGTTTGACAGATTCAATTGTTATGGGCAATTTGTATGGGTGTGAGATACCGAAATGATACTCGGTTTCCACTTAACATCAGGTGAAGTAGTAATTTGCCGAACCAGGTATAAAAAAATGTGAAATCACTTTTAAAAGTAATTTATTTAAATATCTATATTATATAAAAATTAATTGCTGTTCGTTTGTCTCACTAAAACTCGAGAATGGCTGGACCGATTTGGCTAATTTAGATTTTGAAATATTTGTGGAAGTTCACAGAGAAGGTTTAAACAGTGAGAAACATATTTTATATAAAAAAAACCGACTTCAAAAAACAGGAACCTTAAAAAAGTAAAAACAGCTCTAAAAAGCAAGAAATAATATTATTAATTATACCTAGATACGCATGTCAGTTTAAAAAAAAGTCTATTGAAGTCGGGTGGTTGGTGGTCGGCTGGGGGACAATTTTGTTTCATTTAAACTTTTATAGTTGTTCCATTAACTCCACTTTTTTTATTGGAAAAGCCCAAGATTTTTTTTTAAACTGACATGCGTATCTAAGTAATTAATAATATGATTTCAATATTATTTCTTGCTTTTTAGAGCTGTTTTTACTTTTTTAAGTTTCCTGTTTTTTGAAATTTTTTTTTTTGTTAAAATTTATTTTATTTTACGATTTTTAGTGATGGTTAGACGTAGACCTAACAAGGATGCTTCTCGGATGAGGAGACGACGGCCTAGTAGGTAGTGGTATTTCTATGTAAAACTTCAATCTTAATTAGGTATTGTTTTTGTACGAAATAAACATTTTGGCATATTGAACCGTCGTATGAAGTAAGCCCAACAAAAGGTAACTGCTGTAAATCGTTGAGGAATTCCCTCGACTATGGTCTCCATCATCAGACCTGTAATGGCACTTATAACCCATATGGGTGTAAGTTCTTATCAATAGAAATGAATTAAGACCAAACACAAGGTAGCTACTGTAAAACGTTGAGGACCCTTGACTGTCCTTCGTCTTCATCATCAGACCCTTAATGACAGTCACAACCCATCTAGGTGTAAAGTTCTCATCAATAGAAATAAATCAAGCCCAAACACCATGTAATTGCTGTAAATCGTTGAGGATTTCCCTCGACTGTCCTTCGGCTCCATCATCAGATCGACTCCAGACCTTCATTAAGTAGTAGTGCTTTAAAATACTTAATGAAAACATTAACAAACGCACTAGTCGCTACTACGATTTTCGAAGGTTCCCCTAGATTTCTCTGGGATGGCATCATCAGATCCTGGTTTCCTGATCATGGTACCACCCTTGGGATACCTCCTTTCCAACAAAAAAGAATCATCAAAATCGGTTCATAAACGACGAAGTTATCCGCGAACACACATAAAAAAAATATAAAATATATACGAGTCGAATTGAGTAACCTCTTCCTTTTTTGAAGTCGGTTAAAAAGAAGATGTAAGGCCATATTAAAGTTATTAGTTAGCAGTTAAAACAATGTCTTTTTTTCAATAAATGGTCATTTGATATATACCAAAACTTATTTATTTAGGCCGTGATAAACTCAACAACTTTCCCCAAGAAATTGACTTATTAACATTGTAGTGATTAAAAGACAACGTTTCAAACAGGCCCAATTCTCTACGCCTATGCGTCAAACTGTAGCGGCTGTAGTTCTTGTTTATTTTCTTCAGGATCTGTCCACTCTTTGGCATTGTATGTCAATCGACATTCACGAGTATTATGTAGAATTTAACTTCTAGCTCACAGACCAGTAATTTGAGGTGTTGCATGCAGGGTGACAAATAAAACGCACGGTATGTTACAAAAAGTACGTCTCTATTACAGAGGGCGGCCGCCCGCCGCCGCCGCCGCCGCGGCCGGGGCGGCGGCGGCGGCCGGGGCGGCGGCGGCGGCGACATCAATCAGTTTCAACAATACATTCTTTGCAAATTCCGGACCCCGGTTGAACTTTGGTATTGCGTTAGCTTCATATGATAAATTCTAAAGGAATGCCAAACGATTGTCATGTAAAAAAAAGTGTCAAACGTCTATTTAACTCAATGTACCTGTGTATTATGTAAATGTTTACCTTTTCATCACTTTCAAAATTTGATTTTAAATAAAATATATGCATAACAGAAATAGGCTATTTATAGACGTTTTACATTTCATACAGTAGTTTTGTGAGACTATAGCTCTGTTGTTTTGTTGGGATCCGAAAATTGCTTACAGAGGTCGTTACAAGAGGGCCGGCTACGGACCAACGTCGTCGGCACGGAAACCACTCGCTCGCACCAGGGCACAGGCTTCGAACCGAATCAAATGTACATTTAATTTTCTTAATTCATAATTTCGTCGTGTAAATAGGGCAGATTTGAAAAAATCAACTCGATTTCATAACATGTTGAATTATTTTTACATGAAACTAATGATTAGGCAACGTGTTCACCGATTCACCCGTCGATGCCGCCAAATATACAATGAGTGCACAGCGCCGCGAGTGGCAGGCCGCGACGCGCGGTGCCCGTCCCAGGTTACGGGCAATATGGAATCGAACATTTATTTACAATAATAAATAAGTACACAACAATTTTCATTTAAAAAAATTGGACAAAGACGCGCGGTGCGGCGTCACGCGGCGACACGCGGCGACACTACTGCGAGCGTGTTGTGCGTTCATGGATTCCGATAGGTGCTTCAGTTGATTACATTAAAATTCATTTTCTTTATACTTTTTCAATATAGGTAAAACTTAAAAAAGAAATACTCCAAAGATGAAAGCATAGTAAGGCGAGCTCGCACCGCGCCCTCGCTCGATAGGGTGATCGTGATCGATCATTAGTTATATATATTGTTAGGCGAAAAGTAAAGGAGCAATACAAACATACAGTGTAAATAAAAAAAGCGTCGCGGTTAATTTTTGTTCCAACCATTCATCCATTTCATCACACGCGAAATACAGAATACAATTATTTAGGATCGGACGCCGCCACCGGAACGGGCGCGATCACGAAACGAGCGTCAGATCAAATCAAATCAAATATATTTATTGCAAAATATATATACTTATAGGTGGTAGTTGGTTTTACGCGTAGTGCTTCAGGAAAACATTACAACCACAGGGAGTGTTGTACGACACTTCCTCACATAGTTCATCGAAAAATAGTCCGAAAAGTTACAAATACAAACGTTTCACCCCAATACAGATGGGGCGAGTCGTCGACAAACGTTAAGTTGATACATTGCCGTCGAACAATTACGGCAAACAAGCGCCTGCGCATTTTTAATTGTTTTTTCTAAATCAAAGAATATCCTCTAAAACGTGCCTCGGTTTAAAACATCCGAGTATGTAGACAGCCCAGTCGGCAGTTCTAACGAAATGTAATGAGCCGGTTCGTGGCGGCGGCGGCTCACACGCTACCACATTATTGCTTCCTTACCTGCGACAGCGCGCCGCGGCGCTTCCTCCGCGATCGAGCGTTACTAACATAACATATTACATTTAGGCCCGATTTTTCAATCCTTAGATAAGTTTTATCCAACGAATAACATTATCATTGTGACATATTTTTTATAGAGAATCTGTCGTTATGTCAAAATTATTCAATTAATAAACTTTAACTGACGATTGAGAAATCAGTCCTTAGGGTAAAATTAAACATTGCCATGGGAATTCCAAAATTTTATAGACGGTAAAAAAACAACGAACGCAATACAGAACATCGCCCGTCGTCGCCGCCGCGGCCGAGCTTCGGTCGGCGGATGAATCGAATCCGCGCACAGTATGGGCCGGTGCACCCGCCGGCGGTCGGCCGCGACTGGAATGCGGCGAAGGAGTACCGAATACCGTTAGAAGCTTATCGTCGAACGGGGACGACGTTCCGATGGTCGGGCCGCCTCCGAACTTCGAAAGTCACGGGGCGGCCGGCGCACGCGAACCGCTCATTCATAAAGTAAAATATACAAAATACATGTACAATCACAAAGGAGTCCGCGGCGCCCGCCGCCGCCGCACTCTACGATTCACGATTTTAAGTCAAACTATCGCCTTCCTACAAATAATCAGAGTATAAGCTTCGAGTAGTAATTCCGTCTGTTGTTTCACGTCATGTAAACTTTATTTAAGATTTTTTTTTTTTTTTTTTAAATTAGATCAGAAGAGACAAAACACGGAATAACCGTTCGAAGCTTGCACTCCGCTATAAGTACGCCTTCCCGGTACACAAAACGGCGGCGGCCGCGGGTTTCGAGCGATTCCAATAAAATACAGAACCGACACCTCTAATAAATTTTACGCCGTCGCAGACTTCCGATAATCGTTTAACGAAAAATGTTTAGAGAGGGGAGTACGCCGCGTCGGGAGCCGGCGCCCGGGCGTGGCGGCCGGACAAATAATATTAATTAACTATCTAACTACTTAACGAAATAAGAAAAGCGAAGCGCGTCGTCGGCTCCGGCCGCCGCCCGGGCCGCGACGGCGCGAGCGTCGGTTTTGCGATAACCCACTTTCCGAGTCGCCGGCGGCGGGACTATTACGATAATCGAGGTGCGGTCAGCTCGGCGGAGGCGGCCCCCTCGACGTTCGATTCTCGTCATAGGTTCTATTCACGTTCGGAGAGAAGAAGCGCAAAAGGTGGGATCGCAAAAGGGATGGCGTGTCACGTGGGCGGCGCTCCGCCCCCGGCGCAACGGGACCTCCCTGCAACAAACGCACTGTTGAAATACAAATTAAATAATTCATGATTATGGTTACATACAATTTTACGCAAATATTGATGCGAACAAATTACAATTTAAAAGGAGACAGTGTTAAAAAAATGTATGTAAGTACCCTCGCCTAGCGGCAGTAGGCGGGGCGCGTGTACATGGTACGTACCCTCGGCTAGCGGCGGTAGGCGGGTCGCGTGTACATGGTACGTACCCTCGGCTAGCGGCGGTAGGCGGGTCGCGTGTACATGGTACGTACCCTCGGCTAGCGGCGGTAGGCGGGTCGCGTGTACATGGTACGTACCCTCGGCTAGCGGCGGTAGGCGGGTCGCGTGTACATGGTACGTACCCTCGGCTAGCGGCGGTAGGCGGGTCGCGTGTACATGGTACGTACCCTCGGCTAGCGGCGGTAGGCGGGTCGCGTGTACATGGTACGTACCCTCGGCTAGCGGCGGTAGGCGGGTCGCGTGTACATGGTACGTACCCTCGGCTAGCGGCGGTAGGCGGGTCGCGTGTACATGGTACGTACCCTCGGCTAGCGGCGGTAGGCGGGTCGCGTGTACATGGTACGTACCCTCGGCTAGCGGCGGTAGGCGGGTCGCGTGTACATGGTACGTACCCTCGGCTAGCGGCGGTAGGCGGGTCGCGGCGCGGCGCGGTGCGAGGACAGCGGGCGGCGGCGCGGCGGCTCGCGGCCGCGCGTCTTCTTCTCCTCCACGTTCAGCTTCACGCCCTCCGCGCTGTCCGCCGGGAAGTACAGCGGCTGGGGAGCGGAACAATTCATCAGCTTCACCGCGTGGCGGTATTTGATTTACGTTAGTTTTCGTAGCAGATAATACTCTAAAACAGTGATCTATTCGATCGAACATATCTACATACATTCTGAATATCTACATAGATTCTGAAACTACTCACGGTGCTTCTAAACGTCAACCTCGAAACGGGCGACATCGGCTCGTTAAAGAAAAAACCTCTCGTGATTTAAAATGACGTCGAATAACAAGTTTTATTACTATTATCAATCTAAATAATATCGTCGAATCTCTATAAGCATAAGCCGGGCCGTCGTTCGTTTCCGACTCATCGTCAAACGTCGACACACCTATAAAGCTACAAAAGGAGGTCGGACGTCTGGACGGACGACGGCACTGACCGCGGCGTGCAGGCAGTCGTGCGCGGCCTGGCTGGTCTCGTAGGTGATGAACCCGTAGTTGGGGTGGCGGGGCGCGCCGGGGGCGGCGGGCTTGCTGTGCACGCGCAGCTCGGCGACGGGCCCGAACCTTGCGAAGAGCGCGCGCAGGTCGTCCTCGGTGGCGGCGTGCGGCAGGTTGCCCAGGAACAGCTGCTGCGCGTCCGAGTAGCGCCGCCCGCCTTCGCCTGGGACCACACGATACATTTTTCACTTCCGTTTCTGATGTGTGACATCTCTCGCAATTTGTTTGAGTGATTTCGTGAAATGGGACGGAAGTGTGCGACGGGAAGTCGGGGAAGCGCGCGCCGTTCGATTCGAAGGATTATTCTTTATTATAAAAAATCATTTCAAATAATACCTGACCCATTTTTTTCAGAATATAATGTTAAATAATGCTCATTACCGAGGTGAGATGTCGAATGTCGAATATGCGACCGCTGTGAGGCTCGCTCGTTTTATTTTATTCGCGGCTAGCTTAAAAGTTATAAAACTGATGTTTAGGACCCGACCGAACGGTTCCATATGCCACCATAATTTAGTAAATAGACTATCTTTTGAATGTGTGTTTTGGAAGCGAGAGGCCTCCGAAAACGATCATTTTAAATGCCTAATACAATGCCTACAATCCTACTAGGATGATCCCCGACATTGTTTAGAGTTAAGTGAGTTTGATAGGCTGCAATCACAGACCATATAGCCCTACGCCGCATTCAGCTAGTTTCACAAAATCATGCAATCGACGAAAGTCAGAAGGGCGCGGATGTGTTACTCGGGCCGTAATTGGATGTTTCAAGGTAGAACTAGTGACAAGTAACAAGAACACATGCATTCCATTTAACTTGATATTTAATTTACAGATAAAATTGATTTATAAAACAGTTTTTCTTATTTGATATAGGTTTATTATAACATATAATCAATATCAAAATTTAGAAAGAAGTAACAATGTCAATTTAAAAAATTTATTAAAACAGTAAATGTAACCTAACATGTTACAATTGTAAAATTTATTTTAAATTATATGATAGATTGCAGCTTTATTAGCTATTTGTATTTTGCAATCATACTCAATACTTCACACTAAATGATTCATTGTAATTGTAGGATCGTATCAGAGTAGGATACGGCTTATTTGTATTTATGTCATGTATTTTTATTACAATTATTATTATTGTTTTTGGAACAAAGGAGATTGTTCTGCGTCCATATATTGCTCGACTTAAAATAAACTGCAGAGGAAAACTCATTTTCTAGTAATAAATTGCCTGTATTAACCCATGAAAACTAAGTTTCATGACGGACACTTCTGAGAAGACAGTTATTTAAATAAAAAGGACCGATTTTGAGGTTATGTTTAGTCATAGGAAACACTTAGTGAATGCTTAAATATTAAATATTGATATTTTTACTACTATGCCCTACAACAAATTTCCTCTCGGTGGCGCTGAACGGAGACATCACTAGGTGGTAGGTCTGATACCTGGCTGTCTAGGTAGGCACTACCGCAGTATCGATATGACACGGGAAAATATTTGGGAATATAATAATAATTTGTCATGGGCAGGCGTTTCATTTACCACGCAGTGAGCGGCCTGCTCGTTATATTACTTTGTAAAAATAAAATCCTTAATGATACGTATAGCAATTTAAGGCCTACTAAATTGTCAAGTTCCATTGCTACAAATGATATTGAAAGTTAATAAATCTATAAGTATTTGGCTATGCTAAACATGTTTAAAAACGTGAATAAAACCGAAATACTAAAATGCTGCGCAGCAATAATGTTTTATGTGTAAATATCAATCTTGTTACTCGATTTTTTACGTTTTATGTGACGCGACGCGGCATTGTTAAAACAGGACTGAATAGCTATCCTAGCCCCCCAATAACATGGTTTTCGCCAAAGAATGTCAACGGTAACTAATCTGGCCTGTTACGTATCCGATATTTCTAACGAGCTGGATCAAGGTCTGCAGGTAGATGCTGTCTACACCGACATAAGCAAAGCATTTGATAAAGTTGATCACTCAATAATGCTATACAAGTTACGTTCTGCCGGTTTACATGGTGCGCTGTTGGACTGGTGTTCTTCCTATCTATCTGATAGGTCACAAAAAGTAGTTGCCTGTGGATATTCATCTAATTTTTATTTGGTCCACTCTGGAGTCCCTCAGGGTTCCCATTTAGGCCCTATTTTCTTTTTATTATTTGTTAACGATTTGACTCAAGTTATTCAATTTTCAAAGTGTCTTTTATTTGCAGACGACTTGAAAATCTTTAAAACAGTTAGCAACTTAAATGATTCATTACTGTTGCAGAAGGACCTTGATCAAATAACTACTTGGTCTATAGTAAACAAACTTCCCTTTAATCCTGATAAATGTAAGCATATTAAATTTACAAAAAAACGAATCCCTCTAGGTTCTTCATATACCATTAACTCTCTAGCTCTTGAAGAGGTCTCATCCATTCGTGACTTAGGTATCATATTGGACAGTAAGCTCGCATACACGTATCATTACGATCATGTAATATCCAAAAGTCTTAAACTGCTAGGTTTTATTTGGCGAAATTGCAAACAATTCAAAAATGTGGAAGCTTTGAAACACACATACTTTGCCTTAGTACGCAGTCAATTAATAAAGTCTAATTATAAATGCCATATCGAAAGGCTGGAAAGGATCCAGAAAAGGTTCTTGTTTTTCCTATCCATACACCAAGGTAAAAAGTATGAACTCTTCACATATAGGGACAGGCTGGCTTACTTTCGAGTTTTCGTCCCTGAGGGATCGTCGTTGGGTGGCCGATCAAGTTTTCTTATTTAAAATCCTTAGAGGTCTCATTGATTGTCCTCAACTTCTTGGTTGCAATTAACTTTAAAGTACCTCGGCAAAACTCTAGAATAGCGAACTTTAAGCCTTTTTCTTTGAAGCTTTACAGAACAAATTTGGGCACGCAGAGCATTGTCAACAGACTATGTGATGAACATAATAAGTTTTGTAAAACCGAAAACGAAACAGATTTGTTGGTTTCGTCGTTGAACCACTTCAAAAATTCACTTTACTCCTTTTTAACTTCATACCCATTTTAGATGTATGCCATCTAATAGTTATATCATAGTTTGTTTAATTTAACATATGTAGTTAGTTTAATTTAATAATGTAACTAATTTCTTGAAATCTTTACTCTTATTTCATACTAGCTGTGCTCGCGACTTCGTCCGCGTGGAATAGTGACTTTCGGCAGCATTTTTAATTTTTTAGGCTCTTTTCCCGTTTTTGCAACATTTTTCACTGATGCTTCACTCCTATTGGTCGCAGCGTGATGTTATATAGCCTAAAGCCTTCCTCGATAAATGGACTATCCAACACAAAAATAATTATTCAATTCGAACCAGTAGTTCCTGAGATTAGCGCGTTCAAACAAACAAACAAACAAACAAACTCTTCAGCTTTATAATATTAGTATAGATGTTATGTTATGTTTGTACACAGTTTATATATTACTAATGCTGTGTTTGCCTGTTATTGTTTTTGCACTGTAGTTTAAGAAAAAATGTATTTTTTGAGAATAAGTAATTGGTGTAAAAATGTTGGCAAACCTTATAAATAAATAAATAAATAAATAAATAGTGTTCGGGGCGTGGCACTCACATATGTACCGGCAGTACATATGTTGGGCGAACGACGTTTCCCTCGGCGGCGTCTAGGGTTATATGGTCTGGTGTACATCGGTTCCAGCGTAGTGAATCAAAACGTTATAAAAATTGTGAAACAAAATAACAGCGTTGCGTACCTGGCGGTTGGTGCGAGCGCGGCGGGCGCGGGCGCGGCTCGAGCGGCGGCGGGGCGGCGGCGGGCGCGGGCGCGGGCGCGGCGGCGGGCGCGGCCGCGTGCGCGTGCGCGTGCGCGTGCGCGTGCGCAGGCGCAGGCGCAGGCGCGGGCGCGGGCGCGGCGGGCGGCGACCCGCGCGCGGCGTGCGGCCCCGACTTCAGCAGGTTGGCGTACGTCTTGGGCTCGGGCGGCAGCAGGGCGGCCGACGCTGCGCACGGGGTACGAGCGTTAGAGGGACACGACTAGTCGACTACCGCAAAGCTTGCGTGACGAACGCACATCATATTAGTTGAGACGATGTAAAGCTCCGTCGACGCGCGTCATACGCAATTGAGAGTTGTTTATAATAATATAGAGTTGTTTATGATATAGCTTTATTTTTTAGAGGATAGAGAAGAGTGAAAGAAACGGGAATTTTGCGCCGAACCCGAGTAACATGGGATCAGGGGCAGGAAGAAGAAGATAGTATATAGTTTATATTAACTTGACTTCTTTATATTTACATCGTTATATTTTTTTTTACTTTTTATTTTGTTCTTGTTTAGTATTATGTTAATTAGAACTAAGCCCTATCTGTTTTATTATTATTATTGTAATGTAGTGTAGTGTCCCACTGTTCTATTTGGAGCAACAAGTGACCATCTTTTAAATGGGAGTCAAGGTCGTCCGGCCATCTCCTTTTTGGTCTGCCGCGACGTCGTTTTCGGTTTTGTGGGACCCATTCGGTAGTTAGCATGGCAGCTTTTTGTGTGACATTAGCAATTTTTGTTTTTGAGCGCAGTATAATGTTCCTGACGTGATCCGTAAGTTTCACGCCAAGTATACTGCGCTCCATGCTCGTGGTCCATAGACGAGCTGTCAAAGACCACGTTTGCACTCCATATGTCAGAATGGGGAGAATGCACATGTCCATGAGTTTTCTTTTTAAGGATCGTGATAGATTTCTCTTCATAAGATCTTTCATAGACCAAAAGCTCTTCCAGCTTCTCTTTGTCCTGTCTCGCCTAGAAAGAGACAATTTGGCCCAAGTATATGGCATGTACTCATGGACATATTCAATCTCCACACCCCGAACATAGGTTCTGCGTTTGACGCTATTGGTCATACATAAGTTTGATCTATATGTCATAGACCTATATTAACATCGACAGACGACAGACGCTTCGAGTGAGCCCATCTGTGCTCACTGCCAGTTTCCTACATTTAGTCCGCAGTTGACATTATCCTTGTGCATCATCTGTCAAAAATAAGAAAAATGCCTTGATGCGCCGTTATAAATTGTAAAAACAAATATATAAAACACGATGCCTTCCGCCGGAAAGTAATTTTATGACACAAATATTCGTAATTAATTTTAAAATTATTTATTTTGATTTTATGACAGTTTTGAGAAATGAATGAGAATATGTCGCATGGTTCGTCATACATTGCGGCTTTACTTAGCTCTATACATGTGGATAGTGTACTGTGTACACGGGCAATGAACATCAAACTATCGTTTCATAGGTACTTCGCGTCAGTTTCGAGGCACAGTCGCTTTTTTTCATTTTACTGTAAAATTTTCTAATTAATGCCGTTTACTCTATAAAATGTGTATTCGAATCTAATCGCTTACGAAATTAAGATGATTGGAAATAAATTATATTTTAAAAGTAATTAAAAATCTCAGAGAAGCCCTCTCCGAGACTTTGAATTAAACCTATGACCACCACAACATGATCTCCAAAAATTCTAGCGATTTTTTTTACATACCAAAGCAGTTTAATTATTTAGGTAAAAGAATCGAAATAAAAATAAGGTAAATTAAAAGCATGTTACGTATCAAAACTGTTTTATTTCCTCAAGAAATATACATTTAAAATCGGGAAGTTAACTTAATTTGCCGGTCGTTGGCAAGAATCTAGGTAGCGTTTCCATTCAACATTTCGTTGAATCACCACACATAAATTGTGCTATTCATTATTTCTTAATAAAACTAAGATAATAAAATAAAACTTCTTAATAATATAATTTGTATTTGCTTTGCTTTCGATATAAATCGATGACAAAATCGATGACCGAATTTATGTAGGTATTAAAATCGTTCGCAACGCGGCATTTTTAAATCGATTTGGCGCGTAAGGTGGTTTTCATCACTAAATAGCGCTTGTCAAATCATAGTATGTCAAAAAAATGTGGCACGCTTGGTTTTCATAGAAATTGTGACACATGGGTCGTCTATCTAGATATTTGGTCTGTGATCTTTGTCATGTTCATCCGAAGCCGGGCCCCCAGGAATGTTTATTGTTATTGTCAAACGCTGTGCCCAGCTATTATCGGAGCTCAGACTTAGTCCTGTAAATTTTATTGTTTTTGGTTTGTTCTCTGTAGCCATGCCTTTTTAATAAAACATGTACGAATGAAGAGTACAGTTATAAATTCACTTTTAAACCTGACAACAAAAATAATAGTCGTGCAGAATGTCATGCTCTCGTTGTATTCATCTAATAAAAATGTTGGAATACTAAGCATGCTTGTACTGTAACGGGTGTACAGTATAAAAAACCTCCAGACTGAGGTCTAAGCTCAGCAAAACGACTTGGGCCAAGATAATGTTTGATGTTGCAACACATAAAATAAACTAAATAATTATATGTCTTAAATTAATTATAATTTTGAAAATTCACAAAAAATAATGTGCCGTCGACTAATATAATAACTATGCCTAGTAGAGGTAGGAAGAGATCCGATTTGAATAATCATCCAAAAATATAATATAAAGAATGTAATTACCGGGCGGCGGCGGCGTGGGCTCCCGCGGCGGCTCGGGCTCGGGCGCGGGCTCGGCCGCCGGCTCCGGCTCCGGCTCACGCTCGCCCGCGGACAGGCTCGCTGCAGACAACGGATCCGTCAGTACGCTTGCCAACTGTGACACTCGTAAGCCCTATGTGCACTTCATTGGTGTTTGTTTAAAGATTGTGATTGTGTTAGTGTAACACTAAATCGCAGAAGCAGTCAATATGTGTTGTGATCCCCAAACGTTACGGCGACTGAACCTTTCAATCAGAACAAAGAAAGAAAACAAAGCAACATTCGCAAAGCTGGTTACAAAATTAAATAGCTTGATAGAATCGCTACCCCGCGCTCCATCGGCTCACGGCGGTCACCTCTGCAGTCCTCAGTTTTACAAAGTCAAAGTAGAGTCAAAGTATTTTTTTTTATTCAAATAAACTTTTAAATAAGTACTTTTTAATTGTCCAAACATTTTATACCTACTACCTATTCAGGACGTCTATCGATCGCATCGAGCCGGAACTTGCCATGGTTGACACTGCTACTAGATGAATCACCCTTGCAAGCTCACCTTGCAGCGCGGCGACCAGTTGCCGCGTGGCCTCGTCGTGCTGCGGATGGCCGTTGACGTGCGGCGGCGCGGCGGCGGCGGCGGCGGGCGCGGGCGCGGGCGCGGGCGCGGTAGCGGGCGCGGGCGCGGGCGGCTCCAGCGGCGCGGGCAGCGTGGGCGGCGCGGGGAACGCGGCGGGCGGGAACGCGGACGGCGGTGGCGGCGGCGGGAAATACCCCGCCCCGCTTGCCTCTTCCTCCTCGCCCTCCGACCGACCCGAGCCGGAGCCCTCCTCGTCAGAGAACACTATGTCCTATGGCGACAGAGATAGAAGAATTGACATTAAAAACTTTAAATATAATAACTCACCAACCACCTAGTTCAGCATGTCTGCTTCTGCCGACGAGTAGCAGTGATGCATTCCGATTTAAAGTGTATAAGATCCAGTAGAATCACCGTGCACATTAGTCGGCAACGCGCGAGTTGGATCAGCATCTGGAGGGCGATTTTTGAATCTCACCGGTGAACTCGAGATTGAAACTGACATGAAATACGCTATGAAATATAATACTTCCATGTTGGAATATTTGTCAACGTCTCTCCCCACATCATTCTAGGAGCATTGTAAATGAAACCTTTGGCGAAAATAGTGGTGAGTGCGCCGGGCGGGTTTGGGTACCTGGTAGCGGAAGATGTCGTTGTGCACGTAGTACTTCTTGGGCGACTGCGCGGCCAGCACGAAGGTCTGCGTGAAGCGGCGCATGGGCGCGCCGCCGTTGGACAGCTCGCCCGTCACCTGTACCACCACGCCGTTGCCCAGCGTGGCCTGCGCGTCCACCTGCGCACCCATCATCCTCTCATCATACATTTTATAAATGATCAAGGTTTAAGATCATTGATGTCGCCAGCCACAATTTTTTTATGAGTTTACAACTAGATCTTCTACTAATTATATTCTATTCTAGATATCTTTGGCAGCCAGCTGATATTATTATTGGTGCCTGTAAAACAGCAGCATATGAAAAAACAAAATTGCAGTCCGGTTGCCTGTATTCTCAATAAAGATGGTCTTTTATATCTCTAGTATGTATCGCAATCGAATCAATAATCTTTGTGGAATGATAAGTGTTTGACACAAATCGTCTTAGCCGACATTGAAGATGTTGTGATGCAACAAAAGGCCCATTATGACATCGTAACCATAACAGACTCTCTAGTGTGAACATGGCCATGACCTCCTCTAGTGTTAACGTTAACGTTAACGAAAACGACAATTTGTATGGCAACATTTTAACTGTTTTCTAATGCCGCCACGAGGCGCTGCTCGCTGCTCCAATGCCATAATAATGTTCGTTTTCGTAAATGTAATCGAATGAATACGGATAGTGAACAAAACCCACACAGGCACCGTGGCGGATCCAGTGACGAGCAGCGCGCGCGTGTACGTGTGTAGTGCGTTGCGTTGCGTACAATATGTACCTACGTATGGGCGTATGTAAGGGCGGACGCACCTGGCTGATCTTGGCATGGCAGTCGCGGAAGTTGAGCTGCTGGATGCGGTTGTGGATCTGCTTCTGGCCGACCACCGGCAGCGTCTCGCGGTTGGGCGCGTCCAGCCCGCCGTGCACGAACGACGAGTAGTTGTTATAGAACCTGACAATCACACCAACCATAACCACCATGAACATATGATACGCTGCATGTCTTTAACAACAAATTGCTGTAATTTCCTAACATAAAGTTATTATACCAACGGAATAGAGCAACAAACACGAGCTGTCAAACGAAACCGAAATAGGATGACATTTGTGTGTTTGTATTGTACTTTAATGTATTGTATTAGGTACTTTAACAACAGTAATACATATTCGTACCATATCATAACCGCGTGATAGACAGTGGACACGAAATATCGATAACTTGATGCAGCCACAGTGTAAAACGAAAATTATTTCTTTATACAAAATATTCGTAAATTCCGCATTATGTGTATTCGATCTTTGATGATGATGATGATTTCGATTCGATTTAGAATAATTTACCTGTGAAATGAACATTTTTCAGGGTTATTGTACTGTGTTGTACAACAATCAATCACTGAACAATTCACCATGTGTCTATAGCACTATTTCTCAAAAAATATCCACGATTTCACGTAAAATCATAAAAAATCACAGTGCTCAAACTCTCAGCATACCGAAAACTCTTTTTATCACACAGTATTGCTGCTGGTGACATCTCGCTCGCGCAGCGCTTTGTTGCTCTATTCCGTTGGTATAATAACTTCATCATCTAAGTATGTCTTAATTAATAAACAAAGTGCATTCTATTAGCTTTACCCGCAATTGATCCTGAATGCGTCTTTCGGTGATTGAAGTATTTTAAAATTAATTTACTATTGCATATAATATATGCCATATAGCTTATTATACAGATAATTTTAAGTTAAGCTAGGTTTATTTAGGCAGTAACATCAAGAAAATCAAGTGGTGTGTAAACAGATATATATGCGGTGCCAATAAGGATGCTGACAGCGACAACAATTAATTCCAAAACATTTCAAAAGAACAGACGACATTACAAGTATCACGACGTAAAAGCTTTTCCAAAACATTAATGATTTAGTTTAGTATTAATCATGAAACGTACCAGCGCGTACCAGCGCGTACCAGCGTTCACAAAACTAAGGTCTATAAAGTGTATTTATTGACTACCCGGTCAACTACCCTGCAAAGACGGTAACTTTATTATTACTCTGTTATTGTTTTTGCACTGTAGTTTAAAAAAATGTATTTTAGGGAATAAGTAATTGGTGTAAAAATGTTGGCAAACCTTATAAATAAATAAATAAATAAATAAATAAATAAACTTTTTCAGAAAATGCTGTTGAAGTGTAGGTATTGAAAAAATAGATATGAATACTAAAAACACAATGCTGTATAATATTATTAATATTATTATACAGCCATTGTTTTCGGTAAAATAACGGTTGTATTGCTTGGATTAAACCATTTTTTAAATTACATGTTTTGACAACAAAGGATCTTTTTTCCATAAATAACTAGTTTGCCCACCGCGTGGTGTTTACGCACCGGCATTACAATGACAATACGATTCCGCGTCTAATCAATTTGTCTATTTCTAAGTTGTAGCTCATAAGGAAGTCACTATTATCTATGTATTTTATCAGTCATGAAGGAAGTCAAGACAATAGTTAATCTATTTTCTATAGTTTATTTTATCTATTTATACTAAGAAGTTTAACTAATTCTTTACTGGATAGAAATACATACATACTAAAACCAAGTTTTTGTTCTACATTACAAAAACAACAATAGAATAGAATAGAATAGCTCTTTATTGCTGTAAATATGGTAGGAACAAGTTCTTAGTCTTATATACATTTAGCATCTCATATTTAACCAAAAATTGGTATGCAAATACAGAGAGAGAGAGAAGTCTAGCTGTTATACAATTAAAAATTACAATCACTTAAATAAAGTAAAATAAAATAATAATCAAATCCAAAATAAATCAATTACCTAAATAAAGTAAAATAACAAAACAACATCAAACAATTATAAAATAACAATTAAAAGAAATCTAAATTAGCAAAAACAAGAAAATAATTAAAATTATTATAATTAAAAATAGTATTCAAATTTTGCACTCAATAAATTCATCTATATATAAAAAAATCAATTGCTGTCCGTTTGTCTCGCTAAAACTCGAAAATGGCTGAATCAATTTGGCTAATTTTGATTTTGAAATATTTGTGGAAGATCAGGGAAGGTTTAAGCGATGAGAAACATAAATAATAAGTAACGGAAAATACTAAAAACGATTGTTTATGTTTCGTTGTCATGGAAACTGTCAAAGCGGTACGTACAACAAAATGTTAGCTGTGAAACGTTTGATGTCTTTTGTCACTTGGTTGGTTGTCAAATATTTATAGATGTGTATTGTGTATGTTTCATAGCTGTAGTATGAGGTCCGATCTCTTTGGTCTGTTTTGTTAAAATACAAAACAGACACATTTTTTATTTCTGAAACAGAAGTTTCAGAAATAAAAAATGTGTAAAAGTGTCAGTTGGTTGTCGTAAAAAGAAAATAAATAAATAAATTTCAAGACGATTATTAAAATCTATCATCAGTTTGTCAGTGCGCAAAAACTTTATTTACTGTTATTGTTTTAAAATGCCAAGGAGAAGAGGACCTGACAAAGGTCGTCGAAGTCAATCAAATGTGCGACGAGCTAACACACGTGCAAACCGCACAGACGACCAGCGAGAGATACAGATAATGATAACATTCGTTTGTATGGCAGAATTGCGTTCTACAGTGAATAATAATTAAGTAGATAGGCTTAGAATGGAACGAGTTCGGGCACACCAAACACAACAACAGCGAGTACGACACAATGAAATAGAGCGATTCCGAAGACGTAGTGTTCCTGTAAACCTGGAACGAGTAGCTTTCCACTACGACCCGGAAATAGATTATTGTGCCGTAACAATTGGGGAAATGACAACCATTTGTCAATATTGTAAAGCGTTAAAATACAGCGATGAATCTACTGGATTATCCTGTGCTGGTGGTAAAGTAAAATTGCCACAATTGGTCCCACTACCACATCCATTACGCTCATTAGTTTCTGGGGGTGGGAAATCAATAATTTATTAAAGACAATAATTATGGTATACTACCTTGAAGGTGGGCATGAAATTTTCCTATACGTCATTTGAAAGCAATTGTTATATTTTTGGATGTTGGCCAAGAAATGTTTAGAGTAATTTCACACCTTAGCTGATAATGTTTAAGTTTTGACCATATCTTTCACCTACATCTAGTTAATACTATAAAAACATATCTTACTCAGTAACTCATATAGGGATGATTTGAAATTCTTGATGGGCATGTCTTTCATGTCATTAGGTAGCTTATTGTACAATTTAATAGACATAACAAAACAATTTCTTTGACAATTGGTAGTTGCGCACGATGGCAGCACCAACCGATTTGGATACCTAGTTGAAAATGTGCACACCTCATGATTTTGCTTATATATACAAAGGCGGCTCTTTATGGGTAGCTTTAGAAAATATCTAGAAGCACAAGGCTTTTCCATGGATGGAAATACTACAGCGAGAACGGGCCCTAAACCACCCGCGGGTGGTTCAAGCACCAACTGCTTTAGCTGCCGATTACACTGCGCTGCTCTTCTCTGTTAACTCAGATGAAGATGTCTATGAATTTGCACAACGTGGCTTTAATATTGTTAATAAATGGCTACACTGAAACGCGGATAAAACACATACAATTTTCTATGCGTAAATGGCTACAACAAACACCATATTGTATGCTCACCATTATAAGGTCCCTACAAATCACGTCTGTGTCAGAGATTGCTATCACTGACAAGGTAAAGTATTTAGGCGTTATAATTGACGAATCCCTTACGTTTAGGCACCATATTGTAAGTTGATCTTCGTTTTTAAAAAACTACGCACTATCGCGAATTCAAATATAATCAGGCAAGTTTACTTAACTTTATGTCAATCCATAATAACTTACTGCATTATGTCATGGGGTGGCACGGCTAAAACTTTGTTACTAACCATTGAGAGAGCCCAGCGAGCTGTCTGGAAAGGACGGAAAGCTGAAACCTTTATCTTCCCCACTGAATTACTTTAAAAGTCTTGTAAGGTACTAACAGTTAGACAATTATTTATATTGAGCACAGTCCTCAAACAGCACACCGCACTCACCTACAGCACTGAAACTACTAACAAAAGACGAAAAGATATAGTTTGCCCTCATAATACAGTAACAAGACATGCCTTCTCTTCCAGATTTTGTGTTCCTGGGACCACTTCTTTACAATAGGTTGAATGCCAAATTGAGCATAATATATCATTATAGCTATAATAAAACTAGAAATATACTTAAAGAAGCACTTCTCAATATGTCCTACGAAGATACAGAAAGGTTATTGATTGTTGTTAAATGAATATTATGTTATTTTGTCTATTTATTTTACTAGTTTAGGTTCATAATATTAATATTGTAATGTAGTTTATTTAGCGACTAAAGATAGAACTGTATTTTTGCAAATTATACATTTAGATAGTTTTGTGACCTTTTTCTTATTTATGTCTGGAAAACAGGAATATCCTAGTCCAGGCACATTGTGTTATTTGTTCTCTATTAATGTTTAGTATTTAGTTATTATATTGTAAAATATGTTTATTCAATAAAGATTTACTATAATTATTATCAATGAAAGGTTAAAGTCAGCTTTTAAAATTGGTATGTAAAGGATCTAGTTTGGTGATTTTCTATAAGAATCCACTGAAGCAAGACTGGACATCTTGACCTTGAGTGTTAAGTGTTATCTTTTTATGCCCTTAGCTACTGCAGCAGCATATAACCGCCACCCTCCACTGGTTTGGTTCGATTTTAACTCTCTTACTGTAAGTCCTTCACTTCATGTAACATTATTGATATACATACTTTTTACCAATCATGTCTCAGTAACCTGTTATTAAAAATTGAAAAATAGGTCCAATCAAACTACTTAGATACAATTTACTATAAACGTTTATTAAAAAATAATAATTATGAAATATAACCTTACATAAAATAGTTACACCAACAAAATTATGACTAGTTTTATTAGCAGCCAATTAATGTAGCAACTATTAACAAGCTGGATTTCCTGAAAAATCTATAAATTCAGTAATTTATTTTATTTTATTTTATGAATTACAATATGTGTTACTTAATGTTAGGGTGGATACTAAATGGATAAGTTATTGCAAAACCAGCACTGTTATTTAGCAATATGTGCTTCAATAACATAAATATTTTAATTTTTGCATTCACTATAATTATATAGATACAAGCTGATGATGATGATGAAGTTTTGTTTTTATTAGAAAATCAACCTTTCCCACAATAAAATAAGATAAATAAATATTAGCTAAAGTATAGTAAAGGGTTTGTGAATGAGTGATGAGTGATGTGTGCATGCGTGCAATGCAGGGTCGAGACGATATCAATCACCTGTTTCTAATCAGTGATTCAAGTCACAATTATGTGTTTTTTTATTGATTAAGTTTCATCAATACCTTTTTAATGAAACAAAATCGATCAAAAGGTGTCAAGGGTCTTCCCTGACATTAACTATGCCACACAGATACATGCAATGCTATGTTTATTTACACAGTTCAGGTAATCCTCGAAATGTTAACTCTGCATGAAATAATATTTTCAACATTTGATGCATACCAAAATAAGAAATAGATAAGGCAGCCAAATTATTTTTTCTTTTTAAGAACCTGAATGGGAAAATATATTATGTAACTTGCCAAATGGATTATGCCAATTTTTAGTCATTGACTTTCTTAATTTTCATTGATGGACTTTTGTTTGAATGTGATTAATCTTGATAATTTTTGAAGAACTACATTGTTGATTCTTTCATAGTTATAGTCACATTCATTGCATCATGATAATATGGTACAGATCAACACTATGACCCTTGTTCCTTGATAAAACTTTTAGCACTATTTAACAACTTTGCAATACTTTAAGACATGATAGTAAAGGCTAAATGTCCTTTGCAAATACACAATTATTCCTTAGCCAATACATAATTATTAGTCTTATTTTACAAAAATTTAGTTTTAATAAAAAGAACTTTATAAAAAAACTGCACAAGTTTATATGATGTTAGGATAGTTACCTATGCAGATGGGCCGGCGCCTTATTGAGCAATGTGTAGTACTGGCGCACGAACTCGCGGCCAACGCTCTGCGGGGACGGGGACGCCTCCATTACCATTGCTGTTGTCACACGCGCCGATACAGCCCTCTGCTATACGCTGCCCTGGATATATACCACCACATATCTAATTACTATTAGTGATCAACTCAAGCTATGCTGTGTCAGAGAAACAGTATTAGGCTGGCTTAAGTCAACATAATTCTGTTACATCTCCTGTTTCTACAATATTACAAAAAACCAATTAACCTTTTTACCGCCAGCAACTTCTATAGAAGTTCAAGATTTTCATGCCGTCCACGCCAGCAGTTCTATAGAAGTTCTTCTTTGTACCTACTTTATTAAAATACATTTATATGTTGGCGCACAGCGGGACATCGCGTGCAGGATAGTTGGGCGGTGAAAAGGTTAAATCAATGTCAAAAACTCCTTTTCTGAATTACATATTTGTGTTGTTTTATTGCTACAATTAATTTACAAATTTCGTATAGGATAATTATAAAAAACAATATAAATCCGTTTCAAACTTGTCTATAATAATTTTTGAATTTGTTTGTTTTTATTAGTTTGGTCTACAATTATTTGTTCTTAATGCGGAATTTATACTAAACTCTATCGCATTTCTATATGTTACAGCAGACCTATCGAGATAAATTTCGAATGTTTAATCAAACACAATGAAAATTGTAAGTACTTAAACATTTTAATATTTTAACTCGCATCAAGACCATAGCAATATTCTTTACATAGTTTATAAAATAAACAAGATATAAAAAAAGGAACTAGATAGTCTACAGATAGAAGCCGACAACTTGACGAAAAAGAGTACCCACAACTGCTTCTGTTTTGCTAAAATCTTTTAACATCCCCAACAACTATGTCAGTATTATTAAGGCATAGGTAGAGATACTGAAAGAAACTACACACTTCAAGCCACCAAACATTTGTGACATTGGGATTAGGGTTCTGGTAAGAGAAACTATCTGGATGGTAATGTCAAAGCACGCATGGCGACTTTTATTCTAACACAAGTAATAAAAGTCACTTTAGTCAAAATGAAAAAGGATTAAGTAAATAAATATATAACGTTCTCCGTAATGATACAAACAAATAAAACAATTATCCGAAAACAATTTGTTGCGGATTAACCTAAAGAAAGACAAACGTCTGCCGACAACAAAATATTACGGCAGCATCTTTACGAACATAATATTACGAAAAGAACTTACCTCAGTAAAATTTAGGCATCAAAGTGGAGTAATCTGCTACAAACTATCACGAAATTCGCCTAATTTTCACAATAAATAAGAACTGAAAACAGAAAAAGAGCCTACCTCACCGTTCGGATGTCAATCTTTCTTTTTTTATAAGTGTTGCCATATCATGTAGGTACCTAACCTATTGTTACTGTCTTGTTATGTACAGAAAATTTTAAATACCTACATAGAGAAATATATAATAATTAGGGTACCTACCTTCCATAGTTTTTTTATATATCATGTTGTTTAAACAATAACAGTCTGTGAATCACAGGACTGCTGTGATTCAAAGACAGAAACAGTTAAATTTATTCATTGAATAATTTTGACATAATGACAGATTCTCCTTAGAAAATATATCACAACGACTATATTATTCGTTGGACAAAACCAGTATTACCTTTATTTATGGATAAAACTTATCTGAGGATTGAAAAATCGGGCCTAATACAAGAAAAATAACTTTTAACGTGTCTGTAAATTTGTTTTTTTGTGTGTACAATAAACTAATAAGTTTATTCTATCTAATAACTAACAAATAAAACCGAATTAAAATATATTTGTAAAAGAAAACGGGTTTCAATAACAGGCAACATTAACACTTTGGGTTGCCAGGCCAATGCACTGGCAGACGTAGTTGCCAGTATAAAACTACAGCTTCACTATTCAAAACTCTTTCACAAGCTGTCTTCCTTGCCTACGGCCGCAGTGTGGCGGAACGGCGCGGCGGCGCCGGCGGGCGGGCGGCGGCGGCGGGCATGAAACTGTAGATAGGTATTATACTTAGAGCATTAAACCAACATGCTCTAAGATATTATACATTTTCTTGTTGCTTCCCTCCACCGACCGCAAAACGGAACAAATAAGTAACGACCAAAGAGTTTTGTAGTTAATCTATCTATCTGTCTGTTTGTACTCAACTTTTTAATATCATTGAGAGCGTGCAATTCGAAATCACATGAAATTTCAAAGTTCCATTTTTTTCCAATCCAATAGAACATTGTATGCTAAAGGAAAATACAGATATTTAAATAGTTATCAGAAAACAGTAGAAAACGTTTCATACTTTTTTGACTTTTAAATTTTAATTGCCTAAAGTAAGTTGAAAATGTTTTATAAATAGATTGTTGATAACTATTTAGATATCTATTTTCTTTGAAAACCTTGAAACTTTGAACTTTGTACGGGATATCGTGACGTAAGGATATTATATTTTAATTGTATAACCGCTTGCTCTTAAGAAACGTGGAAATCTAAGAACAAAGATAGATAGAAGAAAGCATAATTTTGGTTTATTTATTTGAAACAAGTGTTAAAAATATTTCCACAAGCAGGATTCGAAGCCGTACCCCATTACAGACCGGGTCAGGAGCACTACCTTTATGATATTTATCAACATTATCTACATTTAAAGATCATTTTAAGAATTAGAAAAGCTATATGTATGTAGTTTTACGAGAATATTGTTGCTAAGATCAAATAAAAATTTCAAAATCGTGTTAAAAATATTTTTTTCACACCACCTGCTCGACAATGCCTCATTATATATCATGCAAACCTTACTCAAAGTAAATCATTATAGCCCTTGTCTTTTGCCGGGGTGTAATGTTGTACTGAATTTCATTATAACCCGCCGGGCAGTAATGTGATTCTCACTTCTCTTAGTTCTTATTGTTATGCATTTAAAGTCTAATTTCGTCAAAATCGCGCGGCGCGCGGCTGCTGCAGCTGCTGGTGGCCGACGGCGAGGAGGTGGACGGCGGCGCGCGCCGCGCCTCATTTATTTGAAAGTCGAACTTATTCGAAAATCGAGCTGGCCACGCCACGGCAAGCCAAACGAAAAAAAATCAATACTTAAAACAAAAGCCGCGAGTATTTCAATACGGTGCAATCAGTATCAGACAAAACTGCAAAAGAAGATCGTCGAGTGACGAAAGCGATTTAACTCCGGAGTCCATTAAATTAGGCGCCTTAGGTATTGTTAATAACCTACTACCAGAGAAGTCGAAGGAAAAATACTTGAAAGCTTACGACGATTTCCACAAATGGAAAACTGCAAAAGGCGCAAAGTCTGTGTCGGAGTCAGTGCTTCTTGTTTATTTCGAGTTCGAGTTTATCGTGTACAAAGAAGTCCAGCAGCCTGTGGTGTATCTATTCGATGCTCAGGTTAACAATAAGCATCAAACACGACATTAAGATAAATACATATAGCAAGTTATTGGCATTTTTAAAGAGGAAATCAGATGGTCATCGAGCAAAGAAGTCAAAAGTATTGACAGCGCAAGATGTGGAAACTTTTCTGAATGAGGCTCCTGATCACAGCTTTCTGGCCATGAAAGTAAGTATGAGTACTGCCTACTTTTTAGTTACGTTTCTAGTACCTACCTATAATAGCTCTATAAAATAGTTAATGAATAAAAGGGTATTTAAATGGCACACATTTAAAAAATACACATTCTAAGGTTTTGTCGCAAGCTTTTTTTATAATATAAAGGTCAAAAAATGTAGTAGTGTATCTATCTATTTACTCACAATCCTATTTTTTGTTACAGGTAGCCTTGATTTTTGGAGTGAATGGCGCATGTCGTGGAAATGAACTCGTAAACATAAAAGTCAATGATATCAAAAAACATGCAGATTTATTGCTGATTAACTTACCAGATACCAAAACATATAGAGAACGTTCGTTCATAGTTCGTAAAGATTATGCAAGAATTGTTGAAAAGTACCAAGCTCTGCGCCCCTCTAATATAAACACCAACAGGTTTTTTATCGGTTACAGTAATGGCAAATGCACCAGGCAAGTCATTGGCAAGAATAAAATCAGCGCCATGCCAAAAGAAATTGCAAAATACCTCAAATTGCAAAATCCCGAGCTCTATACGGGTCATTGTTTGAGGAGAACATCGGCAAGTCTGTTGGCAGATTCAGGAGCAGATATGACCCAGATAAAACGTCATGGTGGCTGGAAATCCGATGCAGTAGCGGAGGGCTACATAGAGAGTTCCATTCTTACAAGTATTAAATAAATAAACAATATTTTCTTCTTGTTTAAATGATGATGAATGATAATAGAAATGAGAAGTGAGAAATGATATACCCTCCAACCCCTCGAGTATCTAAGTAAAGATGTGGGTCTTTACTAAGTCCTCGGGCGGAATTCTTGAGAGAATTTGAAAAGTGAAGTCGCACTGTTTTGTTTCATTTGCCAACACTCATGCACACTCACGAACACTTAACGGTTAATAATCCACCATTATTTCACATTAATATTCGACCTAACACAAATTTTAGAAAATAAAACAAAACCGTAAACATGATTCTTCACTTTCCCGCCCAGAAGCCTCGTTTATTTTTAATCGGATGAAGTGGCGGAAACGTGTCCGCTATGGTAGCGTACACATGGCCGATTTCACGTTTGTTGTGCGTAGATAATGCGTAATTACTGCAAACACAAAATAATAGCACTTTTTTAGTTTTAGAAATAAAAACCTTTTTAGTGTGTACGCTGGCATCACGATCAAGCTGGCGTACCCATGACCGTTCTCAAAAACTACATAAAAAAATTATATTTAATTATTTTTATTTAATATTTTTCAAATTAACACGTTAAATTCCCCATAGCAATTTAATTAGTTAAATAAAATTAGAATGGCTGCGCATCATCGCGGCATCCAATAAATCTGGACGAAGACATTTCAAATAAAAAATATGACACTTGTCTCTTACGGATGGCGCACGCTTAAAGGAACGGAGACATTGAACAAGACTTGTGATTGTGAATGACATTTTGAGCTGGCGTCAAAAGACAACGACAACGACAATGAGAACGAAAAATAGGCTAAACAAATGAGCTTACTTTAAAAAAGTTACGACATCTCTCTATGTAAAAAGATATTTAACTAATAATTTTAATTTTGTGTGCCACTGTATTACAACGACATATTTGTTCCTAGAACTCAACATATTTTTTTATGTAGTTCCACTGCGTTTTCACATAAATTATTTATATTGACAGTCAGAATATCACGCACTAATAATACATATAACAATTATAGAAATAAAAGTTCACTTTCTATAACCACTATTAAGAGTACGTTGTCTCTTGACGCCAGCTCGAAACGTCATTCACAAGACTTGTTCGATATCTCCGTTCCTTTAAGAGTAATCCTTATTAAATTTTGCACAGCGCTGGCACTAATTAGACACTAAATATGTGTGTTAATTTCATTGCTATAATCTATGTAGTTTTTGAGAACAGTCATTCATGGGTACGCCAGCTTGATCACGATGCCAGCGCAGCGTACACACTAAAAAAGATCTTTATTTCTTAAACTAAAGAGGCACCAATTATTTTGTAATTGCGCACTAAAAGAGGACATAACAACAAACGTAAATTAGACCATGTGTACGCCACCATAACGGACACGCGGAAACCCTCAGAATAATAACTAAAGTTATTGTTTTGAGCGGAAACCACTTGAGACCACAGAGCCAGAGCTAGGATCTAGCTAGGTACTACTACTTGGGCCTTACTTGGGCCAACGGATTATCTGTTATTTATAGTGTTGTAGTTTAGTTTCGTTGTAATGTTCTTATTATTATTATTATTTTACAATTTAATAAAGAAGCTGTTAGTGTTACTAAACATTCATAGGTATTGTATTTAAAAAAAGATGTACTTTTTTCAATTCAATAGCGGCGTGGTGCCAGACAAGTCAAAATGCAAAATAATAACTCTTGGCCACAGATACGGACAGAAAACTTGGTTTTGCGTTCCTGAACTAAAGAAAACGCGGTAAATCATTTTCTAGGTTGGTAGCAGTATTGATTTTTTTGTATCTATATTATTTCTCCCTTACTCTCATTGAAATAAGCTCTTGTCCTTGTTGTTTATGTTTGGGTGCCATTGACCCCTTGCGTTTACTTGATTTTGATTGGCGACTAGAGAGGTGGGGAGAGAAGCCGTAAAAAAATAAAGCGTCGCTGCGATGCTGCCAACCTAACAAACTTATTCGCGCCGAGTCATCACGCATTTCCCTTCTTTCTTCTTCATTTGGCATTCGGAGTTGAAGGTCGCGTGTAGGCCGTAATATTAGTTTATAATTGAAAACTAGTTAATCTTTTGTAGCTTATAAGTCATGGCTAACAACGATAACTTTGCACAAGACGTAACGGATAATCAACTAAACGGAAATATGGAGAATGGTGGCGGTGACGGCCAACAGGATAATGGTGGTGACTCTTCTGGACGCGATGACGACAGGTAAAGTTAAAATTTAGTTTTAATCATTGCCCAGTTTATGTAAATGTTCAAGTTTTAAGAACGCGGTTCGATTTACATGGTATTTGTTAGTTTGGTTAAATTCTTCGCAGTTACTTTGTCTGCCGCAATGGCGGCGATACGGCTTTATCATTATCGGAAAGTCGAATCTGTCGCAATCTGGGTAATCTATTCAAAATTTATTGTTTTAACTTTACAGCGTGCTTCTTGCGGTCAAAATTAAGTCTTAGATGTCATAGTTTTAGTTTCTAATAACTTTCAGGTCATTGCTTAAATCCATTTAACATCGGCCGCATGAGAAGTAAAATGGCGTCAATTTCGCGCGTCTCTTTTGCACCCGGCACCGGTGTACCGTTATTGATTTTTTTTAAGTCGTTTCGTGGGTCGTTTTTGTTATTAGTGAATTCGCGGTCGATGAGCATTCCAATCGGCGTTTGCGTTTATAGGCATTTGCAAGATTTTAAATCGGTGGTATCGCAAAGTGCGTCGTATGAGGCGTCGCCCGGCCGGCGCGGGGCGGCGTCTCGGCGCGGTCAGTTTGGGGCGCTACTAACGCTGTGTCTCTCTGCAGGTGTGAGCCTGCGCCGCCGCCGCAGCTGCCGCCGGAGGACGTCATGGTATATATTTGCTGGGCTCACACTAAAGTAAACAACGACCAAACTGACTAGATTGCCTAGGCCACTTAACTTTGGGCCTCTTCACACTTGCCAATTTCAAATCTTGCGATTTCATTGTAATTTCTTGTTTCATTTTTTTGGTTGTTCTGATAATTTTAAATTTCCAGTTTACCTTTGTAACTTACAGGTTCACAATTTGTTTTGCTGCAGTGCTTGGAGTTTGTTTTGAACAAAAAAGTAGCTGTAAAGTACTGTAAACAAGTACTGCATAGTGTTAATCATAATATTAAATTGTAATTATTAAGTCAGTTTCTAAATCGAGACACCAGGCTTATGTTGATTTCTATTTATTACTAATTTATACTTTCATCTTCACAGAAAACTCTTTGTAGGAGGATTAAGCTGGGAAACTACAGACAGTAAGTAATCATCTTTTCCATAATTATCGTGTTATTTTTATTTATAATTGTCAACAAATTTAAATTTATAGTATCAACTTAGGTTCTTTATAACAATTCCTACTTTATTGTTAATTAGTTAACATGATGACTTATTTCAGTTCTGCTTCTGAATTAATTTGAAGACATCTATACCCATAATCCTGATTTATTCTGATTTTGTTGTCTTAATTCCACAATCACATTTCAGATCACTCATTGTTAAATTATTTGTTACAGAGGAGCTACGTGACCATTTCAGTGCTTATGGCGAAATCGAGAGCATTAATGTGAAGACTGACCCCAACACAGGCAGATCAAGAGGATTTGCGTTCATCGTTTTTAAGGCGCCAGATTCTATTGACAAAGTCATGGTTGCTGGAGAACACACAATCAACAACAAGAAAGTAGACCCCAAAAAAGCAAAAGCAAGGCATGGAAAAATATTTGTTGGTGGCTTGAGTACTGAAATATCTGATGATGAAATCAAGAACTTCTTCAGTAATTTTGGCACGGTAAGTTCCCTGTCTAGTTTGTAATCCTGTATCATTAAGGCCTAAATTTCCTAGCTGCAATTTTTCATGATGACAAATCCGGATTTGGTGAGATAATTTTATCTCGATTGTTTGTGAAGAGGACACCGGGCCACTGACATGACTTATCTCTGTACTAATAACCTAATGAATAAATAAATTTATTTATTATTATTGTGCTCTTCCAGATCATCGAAGTTGAGATGCCCTTCGATAAGACAAAGAACCAAAGAAAAGGTTTCTGTTTCATCACATTCGAGTCGGAGCAAGTGGTGAACGAACTCCTCAAGACTCCCAAACAGACCATCGCCGGCAAAGAGGTCTGTATAGTTACATTTTCCACCAGCGTTGCTCGGAGGTGTTTGGTTGTCGCGTCGTACTAAGGTGTCGTGTCGTTGCAGGTGGACGTGAAGCGCGCGACGCCCAAGCCCGACGGCCCCGGCGGCATGGGCGGGCGCGGAGGCCGGGGCGGCCGCGGCGGCCGGGGAGGGCGCGGGGGCCGCGGCGGCTACGGCGGCCAGGGCGCCTGGGGCGGCCAGGGCTACGGCGGCTACGGCTACGGGCAGGGCGGCTACGGCGGCGGCTACGATGGCTACGGATACGGCGGCTACGGATACGACGGCTACGGGGGCTACGGCGGTTACGATTACTCCGGCTACCCCAATTACGGTAAACGCGGCAAGCAGTACTAGTAGTGTGCGAGCCCGCGCCGGCCCGCTCACCGACACATTACCTCGACTGATGTTACCTGATCCCTAGGATTTAAATGTAGAGTAAGGGTGCGCGCTAGGTTACGAATGACGGTTGCGAGCGGGGCGACCCTCCGTCCTCTATGTTGCCTATATTTACTGTATAATGTATATCTTACATTTGATTCGAAGAGATCGACATCACGCGAAGCTTAGATATTTAACTTAGTGTGTAGAAAATATTTATTTTTCTAAATATTTAATATTCTATCGAGATAATGTGTAGTGAATGTTGTGGAGGCGACAATGTATATCTGAATATAACCGTGGATCAGTCTTAATCGTTTTCATTGAATAGTATTATACTTCATTTGAATTGATTTAATATCATTTAGTTGCATAAATTGTTTGTTCTCTTAACTCGATTTGCCTCTACTGCTCTGTGTCGCTGTAGTAGAGCTGTTCAGAGCGCTCATCTCTTTCTTGGTAGTTCAGTTGAGCATTTTCAGCCGATATCTCTTTATCATTATTTTACTGGGTACTATATTCTGTACATATGTTACCTGCCTATGTTTAAGTATGTTTTATTTGTAATACCACTTTTGACATATGTAGCAATGTCGCCTGAGTTTTGTTTTGGTATTTTTGTTTTACCTTTTGATACTCCGCCACATGCTACATCTGGGAAATGGGGTAAATATGGAGAGACATTGTGAAAATGATAAAGATACTATGATGAAAGCTTTTGAATAAAGCACTGTTACAAAAATTCTCAATGTGTTTCCATATGTACCCTAGTCCTTTTCCTCCTTAGATATACCTCACCACCTCGTCTCACGACTACGCACAAGGGTTATTTTATTTTGGTTAAAATAAACAAAAAAATGCACGGGTTCATCTTCATAATTTATGAATACTTAGGTTATTAGTTAACTAGAACAAGCTTTATAGTCATTGAAAAAGCGTTAATAGTTTAGAACGATTACTGGTATAAACCAGACATAGAATACGCATGATGCGACGAATATAGATATGCCATGCATTAATGCTTCTTTCACGGTTTGATTTATCGGCCGTACAATTCGGTTAATTCTAAATTGAAGTAGGGCGAAGCTCAAGGCAATATAAGTTTGTAAATAGCTATTGAAATTAAAATTCAAAATTCAAATTAAAATCTTTATTTCAATGTAGGGTCAGGGTATGTAGGGGTTTATTTGTAAATTACTTGAAACAATCTGCACTTCTACAATCTATCTAAAACAAGCGTGCTCCTGGCACTGGTAGCTACTACAATATCATAATTAGAAACCAGTTTAGACTGCTAGTCCCTTACAGATATTAATAATAAAATAAACTATTATTATCGTTAAAAAATATTAAAACAGTTGCGCGGTAGTTTTGACTTATAAAATTAAACATCTGGGTGAAAGTTCTGAATAATTCGGCCTATTACAAAAAAATTCAACGAGTCATACGGTTGTTTTATATTCGCCGCATCCCCTTACCCCAGCGCAAACTAGGCCGGCAGTAATGTGTGTTGTGTTGCGGCAGACTACGGCGGGTACGGAGGGTACGAGGGCGGGTATGGCGCGCGCGCTGCTCCACGCGGGAAAGGTACTGCCGTCACCCTAACTTGTACTAAACCGACCACTAGACGCGTGCAAACGTCATTGATATCCATTTTATAGGGTCCTCTGCAGTTTGAAAGTTATTAAAGTAGACTAAACAGTATTAGATCTATTATGAGTAAACCGTTGCTATCGAGAAGACGTTTGAAGCGCTCTGGTTAATTTGATATTTGTGTAGTGATGTAGAAGTTGCGTCCGTTTGCCCCGCTTCGTAGTAGTTGCGACACGTTTGATATATTTTATAATCTTTTTTTATTTGTACCGGTGACCGAAGCTCTGCTGAGCGTATCTAAGTAATGTAACATTTAAACGCTACATTCACAAAAACTTCTATTAAACTTATTTAGTTAAATCTAATCACTTTCAAATTATACAATTAAACTTAGTTACACTAACAACACAATTCAATGGCTAAAAGAGGTTTATTAGAAGTTTAATTTTTACGAATGCGACTAGTTTGTAAGAGGCCGTCGTCGGTGGCGGCAGCAGCATACACGTATGGCTCCATGGCGCTGTCTGCGGCGCCCTCTTGTTTAGAACCATTATTATTCCTAAACGTACACTAGAGTGAAACCTGGCTTGAAACGTGAAACTAATGCTGTCGTATATATCGAGAGACCGCATCAGTTTTATACCAGATTAAACCTTAGCCCATGTTTTGGAATAACTTGCGTGTCGTTACTTAGTTAGAATAAACACGATTAAGAAGCATTATTGACGCATGTTTAGTATTCTATCCTGACAAATAACACTTAATGCATCTAGAAAATACAGTATAATCTTTAAAAAGACGACATTACCATTCTTAGCGTAGACATACTGTATCAAAAGTTAATCTGAATTTATTAGTTGATGGCACCCTCGTATACCTCACCGTTTTATTTTCGTAGCAAACTATGTAACAGAAATGTATGGAACATTTTACCCTATGAACGCATGTTAATTATCATTAGCTTGTTTTAAAAAGTGTCGCACGCAAATGATGCTGTAATGTGTAACGTTGTATCTGTAGCCGAAAGGTCTGACGATGTGGGTGTTGCAGCCGGCTACCAAGGCGGCAAGCAGCGCGGTGGGGGCGGCGGCGGCCGCGCCAACCAGAGGCACCAACCCTACTAACCACTCGTACCTGCCGACACTCATCTCAGTCCAATAGTAAGGTAAATGTCGGGCTACACTTGTGTTTAGGATGTGTTGTAGTATATTTTATGGTTCAGAAATAACTGCAGCGCACTGTGCCTAACCAATGTTTTGTTTTTCCAGATTAAGTCATCGGTCATGAGTGTCCCCCGCGCCTCTCGTCTCGCCGCGCCGGGGGCACGTCATTTCATTCCACATAATTAATTTAAGAAATCTGTTTAAGAAATTTTTTAAGGATAAAAATACTGTCGTATGTTACCCGGTCGCCACCTGAAAGATCGCGTTGCATGCAAATTTATTATTAATATAGTATGGATTATAGATTCACTTTGAGTATTATTGCTGATTAGAATCAATTTTGACCTTTGAACTGAAGTATATAGAGTTAATTATACACAGAGCTTATAAAAATTAAAACTTAAGTGTGTCCCTGTCCGCCGGCAAGCAAGTGCCGCGTACCTATAGAACGAGCGCCCCGCCCTCCGTTCTACAGTTGAATGTGCTGGATCTCATTGCAGAAATGTTGTAGTTTTGTATTTTTAATTTCGTTATGAACAAGAATCGGAATCATGTATTTTATACAAACTTTAGTTTCTTCCATATAATAGGGATGAAATTAATATTAGAATAAGTGATTGGACATGAACAAAACTTCTGGAGATATACAATTGTATGTCGCAATAAAACAAATGTGTAAATAAAATATTGACTTTTTGTCTGTGTTTATCAATCGAATTTACACTTCCTAGGGTAGTCGGACACAGCTACTGTACTTATGTGCGTGTCACCTGTTTCAACTAAGTAGACACTATAAATACCTTATAAAGAGAGCTCTTTTGAATAACTTTTTTGTAGTAAAGGATAAGATTAATGTATAATAGGTACCTAGGTAGATAACCTATTACCACTTACTATTTATTTTAAGTTACTTTCGTCATTAATTAAGTACATTTCATAAGAGTTCGACGCAAAATATACACAACACTCGCAAAAAATTTGCACTTCGCTGAAAAAGCACTTCGCCAAATTAGAATCTCGCCGAATTAGCACCACTCGCCGAATTGGCACTTCGCCGTATTAGTAATTCACCGATTAGCACTTCGCTGAATTAGTAATTCACCGAATTAGCACTTCGCCGAATTAGTAATACACCGAATTAGCACTTCGCCGATTTTGCTCTTTGCTGAATGAAAACTTCGCTGAATTAGCACTCGCCAAATTAGCACTTCGACGAATTAGCATCTCTCCAAATTAGCACTCCGAATTGGCACTTCGCCGTATTAGTAATTCATCGAATTAGCACTTCGCTGAATTAGTAATTCATCGAATTAGCTCTTTGCCGAATTAGTAATACCGAATTAGCACTTCGCCGATTTTGCACTTCGCTGAATTAGCGCTCGCCAAATTGGCACATCGACGATTGGTAATTCGCCGCATTAGTACATAGCCCCCTCATACATAGTACATAGGCTGAGAACGACAACTTCCTAAAATGACAAGTTCCGAAAGTGTGGCTCATTTTGGGTGTGGCTCATTTTGGCACGGCCACCATCACCAACCCGAAATCGAGTTTACAGATAATTAGTGGGAATTAGTGGACTCAGAATTAGTGGGGCCATGGTTCAAAAGTTATAAGGGATACAAGGTGGTCGTGCCAAAATGAGGCTCATTTTGGCACGGCCACCTTGTATCTCTGAAACCACGGGTCGTAGCGAAGATCTGATTACACCAATAATTAGTGGATAATTAGTGGGAATTAGTGGATAAATCTCAGAATTAGTGGGGCCATGGTTCAAAAGTTATAAGGGATACAAGGTGGCCGTGCCAAAATGAGCGCTCATTTTGGTACGGCCACCTTGTATCTCTGAACCCACGGGTCGTAGCGAAGATCTGATTACACCAATAATTAGTGGGAAATAGTGGATAAATCTCAGAATTAGTGGGGCCATGGTTCAAAAGTTATAAGGGATACAAGGTGGCCGTGCCAAAATGGTGTGGCTCATTTTGGCACGGCCACCATCACCAACCCGAAATCTGAGTTTACAGATAATTAGTGGATGATAATTAGTGTGAATAAGTGGATAAATCTACGAATTAGTGGGGCCATGGTTTGAAAGTTATAACTTAAGGGATACAAGGTGGCTCATTTTGGCACGGCCACCTTGTATCCGAAACCACGGGTCGTAGTGAAGATCTAATTACACCAATAATTAGTGGATAATTAGTGGGAGTTAGAGTGGTGGATTAGTGGAATGAGCGCTCATTTTGGCACGGCCACCTTGTATCCCTTATAACTTTTGAACCATGGCCCCACTAATTCTGAGATTTATCCACTAATTCCCACTAATTATCCACTAATTGTTGGTGTAATCAGATCTTCGCTACGACCCGTGGTTTCAGAGATACAAGGTGGCCGTGCCAAAATGAGCTTCATTTTGGCACGGCCACCTTGTATCCCTTATAACTTTTGAACCATGGCCCCACTAATTCTGAGATTTATCCACTAATTCCCACTAATTATCCACTAATTATCTGTAAACTCAGATTTCGGGTTGGTGATGGTGGCCGTGCCAAAATGAGCCACACATAAGGGATACAAGGTAGCCGATTACACCAATAATTAGTGGGAATTAGTGGATAAATCTATGTCCGTGACCCCAGCGGGATAACCCCTTCAGATCGGCTTCAAATTTCGCCATGATTTAGTTGATATTATGTTTAAATTTGTTAGCAAATATCAAAATTGTTTGACCAATAGTTATCGAGACATCCCATGTTAAAGGGTATCCCGCTGGGGTCACGCTCGTCAAAACTATTTGACCTAAAACGAGCAGGAACGAGACACGCTACTGATATAGTTTTTGTGCTAAGATTTTGTTGATTCAATTATGAATCCATCAGTGAAAATTCCAGGATTCTACCTTCTGTAGTTACCGAGTAATCAAATACCTACTTTTCGTCAAAATTCCTCCGAAAAGTAAGTTCTGGTTGAGATGTAAGACAAAAGGCTACATTCATGAAATCCAGGGATGATTTTGTTGACTCTGAGAGAAAATTTGTTAGACAAAACCGAGAACTCTAGCTACAGTAGGTACATCCTGAGAAATAACGCTAATATGGTTATCCCGCTGGGGTCACGGTGTTGATACCTAAACATGGTTTTTCCACAGGAATGGAGCAAGTAGCGAGTTTATGACTATAGCCAAGATTTTGTGGGTGTAAAAATTTATCCAGTTCCTACTTTTCAGTTTCCTAGGTACAGTATTTTAGGAGAAATTAAAATTTATAACTTATTCATACTACAAGTAGGTATTAGCCGACAAAATTAAGTTGGTCCTTTAAAAAGACCAAGATGGTGGCCAATTTTAGTTTCATCCATAGATTTAGTATATAGTTATAGATTGGCGATGGAATAATTAAGGCGAGACTAAAAACGATATACTTCGGTGTGCGTGTGATGCGCATGTGTGCGAGGCAAATAGTGCTGCGCGTGCCTGCCTCGACTTCGATTATCGACACAGTCTGCAGCGTCTCGTGTCTGCTGACACAGATCTACTTATTAAGTGAATATCTTTAAGTTTCAAGGAATTAAAATAAAACTACAGACAGAACGTGTTAAATTTTTGTCTTCCTCCAAAAAAAATTAATTTATTGTAAAAATGTCGTAAGCTTTCTTTCGTAGTATTTTGCAATTTCGCTTCTTATTTTATTCTAATCTATGTAAATAAAAATGAATCACTGAAATGTATGTGCGTACGCGCATAACTTCCGATCGACTGCACAAAATTGGATAATTTTTTTTATTGTTTTTGTTATTGTCAGGACAAGGTTTGTACAGAAGAAAATAAAAAGAAAAAAAAAATATTTTTACTAAAATATGTTTTTTTATATATCATGATATGAAAAGTGAGTGAGTGAATGTGACAGAATGACGTACAGTTCTTCAGCCAGCATTTGACAACTTCAAACGGATAATACGTCATAACCGCTTCTTTTGCAAAAGTAATACCGGTGTTTCGTGTGTTTGAAGGTTTATCATAGTATTATATGATGTTATTGATTTAAAGAATGAGGCGTCAAAATATCGGTCGGCGTACGCGTAATGCAAGTCGAGTTCACAACACGGTCCATGAATCATGTTCTTCTTCACTATTTCATACAATTCTAGATTTACTTCGGGAATTTCTGCTCAAATTATTGAGTCAATTTCATCTGGTCTTATTTTTTCGACCATCCACAGAAGAATATGCGCATGAGGAAGTCCTCTCTTCTGCCACTCTACAGAGTACATCCAACATCGTACGTCTCCGAAGACATGATATTTTACAATGAAGTTCGTAAGCGCTTTGAGGTTCTGCTTGAACACTCGTGCTGTTATGTTATGACGATCACTGGATGATTGACCGGATAATAACAGATTAGTGATTTCTATCCATTTTGGGTTACATATAAAAGTAATAAATAAATCTGGTCACGACCGTAATGGCGCACGTAGGACGCATCTTGCGCATTATTCGTGTATGTGTCTCGGGTTTCCCACATACGTACAAAAATATACATATATATATAGATAGATAGATAAAGATAGAGTAATACGTATACATATTCTATCTTCTTTAAATATAAAAATCAATTGCTGTTCGTTTGAGTCGCTAAAACTCAAGAATGGCTGGACCGATTTGACTAATTTTGATTTTGAAATAATTGTGGAAGTTCAGGGAAGGTTTAAACGGTGAGAAACATAAATTGTTTGTTTTGTTGTCATGGAAACTGTCAAAGCGGTACAAAGTCCGCCGGGTCAGCTGGTAATAAAATAAGTTTTGATTATTAGTTTTATTAATAGGTGGTTTTATATTTACAACTAGCGGCCGCTCGCTGTTTCACCCGCGTGGTTCTCGTTCCCGTGGTAATATCTGGATAAAAAGTTTCCTATGTGTTATTCCAGGTTATAAACTATCTGTATACCGAATTGCATCCAAATCCATCCATCCGTTGCAGCGTGAAGAAGCAACAAATATACGAACATACACACAAACTTCGCATTTATAATATTAGTAGTAGTATAACTCCAAAAATAAAAACATAATTTAATAAGAAATGTATTAGTAAGAATATTACCCAAAATGAAAAGGGCTACATTCAAAGCACACCTTTGCCGGTTAGGTACATATCGATAAGAAGTTATCGATAGTGTCAATCTCTACGAAAGTGAGGTTAGGAACAGTAGGAATTCACGTATTTGTTATTATTTTAAAATTAATTCCTATGCAATCACAGCATTAATGTGATAAAAGGCGCTAATTTTGCGTGTAGAAAAACTTTTGTAGGAGATCTAAAACATTGCATTTAGACTGCTAAACAATTCAAATTGAACAACGTGTGAAATGTATAATTATGTGGGTTTTCTTTCTTAGATGAGTTATATCCAGGTACAGCACACGCAAAGGTAATTAATCACGTTATTGTTATTCACATCTCATATATATACTAATTTACACTTTAAATCTCAGATTTTACAAAAATAAGCGGTATTTGTTTTGTTCGCAACTGACTCCAGGCCGTTACAGGCCGATAGTGTGTACATGAATGGTCTCGTCTATCTATCTCGCTCTAACAAATGCGTTTACTATGATATATCTCTTTTGTATTGCCAATCTATAACTATATACTAAATCTATGGTTTCATCGGAATCGGCCCTTAAACAAAAAAATTGGCCGCCATCTTGGCCTTTTAACCTTTTCCCGCCCAACTGTCCTGCACGCGATGTCCCGCTGTACGCCAACGTATAAATGTATTTTAATAAAGTAGGTACAAAGAAGAACTTCTATAGAAGTGCTGGCGTGGACGGCACGAAAATCTCGAACTTCTATAGAAGTTGTTGGCGGTAAAAAGGTTAAGGAACAACTTAATTTGGTCGGCTTATACGCGTACTTTAAGTATGAAAAAGTTATAAATTTTAATTTTTCCTAAAATACTGTACCTAGGAAACTGAAAAGTAGGAACTGGTTAGATTTTTACACCCACAAAATCTTGGCTATAGTCATAAACTCGCTACTTGCTCCATTCCTGTGGAAAAACCATGTTTAGGTATCAACACCGTGACCCCAGTGGGATAACCATATTAGCGTTATATCTCAGGATGTACTGTAGCTAGAGTTCTCGGTTTTGTCTAACTTTTCTCTCAGAGTCAACCAAAGATTTGGTGAATGTAGCCTATTTTCTTACACCGCAACTAGAACTTACTTTTCGGAGAAATTTTGACAAAAAGTAGGTATTTGATTACTCGGTAACTAAAGAAGGTAGAATCCTGGAATTTTCACTGATGGATTCATAATTGAATCAACAAAACCTTACCACAAAAACTACATCAGTAGCGTGTCTCGTTCCTGCTCAATTTAGGTCAAATAATTTTGACGAGCGTGATACCCTTTAACATGGGATATCTCGATAACTATTGGTCAACAAATTTTGATATTTGCTAACAAATTTAAACATAATATCAACTAAATCATGGCGAAATTTGAAGCCGATCTGAAGGGGTTATCCCGCTGGGGTCACGGATATATGTTCCGGCAATGAGCTCGAACGTACCAAAAGCAGAATCAGATGCGGTGAAAGGTTTAAAAGTAATTTTGAAATAAACAATTCAAAATTTTAACGCCTGCTGATTTCATACAGGCAATCCGACGAATAGTGTAAAGAAACATTTATGCCAGTAAAGAAACATTTATTAATAGGAGTTTCCTGCAGTGCAATTCAAATGAGATAACAATTTCCTCACTTTTCTTTTATTATTAAATACCATGTATAATAAGGCGATTCATAGAACGTATTTGATGTATCATAGAACCCGCAGCTAAAGGAGTATCTTTCGTTTTCTGGACACGCTGTATATTAGACATACATTGGTCTAATCCCAAGGTAAGTAGATACCTAGTTAAAGCACTCAGTTTTATGGAAATCAGAAACAACGACGGTACCACCACCACCCAGACCCGAAACAATATCGAAAAGTTTGATTTGACCGGGAATCGAACCCGGGACCTCAGTTAGGGCCGCCCAAAGTCCGGCGTGCAAGCCACTCGGCTACGAACTAAGGAGGTCGTCGTATATAAAAAAAAAAGTAGGTACTTTAGGTTAAACGGGGTTCGGTGATATTTATAATTTTAAATTGATTTGGTTTAGAAAATACCTCGTTTATCACTACCTACCTACTTTAGTTTAATCAGTTTAGTAGGTACGAGTTTCAAAACACTCATGTGCAGTGACTATCGTCTTTGACTGAACAGTAATGAAGGTCAAGTACCTACCTACCACTACCTAGAATAATTGAAGTGCTTAGATCGTTCTTAATAAACAGACGCACACTACAGGCTCGGCACTTCCCGCGCGCACCTCTCGGCAACCAGCAGTCTCTCTCCAGAAAAAAAAAAAAAACCTCTGCGGCACCATGGCCCCCGCGGGACTGGCGCTGGTGACCTTGCTCGCAGCCTTAACTTTGCTGTCTCAAGCTAAAGCATTCAGAGTGAGAGAATTTCTAACGGCGTGAGTATTAAAACTACAATGCGTGTCGTCTCGGTGGCAAAACCGATATTTCCAAAATTCGGAAAACCTAGGTTCGATTCCCAGTTTGGGCAAATAGTGTGCCGAATTTTTTGATTCATGTGATAAAGTCTAATTAACACTAAATACAATAAGTAAGAATCATATGTACACACATACACCGTTCTTTTTTAACCGTCTTAGACCCACAGTTAGGTAGATCAGTCCATGAAACTGAACGATTTTTAACCTTTTTTAAATTTTCCCATACAAACCATGCTCGGTCAATAGAGGCTTTATACATATAGCAAAGTAAAAAAAATATCTCGTTTTTTGACCTATGTTTCTTGGGGAAAGTTGTTCAGTTTCATGGTCTAATCTACCCGCCTGCTGGTCTTAAACGAACAAAAGAGAACGGTGTATAGGGCTAAAACAATGTTCAATCGACCGACGACGGACGGTGCGTACCTACGTCTCAGTCGTCGGTTTTATAGAATAGATAGGTAACTCGACAGAGTTTTCGTCGCCAAAAATAACAATTTTTTATTGAAATATTACGGGATTATAGCTAGGGAACCGGTGGCATGTATTGAATGGTTGCCAAACAATAAAACCGATTGCTGGCCTCACTTCAATGATGAATGGACAAAAGGGTCGACCACTGGTCCCTGTCGAACGCTGGCGGTGCCACTGCCCTACATAATAAAAAAAACTAAATATAGTAATAAATTCCTCCTAAGGCGCGATGTTGGCGGCCTCTGTGAAGCGGAGAGCATAACCAAAGTATCTTGCGACGATGCCGGAGCAGACGGCCTCCTGGCGCACCCCGACAGCTGCCAGCTGTTCTACCAGTGCGTGGGGGCGGCGGGGGCGGCGGGGGCGGCGGTGTGCCGCGCGTGCCCCGCGGGGCTGCACTTCAGTCCCCGCGCGCGCATGTGCGTCCGGCCGGCGCGCGCCGCCTGCGCCGGCGCCGCGGACGGCCTACCGATGCCGCCTGCAGACCCGAACCCGATCGGAGCCGCTTACGAGAATAACATTCCACAGCGCTGCATTAATAATAGGTACCTACTACTGCAGGCTTACAGTAAAAAAGCCTGCAAATAACATTTTAAAATTAAATATACTTAGTTACGGCTGTTCGTATATAGCGCTTTCATATCACATGATAATAAGGCTGGATACCTTATCTGTAGTATTGTCGGAACACAGCTATGCACCATTGCAAACATGGTGACAGTCTAAGATAAGATGATTTAAAACAGTCCCTTCCACAAACGAAACCGAGTATATACACTAGTTACCTATATTTACCTCCACCAGGATCAAACCTTAGATCTCAGAGTCTGAGGTCGGCGATCTAACCACTTAGACAGCAGTGGCAGCTAAAATCCAGACTAGTGCAAACTTTATTCACCATTCGTCAGAGCAGGTACAGAACTTCTTCGTTAAGTGGCGCTGCTTAGATTCCATGTAAATTTGAATGCTCGTTTGAATAGTGAATAGAATTCGCAATGGTTGATGTAAGGTCTCTTTTCCACCAGTTGTGCGAGGTAAAAATCCATCAATCAATAGGATACTTCCTGCGTGCTTTGCTTCCTCCTCGTGACTTTTCCTCACACACCGCTTAGCTACCTCGCACAGCTCTGGTGGAAAGCCCACCAAGACCCTTAAAATGCCACTACATATTGACATGAACTTAACATGCACACTCGTATAATATATGCCCTAGACACCGTACTCGTAGAACAAGAGTCCGAAGACCCGGCTCACACGCGCTCAATATCAGTTACAACAGGTGCATATGCTTCACCCCACCCCTACGACCCGGTGAACCCGAGCCCCGCGGTCCTAGCATAGAGCGCCCTCGGATTAGTCCGCTCCCGTTCCGTCCCAAACCCCTCGAACATACCAGTAGGGAACGGAGGACATGCTTGCGGAATGTCATTTCCTCTAGAAGCAAGCCTCTGACGGTGTTGACGGTGTCTGACGGTGTTGATGGTGTCTGACGGCGTTTCGATCACGGCTTTAGGAACCCTTTAAGTTTGTGACCGCGCCCAAAAAGTCAGGTGATGAGAAAACTCTCTAAAAATCTGGTGTAAAAGCGTCTGGTGGGCTGCAGCGTGACGGTGGTGTCGTGCGCGAACGCGTCGGCGCCGGACTCGCTGCTGCCGCACCCCGACGACTGCGAGCTGTTCTACTACTGCGTGGGGGCGGACGCGCCGCCCGTGTGCCGCCAGTGCCCCGCCGGCCTGCACTTCAACCCCCACGAGCACGTGTGCGACCAGCCCCAAGACGCGGGCTGCCAGGCGCCCTCCACCCGCGGTATGTTCAACGTATGCTCAGAATCTGTCTTTAACTTGGCTGCTGACTGACACTTCACTGGTCACACTGGTCATGGCTGTGGCTAATATTTCGTGGAAGTATTACGTGACGTACGTACTTACGTAGTATACGGTAGTACAATTAGTTATTCTGTGGTAGTATACCTCTATGCAACTGCCCTTTATAGTTAATTTCATTGTAAATATATGGCACCATTCTATTTTTTTATTGACCAATCTTCAAATCTCCATGTTTAGATAACGATATTTAAATCGTTATTTGCCAATTTAAAGGTTCCGTTCGTCCCTGACTACCGCACCAGTAAAGACTTCTGTTATTCTAACAGGTAATACAACTACAAGTACTCAATGGTTGTAGAAAAACTCAGCTGGCTGCGCGCTGGACCAATCGACGTGCTCAAAAGCAATAAAACGGAAAATCAAGAATATACCTGTTACATTTCTCTGCAAATTATACATAAATATAAAATTAAACATTTATCATACAATGCAAGTCGTTTGAACTACCATACCTTACCTTAATTTATTAATTTCTAATGGAGGTACTGTGCTATGTAATTTAGCATTTAAGAAACCTATCAGTTATTATTTAATCTTTTTACTCTTTTTACATTTTTACTTCTTAATTTTACCGCTCTTCGCTTCTTAATTATTGAGCTCGTCTGTGATATTGGGATGGATATAAGTTGAAATAAAAAGTAATGACATAATTAGGACGTTTTATTAGGACACACGGTCACCAGACAGACACATGCGCGCGCGCGCGTCAGCAGGGCTGCGCGCTCGCTGTCGCGTACAGCACGTCCAGCGCGTTGCACAGCGCGCGGTAGTTCACCTGACGAGTAGACAAAAATATATATTATTCATTCCAAAAAAAATATGCAAAGGTTCCACAAAGTAACACCACCATTGCGTAATTTACATGAAACGAAGCATTTGGCTATATATCAATAAGTCATTTATCAGATGACAGATTAACTGAAACCATTGCGCTCCATATTTATGGATATTTGATATTTTGCCATGACATATCGTGTTATCGTGCATTGGAACTACCTTACAAAAGCAATGAGTTAGGTCTGGTGGGTTACCCAATTTGGGGGGGTTTTCAAATTTTTTAATTTTACTTTTATTTTGTACCTAGGTATAAATATTAGGAAGGTATTTATAGTGATTAGTTAGTTGAGTTAGTAACTTATTTTGGTACTAGGTATCATATTAGTTTTAATTTACTAGATTAAGTTTTAACTACCTACTCTAAGGTTAGGTTAAATATTAGGTAGGTATTTATGATTAGTTTAAGCAATTTAGGCTTTGAACGTTACTCAATGGAAATTGAGTTGAATATACTAGAGAGTTTGAAAAATTTACCCGTCGCGTCGTCGCTTCGACTCTGCCGCAGTGGTTATTGAGCCTAATTGATCCCATTTAATTACCCACCTTCGAAATCTAAACCTTACCCTAACCCTACATACCCAACATGTCATATTTAAAGTCATGGTTACCTTACTATGTTCTTTTAACATCATTGAAGTAATACGGTACCAAATTTCGAATCGATAGGACATATGGAAGGTAGTCAGATCCCCTCATCGACTAGAGAAGAGCTGATAATCTTCAAACGGCTGAACAGATTTTCATGAAACATGGTTAAGAACACTCGGGATAAAATTATCTATGACACAAAAAAAACTAAACGAAAATCGGTTCATCCGTTTGGGAGCTACGATACCACTGACAGGCACGTTAAACTTATAACACCCCCCTCCTTTTGCGTCGGGGGTTAAAAATGTCAAGCGTCGGCGCGGTGCCGCCAGTAGCCGCCCGCGGTATGAAAGGCATTAAACCTCCAGTCTAAATGAATGTAGTGTAGACCATTTGTTAGTAATGGCTGGTCGTGTCAATGTATCCCTCCTGCAGCTACAGTATTCTGTCATTATGATGTGGCCTTCTTAGGCGCCGTCCCTCCTGCCGCAGCGAACGCAAGCGGCGCTGTACCCTGGGAGCCCTACCTCCTCGCCGCAGCCGCGCTGGTAGCCGAAGCACTTGTAGATGATATCCCGCTCGCGCGCCGACACCAGCTGCAGCAGGTTGCGCTGGCACAGCGCGCGCTCCACGGACACGCGCGGGATGGTGCCGCAGTTCTCGCGATCCATGTCCTGCAACACAATACATTCAGATACATACAGATCGGGCTGGCTGCCCCAACGCAGGTTGGTCCTTGTCAACCACTGCCGCGATAACAGCCGGGAATGGCAAAGGCATAACTACCGTTGGCTAGGTTACTTACACAGCACCACCATAACTACCTTGGCTAGGTTACTTACGCAGCACCACCATGCATTCAGCTTTATGTTAGTGTTCTGTTTTAATTATGCATTGTTATCAAATATACTGTCTCAGTGCCGGCTTGAGGCTAGTCTAAGGGTGAAGCAACGTCTAAGGCCGCTTTCACATTAGGGCTTTGATTAGTGTGGGGCGCGCTCCACGCACTTCATTAACCGACTTCAAAAAAAGGAGGAGGTTATCAATTCGACTGTATTTTTTTTTTTTTTTATGTTTGTTTCCTCAGAACTTTCGACTGAGTGAACCGATTTTGATGATTCTTTCTTTATTTGAAAGCTGGTGCTTCCCGTGTGGTCCCATTTTAATTTGGTCCAGTTCTGATGATGGGATCCTCGAGGAATTGAGGGAACTCCTTGAATATTGTAGGCACACCTATCGCGATTTTGGTATTTTCAGAAATAAGTCAAGCATTTGCATTCAGAAAGTATCATTTGATGAAGTGTAACTGATGAAAAAGACCACAGATTGCCATCGGAACTCTTCAATGATAAGTATTTCACGGGTGGCGATAAAATATCTCGATTAAGATAGTTAAGCGGCTATGACGAAGCAAAAGAAGACAGGCACCGAAACTCAGTTTTTGATTTGCTACTTTGAGATAGGCGTTTCTCGTTTTCTTCGCTTGTCTCATTTAAACGGCGCTGTCTCATACGAGCAGCGTGTTTAGTAGGTCTACCCATATTTGCTTTTGAAAATAGATCAAAACGAATCACTAAAAAGCGAGAAATAAACAAAAATTTTAACAAAAAGAAAACCGACTCCCAAAAATTTGAAATTGCACTAAAAAGTAAAAAATAAGCGTTAGACTTATACAGACAATAACTTTATTAAGAAAAAATATAGGTACAATTATTATTACTTTTGGAGTCGGTGCCAGCCAAGGTAACTTTAACATAAACATTTAACGACATACTATATTATAATCATAATAGTACATTCTTATATTATACTTTAGCATGAAATTTTGAATACAAACGCGGACTGGCACCGGCTTCAAAAACTTCGTTGACTGGCACCGGCCCCAAAAATACCAATAATTGTACCTATACCTATACCTTTTGACGTCAGATACTATGTATCTTTCTACGAAATGTAGGACCCAAATAGCTAAATTGTTAGCTTATAATATACAGTGTATAATTATATATACAATGGTATAACTAAGTCTTTACGTCATAACAACGTAACCATTAGTAGTTCTACTAATGCAACATCTACAACTAGTAATAAGGTAACAACAACCTCATGTTTAAACTGAGGTCTAAGACAAAAGCCAAGTCCTCATTAGTTACTATTATACATCAAAATATTCAAGGTTTGGCTGGCAAAGACTTAGAGTTAGAATTATTTGCAAAAAGTCAGGCAATTCATATATTTTGTTTAACTGAGCATTGGCTAAGAAGTCATGACACATCATTCTATGTAAATAATTTCCAATTAGCAAGCGCGTACGTGCGAAGCTCAGCTATTCACGGTGGTTCTTTAATACTAGTAAGAAGTAATATAAAATATAAAGATCGCAACGATATTGTAGGCTTATCAGTGGAGCGTAATATTGAGCTATCATGTGTGGAGTTTAATAGCTTTGTAATAGTGTGTGTATACCGACCCCCATCGGGCAATTTCGGTATTTTCGAATCTGTAATGGAAGACGTACTAAGAAAATTAAAATTAAAAAATAAATTTGTTTTTGTGTGTGGCGATTTTAATATAAATATTCTAGAAAGCACTTCAATGAGTGTTCGTCTTGTTGCCTTGTTTAAATGTTTTAATCTCATTAATCTATTTCTCGAACCCACTAGAATAACTTCACATTCAGCCACTTGTCTTGATAATGTTTTTACAGACTATGACCCTGTTTCTAAGTCAGTCATTAGTAAGCTTACGTCTGACCATTGCGGTTTAAAGGTGACCTATGATTTTAATGTTAAGGATGAGCCAAAAATAGTGAACTGTAAACCAGTTACAAAGGAGCGAGTAGAGCGTTTTAAAAATAATATATCGAGTAAAATTAATGCATTGCCATTTGGACAAGATGATCCAGATGTATTATACATATACTAATCTTTTTAATTTCATAAAGACTGAATATGACCAAGTGTTTACACAAAGAACAATCAAAATAACTCATAAACTTAAGTTCTGTGACTGGGCCACGACTGGTATATATAAAAGTAGAAATAAATTGTATGATTTATATAGTCTAAAACAATATAACCAAAATTCTAATTTTACGGAATATGTAAAGAATTATTCGAAAATATTTAAGAAAATATGTATAGTAGCAAAATCTAATTATATTAAAGAAAAGATTAAAAAGTCCAACAATAAAATTAAAGCCACTTGGGACATTATAAACCGTGAAACAGGTAAATTTAAACCACGGGATAATACTTTCACTTTAAATGTAAACGACAACTTAGTCAATTCAGATTCACATATTGCTAATATTTTTGATGATTTTTTTGTAAATATACCTGTGCTGACAACCTCAAATTTGGATTCATCACCAGAAGCTGCACAAGCATTACTCCAAAAATATGTACCAAAATGTAATGTTTCTTTTCAATTTAAATATATTGATTCAATGGATATTATAAAAACATTTAAATCACTGAAAATGAAAAACACAAGTGATTTGTAGGGCATCTCTATAAAAGTAATTAAGAATATTATACATTCTATTGCACCATATCTTGCTGAAATTTTTAATAACTGTGTGAATAAAGGTATCTTTCCCGATCTTATGAAGTTTAGTAAGGTCATACCTTTGTTCAAATCGGGAAACAAAGAAGACCCCAGTAACTATCGACCCATTTCAATACTACCAACTCTAAGCAAAATTTATGAAAAAGTTATATTGGAACAGTTGATGTCGTATTTTAACATAAACAACCTTTTACATAATAAACAATATGGATTTACAAAGGGTCGTTCTACTACTGATGCAGGTGTTGCTCTATTAAAACATATATTTGATGCCTGGGAGAAGTCTCAAAACGCCCTTGGAGTGTTTTGCGACTTGTCCAAGGCTTTCGATTGCGTTGAGCACAAAACTCTGGTGATGAAGCTAAATTACTACGGTCTCAAAGATTTCGCACTAAATTTAATTCAGTCGTATCTTAGCTCTCGAACACAAACTGTCGATATTAATGGAACTAAATCATCTGGTTCTCATGTAAAAATGGGAGTTCCACAAGGGTCCATTCTTGGTCCTTTTCTGTTTTTGATTTATATTAATGACTTGCCATTCTTTGTAGAGAACTTCTGTGAAATCGTATTATTTGCAGATGATACTTCACTCATTTTTAATGTAAGTAGGTGTAAGAAAAATTACGACGATGTAAACAAAGCACTCTCTGATGTACTCAGTTGGTTTACTATTAATAATTTGCAGCTTAATGCTAAAAAAACAAAATGTATTAATTTTAAATTACCAAATGTCAAAAATGAACCAACTGATATAAGAATAAACGGTGATCGATTAGATTTGGTAGACTCAACAGTTTTCTTAGGTATAACCCTTGACTCAAAACTTCAATGGAATCCTCACATTTCGAAATTGGCCGGCAAACTCAGTTCTGCTGCTTATGCCATTAGAAAAATAAGGCAGTTAACAGACGTTGAAACTGCTAGAACAGTTTACTTTAGTTATTTTCATAGTGTCATGTCGTATGGCCTCTTACTGTGGGGAACAGCGGCTGATATTGAAACTATATTCATTTTACAGAAACGAGCAGTAAGAGCAATCTATAGACTAGGTTCACGAACATCTTTAAGAAATCTTTTTAAAGAAATTGATGTCTTGACAGTGGCGTCTCAATTTATTTATAATTGTATAGTTCTTGTACGTTGTAATATCAATTCATTTGCTAAACACAGTGATGTACACAATTTTAATACTAGAAATAAGTCAAAACTTACAATGCCACTGTTCAGGTTACAGAAGGTGCTTGGTTCTTTCTTGGGGCAAAGTATACACTATTACAATAAAATACCAAATACTGTACTAGATTTACCTTTAGATAAGTTTAAAAAACATGTAAAGTCTTCTTTATTAAAAAAAGGTTATTATACAGTCAAAGAATATTTAGAAGATAAAACAGCCTGGCTATAATAAAAAACATATACATAATACTACTTATAAATAGTGTCCTGCAGATAACAAAATAGCGTTGCATTGAACATTACAATTAGTTTTATTTTTATTATTATTAACTATAGTTTTTTTTTGACTTTTACTAGTACTGTATGATATTGTAAAAAATTAAACTGGTAAATTATGTTTTTGCTGACTTAAAATTTTAGTTATTTTTTATTTTTTGTGTTTTTTACATGTTGTGATTGTCCTTTACATTTTGTGTTTTTATTTGTGATGGAAAGTGTCCTTTATGATAGGGCTTTTTCCAATATTTATGACGCTGTAAGGGAGAAAAGAGCTGGACACTTGCTGAGTTTCTTGCCGGTTCTTCTCAGTACAAGATCTCCCGCCCAGAGTAGATAGACTTACGAACCGATGGCTTAAAATGACGTTCATAAGAGCTATTTGTAGCCTAAACTGAATAAATGATTTTGAATTTTGAATTTTGAATTTTGAATTATATTTTTTCTTAATAAAGTTATTGTCTGTATAAGTCTAACGCTTATTTTTTACTTTTTAGTGCAATTTCAAATTTTTTGGAGTCGGTTTTTTTTAAGAATGGATTGGAAACATCGTTGCTGTTCTTACTTTTGCTATTACTCCTTCGACGCCATCGACGTCGCGTAAGTACTTAAACGAAAAAGATAGTACTGGGTTGAACCTTTGTTTAGAAATCGTCATGTGAATAGTGATTATATAACAGTGTTCAAAGTGTTAAAGAACAATGAAAAATTATTTTTAAATTACGTTCGAATACCAAAAAATAAACAATTTGCATAGTTTTGAATAATAATGAATAATGAAATAATTTATTGCCTCAAAAAATTACAATTAAAAAAAACACATTAAAAAGTAACACAAGGCAAAAGGGAATGGCTCAGCTTTCACTGAGATTTTCACAGTGCTGAGCAAGTTGTCTTTTTAATAGAGAGATTTTTAATACAGTATAGTATTTTATGTTACAAACTTGCGATAAATTTGAACTTCTTCGTGGCATCTTGTTAGGTAGGTAGCTTTTTAGAGGTAGATCACAGGACACAGAAAGAAGTTACCTCTAATAAAAAAAAAATCTGAAGTCCGTGCCTCTAATACAGTTGTACCCTGCAAACTTAAACATTTTTGCAACTCTGATAACAGAGGTAGCCATCGTCTTATGCGATAGAAGAATGGAAAAACCATTTTTCTGTAATCTAAAAGTATGTACAAAATTCATTCTTTATAGGTTTTATGATATTAAAATTGTTATGATACTTACTTACTTATATTGTATCATTGAACACAGATTTATCCTATAAACATGTTAAGAAACCAAAGTAAGAAACCGCTTACATGTAAAATAAGTACTGAAATAAGTGTTTAACTTACCTGCATCAAATGTTTCAAAAAACTTTTACACATTGAATAAATCATATTTGAAAATTAATAAGAACTGAATAAGTACTGAAATATTTAACGTACCTGCATAAAATGTTTTAAAAAACTTTTACACAATGAATAATTAACCTTTTTACCGCCAACAACTTCTGTAGAAGTTCGAGATTTTCGTGCCGTCCACGCCAGCACTTCTATAGAAGTTCTTCTTTGTACCTACTTTGTACCTACCTTATTAAAATACATTTATACGTTGGCGTACAGCGGGACATCGCGTGCAGGATAGTTGGGCGGTGAAAAGGTTAATATAATTTGAAAATTATTAACAAAATAAAAATAGGTACTTAATGCATTGCAAAATATCAAAATTTCCTTCTGTTCGTTTCAAAATTTGAGCGCCAATTTTTTTTTAAATTTTCCTGTTCTCGCGTTTTTTCACCAAATAGATTTAAAAAAATAATATTAAGTATTTTGGGCAACGACCCAAAGGTTTATACAGCCAAGCTATGTAATTCAAGATATCTTCTATGTGCAATATTTAAAAAAATAGAGACATGATTTTGGGCAATGATACAAAGTTTTATACAGCCAAATTTAATGAGTACCTAGGTAACAATTCTATGCATAACTAAAAAAGAGACATTATTTTGGGCAACGACACAGAGGTTTATACCGCCAAATATAGGTAATGTTTTAACTTTTAACATTTCTGTGTATTAGAAAACTGCAATAAGCGCCGCGCGCAGGCGCGACTAAATAGCCATATTATTATTGGTTATTTTGGAAAATGAAACAAAAGGTGTACCTATGTACAGCCAAGTTTAATGATGTGCGTGATTTCGAGCTTGTTTTTATTTTCCGTCGCTTTACTATTGCGGTGCTAATGTTCGCTTAGGTGCCTCACAGATTTATAAAGGGTAGGTAACCTTAGAGAGTAACAAAACTTTTCTGAAATAATAACTCAACGAACGTATCTAACAGTTAGTCGCGTAAATAGGTATATCAAAATTTGTTTAACATTTTTCGATTTGTATGTTATTCTCCGAAATTTTCTAAGCATTTTGGTGATAACCGCATCAAAATCGGTATTCTCATTGCAACAACTATCAATGACAGGCTCAAAAGGGCAAAGAACCCAGAGCCGTAAAACACGATAGCAATAGAGAGCCAGAGCCTCAAATGCCAGAGCCGTAAAACTCATTAAAAAATTTCCCCTATGTTACATAATAAACAACAGTTGCCAAGCAACCAAGGATTAAATCCCGGTTTAGACCAAATCAAAATTTAACAATTTTCGAGTATTTATGTAGCCTATGTTATTCTCCGGAATTTTCTTAGCATTTCGGTAAAACCGGATCAAAATCCGTTCAGTAGTTCTCGAGTTTATCGTGTTCAAACAAACAAATAAATAAACAAACAAACAAACAATTTCTTTTTAAACTATTCTATCGTGTTCCGTAAGTGATTTTAAAGTATTTTTTTTTATATCTTGCAATTACAGAATTTTTTATCCCTACGTTCTTATTATACAGGATGTCTTATTTAAATCGGTCAGTATGGGAAAGTCTGAAACTATAAGACATACGAAGATCTGTTCTTAGGAACCATGTCATCAATTTTAATAAGAAGAAAAACTGCATTCATACATTTAAAAAAACCTGTACTCAGCTCGGGAATCGAACCCGGTTGTTTTGAAAAAAATAAACTTACACTATTTCTATTTAGATATCGATTGTGTAGGTCTTAAGCAGTAAATTGCTCTTTGAAACATAATGTCTAAAATGAATAAAATGTATTGTTTTCACATACTTTTATTTATTTTAGAAGGTGTTCAAAGTGACCACCGTTTTTTTCAATACAATATTCAACACGTTTAGGTAACGATCTTACAATTACAAAACCAGCAAAGAGGTACAAACAACCATAGAGACAATTTTACATGCCTGAACTTGTTGAATGTAACGGTGGTCACTTCGAACACCTACTAAAATAAATTAAAGTACGTGAAAACAATGCATTTTATTCATTTTAGACATCATGTTTCAAAAAGCTATTTACTGCTTAAGACCTACACAATCGATATCTAAATAGAAATACTATAAGTTTATTTTTTCAAAACAACCGGGTTCGATTCCCGAGCTGAGTACAGGTTTTCTTTAAATGTATGAATGCAGTTTTTCTTTTTATTAAAATCGATGACATGGTTCCTAAGGACAGATCTTCGTATGTCTTATAGTTTCAGACTTTCCCATACTGACCGATTTAAATGAGACACCCTGTATTTTCGAGTATTTATGTAGCCTATATTTTTCTCCGGATTTTTCTTAGCATTTTGGTGAAAACCGGATCAAAATCCGTTCAGTAGTTCTTGAGTTTATCAACTTCAAACAAACAAACAAACAAACAAACAAACAAACAATTTTTTTTAAAACTATTCTATCATGTTCCGTAAGTGATTTTAAGGCAACCTGTGTAATTTTTTTTTTATATATTGCAATTACAGATTTTTTTATCCCTACGTTCTTATTATATGTATAGATTGTCGTAATAATGGGTAGTGTGACATCCAAGGTTGCTTTAATCATTTCAACATTCAAATCATCGTGCCCCGCTGCTTTGGTTTTAATGCTGTTAATTATGTGCCACACTTCTGTCTCTGTTGTGAGTTGCAAATCAAAAGACTGATTTTGCTGCTCACTATAAGAACCCGGATCCAAATCTTTGTCTGTGCCAGCAAGCGGAAGGGCAAGAAAGTGATCATTGATTTTATCAGGATCTTTTAGATGGTCGGGAATCGAGTCGAATTCTTGCCAGCTTTTCTTTTTTAAAATCCTGTTGTTGTAATCGTCGCTCCTTGAGCCTCCATCCAGGAGCATCCCACAATACAGGACGCAATTGTATTTCAATAATAAATCTTTCTGTGTCGAACTCGCTCATTTTGCTGTCTGTCGATAAACACGTGCGCTTGCAACACTAGCTCGGCGGATCGGTAGACTAATGTCATAAATTAAAAATGTCCAATACGAATAATGTCCAAAAATAAATATGTCCAATACGAATAATGTCCAGAAATATACAACCTTATTTTTAGTTTATACGAAAATCGAAACACGGGTCAAACATTTTCATTTAAAGAATCAGTACAAAAAAAATTAAAATAATATCTTGAAAACTCATGAAGTTACAAGCTTTTTGTGCTGTCTCGTTGTGTTTTTTAGTAGGGTATACTTTATTTGAAATTTTGTAAATATTATTTGATCAAAATATAACATGGTATTAAAAAATATTAAAATCGATTCTATTACTGATTCTGAACAAACAGTTTTCAGGTTTCGTATAAACTAAAAATAACATTGTATATGTCCAATACCAATAATGTCCAAAAGGATGACACGCATGCCGTCAGATACGCAGGTGGTCATATACTATATGCATTTCGTCAGACTACAAAACAAACTCAACCTGGTCACGCAGTTCGACAGACACGCAGTTCGATAGACAAGCAGTTTCACAGACACTCATTTCGTCAGACACGCAACGCAACTGATACGCATCTCGTCAGATATTTGTGATACTAGACTGATGTGAACAAGAGATCAGTAAAATAAAACAGTTAAAAAAAATATTATTTTTTTAATTTATTTATTTGTTTATTTATATTTTTTTTATTTATGACCATTTAATATTACAAGCCTTGTTACTGGGCCCTAAGCAGTGAAATAAATATTTAACTTTTTAATAGTTACAAATAAACAAAGAATAAGGTCCGAATAGTTATTCCGTGTTTTGTTCCTGTCATGTAAACGTCATTTCAAATTAGAGTAAAAGAGACAAAACACGGAATAGCTATTCCGACCTTATTCTTTGTTTATTTGTAAGACCCTTTGACTATTATTTTTGGAAGAACTTAATGACATTATTATTTTTGGTCATTATTATTTTTGACATTATTATTTTATAGACATTATTATACCGACCCAGCTCGGCGCCTACTGAATGCAGTGAGCGCACGTGACTGCCGCGCACCGCTTACGCGCCGCTGCCTGCCGCGCTGTCGTTTAGACTATGAAATTATGAGTTATGAGCAGAAAGCCTAACTTGCAGAACGTCTTTAAAGCAAGACGTCTACAATGCTTAATAACTAAAATGCAGATAACCTAACTTGCAGAACGTCTTTGAAGCAAAACGTCTACAATGCTTAATGACTAAAATGCAGATAGCCTAACTTGCAGAACGTCTTTAAAACAAGACGTCTACAATGTAATCACTAAAATACAGATCGTAATATAGACGTTCTGCAAGACGTCTATAATGCTTAAGAGGAAATACTAAGGTCGACTGAATTGAAAATTATTGTATACAAAGTAGACAAAATCAACGTTTCGTAGTCCCCTGATTCCTCCTCCAAAACTGGACCGATTTAATAATTTTTTTCATTAAAAATTAAAGACAGGCTTCGGCTGTGTTCTTATGTTTTGCTTTTTTATATATAATCTCATCAAATTTCGAAAAATAGCGGAAAATCTGCCCAATTTTTAAGGTATTTATAGGTTCATATATTTTTAAATAATTAATTTATGACTAAAAGGAAAACATAGGGACACAGCCCAAACCTTTTTTTAATTTTTAATGAAAAAAATAATTAAATCGGTTCAGTTTTTGAGGAGGAATCAGGGGACTAACAAACGTTGATTTTGTCTACTTTCATACATATTTTTCAATTCAGTCGACCTTAGTATTTCCTCTTAATGACTAAAATGCAGACAGTCCTTGGTCGTTTACATGACATTAAGTATAAGCAAGTGATTTAAATTCACGCGTGTAAACAATCACCAAGTTAGTAAATAAGTGATTTAAGTAGAATAGAATCGAGTCTATTTTTAGGGTTCCGTACCCAAACTGTTCTGTATTTACAAAAAAATGTAATTTAAATAATATGTAGTGTTAATTCCGCTAACTCACTCGTTTATACAGCTTGGATGCAGTACGCATGCACCGCCCTCCCGCCCGCAAAAAGTATGCACATGCAGGAGAAACAATGCGTGCAAGCGAAAATGCACACCAACACCGATACCCGACACGTGTTTCGCCCCTCCACGGGGCATCCTCAGGAGCTGTTGACTGGTCGAGAGCTGCGCACCGACTGTTACGGCTACGCAGCTCCCGGCCGCTTTTATAAAGCGCCATCGTTTGACATTTGTGACGTACTACCCGCGACAATACGTAATAATGTGGATGGAACTAAATTTGTTTGGTGAATGACCATTCAACAGCGCATGACTGTCATTATTATGTTTCATTATTTCTAATTGCTCCAACACACACAACCGAAAACTTTTATTACAAACATGCAAAATATTATAGCTGTTATTGTCGCACAAAGAATGGCCGGTATCAATTAGATGTTTTGCGAAATGTGATTTATCTGGATGGCCATTCCTATACGCGGCAATATGTTCCTTATATCTAATGTCAAAATTTCGGCCTGTCTGACCTACATAGACCCCATCACAGTCGTTACAAATTAATTTATAAACACCGGATTTTTTTGAGTTTTTTAGATTTTTTTAGAAAACTCAAAAAAATCCGGTTGTGTGTGTTGGAGCAATTAGAAATAATGAAACATAATAATGACAGTCATGCGCTGTTGAATGACCAAACAAATTTAGTTCCATCCCCATTATTACGTATTGTTGCGGGTAGTACGTCACAAATGTCAAACGATGGCGCTTTATAAAAGCGGCCGGGGAGCTGCGTAGCCGTAACAGTCGGTGCGCAGCTCTCGACCAGTCAACAGCTCCTGAGGATGCCCCGTGGAGGGGCGAAACACGTGTCGGGTATCGGTGTTGGTGTGCATTTCGCTTGCACGCATTGTTTCTCCTGCATGTGCATACTTTTTGCGGGCGGGAGGGCGGTGCATGCGTACTGCATCCAAGCTGTATAAACGAGTGAGTTTAGCGGAATTAACACTACATATTATTTAAATTACATTTTTTTGTACTATGGATTTCCGCAAATTAACGCCTGATTCCATTAATTGTTCCGTATTTGACAACAATAGGTATATTTTTTGTGCGTTATAAAATTAATGAACTGTTCTTACTTTATAACTTTTTTTTTACTTTTTTTTATATTTATTTATGCCCACTTGGGCTTGTACTTTGATAGAGGGGAATTCGTATGGGTACCCCTTCTGGTAGGTATAGACGTAATGCTGATAAGGCAATTTACCTTTTAGACATTTTGCTTCTTAGACATTTTAACATAGTAGACGTAATGCTGCTAAGGCAATTTACCTTTTAGACATTTTGCTTCTTAGACTTTATACAACTTAGACATTGCTTTTAGACATTTTGCTTTAAAGACGTTCTGCAAGTTAGGCTTTCTGATCATAACTCGAAATTATCAGAAGTCGAAAGTCGCCTAAATGTGAAAGCGCTCTAAATCGAGTCCAGCTGCATGCACGAAAGATCTTGGGTATCTAAACATATTCTTAGTCAGTGTCACAGAGAAAAGGCCGCCAATAGAACATTTGAAAATAGATCGCTTTCACGGAATCGCTTTAATCTTGCGAAAAGTAAGCTTGTTTAACTGAGCAGTTGAAAAAAAGAGAACATTTAGAACGAATCTTCCACAATAAAGGACTTTTTGAAAAAACTACCAAAAGTGCTACGAACCTCACAAAGGAAAGGAAGGAAATAGGCAAATCAGCTCCGTGAAAGGCTCTCCCTAAATCGGCACTAATAGCTCTTAATTTCTTTTGTTAAAATTATGAAAAACTGTATTTAATCACCTACCTATTAATTATACTTTAATTTTGACGTCAAAAGAGCCAGTAAATGTTTACTTTAAAAATTTTATTAAAGGCATGAAAAGGCCAACATAACAATACGCACCTTGAATACTTCCAGTATGTTGGACAGTTGATCGGGGAACTTGGAGAGCTTGGTGAGCGCGCCGGAGACGATGTGGCGCTCCTCGAAGGAGAGGAAGTTGAGCGGCGAGTCGATGGTGGGCACGTGCGGCACCGGCGTCAGCAGCGGCGCGCGCTCCAGCCCGCCCTGCGTCTGCCCCGCGCCCACCGTCTCGCAGAACCGGTCGTACTCCACGTAGCGCCGCCGCCCCGGCGCGCAGAACCTGCCACGCCGCACATTATGAGCGAATCAACATTGTGTGTGCTCCAAAAGCAAATAAGATACGGCAGGGACGCACACCGCTCGCGGAGAGGGCCCGCGAAGACGACGTCATAGACACAAACTGCCTTTGTCATAGACGGGTCAGCAGAAGGAGGCAGTTTGCCCACCTCCTCCAACCGCAATGTGACAGCAGCAAAAGGGCATCATCAAGCAAGGCAAGCATCCCTAACTAGCTGCATTGCACAGCCTCACGGAAGACTGGGGGACTTTTCCTGGCGTCTCTTCTCTAGAAGGTCGTTGCGCGGGGGGGGACGACGACGACGACGACGACGACCGCGAAGCTTACCAGTCGTGATCCTGCGCTATCCCCGTGGCAGAAAAGGGATGTTACTAGGATTTTAATGGGTAGACCTCATTTTCCTTGTCCAGTTTTTAGCTGTTGGACGAGGGAATAGGAGGAGAATCCTCACATAACCCGGGATCACCCTAGTTCTGGCGTTTGCGCAAAGCATTAAATAAAACTTTAAAAAATGGATACTCACACCTCCATGAGCGTGTCCATCTCGAGCGGCGTGAGCACCAGCCCGGCGGAGGCCAGCCCGCGGTAGAAGTCCGCGCGCGGGATGATCAGCTCGTTCTGCTTGTCGAACTGCCGCAGGAAGTCACGCGGCCTCAGGCCCTCGCGTATCATCTGATTTAAACAGAAACGTCTTTATATAAACAGAATACTTAATATAAACAGATACACTTTTGCATTGCTTTTGTTTTGTATACTTACTACTAAGGAAACTTAAAAATGTCGAGGGACGTCAAAGCTTATTAATCGAATTCGAACCGCAACCATTTGGTCTAAGTGTTCACGATGATGATCATTGACACATCGTGTTACAATTTAGTCGGTTGGTTATTAATCTAAATAGATGGGGAGTTAGGTTGCGTCTGGGAACGCAGGCGGGTGGCGTGGTACCTTGCCCTTGATCTTGGCCAGGATCTGCACGATGTCGGTCTGCAGCGGGTCGGGCGCGCGGGCCCCCCCGCCGCGCGGCGCCGCCGCCGAACCCGCGATCGTCGCGCTCTCCGGCTCCCGCTCCTCCATCTAAAACGTGCAAACACGATTATGGGCGGATGCATACTATGTTTTAGTAAAAGAACCTTTCTTTACTGGCCAATATATTAATCTAGCCAAATACAAGTTCAACACGCAGAATAACACATATAAAAATTGGATAATAATGATATTAATAATAGCGGTGCGATTTTTGAACCGGTGACACATTCTCATATGATATCAATTACGATTGTTTCTTCTGAGACTTATTCAAAGTCACTGGTGTGGTGGTAACTAGTAGTAACTAACTTTTGACGCCGAAAATTCACGAACGCTATGTAGGTATCTTTATTAACTTTTGATTTCGAGATCACTGGTGTGATTCAAAAATAGCATCATAGCAACAACGGAGGCCGCTGCTGCAGTGCTGTCTGCCCCGCTTGCACGTACCTCGTCGAGCAGGCGCGCGTAGCTGAAGCCGCAGTCGTCGAGGTAGCGCGCCTCCAGCGCCCGCACCTGCGCGTTCGTCGGCAGCACGCCCAGCCGCGCCAGCACGCGCCGCACCGCCGACTGCGACACGTGCCCGTTGTTGTGTCTGCCCGCCAAACACCACATTTTCATCAAGACAGACTAAAATAGCCAGAAAGTCTGTTAATATTACTACCACAACCTAAGGAGACCCAGAACATACTCTCTTCTTCTTCATCTACATCATCTTCTTCTTCTTTTGCAGTCTCATTATTTTGTACTACTACAATGAACTTGCAATCCTACAATTCTAACTCATCATCAGACACGTTGAGCCGATGGTTCCGGTGGTTGCCGTAATATGGCAGGCGGTAAAACCCACCAACCCGCATCGGGTCATGTTATGACCCGGATCTCCCCGTGTGCTATTTCTGTACCCCAACACCACAATTGCCAGACTAAAAGATACTATCAGCTCTTTTTGCGTAAAACGGAACGCACCCGATTAAAATTAAAAGACGATATGCAAGTTAATAACAAATTATGAGGCGACTAACACCTAAATTATGTATTCTGTGACCTGAGTCAGGATAAAATTAAATTAATTCAATGTGTAAAACGCTAGTAGATTCGGAAAAGTTAATATTATTTCAATATGCTATTTGTTTATGTAGAAAATCCTGAGGCCAGCAGTGGGGCTTCATAGGCTTATGATAGTTCACTATAAATACGGAGCTACACACTCGTCGTGTTCGGAGAAGGCCGGGCGCAGGTCGATGGCGCGCTCGGCGCAGGCGGCGCGCACGCGCAGCAGCGCGGCCTGCGCCAGGTCCAGCGTGGCGCCGCCGGGCCCGCCCGCCTCCTCCGCGGCGCCGCGCGGGGGCAGCTGCGCCACCGCCGCCGCCGCCATGCCCGCCATCGCCATCGGGTGCTTCTCCAGCTCCTTCGTCGTGAACACTAAGAGACGGGAGATCGCCATCAGCCTTTAGGCCGTTGTGTGGTTGACCGAGTGATTGGTTTATGGAAAATGTCCTTCTTTGATAAGGAGGACTTTTTCAAATATGTGACGCTGTAAAACGAAAGGGAGAAATAAAAACAAATTTGTTGCGGGTTCTTCTCAGTTCTAGTTATCCCGCCTTGTGTAGACTTACCGATGGCGTACATAGTAAAATTCATAAGAGCTAATAATGTAGCCTAATCTGAATAAAAGATGATAAATGACGACTTGGACAGTAGAACAACAACACAAACTCGGGGAATATATCACCATCCCGCGGGCCCTACGATAATTATCGAGATTAACAGATTAATGGTTACTTACAGAACACGAAAATTAATATTTTTTATAATTATACACTTTAATTACTGTAGTGACTGTTTGTATAAAAATGTTATAACTAGAAGCTTGGCATTTCTACGGGTAGAGCAGATTGAACTACTGGAGCGAACAAAGTACCTTTAACGTCCAATTACGTACTTGAAAAAAAATCACACATGTTTATAGGACTCTTGACCTGATGGAGAGCATATCTAGAAAACCGCCAGGCTTTATATAGCGCCAAAAAAAATTCCTAAAGTTTAAAAACGGGCAGAATTTGGTTTAAAATGACGTGTCCGGATTCCAAAATAGACTCGTTAATGCTTCATACATAACTTTCAAAATAATAAGTTGCTAATTATAATTCCACCATTAATAGAACAAGGGATAGATAATAAAGCCATTTATGTAATTATATTTATTGTGAATCCTTGGGTTTTAATACAATAACATATATTGATTTTGTCCGATGCGTATGCCTCAATTCGGTGTAATTTAGTTTTGTTTACCTACATCACTAACTACGCGCAGTACGAACGTCACTGGCTAGTTCCCGCAACCTACCAGTTGCGCCCGAGCGGCCGAGCAGTATGGAGGAGTAAAGGAGCATTTTTCGAAGGTACGAAATAATTCGGTGCTTTTGGGGTCGGGTAATTTCTCAAATCGGTGAAGTATTTATTGAGATTTGTGCTAAATTTATTGAATATTTAAGTGATGTCTGCCAGTACGTTTTGTAGAAATGGTTTCAATTTATATAGTTTAGAAGTTATTTGATGATATATGTTATTTTCTCAATTCGGTGGATCTCAATTCCATGGAAAATGCTACATCGAATTGAGAGAACTTACACCGAACTGAGATTTGTCAATAATAGAATAGAATACTCTTTATTGCACACCATATTCATAACTAATAAAGCGGGCGGCCTTATCGCTAAAAAGTGATCTCTACAAGGCAATAATGTTGAATTCAGCTATAAGGATTCAATGAAAAAGGTAAGGAAGGAAAGGAAGATGAAATCGGTTGTCATGATGTTTTATTAAGATTTTGGAAATCAAATGCGATAGCTGCTTAGGCGGTTTTATCGTGTTTTTTTTCAGATGGGCAAACTGAGTGAAACCAAAAAAAAGGAAAAGAAAAGGATTGCGGAAAGAAGGAGAAAGGAGAGAATAAAAAATATTCGAATAATGTGAGAGACATAAACAAAAATACATGGAAAGATATGCAAAAAGAAAGGCTGAAGGTAAGGTAAAGAGAATGAGTGAAAGACCACGTCGTGAACAAAAAGCTTTGAGGAAGTATTACAAAGAACATTCGAAGAAAAGTTACGAAAAGAAGAAAAAAACTTACTCAAAGTTCTAGACGAAAAACCTATTTCGCTTTCTTCTGATCCTGAAGTTTTGAACAATCCGATCCTTTGAGTGCATCCCGTACCCTTGTTACGAATTCTCCATTATGTGTTACAGAGCCTCAGTCTCCGATAAATACCTTATCTAATTCTTTAGTACCCGTTTCTCCTACTATTTCTGATTTAGAATCTATTGGAGCCCTAAGTAATGTTACGCCAAGTTCACTTTCATCGGAAAACAGTTCGAAAGTTCATAAAGACTTGATTGATGCAGCCAACAACAGTATCACAGAAACACCCAAGAAACAGCCGTGTGCGCGAACGTCATTCTTTACAAATACAGGGTAAATAAGGAGTTTAAATTACTGCATCACAGGATAGCTGAATTACAAAGAAAGATCAGACATGCCAAAGAACGATACATAGAATAAGAAGTAAAAAAAATAGCCGCATGTGTCCTGGCAAAAGAGACTACAAAGTTCAAAATAAATTAAGAAAACAGAAATTATTATTAACAATTAAGATGTTCAACCGACGATCTCGTGATTATCAAGTTTTAAATTAGGAATAGCGTGATGTATATATATTTTATTACTAAAATGGAAATGAAGACTGATCAAGTTAAATTAAAATTAGTAGGTAGGTAAATAATTAATTAGTACAAGATTATAACTCCTTTCTTTGTTTCTTATTGAAAAATAAAAATAATATACACACTGATTCAAATTTTTGTATTTTTCAATTGTTTTTTTATTTCAGAAACATTAATATAGGCACTTATGCCTGATATTAACCATAGACCATCAGAGATAATCAAAAACGTTTTTAGGTATTTGTAATTTTGGTCATTCATCACATATTTGCTGTATTAGGTGACAGCGTTTCTAGATTGGCTGGGCTATTTCTAAATACGGTGATTCATTTTTTGAAGTCGCTGGGCCACTTCTCAATTCGGTGATTCATTTTCTCAATTCGATGCGTTCGCAATTCGGTGATTAACTTTTCCCGTAAACCACTTCACAATATTTAGTCCCATTGTCATCATTAGATTCAGAATGGAATATACTTCAATCGTTGTCATTACACTGCTTATAAAAACTAAATAATAATTTATCCACCGAATTGAGGAAAATAATACCTTTCTGTAGAACTGCTCAATTTAACGACGACGGGCTTATCCCATAAAGTTAATATACCAACGGAATAGAGCAACAAAGGGCTGAGCGAGCGAATTGTCACCAGCAGCAACACTGTGTGTACAAATTTATGGGTACATATAATATAGTTCAGTAATCGAGTCTTGAACTTTTGCCAAAATTCAATTTCCAAGGTATTTCCTTTTTCATTCTTCGTCATAAATCGAAAACTATACATCATACAAATAATTAAAAATCTGTTTAAGCTTGTGCAAATGAAGCCCTTTCATACGATACCCCCCCCCCCCACATGACACAAAATGTGGACCCCTTTTCCTTGCATAAAGACCTTGTTTTTTTGTGATTTAATTAAATATGTATAGATTTTTCCTTGTACTTGTAGTTTAAGATGATATTACTTACCAAATTTTATAGTTCTAGGTCAACGGCAAGTACCCTATGAATTTTGATTCCCTTGAGAGTGTCGAAATATACGTTTTTTGCGACATAAACGGCCGTATTTTTTTTTCGTTAGTTTAGAAGATTAGTTTGATTTTTTTTTCATCTTCAAGGGACCGCAGACCTGAGTATATGGTTTTAATTTCAACTCGATACTTCCACGCGTTCCCGAGATAAGGGGTCTCGACAGACAGACAGACGGACAACAAAGTGATCCTAATCTCCTATCCTCGTTTTTTTCCTTTTAAGGTACGGAACCTTAAAAAGAAACATTGAAGTAGTTTTTATCTAAATGGTCATTCTCTTTGGATGCAGTTGAGTCGCACCTTGGTCGCAGTCGTCCTCGAAGGTGCGCCAGCAGATGCGCTCGCCGTCGTTGGGGTCCAGGTAGTGGCGCGCCACGCAAACCATTTCGGCGGGCGACAGCACCGCGCCTAGCCCCATCGTGTCCAGCGCGCGCCGGAACTGCTGCGGGGCGATGCGCCCGCTGTTTAGGGGGTCGAAGTCCTGACACAGGAGGGAAACAATACTATTCAATATTGTCGTTGCAAGATCAGCGTAAAAAAAAGGATAATTTTGTATAGGTACTGATCTCCTAACTTCAGTATGAAGACGGCACGGTATGATGTGGATGAAGACCAGCGTACAATGGCCTTAAAATAAATATGCCAAGAATCACTAGTTTAACCCACATTATTATGATTAAAAGAAAATAAATGAGTAAGTATAGTCGACAATGAAATTGCTTTACCACCTTAGAAGTGAATTTTGTTTACATATAATAAAACAACAAGTTCTATTTTTGTTTAAAAGATCAAGTGACAGATACGTTGTCATTATTGACAATGAGCCTTAGCGAAATTTTATTGTAATGGATGTTTTTGTTAAAAGTGATAAAGCAATTTAATGGTCGACTATACATAATAATAATGTTTTATTTATTTATCTAGATGTTCTTCTTGTATACGTTTAATTTTCCACGCGGTGTTTGTGTCTTCTGAGTGCCTAGTGTGAGTTTTGTTTACTATCCGTATTCTTTCGAACACCTTAACGAAAACGAAAATTTGTATGACAAAATTGTAATTCTTCTCGTATGTCACCACGAGGAGCTGCTGCAATGTCGTACTAATTTTCAGCGCACGCACGCGTGGCTAACTACAATACACCGTTACTTTTCATTTACCAGAAAAACATTAAGGATCCGTCATTTTGCAAAACTTTTACTATGGGACCAACTCTGAAATCATCCGCTTAGCATCATGCGAAGAGGGGATTTATTCTTGGCACGTTTGCCAAGAATAAATCCCCTATTCCCCTCCCCTCTACAGATGTTGCCAAAAACCTTAGATTCGTGATTCCCGATCAATATTTACGGGTATATACATATAAATATATTAAGTACGAATGTGAAGAAGAAGTATTTAACGAGTGTATATACCCTGAAAAACTCCGAGACCCTGATGCGGCGCTGCATGACGAACTCCTGCACGCGCAGCATGAGGTCGAGCAGCTGCCGGGCGGGGCGCGGCGGCGCCAGTGCGGGGTGGAACACGTCGACCTCGCCCAGCGGCGCCGTCGACAGACCCGCCTCCACCTCCGGCCGCGGCAGCTTCGGCAGCGTCGTGTCGATCAACGCCTTCGGGTTGCTGTACTCCTGCAACACGCAGATGCCAGATGGCGACAGCTCATCAATACTACTTGTCATCTATTTATTTATATAGGCCTTGTTCCCTTAGCCATCAGAGATAAGCAGCAGAATCAAAATAATCAAAAATATAAATTTGATTCGGGTTTCGGATTCTAAAGTACCAACGGACGTGTACCAACCGCCCCTAGTCCTCGAATGCCCTCCTTCTTGACGACCTCCACGGCACGCAGGAACTCCACGTAGTCCAGAGTGTAGGAGTCCTTGATGAAGCGGCGCACCAGCAGGTTGAAGTCCTCGGGGGACACCAGGATGCCCACGTAGTTGAGGATGCGTGCGAAGTGGGCGAACGTGATGCGCCCGTCGTTTTTGGCCACCTGCAGTAAGAGCCTTTTCATAGTAAATAAAAGTATATAATACTATGTTTATTTAAAATTGGTTGCAGCTAAGAAGCCAAGAAAAGAGAGATTACAGTACTTGCTCGCACAATGTCGAGAATAAAAGCAGATGGTTCATTTACGTTCCTATTTTCGGAAAGATGCTCCAACTACACAAATTCAGCTCAAGTCGTGGGAACTGTGTAGTTGGAATGTGGACCACCCACGCTAGGAGCCAAACTTTATTGTCAATTGTCACAGGCAACGTAGAAAAGGCTGGCTTTATTACTAAAGCTATACTGGTAAAATGATGATGAGGGTGTAACCAGCTCATAGTCCTGGAAGTAGGGCTTGAGCGGGAGCTCGCGCGCCCCGATGGTGGCCAGCAGGCAGCAGAGGCGCCGCAGTTGCCACTGGTCCAAGCGGTGGCACTCGGGCTCCGGCGGCGGCGGGCAGGCCTCTAGCACGCAGTCCGCTGACGTCTTGTCGCGCCCGCCCGCATCTGGGACCACGAGTGTATGGCATGAGTTATTTATCTACCGCCCGGCCACGATCACAGCCCCTTCACAGCCACAGCCCACACTTCATCAAATGATACTTTCTGAATGCAAATGCTTGACTTATTGCTGAAAATACCAAAATCGCTATAGGTATGCCTACAATATTTGAGGAGTTCCCTCAATTCCTTAAGGATTCCATCATCAGAACTGGACCAAATTAAAATGGGACCACACGGGAAGCACCAGCTTTGAAATAAAGAAAGAATCATCAAAATCGGTTCACCCAGTCGAAAGTTTTGAGGTAACAAACATAAAAAAATACAGTCGAATTGAGAACCTCCTCCTTTTTTTGAAGTCGGTTAAAATTAATGTTGCTAAGCGCCAAACACGAGAACGGCTCGACCAATTCGGCAAATTTTTTTTTAATTTATTTTATTTTAAAATCAAAATCAAAAACCTTTTTATTCATAATTAACTTTTTAGCAAAATATTTTTTTTTGTGATCCGAAAACCCTACGGAGGAGTTCTTTTGCGTGAATGGCGTGCAATATTGATCCTTGTGTAAGAGTGACCCAGTGACCGGAGCATCGTGGAACTGGACTACCTAACTAATGAACTAACTATGCAAGCTAATGGCTTCCGTAAACTTCTATTCATAATATAATTTAATTTTGTCTGTGTAATAATATAATAATAATAATACAATAATAGTATTGTAGGATGACGAAGTCAGTGTGAGAAGGTACAATAAAATACACGTTGGTTTAACCCGTTTATTTGCGACAAGCGACCGCAATGTGTCGCTGCGCACTCAACACTACAGGATTGGAAATTAATACATATTACGTAACTGGAATAGAAACCTGAACCCCACAGTATTTTTAACAAAACAATTTTCATTAATTTTCGGAACATGAGGGACACTTCGGCACATCGAGTGGGACACCGCTCGGGCAGGTTCAATTCCCAGATCAGGCTGAAGTGTGGAGTTCGAAATGTTCAATGCATAAATCGGGTGTAGGTATATTATGTGTGGTGGTTAATTCAATATCCATAAATTGTAACGACGACTTCAATAATGGAGGTCTTTGCCCAGCCTTGGGACAGTATAGGCTATCTATTACTTCACATGGGGAAGTTCTCGGCCACTTCAGCCACGGTCTTACCTAACCCACATGACGATAGTTTACGATAGGGTCACAAATGGAAATGCACAGACAGATAGACAGTTATATATTACAACTTTACATTGTTTAGATCAAACACTCATGTTACAAGTCCGCTTCAAGATTAGATAGAGAGAGAGAGATCTTTTTTTTTCGCCCGCTGTCAGTGGCATTGTAAACATCAGCTGCGTACAAATAAATATTTAAAAATAGTTAATCGTAATAATAAGATCTAATTTTGTGATTAGTACCTAATTAGACATACAACGATCACCGACAATCGTTTGCAAAGCTTTCTCGCGAATAATTTTTGAGAAAGAGTGAAAAGTGGAACCAGTAAATAAACTGTACTATCAGTGCAATACAAGAAGAAAAACAAGTGAACAAATGTTGTGATAGCAATGTTAGTCTTCAGTTTCTTTATTTAACCTAGAAGACTATAAAACAGTAGCATCTAATTTCCGAACAAACAAAAAAGGAGGAGGATCAATGATATTAGGACTAAATGATGTCAAATGCGAAGAACTTGCTTTTTGTAAAAAACTCTATAAATCTGAATCTTTTGAAATATGTGGTATAAGAGACTTGGAATCAAATGTTTATGTATGTTGTTGTTATCGTAATCCAATAAAAAGTAACTTTGATGTGTTTATGGAACGTTTAGAGCATTTTTTTTAATAAGAAGTGTATTTTATGTGGTGGCTTCAACATTAACTTATTAAGTGATGATAGGCAAAAAAATGATTTCCTGAAACTATTAAAATGTTATAACTTTTTGTATTTAATTGACGCTGCGACTTATATTCGCAACGATATAGAATCTTGTCTTGACAATATACTCACTAATTTGAATGCTACAAATATAACTACTAGATTGGATCATAATGGACTTGCAGACGGTCACGCTGGTTTGTTCTGTACGTTAAAATTAGACAATCATGCAAGTAAAAATGCGAAAGAAAGAATTAAAATCACTCCTAGAGTTTACAATGAACAAAATTTCAGTAAATTCAGAAAGCAAATCTGTAAAATAGATTGGACTAGCCTGGGTGTAAATTCATTTCTCAAGCATTTTCATGATAGTTTTAAGAGTAGCTACCAGAAAAAGACTATAACAATTAAATCGTGTTCCAATAAAAAACTGCAGTGGTTGACTAAAGGAATTAGAGTTTCTAGTAAGATGAAAAGGTTTTTGTCACTTAATATTAAAGCAGATGGTGGTGAATTTGCATGCAAATTTAAAGCGACATACATGCAAATATATAGAAAGGTTCTTAGAAAGGCAAAACAGTTAACTGTACAAAAAGAAATTGAGTTGGCGACAAACTATAATAAAGAAATTTGGAAAGTTGTAAATAAATGTAGAAAGAGTCAGACTAAAACAAAAGCCAATATACTACTAAAAATAAACAATAAAATGATAAGCAATCAACAGTGAATAGTAAACGTTTTTTCAAGCAAATTTGATGTTATAAACTCACTAATGAAAGATGTTCTTGTTGATTCAATTTCAGCACAATTCATTTTAGAACAAACTGTGGAAAGAATCAGTAAAAATATGCACTTCGATTCGATCACAAACCATGATGTTTTAAATATAGTTAAAGATATGGAAAATAAAAGCTCTTTCGGATTTGATGAAGTATCTATTAGGGTTTTAAAGGACCACATTGACGTATTGGCTGAACCTTTGGCATTATTCTTTAATAATGTGTTGAACAAAATTTATTTCCCGATCAGTTGAAGATAGAGTACTTCCAGTATATAAAAAAGGAAGTAAAACAGACCCTAAAAATTATAGACCGATTTCTTTGTTACCCGTTTTTTCTAAAATCTTCGAGAAGCTTATAAAGATAAGATTGCTAGCACATTTGCGTTATAACAGAATTATCAGTGAAAAACAATTTGGGTATCAGACGCGTGTAGGCACTATAGATGCTATAAATACCTTAGTTGATGATGTAGTGTGTACGTTGAATACGAAATTAAAGGTCGGAGGTCTGTTTTTGGATTTAAATTCTGCTTTTGATACAATTAATCATGAGATACTACTACAAAAGTTAGAACATTATGGAATTAGAGATAAAAATTTAAAGTTGTTTCAATCTTACTTATCTAATCGCAAGCAATTTGTTGAAATTACAACCATAAGTGATAATGTTGAAACAGTATATAAGTCAAAGTTGACAACGTTAAGAAGGGGTGTTCCACAAGGATCTATTTTGGGACCCATCCTTTTTATCATATTTTTGAATGATTTAGCAGCCTATATGAAAACAAAACAGCCGGAGGTACAGTTGACCATTTATGCGGATGACACAAACGCCATCATATCCGCAAACTCAATAGATGAACTGAATACATATTATATTTTGTGTTTTTATTTGTGATGGAAAGTGTCCTTTTATGATAGGGCATTTTCCAATATTTTTGACGCTGTAAGGGAGAAAAGAGCTGGACACTTGCTGAGTTTCTTGCCGGTTCTTCTCAGTACAAGATCTCCCGCCCAGAGTAGACTTACGAACCGAAGGCATAATGACGTTCACAAGAGCTATTTGTAGCCTAAACTGAATAAATGATTTTGAATTTTGAATTTTTTACAAAAGCAAACAGTACGCTTGATTTCTTTAGCAATTGGTTATTGACTAATGATCTTTTGTTGAATAAAAATAAAACATCTGCTATGTTATTCAGGTCCACTGCAAGACAAAGAGAATCGCTAAGTGTTAATGTAAACGGTATAGGTATTGATTCCGTACAATCTGTAAAACTTTTAGGAATCCACATTGATATTGATTTGAATTTGACAAAGGAAATTAAGGCATTAGAATCTAGCATAAGTTCGGCGTGCTATGCTATAAGAAGCCTAAGAGATCAAATCACCTTGAAACAGTTTAAGCTGGTTTATTTTGCTCTGGTTGAGTCCAAAGGACATGGCTAAATACAGTATGGTCAACTGCCCTGAAATTAAGTGCAATGTATAAACATCGTATCTAGTAGTACGTAATGCTGGATAGCTAAATATTGTTATTTCATATGTAAAACTATTCAGGATCTTTTCAAATCTTTGCAATTCTGAAAATAAAGTCACAGAAACTCCTACGTCGTAAATATGTTAACAAGCTTCAATGAGCCATTTTGCTATAAACTTTAGCTAGGCGTTTGTTTACAGACTTTAAAAACTAGGTACAAATATATATTTTGCTTGGAAAAACTATATCAACAATGATAAAAATAACACACATACAAAAAAAATATCGTGCTGTGTAGGTAAATACTCGTTTAGGATTACCGTCTAGCAAATAAGATTACTCAGGCATTTACTGTAATCTATTTGTGCACCTATTCAAATCAATTACAAATGTAGACACTTGAAACTTAAAGTCCCGGTAGGTACGCCACACTGGTTAAGGTTATTAATTAAGAAACTTAGAATAAGAAACTTAATATTAATCGCCTCTTAGAGGTCCAGTGTTGTACTCGATTTGGTTGGTGGCTTGTTTTATGTCGGCCTATCTAATATGTCGCCAAAATATCAATGTGCATTGTTGTGATTCGACAGCAATAAGAAAGCAAGTGCCTTCGTAATTTAAGATTCCAGGTCAATACGCCCGGTATACAAGCGAGGGTCAAAGTGTTACCTTTGACGAAAACTATATGGAAAGCACAACGAACAAACAAACAAACAGCAGAGCAGAGCGATCAAACGACGTCTGAAGTTTTTTTTTTCATAGATTATACATTAGACTGTTTATGACAGCTCATACTTAAGGTGTGCGTCCACTGAATCGGAATCAGAGCGTGTCAGTATTACGGATTTGTCGATAGGGTGCATAAACTACATCCAGATTTCGCATCGGCATTTTCATAGCAGTCTAGAAAAGCAATAGTAAAATGAGCTACCCGTAAAGATTAAAATAGCATGACCTCATTTTAAAACTCTTATAGGTTAAGGCCCCTATTACATTTTGACTATGATTTTTGCGTAAAATGGCCATTTTTGGCGTTCTCGATCTCAGAAACGAAAATACATTAACAATTTTGACTTATTGAATAGTGTAGAATAGCTATTGGCATAGTTCGTAGCGGCCTCGCTTTTTGTAAATTTTGCTTAACTTTTTAATGAAACCCAAAATAGCAGAGAAAGATTTTCATAAAATGCGCGAAGACACTTTTTTGAGCTCATAGATTGAACTACTGTTCTAAACAAATGAAATAAAAGAAATAGAATGTTATCTCTTACATAGTCGAATAGTTTGTAGCGGCCTCGGAATTTTTAGATATCATTGATTTTACATAGAAAAAAAATCTTATTCTAAACCAAAAAACTTCGAAAATCGCTTTAAGATCGCTGTGAATTTCTCCTATCTACGATAATATTATTGAGCAATATTTATACCAGAATAATTGTTACTTCATGAGGAATACATATTTTATAATTTATTTATAATCCTATTCCGATAAAAACGATAAATCATCATCATCATCATCATAATCTCAGCCAAAAGACGTTCACTGCTGGACTAAGGCCTCCCCCAAGGATATGAGGGGTAAAACGAAAAATAAATAAACGATAAATACAACTGCAAAATTACTACAAAATGCGATGCGCCGGCCGTCCGAACTCAGCTTTTTCTCGCAGAGTGGAAATTTGAAATACTAAGCATGAATTTATTATCCTATTTCGATAAAAACGATAAATACAACTGGAAAATTAATACAAACTCATACATTGCCACTGACACCCAGAACTTATAAAACGTTCTCTGTCTTTAAGCAGTAATATATAAAAAATATGCACTGTAAGTGCATATTTCAATAAATCAAATCAATTCAAACCAACTAATCCGTCTGCTCTGATTCTGACTCAGTGAACGCGAACCTTTATATTTTCCATATTTTTTTTGTAAAACGGAACGTCAGGTTTCTTTGTCAATCAAACAAAACCATAAAAACAAGGTAACGTCTTTTAAATTATTGATTTGTTCACGAAAGTTCTAGGAAAATAATAAACACGTTATTATTATTTAATCAATATTTGAATGATTCAAGCCAGTGAGAAGTTCATATTCATTTACATGAATTTTGAGGGCAGTTACTTAGCCATGTCCTTTCGCTATAGTATTATGATTTGGGATAATAGTTATAAGTATAATATTGTGGCAGCATTCGTCCTACAAAAGCGAGCAATCCGTACCATGTTGCGTATTTCCCAGATTGAGTCATGTAAGCCACTTTTTGAAATACATAATATTTTAACAGTCCCTTCTTTGTACGTTTTAGTTTTGCTTACTCATTTAATCAAAAATTTGAATAAAATTGAATGTAATGCAGAAAGGAAAAAGAGAGAATTAACGCGTCGAAAGGATCTGAAATGTGATTTCATACCTAAATTGAACGTTGCTGGTCACTGCGTAAGATTCCAGTCCATCAAGCTGTATAATGCTCTGTCTATAGGCCTTAAATCCATATATGATGTGTATAAATTTCAAAATAAACTCAAGGCGTTCTTGTTAAAAAAGTGCTATTACTCAGTTGATGAATTTCTAAGTGATCCTAATAAGTTTTTATATTTGACATAGGTACCATTTTTATATTAGTTATTAAGTTAATTTTCATTATTATTGTATATTTGCTAATTTATTTATAATAATTTGTCACTGTAATTAATTTTCTTATTGTAATCTGTATTATTTTATTTTTATGTAATTTCCAATACAATGTAATTGTTTTATGGAATAAATAACTATGAACTATGAACTATGAGCTACATTGTATTGAATAATGGCAGCTTGAACAATTTGTACTCTAATATGTGTTTCAAGTCCTTTTACGTGTTTTCAACCGACTTCAAAAAAGGAGGAGGTTACTCAATTCGACTCGTATATATATATCCTTATGTGTGTTCGCAAATAACTTCGTCGTTTATGAACCGATTTTGATGATTCTTTTTTTGTTGGAAGGGAGTTATCTCAAGGGTAGTACCATGATAAGGAAACCAGGATCTGATGATGGCATCCCAGAGAAATCGAGGGGAACCTTCGAAAATCGTAGGGGCGACTAGTGCGTTTGTTAATGTTTTCATTAAGTATTTTAAAGCACTGATGCTATTTAATGAAGGTCTTGAGTCGATCTGATGATGGAGCCGAAAGACAGTCGAGGGAACTTCTCAACGATTTACAGCAATTACATGGTGTTTGGCTTGATTAATTTGTATTGATGAGAACTTTACACCTAGATGGGTTGTGACTGTCATTAGGGGTCTGATGATGAAGACGAAGGACAGTCAAGGGAACTCCTCAACGTTTTACAGTAGCTACCTTCATTCAATTCAATTCATTTCTATTGATAAGAACTTTGCACCCATATGGGGTCTGATGATGGTCACCATAGACAATCGAGGGAATTCCTCAACGATTTACAGCAGTTACCTTTTGTTGGGCTTACTTCATACTTTTCAATATGCCAAAATATAAGATTGAAGTTTTACATAGGAATACTACCTACTAGGCCGTCGTCTCCTCATCCGAGAAGCATCCTTGTTAGGTCTACGTCTACCCATCACTAAAAATCGTAAAACAAAATAATTTTTAACAAAATTAAAAACCGACTTCAAAAACAGGAAACTTAAAAAAGTAAAAACAGCTCTAAAAAGCAAGAAATAACATTGAAATCATATTATTAATTAATTACCTAGATACGCATGTCAATTTTAACAAATGTCTACTGAAGTCGGGTGGGACTTTTACAATAAAAAAGTGGAGATAATGGAACAACTATAAAAGTTTAAATGAAACAAAATTGTCCCCCAGCCGACCACCAACCACCCGACTCCAATAGACATTTATTAAAACTGACATGCGTATCTAGGTAATTAATAATATGATTTCAATATTATTTCTTGCATTTTAGAGCTGTTTTTACTTTTTTAAGTTTCCTGTTTTTTGAAATCGGTTTTTGTTTTTGTTAAAAATTATTTTTTCTATACTATACTTAATTAAAAGTATCCCTTTAGACAGCGCCTACAACCAATGTAATATTTATAATGTTGGACAATGTAATATTTATATGGTTGCACTTTTACGGATCTACTCGCGTATATTTAATACAATACTTTTAATTAATGTTTATCCTGACGTTTCGAATCCTTGTAAAAGTTGATTCATTTCAATGTGTGTGTTCGCGTAAACTTTAGAATATTTATAATTTTTTTGAATGGAATCAATCAAAACGCTAATTTAAAAAAATTAAATAAATAAATTGGGATAATAATAAGTTTTATTACATTCCTTCATTTATAATTTAAATTACGATTTTTGACGTTGTATGTATTCAAGTCAGAGGGTACATTCCAAAATTTAAAAAAAATAAATATAAGATAATTCCAAACTTTTAGTTTGATAGCCTGCCACTCGCGCTTGATCTAAGTTGAAGAGGATGGATGAGGAGGAGGAATTCTTCCTGAAAACGAAACTGCATTTAGATTGCAACGTGCTGCTGTTTTCCTTTCCTGATACAGAATAAACCTTCATATTTTTTCCCAATTGAACGGTTAGTTCCATCGCCAGGCAAACTAGCATGGGATCATAGGCTATACATATAACATTGCATTTATTAAAATATTTTTTGCTTGTTGCCGTAAATTTCTAGGTAGGGGAAACTTAAATTCTGTAAAATTATGGAGTAAAGATAAACAGGAACTAAGGACTGGGGCTCGTGGTTTAGAGTCGGCATAGCACAATCTGACTCCGAGCATCTATCGGCTGCGGCTATAGCTTACTATCAGGAGATCAGTATAAAAACAACTGTCGCTTCCTCTAGGGTAACGAGCACAAGTGACGTGGTCCTCACCTTCGCCGTGTATGATCTGGCAGAGCTGGTGGTAGAGCACGCGGCCGTCCTGCGCGCGGAAGTAGTCCGCCACCTGCGCGATCTCCGCGTCCGAGAGCCCCACCACCGAGCGCAGCGGGCCCGCGAGGATCGACACGAACTTCGACTCTGGGGACACCACATACCCACACCCTCACACAACCGGCGACTCAAGGGCCAGGCGGAGGCTGGCCAAGGCATTCATTACACAGTCCACGTCTTACCAAACTTTCATTTATGATCTAGGTACCAGTATTGACAGGAACCAGTGACGGATAAATAGCATTGAGTACAGACTACTAACTTCTTAGGTGTCATCCCGTAACATTTCAATAAAAATCTATGACTTTTTTTTTGGCCACGAATAGGTACTGTGTCGAACAATGGGCTTAAGTGTCGAACACTGGTGCCAGTGCTACTACCATGAGTCCATCATACTTGTGAGCCTGTCGCTGCTATTGGTGATACTACGTACTATCACCGAACGGGACGAATCGAGAGTAAAGTTATTTGTTTTAAAGCTCTGTTCTTTGAAGTTATCTTCTACATACTACTGCTATAAGTTTAATACTGGAAGTAGCCACAACTGTGACCTCTAGAATTTGATGAGTCACATCGAATTACAATGAGTCATGGCTACAGTTTCGACGACACCCAAGCTGGTGTGGAATGAGTGAAGAGGCTGATGTTCCTCGGCAGGCTTATTACCGAACTTTAAGTGACAGTCGCAATCGCAACAATTTGCAATTAACCGCTACTAAAACACATATTTCGTATTACGCAACGTAGAACGCTACGATAGCGCCACGAGCGAGCGATTGACGAACTAAAAACGTGCTCTAAAACAAACCGTCCAATTATGGCAACCGCAACCAGTAAGTAGCAGTCGCGTTGCCATTGTGCAATTAAAATCTGGTTGCTTTTTTCGGTAAAAAGCCTGCCGTTCTCCCGAATCCTCGTCAAAGCCTGGGGACAAGGCTACGGGAGGCCCCCAACCATCCACGTCACCCAGTACGCTAGGTACGCGGCCATGAGCTTTCCCTATCTTAAAAATGGTGGGTGATGTTACCGGATATGAGGGAGTTGCCCTCCGGGTCGAGCGGGCGGTACCAGTCCCACAGGTTGAGGCCCACGCGGAAGGCGGCCGCGCGGATCTTGTTGCACGTCTTCCATACGTCGGCCAGCCGGACTATCTGCGGGAATCGGTCGCCGCCATCAGTACCACATTGGATGGCTTATGTAACTAATACAAATAAAACAATGTGAAAGAGGCTGCCACTGGTTACAGGTGATTAGACGACCTCTCGCTTATTGAAGTTTCAATTTTCAGCGAATCACTGTGTGCGATCAATGTTATGAACGATTCAAAAGTAACCCCGTCCTACCGTAACCGTGCAAGTGTGTACATGGACAGACCGACCTACCGGGGATCTAGTGATAACTTAGCGTGCTTGTCCAGCACGGAATCCCGCCACAGCTGCGCCTGGACTGGCTCGAGATGGTCCGAGCTCTAGCGCCTTTGTATAAGCTTACCTGCTTCAGTCTTCATTTTGTGACTTCGCTTTACTACGCTTAAGTTCTTCTATTCGTAATTACTACTGATTGGTTTTATACTTACAGTGTCATGCATTTTGCTGAATTTTTATTATGAAACACAATTTAAAGTGTAGGCAAGGCTTCGAGGACGTTTCGGCGACGGTTCGACGACGGTAACTTTTAATTTAGTTATAAAATAATGTCTGTTAGAGACGCATAGAATTTTGAAAACAAGTCATGTATTAAAATAAAAAATGACATTGCGCGGCTCGGCTGTCAGCAAATCAAGATGGTGGATAATTTTTTTTGTGTATTTTTAGAAAAGTTTTTATTTGCTTTTCCATACTTTTATTTCGAAAGGTAGCCCCACTATTTATGTATTCAAATACAGCTAATTTATTAAGTAGGTACATAATAAATTAGCTATAGTGCTGATCTACATTACATAGTGGATTAATAATTATTCTGTGATACTGGGCAGAGCTTTTAGAGCCGTCAGCTGCCAGCTGGGTGGTCTGGCTGATGCCCATATGGGACTAACTGAAAAGGTTTATTAATTAAATTTATATGTAACCGTGCTTGATGTTTGTTGTGAAACTCCTAGAAAATAATGTTTCATTATATACGTAGTATCTTCTTCATCTTACTATGTTATATATAATATACCACGAGTATAACAGCTTTACTACAACCTAGGTACTGTTGTAGGTGTAGTTTAATGTAATTAACTGTATAGTAGTAACAAAGAGATAAATAATAATAATAATAAATAAATAAATAAAAAGCGTTTAATAGTTCTTTAACTGATAAGTACAAAGTATTGCTTAACTAAAATTAATTTACTAATTTTATTACAAATTAGGTAGGTAGGTAGTGTAAAAGACAAAATGGTATATGACTCAGTGATTGCGGAGAGCCCACAATCCCTACTATTCTGTCATACCCTTTCACAAATATTTTAATAGATTGATTTGTAACATCGAGTAGATTAAGTTTATTTATACTATTAAATATAGCCCTGAGCGGATACCACAGATTGCCTCTTGGGACGGAACGTCGGAAGAATGGGTGGTGGTAGGTCATTCCATATTTTGGCAGCAGCATACTTGAAGCATCCTCTAGCCCCGCTCAGTCTTATCGTAGGTACATACAACCTGAACCCTCTATCTCTAAGTGATGTTATGCTCTTTTTGATAACAATTTTGTTGTATAAGTATGCAGGACATTTAGTATTAAGCAACTTAAATAAGGAACCAGCGTATTTCAGTGTGACGCTGTTAGACATATTTAACACTAGCTGTGCTCGCGACTTCGTCCGCGTGGAATAGTGACTTTCGGCAGCATTTTTAATTTTTTAGGCTCTTTTCCCATTTTTGCAACATTTTTCACTGATGCTTCGCTCCTATTGGTCGCAGCGTGATGTTATATAGCCTAATCCTTCCTCGATAAATGGACTATCCAACACAAAAAGAATTATTCAATTCGAACCAGTAGTTCCTGATATTAGCGCGTTCAAACAAACAAACAAACAAACAAACAAACTCTTCAGCTTTATAATATTAGTATAGATTTGTTTTTCAATTAGGTATGGTGTGATTCTATGCCTTCTGGGAATTACATAACAGAAACGCATGCACGCGTTCTGAACTCTTTGCATGCTTTTAGCGGTTTTTTTATACAAACAAAGCTCATAAACAGTATCACCATATTTAGGATGTGAAAATACCAAAGCATTACATAGTATAATTTCTTGTTTTAGGTATTTCCTAATTTTGTACAGAGCTTTTCGTGAGCCGAAATATTTTCCTATCTTGTTCCAAACGTGATGCTCGAATTTTAATGACTCGTCCATCATGAATCCAAAATTGCGTGCACACTCCCCGTACGGCACGGAAGTACTAAGTACCATACCGGCGGTCTTTTATCATAAATGGATTTTACTTTTTACTTTTATTTACTTACCGAATGTGATACACAGGCTTTTACCCGGATCGAAAACAAGTCCGTGTTCCTTTGACCATTTCGCAACTGACTGCAAGTCCTCATTCAGCTTCTCGACACTGAGTGCAACCTCTTCATGAGAGGGTCGAGTATGGACATATAGCTGGCTGTGATCGGCGTATAGATGGAAGCTAGAATGATTAATAACCCCAGCGATTGTTGCTGTGTACATCGCGAACAATGTTGGTGCCAAAATTGTGTCTTGGGCTACGCCCCTGTCCAGATTGAGCTTAAACGGTATAACTGTTTTACTTTCACTGTCTGAGCAACGGACTTTTTGGCTTCGGTTTTGGAAATAAGAGCTAAACCATGAACACGCAACATCATCAAAACCATAGAATGCTATCTTTGCAAGCAGAAAGGCTATTTACGCAATCGAAAGCCCGGCTGAAGTCCAACAGAGTCAATAAAGTTCCCTTACCCTCATCTGATGCCTTGACGATAGACGACGATGACCTAGGTAGACGATATCGTCTACAATGTTAGTGAGTGCCGTGATTTTAGTATGGTTTTTACGAAATCCTGATTGTCATTCCGGCAATATTTTATTATTTTCAACAAATGGCTATCTGTAACAATTCCTACTCCCTCCTCAAGATCCAACTCCTTTCCAAGGTTGGCAACGCATCTGCGATAACTTTGGTTTTGCTGTCCATGGGCGGCGGTGATTACTTTCCATCAGGTGACCCGCCTGCTCATTTGCCTCCTTTTAACATAAAAAAAAACACATTTTTCTACGACTTTGGATAAAGCTGGCAGTATGCTAATTGGTCTCATATCTGATAAGTTGTCAGCGTTCGGTTTTTTGGAATAGGTGTCACTAGTGCACACTTCCATGCATCCGGGTAGACTCCCTCCAAAATCGACTTGTTAACAATAGTATATACGACCCGCAGAGAATGTGCAAGCGTTAATTTCAACATTAACATTGAGATGCCGTCGGATCCTTCTGAGTTTGTGGAGGAGTTGCTAATGTATTTTTCTATACCCTCTAAGGAAACTGATACAAAGCTGAATATTGCATTTGAATGCTTTTTACCCTCTAGCTCTTAGCGCATCCTATCGTTTATTTGTAATTTAGGTACACATCAATGAAGAACTTACTATAAATGGTTAAGAGTGTCCGGATCAGCCAAAAGATGGTCAGGTGCAGAACTATTTCTCTGTGGACATATTAGGTTGTTAATGAGATGCCACATCCCTGACGGATTATTTTTTATTACTATTGACAAATCTAGTAAAGTATGATCCCTTTTCCTGATTTACCGCGTGGTTATAATAAATACGGAGTTCCTGATAGTATTTCCGCGCTGAATCAGGCTCTGCTGTAGTTTTGGCCCGCTGACATGCCTTGTCGCGCCAACCAACCATTGAAGACCAAGTCCCAAGGCGTATATTGCGCAGCAATTGTTCCAGCTACCGCATTATCATAAAAAAAAATAAAAAAATAAAAAATAAATAAATCAGAAGTAGACCTATAAGAGCCTACACGTGGTTGCGGTTTATGAGTTTCAAAATAAAATTTCACTAAAATTAGTGCGTGGTCACTCAAGTCATCTTTATGGTCATATTAGGTCATATTATATTATTATTACTTCTAGAGAAAAAGGATCTAAAGATTTCTTAGTAAAAATTACATCGATAAGCGTCTTAGTATAATTTGTGGTAACCCGAGTTGGTTCCCTCACTACTTATCTGGTGTAAATCATAAGCGGTTGTTATGGGTACAAAACAGCCCGGCAGTATGACATCCACGTCTTTATCTATTCAGTTGATATTAAGGTCACCAAGCAAAAACAGACCGTCACTCTGAGGAGCAAGTTGTGAAAGAGAATAAGAACTTGGGCAATTTACTTTTGGATTTTGGAGCTTACGTACAGTAAGTTCTACAGGCATTGTGAACGAGCTAAAAATATCTCGTGATTGACCATTATTACAAATTCAAACTCATCAATCAATTTGTCAATGAAAAGGCGGGCGGCTACAGATGCCAATAGGGCTGCCCTCCGGCGTGAAGCTTCGTAATCCGTCAAGGTTTGCAATACACTGCCAGCTACGCCTCAATAGTTGAACATATGATTGGGGCTGTAGAGGCAATGCACGTGGAAGTGGCTGGTGGGTGTACCGAGAGGAGCAGCGCGGGCGGGCAGGTGCGTGGCGCGGGCGTGCGGCGCAGGCGCGCGGCGGGCGGCCAATGACGTCAGGGGATCGATCGCGGCCGGGCGTCTCAGCGCGCTGTCACCGCCGGGCACGTGAGCCGCGGTACTCCGCCTTATGTAACGGGCTCATGCCTCGCGAGCCGCCCTGCCCGCGCCCATGTGCGGCCTAAGCTTCCGCACCAGGAACAGTCCTTCGCAGAAAACCTCCCTCCGATGGGGCGACTGTTGCCCGCCGCTCCCGCGACCCTTCGCGCTGACTAATTGTTAATTGTGCACTAGTGACGGACGGTAGTGGTATGTTTGTATGCTATCTTATATCGAGTTTCTATATGTTCGGTTCAGTGGTTTTAGAATCGAAAGAAAAAAAGCGATGATAGTGTGTGTGTGAAATCGCCAAAGAGCTTAACATTTTGATAAAGAAGGAGAGAGATTTTATAAGGGAGAAGGAGGGAGGTTTTATTCAAAACAAGTAAGTACTAAACAGAAAGTGTTTTTCTTCTTAAGATTCCTTAACATAAGTAGTAACGTGACGTAACCTTGTAACATAAGTTGAGTTAGCGCGAGGCACTTCGCCTAAAAAACGTCTATGGTTAAAATTATAAAATACTGAGGTCTAACAATCTCATTCACCAAGTATTGGTGATAAGGAACGACGGCATCGCTTTACAATACAGACATCATGGGCTAGGACTCGTGCAAATTAGTTTCACGGGACAACATACAGCAGCATCTATATGAACAAGGTGCTGAGACAGGCACAGGCTGATGAGTGTCGCTTACCCATCCTCGTTCTTCAGTCAGTTCGACTATCGCCAGCTTCGTCAAGTTTCTTTGGTGCCTTAAATGCTTAACACAAATAAGCAGCTAGCATTACAATAAACAGTAAAATGTCTGAACAGAACAGGGCACTGGCGCTGGTGCAAGTTATATTGTTCATTCAATATAGTTCCTTGTTCCTTGACTTTCCTTGAAAAGTGAAGTGTAGTGACAAGTGTAACGCAATAACCATCTGTAATTGTTATCTTACATATCCCTACAAAAACAAAAACGTAACTGTGCATTTTAAGAAACAGTGTCTAAAGGACTCAAATAATGTTACAAAGTGAATTTATTACAGTGAATACACATAATTCAAAAGAAACAATAAACCTTAACAGGAAACAATGCAGTGAACAGTTAAAATACAACAAAATTATAGTGATTTAATAATAACTTAAAACACAAACGGTTAAAGTGCAGTGTTAAATCCAAAACATTGAACTTTGGAACAACCAATAAGTACGTTATTTTCGCCGTTTACTTTAATTAAGCCTCTCGTGGTGCATTGGCCCGCAGAACATTGCATATAACGCCCGCGACCCGGAGTTCAATCCCCAGCGGAACAGAATTTGTTGTGTTATAAAAATATTGTTTTTCTACGGTTTGGTTGATAACGTCTAATTCCCTGAATGTCTAAATCCACGAATGTCTAAATCCGCGAATGTCTCAATCCGCGAATGTCTATTTCCACAAATTAATGTGTTATTGATGATTGGGGAAGGCCGCGACGTCCAGTAGTGAACTGATATTGGCCGATGATGATGATGATAATAGTAATAACGCCTTTTTCACCATACACTGACACACATAGATAGGTAGGAATAAATGATGGATAGGCGGTTAAAATCAACTTTTATTTCACCATTAACAGCTATTCTAATAATTGCAAATAAAACAGTCGGTAGAACCACCAGGATTTATTTTAGGTTAGTCCTATTTTTACTTAAATTTGACACCTGGTACCTGTGAATCAGCCCACTAACAAACTTAGCGGGTATGCGGGCATTCAAAGGACATAGTCAACACTATTAAATGCCCCACATTTTGTCTTTCAGAAAATAACTATACTATTCTAAGTAGTATGGAGGTTAGAAGTAAAGGATGACAGACTTATGACAGCCTTGTATGAGAAGACAGCTAAGAGCTCTCTCTCAGCGGCGGCTAAATCGATGTACAGTCAGCAGCAGAACTAGCTACGCAAACGAAAGGCTCAAAATTATCTACACATGATTCTACTCTCAACTTCAAGAGAATAAAGCTTGTGTAGATCATTTTGAAAATGTTATTTTGCGTAGCTGTTTCTGCTGCTGACTGTACTCGTATTTTACGTATGAATAAAATCCAAACTAAACACTGTGTCTTTGCTACTAGACATTCAGGGAATGGACGTATGGCGACTTGACATTCGGGGAAAAAAGACTTGCGGCTGCTAGACATTCAGGGAATAGACGTATAGCGACTTGACATCCGGAGAATGGATGTATGGCGACTAGACATTCGGGGAATTAGACGTCATCTATACTTACAATATTATTTGTTATCAACATAGAACTTCAACCGCCTGCAAGATGACGACAATATGTGCGGGATGTCCTCGTAAAATTTCTGATCGTAGATTTCTTATTTGCCACTTATCTAAGGATGCATATGATCTCCAATGCGCAAACGTATCAGAACAACTTTTCTACAACGTTATGTCACCAGAGTGCAAGAAGAAATGGTAATGTCAATCGTGCCGAAGTAAAGCACCTAAGTTAACAATGTCAATAGTCCAGTGCGTTCGCGGCACTGTGTCAATACTGAATATGGCAATTCTGATATAAATGTAACATTTAGACGCGATTAGTCCCGCAGAGCTCAAAAGGTACAGACAGCAAAAGTAATCGAACCGGAATCACTAGTCGCTACTCGAAAAAAATAATCAAATGTTGCAATGAAAACCAGACAAACAAGCCAAACCGAGTTAGAAACTACTGATAGCAATCTCTATGTTGACAAAATGGCTGACATTACACTAAATACTCAACATGATGCAGATGAACCTCCCACATTCGATCAAATAAGCAAACTATTGGATGCAAAGTTAGAGAGTATAAAATTTCCATACTATTTGACTTAAAAAACACCATTCAGTTTGTGACAAATAATGCCATAAAAGCACTTCGACACGATGTCGAACAAAGTGTACATGAGTATGTAAAAATGTGTGGAAAATAAACAGAAGACCATCCAAAATAAAATCCAGGCTATCGATACAAAAATTTAACACATAGAACAGCAATTAAGTAATCTACAAAATACTAAGAAAATAGCACTATTTGGTCTTAAATTATTACTATTTGACCTTTATAATCGTGTATCTCAGGTGTTCTCCGAATTCCTAAATGTAGATATTAGAAACCAAACGCATAAGAAAGAGAGGAACTACTAGACCTATATCTATTGAACTCATAAGCAAACGAATGACAAATTTTATAATAGATAATGTAAGAAATTATAAAAACACAGGTCTCGCAGTAAATATACATGGATGAACCATACAAATCCAAACCATTATAGGCCACATTTAAAAAAAAAATTGATTGGGCTATGTTAAACAGATTGTATACATTCCTTGAAAAGTACAGATTACTCGATGATAGCCAAAATGGCTTCAGAAAATCAAGATCGACAACACTAGCAGTATACAAGTATGTTCAAATGGCTCTCCAGCATATAAACGATTAAAAACATGCAGTTGGGTTGCTATTGGATATGACTAAAGCCTATGATAAAGTTCCTTATGATGTATTGCTCTTAAAATTGCACGGTTCGGGTAAACGTGGGCCCGCCTACAGCTGGTTTGAATCTTATTTAAATAATAGAAGGCAAATAGCCCAGATTGATTATTACAACCAACGTATTAACAAAATAGAAAAAGTTCTTTCCGAAGAGAAACTTTTGACTTGTTCCATTCCTCAAGGAAGTGTATTGGGCTGTGTATTTTTCTAATTTATATTAACGAAACAAACGACAAAATGCATAAACAATATAGATCCAACACTACCAGTACTTTTCGCGGACGATGCGACGTTTCTATTTTGATTAAATGTGAAGGAAAAACCACCCACCAAACACTTATCCAAAATAGTTTTGGATAAGTGTTTGATATAAACCTTGCTGATATAAATTCATGGCTCCAAGACCATAATCTAGAAATAAACCTTAAAAAAACTAAATCATTCCGATCCTATAATAAACCACCCTTAGATATTGATATTAAATTCCAGAATACACAAATAGAAACGGTGGATAGTTTCAACTTACTTGGACTTAACATAGATACTAATCTAAATTGGAAACACCATACCAAAAAAGTTAAATCAAAACTTTCAAAATTTATCTATGCCTTTTTCGAAATTAAATACAGTACCAATATGGAAACTGCCCTTTCAGCATACTATGAATACGCCTACTCTTGGCTAAAGTATGAAATAATTCTGTAGGGTAACAGTGTAAGCGTAAATGAATTATTCATAATACAAAAGAAATGTATCAGAATTCTAGCACAAATTAGTAACACAAAGTTGTAGACCGTATTTCATAAAATTTAAATTGTATATATATAAATACAATACATGTGTATTTTCGTATTTAAAAACATACAAATATTTAAAAAGATATAAGACACTCACAAATTAAACACTCGTCATAAGGATAGGCTTTGCTTACCAACTTCTAAAACTAAAATGCTTAACGCAAACCCATACTATAAATGGCTAAAAATATACAATAAAATACCATCCAATATAAAAACAGAAACTACATTTACTCTTTTCAGTAAAAACTTAGAACAATACTTTATTTTAAAATGCTACTATACGCTTGATGAGTTTTTTTTGCTGATAAAACTTAAATTATTTAGTATAAGACCTTTTTGTACACTTAATTGCAATAAATCACTTTGACATAATCATTTTTTGACGACCTCCGTAGCCGAGCGGCTTGCACGCCTTTGGGCGGCGTTTACTATGAAATCCCGGGCTCGATTCCCGGTGGGGCAATATCGAAAACGAACTTTTCTACATTGTGTCGGGTCTGGGTGGTTGTAGTTCCGTCGTTGATCTGATTTCCATAATACGAGTGCTTTAGCTACTTAGCTTTGGATCAGAACAATGTATGTGATTTGGTTTATTATTTATTTATTTATATTTATTTAATATCGTAAACGAAAACGCTATGGCATGATTGCAACTTACCTCGTTTGTCACAAGAAGGTACTCAAGCCATACGGGATCTTTGTTTGGCTAACGTGATCTAATGGTAAATAAAACTCGCACTAGACACTCGGCAGACTTAAGCGGCCAAAGTACTGCTGGCACGATACGGACAGGTACCAGGTTCATCATCACCTGTTTTTAACAGTAAGGACCCGCGATTGTCTTTCTGATGTTATTTTTAAGGCTTTAAGTTGTGTCACAGCTGTTGTTCTTTCAATAAAATATAAAATAAACATCTCATTACTGGAATCATGCCTTATCACATAATCATAGTCAGCCCGTATCAGTCTACTGCTGATGGCTCTCCTAATGCATTACTTAAAATCGTAGTTGCCAGTGCAACTACGACTTTAAGTGTAAAAACACACTATGCCGAAGGTACGCGACCGAAGTTCCGCGGCTGATTTTACGTTCCGACGTATTCGGCTGATATTACGAACTTACGCCCGACCGAAGTTAGGCTGTACGCTATAACGCAACGTAATTTCGGTATTATGTGTCGTCAGTAATTCAAATAGCATTGCAGGCGTAATCATGCCGAACTTGAGTCGCGTAATTTCGGCATAGTATGTTCCTACACTAAGTGACTTCCTGACCATATAGTCGCCAAAAATAACCCTTTTTTCGTGCTTCGTGCGTGTAGCACATAGCTATCATGATAATAGTAATGAGAAGTGGGAAATGAGACCCCAACCCCCGGAGTATCTCAGTAAAGATGTGGGGCTATACTAAGAGACCTCACGCGGACTTTTTGAGAGAATTTGAAGTGACGTTGCGTTAATAATTATATTCCATTTCTATTCTATTAGCGTTATGGCACTTGTCTAGGCCCTCAGGCACCGCGAAGTTGGTCGTTTCTTCGGCACAATTTGAAACTCTAATCACGTACCTCCTTAGCAAAAGGCTGACGCTTTATCTGCAGCCTTCAGTGCTACATTGCACGTAGGTTTGAATAATAATGAGTCATGTAAAACCTTACTTCACCGGAAGCCGAAACCCGAGTTATTTCAGGCTTTAATTGTTTTAATTGACATACAGCGATCTTCCATTTGCGCCTGCTTTATTTATGGAACCCGTTCTCGCTGGACTTTCAAAATGGATTTACTCGTACATATTATGCTAAAGTTAACCAACGATTATTTGAAAATCTGTTGACGATATAAGGTTATACTTCTACCTTTTAGAACTCGATACGTATTACACGCGAAACTTTTTTTTAATAAATTTTATGTTGTAAAGATATTGTTGATCGATGAATAGTTCTTTTTATATGTACGAGTACGTTAGTTCTGTTAACTTTGACCTTTATGAAATTTATTTAGTAAGTATTAGGAACTGGAAGTGGACCCCTGTCTGGCCTCTTAGCCCTATACGTAGTTCTATTAGTTATTCTGTGACCTTATGCAAGTTTTATTTTGCAAATGGTAGAAAATAAAGATTAACTTATTTTTTTCTACTTCACATCGAGATTTGAGAAAAAGGCATTGGATGCCCATCGTACTACCTTCTCGTCTTTACTAATATTCATTAATGTAAATTTATGAGAGCTATACTTCTTTGGGGAACTGAAGCTCAAAATTTATTCCATAAATAGAAGTAAAATCTGGTCACCGGTCTTCGAGAAACGGAAGCTCTTGAGGCAGACGTAACTTTCGCAAATTCAAGTCCCTGGATGGGTGACCAAATGTTGCTATCTCCAGGATTTAATGGAGCAGAGAACCAACTATTGTTACCGGTAATGTTGAGAGCTATCATGTCATAAAATCGATAGCCGCTAAACCGTTATCATGAAATATGTTTATCATAAAAAAATAACAACAAATAATAACTGTTATTTGAATGTTCGATTTGATGTTTCAATCCTAAAGGTGTTTACTCATAATGTTGTATAAAATGTAACTTGCATAAATTGGATTTCTAATCATGGTGGAAAAGATTTTTAGATGTTTTGCACATACTGATATCAACTACAATCTAATGGAGGTATCTCTATAAGTGTTTAGGGATTTCGACGTAAGTGGTTGTTATATTTTTGATAAGATTATGGCATGTACAAATTTGGACAATCGATAGGGTAAAAATGGTACAAATGTTATAATCCACATTTTTTTTAAGCAAAATCTTACTATAATATTATAAACGCGAAAGTTTGTAAGTATGCATGGATGTTTGTTCCTCTTTCACGTAAAAACTACTGAATGGGTTTGGATGAGATTCGGCATACAGATAGTTTATAACCTGGATTAACACATAAGATAGTTTTTATCCTGATATTCTCACGGGAACGGGAGCCACGCGGGTGAAACCGCGAGCGGCCGCTAGTAAAACATAAAAGCCATAAATCCCGTTGTGCTGATCTTTCCAGTACGAGTTGTATTTGGCCCTTACTTTTTCATCATTCGTAAAGTACGTTAAGCCGTGGGCCCCTCCCTCTGCCACCAACTCCCATCGGGCCTGCGTAGTGAGTTATGTCCAGATCTTTACGTGGGAAGGCTATTAATAAGACGTTTATAATAATTATAATAATAGTAGCATAATCGTAGAAAGCTTTGCTACGATTATGCTACGATTATGCTACGATTATGCTACGATAGTTCATATACCTTACCTATTTACCTTAGAGCCACATAATTTTGTAATTTTTTTTGTCATATCGGTGCGGTGGGTAGTTTTCCACGGAAACGACTGAACACTTTAATCATCACTTTAACCAGAAGTCTTCTCTCATAAAGGCGTCTTGGGACTTTCATTACAAATGCTTTGAAGATGGTGATGTGGTGTGAATCTAATGAATCCACCCTCAAAAGGAAAGATTATGGGCTGATGATGATGATGGTGATGAGGAGCTTGATGGAACAGTGCGCAACGCGCCCGGTCTGCGATTGTTGAAAAAAAAAAAAAAAACAAAATCCAAAATCATTTATTCAGTTTAGGCTACAAATAACTCTTATGAACGTCACTATGCCATCGGTTCGTAAGTCTACTCTGGGCGGGAGATCTTGTACTGAGAAGAACCGGCAAGAAACTCAGCAAGTGTCCAGCTCTTTTCTCCCTTACAGCGTCAAAAATATTGGAAAGTGCCCCATCATAAAAGGACAGGGATGAAGTTAAGCAACGCCCGTTCTCCCTATCCATCCAAAAGGAAGGCTTGTGCCCAGCAGTGGGGATATAAAATGAGCTTGTGATGATTTAATGTACATCACCGTCATCATTAAATGATGTATACTGAAATGTTATGTAGGAGATTGAGCAGTGTTTGTCTTGTCCGTCCAGGTGAACAAAAGCAGCGAAGATGATTAACGTGGCGGGCGTGATCTCCATCATCCTGTTCTACGTGCTGATCCTGGCCGTGGGCATCTGGGCCGGCCGCAAGAAGCCTGCCGGCAATGACTCCGAGGAGGAGGTCATGCTGGCCGGCCGCTCCATCGGCCTCTTCGTCGGCATCTTCACCATGACGGGTCAGTACTAACTAGTGGTAGTTGGCGTGGGGTGGGGGTTGGGCGTGGGGCTGCCGCCTCGCGCTGCATGGAACCATCATTGTGTCAATCCATTTTGTTCTCACCCGTAACAAAATGAAGTAAACACTAGAGAGTGGGTGTAGTGAGCTGAGGACGTAGTGCGAGTTTTATTTGCTATTCAATCACGTTTTTGATCTTTCTTCGTTTGTCACCAGCAAGATTTATTTTTAATTCGATCACGCTAACGAAAACAAGTATTTGTATGGTATTTCCGAAAACAGCGCCTCCTGGTCACAACAAGGAGGGTTAAAATAAAAAAATAGGTCTCACATTAGGCACCCTGGGGGCGCTGCTTCAATGGCCGTTTTGTTAAGGTCATCGAATGTCTAATAGTAATTCCACGAGGCACTGTGAGACTGGGAGTTTGACACCTCAGTTTTGTTACCGTATTTTATTATTTCTACATTAAGGTTAAAACTACGGCCCTTGGGAGCGCAAACTCACACTGCAAGAAAGAATAAGGATCAATTCGACAAATGAATAACAATTTTGTATATACCACATCAAATACAATATAAATATCTGAGTAAATTTATTTTTAAATTACTCAAATCCATCAAGAAATTAAAAAACACGCCGGCTCCGCGGAACATGCGATGACGTCACGTGCCACGATCGCCCGCCCACCACCGCCGCCCGCCTCTATTAACTCGTCGTCGTCGGTTGTTTGCCCTTATCGTGCATGGTGTGCTTTGTTATTATTTATATGATAGGTACTTACTTAGTAGACTTACAGTCGTTGTTTCTTTAAGTTTTATAGAGATTTCAATATAGATATAGGTATATGGAAGTCGGATTTACCAAGCAGTCGGACAATCTCCCGAAGATTGATTCGTTCATAGTTGCAGAGTTTTTTAAAAACAATTCCAGTCATTCCAGTGCAGAGATACGAGGAGATAAAATGCAAAGGTAAATAGATTTGCTTTCACCTATAGTTTTTTCTTTAGTGGATACTAAGTACCTATATACATATATTATTACTTATTCTGTGCCTATACATAGGCAGGTACTAATAGGTTGATTAAGTACAACGTTTTATAATGTTTTGATTTGGCAGATACCTACTTCGTGTACCTATTTTAAATATTATTTCTTATTATTCTCGTCTTTAAAACTATCTTACGTTCTAAAAACATAAAAGTATTTTTGGGTCTTTCGTAACCCAAAAAAACAATTTATCCGGCGTAGCAACACTTGTATTTTCGCATCGTGGCAGAATACAATTTTTGTAAGACGACATTATCCATTTACATGTACTACGTACGGAGTCAACGCGCTGCAAGAGTGCAAGCGACGACTGGGGTAGATAGAATGTGCAGTGGAGGGGCGGCGAGAGTGGCTGATGACGTCATCAGTGAATCGTGTATATATTGGTGTGCGTTTTTGAGAATGCAGCGCAAAAATCGCTTCAACTTCGTAATTTTTGGTCCAATTTCAATAATTCTTTCACTGAAATAATTGGTTTTGATATGACTGTAATTCTACATATCTAACTAAAACTATCGTTGATCCTCATTATGGAGTCCGTATATTTTGTTTAGTTTAGTTTCTTGCGCTCGCCCGTTCTTCTGCACAGTTAAAAGACGTCCTGAATGTAAAATCCATAAGTAAAATATTTTAAGACCATTCAAAAGTGCTCATCTAAAAGGTTTTATTCAACACTTTGTCTTTTGTCAAATTCTAATAAGTTTACTTGAACAAAGATTAATTTAATTTCATTTCATTTCATTTCGGCAGCAAGTAGGCTGGCTGGCTGGCTGGCTGGTTATAATGAGCTAAGGCTACGATATTGACTAAGCAGTGTTGCCATAGACTAAGTAATAGGTACTGTGTTGCTTACATGTTTCAGTCGCGTTACGAAGAAGCGTTAGAAGTTAGCACCCCGGGGTAACATCTTTATTGTACCTACATAGAAAACATATTGAAACACGCGGTACCTAAGACATGTATTTCATCGTCAAGCATCTCTTGACATATGGAACGAAAGATACCGTACACAGAACACTGCTGGCACCACCAGAATATTTTTCCCAGACGCCAAGATCGCCTACACTATAGTTCGAAAAATTTGCCACAACAGCCTCCTTACACAAGCTCTAACAGGACACGGCGGTTTCTCCGACTACTTACACCGTTTCAAGTGCAAAGAGAGCCCCCTATGTGAATGTGACACTGATTCCAACGAGACCATCCAACACTTGATGTTAGACTGCCCAATAAACGCGAAAGCGAAACATGAACTGCAATTAAAAATAGATGGTCTCGTTGACATTAACACAATAAGTGCATTAATAAGCAACAAAAAATATAGACAAGTACTAATAAAATATATGGAGACTGTTGTTAGAGGTGCAAATCATAGGAACAAAAGTAAGTGTAAAAAATGTGTATAAATATGTGTGTTACAATAAAATAATAAGGTGTTTTAAATTTAAGTAAGTAAGCAATTTGTATAATTAAATAGTATAGTATGTAAATAAATTAACAAAATTGTATTAGCCTTAAGAAAATTTACTATTATTTAGTAAGAGAATGGCGTTCAAATAAAAAACAGAAAAAGAAAAAAGACATGTATTTACTAAGATGAGCTTATCTCTAGAAGAGATCTAGAGATAAGCCAGAGAGAGCCATTTCTAGCCGTGGTGTGGATAGAAACTCTTTATGTAGCATTGTAGCATAGAATCAAAAAAAGACGCGCTTCATTCCAAAGGAATGCCATCAGGCGGATGATAAGGATTTAGCCAAATTTTATGTTTCTAAAGCATGCCAGTAAAGATAAGTAAGAAAAAGATACTGTGGCGGTAGCCAAAGTAACATTAAGAAAACGATAGCGAAGTTCGAAAATAATAAAATGTATGGGATTGACTTAAGGTTGACCACGTGATTTAGCGCGGCTTATGTCAATCCCATACATTTTATTATTTTCGAACTTCGCTATTATTTTCTTATGCTACGGCCACACTTGAAGGCGAAGATTCGTGTTCGCGTTCGCGTTGTCATACAAATAAACACTATTTAAGCATTTACTTAGTTAATCATTGTTTTGTCAACGTCACACAAACGTCGTTCTCAATTTGAGAAAAAGAGACAAAACAATGATTAACTAAATAAAAGCTTAAATAGTGTTTATTTGTAAGGGGGTTAGTGTTTACATCACTCACGGATACAAATAAGAAAGATCGTTTAAAGCAAACATACACATTAGAGGTTTCGTGACGTCGATTCATATAATCATACTAATATTATAAATGCGAAAGTTTGTGTGTATGTATGTGTGTATATTTGTTGCTTCTTCACGCTGCAACGAATGGATGGATTTGGATGAAATTCGGCATACAGATAGTTTATAAAATAGTAATAAATAAAAATAAGTTAACAAATTTAACAAAACTATTTTACGAAAATTCTGTAAATAATTTTTTTTGGTTAGACAGCGCTTTTTCTATTCTATTCCGAAATCATATCAAACTGTAACACGTCGTAATGCACAGACCCGTGCTAACGACGCAGCTGTCTGTTTTACGACTGCCCGGGCTTAACGAGCCTCCGCAGATGTATTGATTTGTTTCAATTCCCCTGGTCTAGCCAGGGACTACTACTTGCTATGCGGTTCTGTGTAAAACAAATAATTTCAATAAAAATATTTTTATACAAAACTAACTTGTATAAAAGATTTTTAAAAATGTCAAAGTACGCCGTGGCTTCGCTAACTACTGACTATTACTATAATATCTGTGCTACGGTGCAACACAAAAGTTCCCGACTGCTGCAAGACTTTCTATAAAAGCTTAGGCCATTTCTTTTTCTGGCTTTGTATTCCTAACGAAGAGTTAAAGAATGCATGTCCAGACGAGAACAACGTGTAATGGAACGTAACGCGCTCTTTTGTAAAGCTCTTGCTCTAGCACAGACCGCTTACAGTACTCTAATGCATTAAAGAAAAATGTTTAACGCCACGGTTAACTTCAATCTATGCAAAGAAAGAAAATGAAAGAAAATAAAGGGCATAATTTTAATTCTCCTTTTTTCTTACTTCACGTTTTCGTTAACGCGATCCAATGACAAATAAAAGTTGCACTAGTGTAGTACTCAAACTAACAAGGACAATTCAAAGGAAAAGGTCACCTGCCCAGCTACATGACCCTCAAGGCCCTCGAGGAGATTGCGTGCCTCCGTGAGTTGGTAACGTTACGCACACGTCACGAGGATGCGTCGAACCTTACTATAGTGTCGGTAGATGTAGGCAGCTGCTTTGTGTTTCGGGGAATAGCGTGTTTAATAAATGTTAGAGGTTGGCCGGGGCACAATGGTTTTCATTCATTACGCCGCTTGGACGTGCTCTACGCTTATCGAAACATAAATGATGCTAATGGAATTGCCAGCGGAAAGAAGCAAACATTAAATAAAAGTTATTTGGTGATTCAAAGAGTTATTCGTTACTCTTTGAATCAAAGAGTTATTCGTTACTCTTTGAATCAAAGAGTTATTCGTTACTCTTTGAATCAAAGAGTTATTCGTTACTCTTTGAATCAAAGAGTTATTCGTTACTCTTTGAATCAAAGAGTTATTCGTTACTCTTTGAATCATCGAATAACTTTTATGGAGGATTTTTATGGAGATTAGAAAAATGTCATACAATTTAAAATAGATTTAAGGCAACATATTGTCTTAAAAGACGTTATTTTGAAATCAATTAAATTCAGTTCCAGTGACGACCCATTAGAATATTAGGGAAAGAATGCTAATTGTATTTCTTGTTATGAATTAGGTAAATACTTTAACGAGATTTAGGTTATATCTTAATTATAAGATAAGTATTTATTTGAAACAAGATAATAATAAAACTACTTAAAATTAAACTTACAAACAACTATAAACTATATCTACTATTAACTATAAATAAAAAATTTGCCCCAAATCATCCCCATCAGGCAGAGTGCCCAGTAAGCTAGCAGCATTGCCACGTTGGATAGCTATGCTTATACGCTGGCCCAAGTAGCTGCTAGCTCTGGGGTCCCGGGTGGCTTCTACTAGTTTAATAGAAATATCTTTAAAGAGTTTGTGAGCACCCGGGCCCCATGGACCTAAAGTCTCTACCCCAAACGGCTCAAATATGAGATCCCCAGTCAGATTCTCATACTTTCGCCGTTTGAGGTTCTCTGCATGATTTGCAGCCGCGCCAGCGCTAACAGAAGTGCTTGGAATGTGGGACGGTGCAAGCGTATCGACACAAGTTGCATCCCATACCAGAGCCCGTCCCACCTAATAATTAATGCTAATTATTTTTGTATAATATGCTCGGTGGCGTGCACTCGGAGAGGCCTATGTCCAGCATTGGGCCAGAATAGGCGGATGATGATGATGATGATGCTTAAATAAGTGAATTCGATTCATACGTTACATATGACGTAATAGAGCGTGACCTGCATCGTGGCGGGGGCGGGGGCGAGGGTGGGGGCGAGGGGTGGGGATTGACCCCTGCCCTTAGCCCGCGGCAGCCGGGGGCGCGGGCGCTTCGACAGCTCCCGACATCCATATCCATATCCACTTGAGCTGATACTTTCAAATTCAGTTTCATATGCCAACTAAGTATTTAGACATAGACAGACATTTATTTATTCACTACATAAGCACACATAAGTACATACATTTACAAAAAGCAACAAAATTTACAATGGTAATTACAACAAAAACAAAAGACAAAACAACCAACCAATAAACCACAAAACAATATTAGGCACTGGTAAGGAGCCAAAAAAAAACTTATAACCTGAATGCCTTTAAGGCGAGAGTATAGAGGCGAGAGATGCCTTTGAGGCATCTTCTGGGGCAGCTCGCTCCACCGTAGACCTCAACTACACTCACCATCAGGCGAGATCGAGGTCAAAAGCTGTCTTATATAAAAAAAAAAAATAATAAACCAACTACGTACGTTTCTGTACTTTGAAATGAAAAACAGTATCCCTCCCATACTTGTCAAAAAATACTATAAGAATTACACCTCAGTCAGAGATAATTTAATGCATAATAATAAAGAATTACAGTTTTAAGTAACAGTTTAATTTACCATTCGATCACTTTAACGAAAATTCTTTGTATGGCAACATGTTAACTCCCTTCGTTTGTCACAGCATGGCAAACCGAATGGTGGATGAAATTGGCACTAGGCTCGGAGTACTAGACTAGTACTAGTTTTGTTACGTGTTGATTATCACCACCAAATACAGTACCATTACGCTGACATATTTTCTAAAATATTCTGTGTACTCTTCAACTTTTGAATAACATTTTTAAGATTGCTATCAGAGAAGAAACATCAAACGAGACGCTTTATCAATAATTAAAAGATAACAAGTCCAAACGGAAAATCCTTTTTAGAACTTTAGGAAATAATCTCTCAGAGAAATTAAAGGTTGTATGTCGCGACACAGCAACGATCGTCTGCTTCTAGTGAAACACTGCTGTATTATTTAACGAGTGGGGTGGTCACAAGCTATTCATATACATAGTGTCTAAAATTACAACGTTGTGGTAACGTTAGCGATAATAAACGAGCCTGCTTGTTATTGGAGCTACATGTGATTTCATTTACCAACGTAATGTTAGCAGCAATAGCTGGCCTTTTTACACTTTTTTCTACAATAATAGTGGTTAGACTTTACTTTACACTTTTTTCTACAATAATAGTATACTCGTATTATTGTGTTATATTTTATCTGAGGTTCGTTAACTTTAGGGTTCAAAAGTAAATATTACACAGATAACACATAAGGATTTCTAATTTAGTAAGTAAATAGCCTATACTTACTGTTGCGGAAACCACTATTCACACTCTCTGCTACCGTTTAAAATTAGGTTACATCTTAAAATCCACAAAATCCACTCACAGTTCCATGCCGCTCCCGCCGTCCAGAACGGGATCCATATGGTCTGGTGGGGCCTGAATCCGAGTCTTCTCGGGTTCCCTAATCACACCCAACGGCTACCCCGAAGTGCACTTTCCCCCGAGGAAATATCTGTTTTCTCCAGCAGCGAAGACGCCGACATCCAACCATTGGATGGCGAATTGTACTCCCGATGCGATTCGCTTACGACTTACACACACACAAGACACAGATTGCACAATACACTTAATTTGAATAATACGGCTCCAAATGCCCTTATTACTGCTTAAAATCTATTTAATTATCAACACACGATAACCTATAAACCAGCCATATTGCTTTCCCGAAACAACTACCAAAAAAAAGAACAATTAGTGATGGGGCCATTATGCCACTAAATAAATTGAATATCGATAATCGATTCCCAAATCGATCCGTCCATAATACAAATCAAAGTTTTATTTCCAACAAAAATAAATGCATGTTTATTTGCAACATCCCGCCACCCAAAGCGGACGTACCGCTTTCTAGCCTGAAAACTTAAACTAGTCAACCGGTAATCGAGCTAAGGTCGCGACTGCGCGATTTAGCACCGATCCATCAACCAACACTTGCGCCACACGCGGAGTCCCGTCCGCGCCCCAGATTAACTTTAAAATGCGACCTCGTCTCCAAAATAACGATGGCAAATTAGCCTCTTTTAATAAAACCAGATCCCCCTCCGAAGGGGGCGACGTCCGGTCTGTCCACTTTACACGCTGCTGCAATAAATGCAGATACTCCAGTGACCAACGACGCCACAAGTCCTGACTCATTTGTTGTATCATTTGAAAACGAGACATCCGGTGTCTGCGTTCATCCTTCCAGGGATAGTCAGGCAGGGCAGTGAGTGGCTGACCGACCAAAAAATGACCAGGGGTCAGGACTTCCATGTCATTTGCGTCAGAGGAGAGTGGACAAAGCGGACGCGAGTTGAGAACCGCCTCAACCTTGCAAAACGCAGTTGTAAGTTCCTCATACGTGAGGGTAGTTTCCCCGACTACCCGGCGCAAGTGGGTTTTTGCCGATTTTACCGCGGCTTCAAATATCCCGCCCCAGTGGGGACAGGCTGGCACACTAAATCGCCATGTGATTCCCCGCTGTGCGAGAGCTTGACTTATGCTATTACAATTTTTATCCAGAAAATCGTTCACATCTTTTAAGTAGTTGGCAGTGCCTCTGTAGTTGGTACCGTTGTCGGACGGAATGAGAGAAGGTAAACCCCGTCGCGAAACAAAACGATCCAGCGTGGCGACAAAGGCTTCCGTAGACAGAGCCGAAACCACTTCCAGGTGGACGGCCTTAGTGGCCAGGCAGACAAAAACGCACAGGTATGCTTTCGTGACCCTAGTGTTACGATAGGCTGGGGTTCTCACCAGAAACGGTCCAGCAAAATCCGTACCGACCCCGTCGAACGGCCTAGTAGTCTGACAAACCCGGTCAGAAGGGAGATCCCCCATCTGTGGCTGCATAGTGGAGGCCTTCACCCGATAACAAGCCACACACTTAAATAGCACGCTGCGAACCACTCTCCGAGAGGACAAAATCCAGAACTCCCTCTGTAATATCGCCAGTAACGCATTACACCCCGCGTGAGCGTTTTTCAGGTGTCTATCCGAGACCACCAGTTCTACCAAAGGTCCTCCTTTGGGGAGTAGCAGAGGATGACGGCTACCGAAGGGCAGGTCGGCATTTTTGAGGCGACCTCAAACGCGTAACAGTCCATCCGCATCCAGAAATGGGTTGAGCCGAGAGATCGCTCCCTTGAGCTTTGCGCGACCGACGCGCAAAACCTTCAGTTCGTCCTCGAACCGGTCAGCTTGAACCAGCCGTATCAGGGCCAACAGTGAACTCCTGCGTTCCTCAGCACCCGCCACGGGTGATAACTGCCTCTTGTCTGGATGGCGGCAGTTATGTAGAAATCTCCGGATCCAGCAAGTTACACCCAGCAATTTGTCCAGTTTGCTGTATCGAGCCGTCAACCAATTCGGATCTGGCCTTGACTCGTTTGTTGTCACCAAAACTTTTATTCCAGGGAGCATCCCTAGAGAGCCATCGATCATGGTGACCGGCCATGATGACTCACCCTCCTTTAACCACTCTGGACCCCACCAGAGGGCATGCTGCACCAATTCCGGCGCGGTGCAGCCCCGAGAGGCACAATCGGCAGGATTTCAGGGACCGGGAACGTGCCTCCAACAAATATCGATGCCCGAGTTCTGTACCTGAGATACCCGATTGGCCACAAACGTTTCCAATACGTGGGGTGCCCCGCGTAGCCATGTCAGAGCTACCTGACTGTCAGACCAGGCGTAGACATTCCGGATCTCCACCGTAGACGTCAGTTCCTTGTGCACGTGGCACAACAGTTTGGCCAATAGATGCGCCCCGCAAAGCTCCAGCTTCGGGATTGTCAGCCTAGTTTTGAGGGGAGCCACCTTGCATTTAGCCAGAAGCAAGGAGACGGCGACTCGACCCTTCGAGTCCACCGTTCGCAGATACACCACTGCGGCAAACCCTCGTTCTGACGCATCGCAGAAGCCATGTAGGCTTGCCCTGTATTTGCCCCGCGGCAAGATCCGCCGCGGCAACGCCACCTGATTGATCGCCTCGATCGTAGAGATCAGAGCGAGCCAAGTGTCGAGTGAGAGCCCTACCAGTGGCTCATCCCACGAGACTCCGAGTGTCCACAGTGTTTGCAATAAACACTTCGCCATAAAAATGCACGGGCTGATCCATCCATTTGGATCAAACATCCGAGCGATGGTGGAAAGGATCATCCTTTTCGACCAAACTCTTGTAGTTTCCAGTTCTACCCGGAATGTGAAAATATCGTGAACCGGCTGATATTTAATTCCCAAAACGGCGATAGAGTTCGGGTCCCCTGCGTCCTCGAATAGCTGAGGATTCTGTTGGTGATCTTCCGGAATCCCAACCAGAAGCTGTGGCTCGTTGGATAACCATTTTCTTAACTCATAACCACCAGCCGCGAGGAGTCCGATCAGCTCATTCCTGATGATGAGCGCCTCCTCCAGAGAGGCTGCCCCTGTGCAGATATCATCTACGAACACGTCACGTGTCAGTACAGCGGCTGCCCGGGGAAAGCGAGCCCGTTCCTGCTCCGCCAGTTCCAGCAGCGACCGGATGGCAATGAAGGGACTCGACTTCAGGCCGTACGTGTTGGTGTTGAGCTCGTAGACGGTTATGGGATCCTCCGAATGTTCCCTCCAGAGTATTAACTGAAACCTCCTGTCCGCAGGATGTATTACTGTTTGGCGGAACATCATCCGGATGTCCGCACCGATCACCACCTGGTGTTTTCGGAAATTTAAAATGATGTCGACAATGTCCCGATGTAACTTCGGACCAGAATGGAGACATTGGTTCAATGAAACTTCAGTCGACGACGGTAGCGATCCGTCAAAAACAGTCCGTAGTTTTCCAGATGAGGCCTTCAACACCGCGTGGTGAGGCAAGAAAAAATGATCTGTCGTTGTCCAGTCGACAGTCACCCGTGACATATGCCCCAAGGCCTCGTATTCTCGCATGAACTCGATATACTTTTCCCGAAGTACCGGATCGCGAGACATACGACGCTCCATGGACAAGAGTCGTTTCTCTGCCAACGCCCTCGATTTTCCCAAGAGAGGGGGACAGTCGATAAAGGGCAGTCGAGTTTCGATCCTACCCGACGCCATCCGGCGTGTGTGATCCTTATAAAAGGTTTCGCACTCCACATGCTCCGGATCCAGACGGGAGACCATGGGAGGCTCTTCCAGTTCCCAGAATTTTTGCATCGTCCTAGCGATGGAGGTAGTAGCGACGACAGGTGAGACATCCCGCGTCTCCTGGTCGAAAACCGGTCCCATTAAAACGTGTCCAAAGATGGTAGGTATAGCTACCAACGAAGAGCGGCCCAGAATCCGCTGAGGCCCTAAAAGGATCCAGCCCAGTACATCCGCTCCTAATATGAGGTCCACCGGAGCCGGCTCCTCGAAATGAGGGTCTGCCAGCATGAGACCTGATGTGTCAGACATTGCGTCCCGCAGAATGTCTGTCGGTGGATGCCAACCCAGCAGATTGTCGAGTACGATCACGACCGCCGCAATCCGTATCGAAGCGGAATGCACAGGAGAGAAGAAAATGTGGGTCTGACCGGACAGACCCCCCACTTCTGTATCTCCGACTCCCCGAATCGGAACTGAGGGAGGCGCGCACTCCAGACGTAGGCGCCTCGCTACCCTCGTAGTAATTAAGCAGCCCTGTGCCCCAGTGTCTAGGAGGGCTCGTATCCGGACGAAGTCCCCCCTAGGTCCCCAAACGCGTACCTGCGCGATGGGCAAAAGAACCGTCCTCGGTTCCGACGTAGCCCGACCACAGGCTAGTCACGCGTCAGAGCCAGCAGCCGACCCTGTCGAACCGTGATGACTCGGCCCGTAAGTCGGACGCGTGCAGGCCACCATCCGGGGTGGTGCGTATCCAGCTGTACCCAGTGGCCCTTAGAGGCACCAACTCCTGGTGTTGGTCGCGCCGGGTGCCGGGTTGTAGCCAGAACCTGGCTCCGTTCCGGCGGTCCCCAACTCACCTGAGCCGGGGTGTACGAGGGGTTGTAGTGTGGCGGCCGTGGCGGACTCCGTCTTTCCGGAGGCGGAGTTGACCCCGGCCCCAAACCGCCACCCGTGGGAGATCCCCTCTCCCGAACCGGTGCTGAGCCCTCAGCACTACGGGTGCACAGTAAGCGATGGTGCGGTCCGCCGCACACATCGCAAGGCCTCGCCTGGGGACACTCATTATACCTATGTCCTCCCAGGCAGGCATAACACAATCCTCGTGTCCGAACGAGGTTTCGGCGCTCTTTTGTGGGCAGCCCGAGAATTGCTGGACATAGCTGTTCCAAGTGCTGCTGTCCGCAAACCCGGCATCCAGAACCGGGGTTGATGGCGGCCGCAGCCACCAGCCTGCCGCGACCCTTCCCTGGGTTGCGTGGCGGCTGGGCGCCGTAGACTCTGGAAGTGCGGGCCGGCGCACTTGTTCGAGCCTCCTGGGAGGCTAGCTGGTTTTCCAGCAGGCCAGCCTCCTCTTCCAGGAACTCCAGAAGTTCCCCTATCGAGGGCAGAACGCTGCCGAGATCCTTGTGGACCAGTCGATTCCGCTCGAACTTGTCCCTCATCTCCTGCGACAACTTGGCCAGAACGATGTGCAGAAGAAGGAAGGACCACTGGTCGACGGGCAGTCCGAGCGTCCTTAACCCGTTTAAGGACACGGTGAGCGGGGTGATCAGCTGCGCCCTCAGCTGAGCCCTATGGTTGACCCTCGGCAATCCCAGCAGATGGGTCACGTGCGCGTCCGCCTGAAGACGCGGCTTCTCGTACCGCTTCTCCAGCAGCTGCATGGCGGTGTCGTAGCTCGCATCCTGCAGCTCTAGATGCTGTACGAGCTGTCTGGGTTCTCCGTCTAGGAATGAACGGAGATATGCCAGCTTTTCGACCTTGGTGAAATCCTTCCGAGTATCCACCAAGGCCAAAAACATGTTCCGGAATCCAGCCCAGTCCTGCATACATCCGGTGAAATGCGGGACCTCCAGGGCACCCAATCTTCCCATGGCGCTGGGTCCAGGGGTGTGGAGCGAAGCGGGGCGCTACAGGCTTCCCCTCCCGCAGTCGCTCGATGTCCTTCACCCGCTGAAGGACCTCATCGTAGATGTCTTGGATGTGCTCCAGATCCTTGACATATTGGGCGTGGAGGGCCAGCTCCTTCTCCCCGACCGGGTCGGTTGACAATAGAGCGGTTACCGACCGCTCGGCCAACAAGAAACGACCCTGCATTTCTTTCGAACGCGTCTCCAAGGCGTCCTCCCGGTTAGGCCGATCTATTAATGCAAGCAGCCCGGTGAACCACCGGAGCTGCTGAGCCAACTCCTGCCGTGACGCTGTCATTATAAATAACTTAAACTAAATAAACCTAAACACAAAATTAAAACGAGTCAACGAAAACACGGAATCGATTATCCCGAATCGACTCGATGCTTTCAATTAAAAGAAATTGAGTAACAATTAACGTTCCGAGAAATGTCCCAGCCCAAATACAACGGTACTACCAACCTTACAATTCAACCGCACCTGTCCCGGAAGTGCGATTTTACACAAAATGAGCTTAACCTATTACGAACTAACAAAATACACAAAATTACACCGATTAACCTAGAGGTCCGGTAGGAACCACGCTCTGCTACCAAAGTGTTGCGGAAACCACTATTCACACTCTCTGCTACCGTTTAAAATTAGGTTACATCTTAAAATCCACAAAATCCACTCACAGTTCCATGCCGCTCCCGCCGTCCAGAACGGGATCCATATGGTCTGATGGGGCCTGAATCCGAGTCCGGGTCTTCTCGGGTTCCCTAATCACACCCAACGGCTACCCCGAAGTGCACTTTCCCCCGAGGAAATATCTGTTTTCTCCAGCAGCGAAGACGCCGACATCCAACCATTGGATGGCGAATTGTACTCCCGATGCGATTCGCTTACGACTTACACACACACAAGACACAGATTGCACAATACACTTAATTTGAATAATACGGCTCCAAATGCCCTTATTACTGCTTAAAATCTATTTAATTATCAACACACGATAACCTATAAACCAGCCATATTGCTTTCCCGAAACAACTACCAAAAAAAAGAACAATTAGTGAGGGGGCCATTATGCCACTAAATAAATTGAATATCGATAATCGATTCCCAAATCGATCCGTCCATAATACAAATCAAAGTTTTATTTCCAACAAAAATAAATGCCTGTTTATTTGCAACACTTACTGTCCCACTGCTGGGCAAAGGCCTCCATCATTGAAATCAATATCAATATAGCTAATAGTCATAATTTAGTAATTTCTAAAATTGTTATTACATTGAATTTTGTATGGCTCAAGTGGATAAGACCTTCATAGAATACTCTATTAAAACGGAAAGATCGATCGAGCTCAAACAGGTCATCGAAGAACGGGCTACTGGTTGTGCTTCTCGTGTTTTGATGGGAGATGTAGAACCTTACGGTACAGCTAGCTAGCGGAACTGTAGCGTAACTTTTCCGAGTGGTATATTCTGTAGACTTTATTTTTGGAACTGGAACGTAGCAACGTGCTGCGGGAGTGTCACTCACGATCTCAGAACAATTACTTAGCTTTAGTTATTATTCTGAGGCAACGATTGTTTCAGACGCCAACTCCGGTGCTGATGATGATGATGATGAAGGTTTGTCATAATTCGACTGCATTCACATAATACTCTTTTAACTAAAAACATTAATTAAGTAAGATAAGATAAAATAAACTTATTGCTGTATAACATTAATTTTAGAGTTTACAATTAAATAAATTATGTAATACAAAGTAAATAATGAGGAAACGTAACACCATTTATACGAAAGAAAGAAAAAGAAAGAAGCCTAGAAAGTAGGCTTTAAGTTTATTTTTAATATTGGTAATTGCCAAGGTATCGCATAATTCATGCGGTAGTTTGTCCAGATACGAGGAAGCGTGTCAAGCCAAGTTCAAGCTAACAGAACTGGCGAGCAGCACCGTGTGTAATATTAAACGTGCCATTTTCATATACGAATATAATAATAATATAATTATATATTATAGCCTTTGCAAGTTCTAAAGCTGTAGCTGTTAGTAGGTACTAAGACAGTAATGGAAGAGCCCAAAGTTCGATGGCCATAGAGTTTCTACCAGCCAGCCAAATTTCTGGAAGAATAAAATAAGAACTTAATAATAATTCGTATATGAGAACTAGCCAAGTCAGACCTTAGGCTTCACTATATTATCCTAAGTTATAAGAAGAAATTATATTTTAAGTTGTTATAAAATATTTGATGTTGTTATAAATAAATTTCAGGACTGACCATTGAACTTGGCACCCATTTAGATCTCATTTCTTTTGTCGTTGAAGTCAGCAACCAAGGCATATATCATAATATTGAAATTGGCTCTCATTTCACATTTATGTTTTTGAGGGATAAGGTGTACAAGGTAGGCAATACCATGGCAATGCAATACAATACAAGTACCTCTTTAGATGTTACCCTCGACTTAATTATGGAGGATGAAGCATCAAGCGTACATTCCGTTTGAACTTAACCAAGTAATGTCTCATTGAAACTATATGCAGGTATATGTTGCGGCGGAGCCAGATATAGCCTATATATATATTCCTGTATTATTAAACGAGGGCGGCTCTCATAAGACGCCCTCACTTTGATGCCGATTGCTCATCTAAAATGCAATGCGCACTCGTACTTCACTGAAGATATAGTATACAATATATACAAGAAACTGTTGTGTTGATTTTATTTATTTATAATTAAGAAAATCAATGTTGGATAACGAAATTTGGTTTCTGTGGAATTGGTAATAGTGGGTCAATAAAACCCTCGGCCCATGTCTCGGTAAGGACGTGCCGGACAGGTCAAGACCGCACTATTTCCGTGCGGGCCTCCATTGGAGCGGGATTATTGATTTGTAGCCGATGTTGGAAGCGGACCCTTTATCACATAGTTTCTTCCTATCTTCTCTACAAACATAACTACAACACCAGATTTGAACACATTGTAAGCCCGAGATGGTTCATACATATCATTTTTTAGTATGGCATAGTTATCACCTAAAAGATATGGAACTTCCAACTCATGGAAAGTTATGACACCGTGTAGCGTTACTCGTCTGTTTATTCTAGTAGGAATTAACCGTATATTATTAAAGATCGGTAACAGACAAACACACACAGATTAGAATCAGGTCATTTAGAAATCTAATTTATGCTAGGTTTAACGTGTATACAACATGCTACGGAACTGTTAATAAGTTATAAAACGAAATTATGATATCAAGCGATATTGATAGTATCATTCGTCGAATCAAGTAATCACAATTTAAAAAGTCTAGATTTTGTTTTTTCCTACCAACTGGACTTCAACATTTGGAGCCCCAACCCTCCTACATACCGGGTCAGGTGCACTCCTATGCAGAGGGTGCGAGTTCAAATATCGATCATTAAAATATTTTCGACACTTTTACGAAGTGTAATTTTTTTGCAACAAAATTTGTGGATAATTTATGAATGAATGAATATTTATTTTTATTAATATTGTTGAATTTGTTGCAGCGACGTGGGTGGGGGGCGGGTACATCAACGGCACGGCGGAGGCCATCTACACCTCGGGCCTGGTGTGGTGCCAGGCGCCCTTCGGGTACGCGCTCTCACTGGTCTTCGGTAAATATAATTTGGTGACTCGTTTCTTTGTCGCACCTCCAAAAGATAGAATAGTCTACCAGCACACGTTTTCCCTCCTTCCTTTGACATGGGGTCTTTCAAACGAGGCGTGAAGAGTCACCTTGTGAGCCGGCAGGGTGAGGGTGACTGATGCTGCGTTGCTTTCACGCTGCACCAGTTGTTTTCTCGTCTGACCTCAATTTCCACTTAACATCAGCTGGAATGGAGTCATCAGCCGTGCTATTTATAAATAATAATAATAATAATGTTATGATGATTTTAGACCAAGTCTTCTTAGTGAAAGCAATAATTGCTTTGTGATCCGGTAGACGGTGGTGTTGGCCAAACACTCCTACACAGTTGGGAGAGCAACGTCGCTCATTGGAGGCTTCAGAAGCGTTACGGCGGCGGCGTAGAAATCATAAAAAAATATGTAAGGGTTCTTTACAGGCTAAGGATGAAGTTTGTAGATGGTGTAGGATGTTTGACAATCACCATCATCGCTATATCAGCCAAAAGACGTCCACTGCTGGACAAAGGCTTCGCCCAAGAATCTTCGCAATGACTTGTTTTGTGATGCTCGCATCCAGCAATACAAAAATATATAACCTGAGGTTTAGCCGTTACAGATATTATATCATACGAGGCATGTTCGAGTTCGAAGAATAAAGACAGTATTGACACTTTTGGATGAAAAAAGGGTTAGTTTCGTTTCGGCACCTTTCCTATTCGGCACCCATGATTTTACGAACTCGATAAATTTAAATCACGGAGATACAGTCACTGTTACGGTGAAGCTCCTTGAGCCCAGCAGTGGATGCTGTCCCACTGGCTGTTAACTATTTTGTAATTTGTTGTAACAGGCGGGATATTCTTCGCGAACCCGATGCGGCGGCAGGGCTACGTGACGATGCTGGACCCGCTGCAGGACTCGTTCGGCAGCCGCATGGGCGGGCTGCTGTTCCTGCCGGCGCTCTGCGGCGAGGTGTTCTGGGCGGCCGGCATCCTGGCCGCGCTCGGTGAGCACGCACCCGTCGGGTCCGATCCGAACCCCTCGGAGAATCTAGTAGGGCGCGGGGACACGCACTAGTGCATGATTTCGTTCCCTCTAGAAAACACTGACGGTGCTTCGTTTCACACGGCTTGACCCTTTAAGTTTCTCGCCGCCCCAAAAAAAGCCATCAGCAAACTCTCAAATAAAACCCGCACCCGCCGCCCGCCTACCGACCTGCTTGCTGCCGGCCTATTTGCTTACTACCTAATATAATTCTAACGGCTATGCTGTTGCCCGTATTCACCAACGGCACACAGTGCACACATGACACACATGACAGTTGACGGAGTAAAACCTTCACCTTACGACCCTCAGGGGTTACCTAAAACTTATGGGCCGTCGCCTTTGGTGTATAAGGGCATGATTCATTTGAATAAAGGTGACTTTACGACACGTCAGCCAAAGCACATCCACTATGGATATTTTAACAAACACGTTGTAGTCCTGTAACAACTACTTCAACAGTAATAGCTTTCTGCAATCTCAATATAAAGACAATGTTTTTATCTAATCATATATTTCCATATAGAAAATACAGGTCCAATATCAGTAAATTCAGGGAAAAACCTCTGTTGAAGCCGAATTTTGTATAACAATTACGAATAAAAACAACAACAACAGCAGCAACTATGTATTTGGTACTAAATGTAAACGAGCAGCCCTTTGAGAGCGCCCGCGCGTTATGTGCTAATGGCACATAACGACTTCAAAGCACCATTTGCATGGCGCGCCCGTTTGTGGCACTTAGGACGACAGCTTTGGTGTTTTGATACAAAATTTAGTTTTAATACAGAATTTAATACAATAAGACAACATTTAGACTACAAATAAGAGAATATCAGTTTCCGGAATTGATTCGAACGGGAAATTGAGTCAGAAAAATGACGTTGCATTACGTAATTTTTCAAATTCTCTCAAGAAGACCGCGTGGGGTTTCAGTAAAGTCCCACATCTTGACTGATACTCGGAAGGGTTTGAAAGAAATTTTTAACATTTCTGCCATCACTCGTCAATATATAATAAGAAATAACAATATCTTCATAAATTTGACACTGGCTTAGGCCCAGTTTTACAATACTCTGTTAGTTATTCTCTAAATTATGCATTACCTATCAATAATTAAAATTAACAGGGATGCTAACGGCACTGTTAAATTTTTATGTCCCATGGTAATAATTTAACAGACCATTACGAAATCGACCATTAGGTGAATGACTCTCAAATCATTCACTCACATTCTAAACCAACCAAAACAAAATGTCATTGTATGTAATGTCATTGCTTCGAAAACGAGCACTATTTTCTCTAGTCATATAATAGTTTTGTTATATGTAAGGCGACTGATTTAAATACCATGTATTTCGTAGAATTCATTAGAAATCGGGTTGCATTTCATTTTGCTGGTTGAATGAATGTCAAATATTTTATTGTTGAGTTTGAGGTTATCTTGTGTTTCGCATTGTTGTTTTGATTTTTTTGACTCCAGCACATCCAAAACAGATTCTTTTGATAGTCGACATCTTGTGCGAAAATCAACATCGTCATACTCTTTGTTCTTTGAAAGTTTTAGGACGTCGTACTATGTGTGTCGTGTACGCGATGCGGATCGGTGCAGGCAAACGCATCATAATCATTTAAATAATATTACGCGTAGCGCATCGCAAGCTGCTGCTTGATTAGCGTCATGAGTGACAAACTCGGCAAATGAACTCCTGGCGTTTCTACAACAAAAGCTGAACGTCATGGACGAGGTGAGCGCAGTGCAAATTTGCAAGTCCAGCTTCAGTGAAGATGAGGTGGCGTCTGCGAAGAAGAAGCTGCTCTACGAGCCTGTCGGCAAGAGCGACCAGATGGTGTCTCGGAGACGAGATGAAACGCAGAAGAGCGTACAGGAGATCATAACACTGATCAAAAGAACTGATCCAGATGACATGCCGACGTTTGTGGCGAGAGGTTTCATGGTTCGAAACAAAAAGCGATGTCGTCAGCGAGCAAGCCAGAACCGTTGCGGTACCGCACCGACAGGGCCCAACCTCCTGCTGCGTGCTGCGACACCGACCACGGCCATGTACCTGTCCCGCCTGCATCACACCACCACATCGCAGGAGGTAGCAGAGTTCATACGAATGAAGTCTAACTTTAATTTTAGGATTGGACCGCTGGAGTTGCGCCATAATACAAGCTTCAAAGCGTTTGTGGTACGAGTCCCGACATCAAAGCTGGACATCTTCATGAAGGAGGACTTCTGGCCGAAGGGTGTAGTCTACAGGCGCTTCCATGGAAAGTTGCCTGTTGCTACCAAGTTGGTACAGTAGGTGCCAATCAAATAATACTAACATAGTTTTAAGTTTTTTTCAAATATACTAACAAAAATTGATTTTATTTTGTATGTAAGTATGTTAGTCTGTAAGGTATTTATTATATGGGCCGCTCTGTATTTTTACCATCTGTTACATTGTTTGTTGTCTGAAATAAAGATTTATTATTGTTATTCTCTGTATTTATCTTTTTTCTTAGCCTAGGTTTGTTATAATATTAATATAAAAGTAAAATACAAAAGCACATACGAAACATAAAAATATTATATAAAACCTAGCCTAGGGTGCCGCCGGCAACGGAGCAGGGCTCAAGCTGCCGTTGGTTAGGGCTGCAGAGACAGGAACCTTCGGACTATCCGCGCCGTGTCCAAGAGTACCGCCTTCTCTATCTGACCCTTGATCCAACCATTGAGCGAGAGATTCTTAAGGTGTTGGTCGAGACTCTTCGCTACCAGACCGTTCGCAGACACGACTGATGACACAATGATTGTCGAGTTAATATCCCACATGGCGGTTATCTCGTGAGCCAAGTCAAGGTACTTGCTTCTTCTTCTTCTCTCGTCATGTGGGATGGTGACGTTGACAAGCACATACTTTTTATTTATTTTCTTTCTTAAAACTAGATTTTTACAATATTTTAATATAAAACAATAACACATTATAAAAACCTAATCCTAGAGTACCGCCAGCAGCGGGGCAGGGCCCAAGCTACCGGTGGTCAGGGCTGCAGAGTGAGGAACCTCCTGACAATACGGGCCGTGTCAAGGAGTACTGCCTTTTGCATCTGACCCTTGACCCAACTTATTATTATTATGTAGTCAAAATTGTCTATATCCAAAGGATCCTCTCGTTTTCGTTAATTAAATTGTACGCCATGGCCATCTTGTTCCTGTGTGGCAGTAAACTAACAGCCTGTTACCCATTTAACGGACCTTAGTAGCAGCAATTAAGTTTAACATCGAATTACGGATATTTGACATTTGTTAAAACATGATGGGACACTCAATAACCTTAACAGTCTGTTAAATGATTTAACAGGGGTGTTAACTAACTAACATTGTATGATGAAACTGGATCTAATGTGCTAATCTAATCAGGCAGTCAAGTCAAAGTCAAGTCAAATATTTTTTATTCAAATAAACTTTAGAAAAGTGCTTTTGAATCGTCCAAACATTTTTTACCTACTACCCATTCAGGACGTCTATTTTTTTAGCTGTGGAGAAGAATGGGCGCAAGAAACTCCACAGTTTTAATATAAGTAACGACATTCACAAAATTATATGCCGTTACCAAGTTATGCACGTTTACAATAACTTAACAATATATAAAATAGAAATACCTGTTGGAGTGATTGGAGCCATTTACTTTATATTAAGGTTTTTTATAAAGCTTTTCTTTAATGGTGATTTTAAATTTAATAATATCAAGTTTTTGAATATTACTTGGAACTTTATTGTAAAAACGTACACACAGGCCTCTACATGAATTATTTACTTTGTGGAGCCTAGTGTAAGGTCGCTCGCAGATACAATTACGACACTATTAAAACCGGCCAAGTGTGAGTCGGACTCGCGCACGAAGGGCTCCGTACCATTATCTATAAAAACGGCAAAAAATCATGTCTGTTGTATGAGAGCCCCCTTAAATATTTATTTTATTCTGTTTTTTAGTATTTGTTGTTATAGCGGCAACAGAAATAAATCAATTATGTGAAAATTTCAAATGTCTAACTATCACAACTCATGAGATACAGCCTATAGTGACAGACGGACAGCGGAGTTTTAGTAATAGGGTTCCCGTTTAACCCCTTGGGTACGGAACCCTAGAAATAAAGTGTGACGTACGTCATTGCCCTCAGGCGCGACGCTGGCGGTAATCATCGACATGGACCACCGCACGTCGGTGATCTTCAGCGCGTGCGTGGCGGTGTTCTACACGCTGTTCGGCGGGCTGTACTCCGTGGCGTACACCGACGTCATCCAGCTGTTCTGCATCTTCATCGGCCTGTGGATGTGCATCCCGTTCGCGTGGGCCAATTCGCACGTGAAGCCGCTCAGCTCCATGGAGATCGACTGGATCGGCCACGTTGATCCCGAGTACTACTGGTTCTATGTCGATTATGGGTTGCTGCTCATCTTCGGTGGGATCCCGTGGCAGGTGAGAATAGGCCTCTATAACAAATACGAAGTATTTAAATTGTAGTATTTTTAGATAGAAACAACCTTAAAATGTATACTTACTCAAATTTCTTATATAAGTTTGAAGTAAAATATCTTTCCGATAACGATACACTTACAGCTACACTTGACATTTTAATAATTTCAAGGAGAAAGAAACAAAATGGAACTAATAAGAGAAAGGTTGCCGAGTAAAATAAACATAACTGAAACGTTTGACGGACAGCATGGCGTTGGAATATAGATGAGATTCATCGCCCTTTTGACCTTCTCACCTCTCGTTCGTTCGTTCGTTCTTGAATTTAGTTTTGTCATTAGTCATTTCCAATATTAAACCCATACATGAATGATAGGTCTCGCTGCGCAGCGTGACCTATCGTTCATCTAAGATTAAACCGTTTGTTCTTGAATGTATTTCTGTCATTTCCAATATGAAACGATTTTATTTCTAACTTCAACAAAGGTCAAGGTTTCCATATTTCATTTAAAATTGTTTGCATTGCATAAACTTTGTTATTTGTAGCCAACAGTAAAATTCATCGTGAATAGTCGTCGTCAGGGCGAGCAGGTGACGGTTCCTTTGTCTTCTTGTATGTTGGTTACCCTGTTTAATGGTTTTTTTGTGTTACGGATTCTATGTGTGATAGTTCTCATATGTGACGGTTTTCTTGTGTGATGGCTCCAATGTGTCACGGAGAGAGAGAGAGAGAGAGAGAGAGAGAGAGAGAGAGAGAGAGAGAGAGAGGTAGAGAGAGAGACATTTGACTACACAGATATATGCAGAATAAAATAACAACAAATATTGTTTCTTTTATGTGATGGTCAGCCAGGATTACGGTTTCCCTGTGTGATGGTTCTCCGATGAGACGGTTACCCTGTGTGACGGTTCCCCTGCATGATGGTTCATTCTCCTGCGTGACTGTGTTCCCCGGTGTGCGCAGGTGTACTTCCAGCGCGTGCTGAGCAGCAAGACGGCGGGGCGCGCGCAGATGCTGTCTTACGTGGCGGCCTTCGGCTGCATCATCATGGCGCTGCCGCCCGTGCTCATCGGCGCCATCGCCAAGGCCACGGGTAAGACTATCATCGTCATCATCATCAACAACGATAGGACATAACGCATATTATATTATATTAGATCATCGGCATAACCTAATACAATAATAATAATATGAGAAAATTTAATCTTGTAAGAACTCTTCGCAAAATATCTTTAGATCTACGAGTATGTAGAGGATCCGCCCGGGATAGCTCGCAGCTTTTGCTCGCGCATCCTTTTGGTCCGGTCATTGTCCCCCTAATGCCCCACGTCGCTATGTCTTCTGTTGTGGACCATTTTAGTAAAAAAACAGTAGTTTTTATATACTATACAATCAAAACTACTTAGGAACCATTAACATACCATCTTAGGTATTATTGTCTACGAATTTTCAACGTTTTATGAAACGTCTTACATTTCTGTCTGCATATAATAGAATTATTAATTGTGCCACAAAATATGAAATTAAATAAGTCAATGCATTAAAATTGCTGTTAATTATTGTAAAGAGAAATAACATAACAATGTCGGTTGTATACATGATCGCAGACAAGCCGCCGCGGCACGTTGCGGCATAATTGAGTAGTGTTCGCTTGTCGCGCGGCGTTGCGCACTCACTCTGGATTAGTGAATTTGTTGCCTTAATTAACTAATTTACCCTCGCGTCACGTCGCCGGCTCGTCGACGAGCCGGTGAACATCTCTTTAATACGAGATGTAAACTAAAAATGGTTGAGTAATTTTCGTCCAAACGTTTTTTCGCTTGATAAAGTAATTTGCTAAGCCAATTTGCCCTACAAATAGATTTCCCCCTAAATGATATTTAAGCCCCTTTTCTTAAAATAAACTTTAAACTGTTACTAATATTTAACTAACCGTATTTAAAAAAAATGAGTTAAATATTTTCGTCACTCAATTTCGTCGTCTTACAGTGTTTTTAGTTGAAGCGATTATAATAAGCAACTAATGTAAATAGATAGCTAGGACATATTCATAGCAGTAGATGGTATGCAAATCTTTTATTTCAAATTACAAACTTACATCTAGATAACCATGTTAAATCATTCCAAACCTTACTAATAATATTAAAATCATCGACTTAGATCTTAGTAGAGACATAGGAGGCAGACGTGTTATTAATTTTCATTTGACGTAGATTCTGAGTTTACGGTAACAGAACCAAATCTGACCATCTCCATTGGGACCTCCCATACACAGGAAATACCACAGGGAGAACGAGGTTACGGCCCGTCCTTCCTGTAATATTTCCATCCATAGGGAGAGCTTGTGCCCCAGCAGCGGTAGGAGCTGGTGAGTTACCTTCCCATGGTTGCAGCATGGAACGAGACCGAGTACCACGGGCCGCTGACGGTGTCAGGCGAGCTGCCACCGGAGCAGACGTCGATGATCCTGCCGCTGGTGCTGCAGCACCTCACGCCCGACTTCGTGTCTTTCTTCGGGCTCGGCGCCGTGTCCGCCGCGGTCATGTCCTCCGCCGACTCCAGCGTGCTCAGCGCCTCCTCCATGTTCGCCAGGTCAGGAGTTAAGGTCATCAATGGCGTAGAAAATCTTTGATTTCGCTAAAGCTTCGACCCTCGTGCAAGGATTTGTCTCTAGACAGGTAGCTAAAACTCAAGGGCGAAAGGCTTTGCAAAAAAATAAATTACTTATTTTGTCACCAGGAACGTGTACAAGCTGATCTTCCGGCAAAGAGCGTCAGAGAAAGAGATAATCTGGGTGATGCGCGTGTCCATCTTGGTGGTGGGCGTGCTGTCCACCGTCATGGCGCTCACCATCCCCTCCATCTACGGCTTGTGGTGAGTGCTCCCGCCGCTAAGCGTAGGGATGGAGATCACCTGGGTGGGGCGCGTTCCATCCTTGTGGTGGGGGCTGTCCACCGTCATGGCGCTCACCATCCCTTCTATCTATGGCCTGTGGTGACTGCCTCCTCAGCAAGGCGTAGGGATGGGGATCATTCGGGTGTTGCGCGCGTCCATCCTATGGTGGTGCTTATAATATAATGGTGTGTATCTCTGAATCTTTCACTGCAAACATTCCTGATAATTTAATTTTGAATGTCAAGTAATGATTCTTCGAGCTCGGACATCAGATCGTAAGTGTTTTCTTAATTAATAATAAAAAATTGTTTAAAGAATCATAGATAGAAAACGAACAACAACCTTAATGGAACGACATCCTCGCGAAATTGATATTCTGCCAGATTTTCTGACCGCTGGGAGAGATTTTTGAATAACTTGGCTTCACTGGCCGCGCCCCGAGCGCCCGCCGCGTGAAATTCAATCTATTTTATTTTTATTTTTTTATTTTTTATTTATTTTATTAGCTACACAAAACGGAATTACACCGTTTACAAAGTAATTTTTAGCTAGTGCAAACATTGGTAGACTGCGCTTCCAAAGTATGTGCAGACAGCATGCATAAAACACATCGAGATCAAAAAGAATACAGCATAAAACATTATTTCAAAATAGTTACATAAGATCACATTAATAGTTGCTAATTCAAAATTAATTACAAAAAATTACATTAATAATTGCTAATTCAAATTAAATAAGGACAGACAAAAACATAACATTCAATATACAATAATGACAATAATTTCAATTAATAAAAATATCATTCAAAAATTTTGCGAAGACTAGACTTCCAAGCGCCTAGTGATGAACCATGGATGTCAGGCACTCCATCCACTCTATTTGATAGTGTGTTATATTCGCGACACATTCTGTATATGGGGTTGTGAAATGAAACATTGTTATTGCAGAAAGGCACCGAAAAAGAGCAATTATGTCTAGAGGACCTAGATGGGATTTTAAGGCGTATATCCGATAAAAGCGAAGTCGTAATAGAGCCATTCAATATTTTATACAAACAAGTTAAATCATGTATCTTACGCCGGAACTCCAAACCTTTAAAATTAAAGTATCGCATGCGTGCGTCATAACATGTGAGCTCCCTCTTCCTACCAAACCTCAATGTGACAACCCTGAGAAGACGCCTTTGAGTAGATTCAAGCATGTCCACGTAAGTGTTATATTGAGGTGACCAGACTACGGATGCATACTCGAGTTGCGTTAGGACAAGCGATCTATAGAGCAGTAGCATGTATAAAATTTATGTATAAAATGAACAACAGGGGTCCTAAATGCGAACCCTGGGGGACACCAGATGTGATAGAGACTGGTTTTGAGAGATATCCTTTCAGAGCGACTAGTTGACTACGGTTCGAGATATAAGACTTTAACCAGCGCAAAAGACAACCATGTACCCCCACACTCTCAAGTTTGCAGAGTAACATTCCATGGCTGACTCTATCAAATGCCTTCCGGAAATCCGTGTACACTGAGTCCACCTGTCCATGTTCATTGAAAACCTTACATATAAAGTTGGCGTACTCCAGCAAATTGCTAACGGTAGACTTGCCTTTAACAAATCCGTGTTGCTGTTCATAGAGATACGGCTTGAGGTGATGATAAAGCTGATCATAGACCAACGACTCCAACACCTTCGCGAAGCAGGACAGGATGCTTATGGGCCTATAGTTGGAACAGTCCGCAACGTCACCCGTCTTGTGTATGGGCACAATGTGTGCCACCTTCCATGCACTTGGAAATACGCCCAACCGTATGGATTTCCTAAGAATAATGCAAAGTGGCACGGCAAGTGGAGCGGCACAAAGCTTTATGAAAAAAGGGGGAATTCCATCAGGTCCAGCCCCCTTATTAGAGTCTAGAGTTGACAGTTTTTTGTAAACATCATCCTCGGTAAAATTGAGTGCAAATAAGGGGTAATTGCAGCGAGGCTCCGTAATCAGGCGTGAGTGGCTATTATCAGGCTCAAAAACCGAAGAAAAATATTTTGAAAAAAGTTCAGCTATCGCCTCCCCACCCACCACAGTCTCCCCGCCAAACTTAACGGATTGGGGTATTGTGCGACTACATTTTTTACTTTTAATAAATGAGAAAAACAACTTTGTTGAATCAGTTAAAGAATTTTCTACATTGGTAATATAGGAATCGTAACAGGCTTTTATTAGTTTTTTCGACCTGGAACGCAACAACTGAAATTCGTCGTAATCCCTTGGGTTTTTATATTTTTTAAATCGTTTATGGACATGGTTTTTCTCTTTAATGCACGCTTTCAAGGGTTCAGAAAACCAAACAGGATAGTACGATAATCCGATCCGCTTTAGAGGAGCGTTATCCATTATGATTTCATTTAATATACTATAAAAGCACTCTAGGTCTATGTTAACATCACTATTATTTAGAACCTGTTCCCAGTTGACATCGTTGAGCCGCACAGCGCACGCAGCAACATCGCACTTACGATAGTTCGGTACCCTCACATTTTTAGGTTTTACTACATTAGCGTCAACATCGACGCTCGCACTAATCACAATGGCTGGGTGATGACGATCAGGTGCACACAAAGGCAGGCCTTCAGATAGAGTCAAATGTGAGAGATCAGTCACGAAGAGGTCAAGAATTCTACCATTTGAGTTGCATACATGATTATACTGAGAGAGACCACCCAACTCCAGTAAATTAAGAAACAAAGTTGATTTAGTATCGTAAGCCCTGCTGGGTAACATACGAGGGGGACAAGAGTCATCAGCCGCCCAAGTTAAACCAGGCAAGTTGAAGTCGCCGACAATTATAGTCTTAGAATTTTGTTTGATGTCATTCAAGAGAACACTACAACAGTGGTCATAGAAGTCACGGCAAACAGCGACAGAAAGGTCCGGCGGCAAATACACAAGGTAAATGTTCAAGCATGTACCACAAGAACCGACAGTTCCGTGTAATGTGACCCATAAATCCTCCAGAGAACTCTCAAATTCTGAGTGCCTTAAAGCTATAAGGCCTTTTTTTAAAGCTAGCAGAACACCGCCGCCCGATCCCTTAGATGAGTTAGTAGATTCACGGTCTCTGCGAAACACAGTGTATCTGTCATCCATAAATTCACTGTCAAAGAATGAGCCATCTAGATTAGTTTCGCACAAACAAATAACATCATAATTTTCATTTAATATGTTCATATACAATTGGTCTAATTTAGTTCTAATACGATTAACATTCTGATAATATATTTTCATAAAATAATAATAAGAAATGGATTAAATAACTTGATATCGGAATAATCAAACTTATAACTACAATACATCAACACATTGAAACAAAAAAAATAAAAATAGCTCACACTAGCACTTTATTTAGACTAGCCATGTCTTTCACATATATAGCGGGTGAAGTGTCATTCTTCCTAACATACACACGACCGTATTTAACCCAGACAAACCGATAGTTCTTTTCTTTCGCCATTCTACGAGCCGCAGCATGCAGCTCCTTACATTCTATCGAAAGGTGCTCACTTAGAAAGATTGCGCATTTATCTCCAGTAACACCAACATGCGCTGAGCACAAAAGGTCCTTCGGATTGCTTTTGTTGTACCTCTTAACACCGGACATGATGGCGTCACGGTAACGTTCAGACGGAAGGGTCACAAGTATATTGCGAGGTCTAGCTGAGGTAGGATTCAACTTAGCGACGCGACGACACGAACGTATGTCACTGTCTGTTACTGAGTATTTTATTAGCTCACATAATTTTTTAAACATAGCCACTAAGTTCTCATTACGGCGCTCAGGTATACATTGGAGCTCAAGGTTGCAGCTTCTTGATATTTTTTCTGTTTGACCAAGCCGTAGTTCAAGTTTAGCGATACAGGACTGAAGTTGGTCTTTTTCAGATTCGAGTTTGACGACTTTCGCGTTAGCCAGTTCAAGCTTTTTGTTAATGGCGGCTTGTTCATCACACAAAAAATCGGAAGTCTTTGTAAAATCCAGTTTCAATTTTTCCGACACAGACTTTATTTCTGATTTAATTTTGTCCTGCATTTCAATGCTGAGAGTTGCCCTGATGCTATTTAATTTCGCATCAATCAGCTGACTAAACTGGCTCATGGTGATAGTGGCTTCGACACCCGTTGCGCACTCACGTTCCTTACTGGTTTCAATAGAAACTAAAGAATTATCGACCAATGACTCGTCGCACGACATATTAATCTGGTGAGAAGCACTGTGCAATCTGTACGGCGAGCCGACAGGAGTATCATCATTCCTTGTCCGGCGAGTAACATTTGCGCATGAATCGCACCGCCACTTACGATGTAACTCCTTAATATTTGTTCTATAATATGAGGCTGAGTAATTTAAGCATTGATAATGATAGGATCCTTCGCATGCGACGCATTTCATTAGCTCGTTTTTATTAATAATCTTATTACAAGCGGAGCAGTTCATCTTAGCTATAATAGCAAATCAAAGACGAGTTATCGGCAAGCAAAATAACAGCGAGAACAGTGTCGGTTAAACTGACTGACAATCCATCATGAATTCCCGGGGGAGTGCTATGTTTTCCCGGGACAAAGACATAGTCTTTATATTAAAGTTATTAAAGTTATACTCAGCTATGACCCCTACATTTTTAACCGCCTTTGTGGTCTGGCGATATAACCTAGTCTTAGACCCAAACGTCTCGGGTTCGATTCCCAGTACTATTGTACGTATTTGTACTCGGTGTGGTTGGCAACAGAGCCTGTCCGTAGGCGGACAATGAACTTATCTAATGAGCGTAATTTGTTTGTGCTCTTGTTGCGAAAAGAACAATAGATATACTGCTGAGCTGATAAGATCTTGAGAACATGATTTTGTTAAAAAAAGGGTGTAGATCTTATTTTTATTTTACAATTTTATCATAAACCGGCTTTACAAGACAATGAAGATTTGGTACAGTCCACCGCAAAAGCGTAATAGGTTGCGTTTGCGGCCTTTTTTATCCGGGAAGACTTTGCTAATGGCCTCAACCGGCCTTTTCAGCGTTACGGGACTTTTTTGTGGGTGGCGAGAAACTTAAACGGTTCGTCAAGTCGTGTGATATAACACCGCCAGAAGATTTCTAAAGGGAATGGCATTACGCAAGCGTTTTCCCGTTCCACCCTAGATTTTCCGAGGGGTTCGGATCGGATCGGTCGTTTGAGGCCGCCTGTACGTAAATATAAGAAATGCTTTAACAGTCGCAATATGTATCACCTACACATTTTAAGAATAAGAATAAGAAATTATTTGAAGACGATCACACAGACATTACAGAAAGATACAGGTACAATAAATAATGAAACTAGTTAAAATAATAACAATAATAAAACAACAATAAAACACATTACATTAAATTACATTTTTTTGTACTATGGATTTCCGCAAAATAACGCCTGATTCCATTAATTAACAATAAAACATTAAAGCGTGTGAAGGCCAACTAGGACCCTGCCCCAGCATGTGCCGTTGCGGTGCTGAAAAACTAACACCACCACAACGACGCTGGTATTCTGACAGGGCCTATGGTGTGTGATTGTAGAGTGTTGTGTGTGCGCGTGTACATATAGAGATGATATAATATAAAACATAGTTACATGCATACTTTATATAAGTGTTTGAAAAACGTTTAATATATATATTTACATAAATATGATGTAAGAAATATTAATTAAAACACAAAAATAAATAAATAAGTAAGACTCTATGCGCCAGATGCCTTCGCTACTCCGGATTTAAAATACGGTCCGTAAAATGACGCGACGCGTTAGTGTCTGTCAACTGTCATGATGATTTGCTTGAGTTCGAGTGCATTGTTTACTTGCTCAGTGTGCATTGTCTTGTGTTCGGCTGTAAACACAAAACATGCCATCAATTAAAAGAAGAAGAAGAAGAAGAAGAGTGCGTAGTGGACATTATAAAAAAAAAATTTTTTGACATCACAATTTTTGACAACACGTACTCAAATAACCTTTTTAACCAAATAAACCTCGCAAGCAATCCATCCATTCTCCCTTATTTATCCCGTCCCGACCATCCATCCCAGAGACGAGACGGAAAATCAGCTCTGAGCCTTGCTCAGTACCTTGCTGAGACTGGTACCCTTTGCTTACAAATACACAATATTTTTTTATGCCTATTTAAGTTTATTTTTCTAAAAAAACTGAAGATTTAAGTTGTAATTTTTGTAGTAATAAAATATTTTTATCCTTTTTTAAAATAGTTAACAACGTTTTCAGGCTACTGACAGTTATACTTAGTGCGCGGTCGACAGTACAAGGAACTTCTTTTGTACGCGTATTTATTTTGTAAAAATATATTACTTATAGAGCACCTTTCGTTAAGTTAGAAGGACGTCTTACCTTAGCCCGACCACAATGATTTTTCCACAAGCCTACGTCAGAGCCGTATCGAGTTCATCGGGACATTTCAGAGAGCATTTATTTCCCATTAGCCATAGGTTTCGCAACATGACCGGCACGTGCGCACGCAGTAATGGTACCGCAGGTTCCATATTATTTTAATGGGAGTTAGCACACTGGTTATTATGGTTCCGACTTGGGAACGTGAACATTGACACAGTTTGGGCCCATTCGCGCCAAATTGAACTATACTACTTTCGCAATAAGGGCAAGGTGCTCGCGATTTGTTACTGTTTATAGACGGGCATCGTTTAGCGTGTGCGAAATGTTATAATGGCCGTGGTGCTGAGGATTGAGAGGTGCCGGCCTCTGCGTGTCGGATTATGATTGGTGTGCGTGTCATGTGAGACGCTCGATAATGGTGAGATCGTTCTTCGAATTAGCGTAAATGTAGGTACAATCAGTTTAAATATCAGATGAGCTTCGCATATTTGTGATCCAGACATACTGTATCAGAATAACTTGTCCAGATGGATTCAAGTCTCAGCCTTACAACCAAAACATAACGCAAAGTCAATGACAACGTTTCTTTAGTCATATAAACTTAAACGATGCTTATCGTTTGAATTGTCTTAAACGTAATTTTACTTACCTACTTCCTATTCAGGATGAATCTTGGTAAATCGATACCCTACAATGAAATATGTCTCTAGAGAGTTGTCTTAAGAATTGCTTTTGCAGCAGAACGATTTTATGTATTTTACATTGGACGCTTATCCATAAATAAATTTTATGTTCAAGTCGCGTTCAATGTGAAGCATCGGTGAAATCTCGGCTCCCTGAACGCTGGAAATGGCCCGCGATCGTGGAGCTGACTCCGCCCCCACTGGCACAGCCGAGATAATGAGGAGTGGGTCGGTGGGTGGGGGCGTGGGGACTCGCGAGGCACGCCGATAGTTCCCATAAATAGCGCTAGCAAAAGTTGTAAATGCTTAATCGTATTTATTGCTATTCTATTTACGGATCCTCGGGAAAGCAGCCATGTGTTTTGATATTACGGCGCTAATGGCATAGTTATAGCTTATACAAGTACCTACAGCTTGTTTGGAAACGGGTATAACATCCTTAAAGGGACCAATGAATATAGGAAACTTATACTTATATGAAATGCTGATATTAAAAACCTTCCTCTTGAATCACTCTATCTATAAAAAAAACCGCATCAATACGTTCCGCAGTTTTAAAGATCTAAGCATACATACATAGGGACAGACAGACAGCGGGAAGCGACTTTGTTTTATACTATGTAGTGATGATGCCTAACTTAGAAATTACCTACATCTTGAAGGGCGTGTATAAAAGAGGTGTAAGAGAAATATAAATGTACTAAAAGGACAGAGAAATTAATTTTAAAACGGAAATTTGAACGGAGATTAATAGACTAGGGCTCTTTCAATTTGGACGTTTCGTGCCGGATGGCTGCCGCGTGGTTTTATTAGCCTCTCGACCGCCGCAGCATAAATGCGACGCCGTGTCCAGCAGTGCTATTCTCTAAGAAAAACCGCGTCGATCTCGACATTGAACTCGCTCATAACTTGCAAACGAATGTAGACTTTATTACTATTCCAAAGTAGGTTGAAATTGGTTTGCAAGTTATGAGCGAGTTCAACGTCGAGTTCGACGCTGTTTTGCTTAGAGAATAGCGCTGCTGTACGCCAAGCATACGCTCAATTCAGCGTAAGAACTTGCAACAGGAATTAGGGATTCCAAAATTTCCAAATTTCTTTATTTTATGTTGGTGGTGGCTAGCCAAGGGGATTTTGAAAATGTCTACCAACCAAATCAAGTACAATAATATGTACCACACGGTGGGAATCGAACCCGGTACCGATCTAGGTCGACCTCCGGGTTCGTGACCGGTGCCACAGAATAAATAATGGGTAGTACAGTCATGATCAACATGTAAACAATGTAACTTTTAATACAATGGAATAAGAGTCAAAACTAGTCAAAAGTATATACATGTTACTGCTCGTGACTATACCGGTGCCAGTGGTTTGATCACTGGAGTACACGAGGCGGCCAAATAATCAAGCAAATCAAATGTTACAGCTGGTTTCTATTTTAATACCCATATTAACAAATTGAGCAGCTCGATGGCGGCGCAGTGGTTAACGCGCCCAGTCTGCGAGTGCTGAGGTTAAGCAACTTTCGCAAAGGCCGGTCATCGGATGGGTGACCAAAAATTTATCATCTCGAGCTCCTTCGTGCTTCGGAAGGCACGTAAAGCCGTTGCTCCCGGCTGCATTAGCAGTCGTTAACTACCACTAACCCGCACTGGGCCCGCGTGATGGTCTATGGCCCGTTCCCCCATCCATCCATAATAGGGAAGGCTCGTGCCCCAGCAGTGGGGACATATAATGAGCTAAAGATGATGATTTAGAAATTGGTCCTACAATATTGACTTAAAAAATTGAATAAGCATATAATTAAAATTACTAAGTTGCACAATGTTGAATCAACATACCTCATATTATGCAACTGTGAACATCTTTCCTGACTAATCTTTCCTTTGTCGGAAAAAAAAAACTTTATTTTTATTCTCACCTAGTTACGTGAGGGTAGACAAAGAATACATTTGATGATGAGTAGTGGCGTTGCGGGGAAACCTATAGCAATATAACATCGACGAGTGAAGGGTTGTGCATCTACTAATTGAAATTAATCTCAGCCCGCCCCTGCGTCGGTCGTCGCGGCGCGGCTAGGGCTGTCGTTTCTGGGATACCTACTTGAGTGCGAAAGCCGTATCATCGAATTTTGTTTCTTCGAAAACCTTTTAACGAAATTTCTATACTGCGACGCCTTGTTACTGCGATGTTATGTTACATAAGAATATCGTTGATTATCTTTATTTCCTTTATTTATTAAGTAGTTGATCCTTTACTTTGTCGTTAATAATAAATAACAAGGAACAACATGTTTATGTTAATGTTTTTACCTAAAGTTTAATAATTTATAACATTGCAGTAACAAGACGTCGATTGAAAATAGCTTCGTAGTCTGATAATTTCGCAGTAAAATCGTTCGCAGTAGTTTTCCGATGTAACGAAACATCGCAGTAAATTATACATTTTTAAATATCTGCAGCTTAGATGAATGATAGGTCCCGCTGCGCGAAGCGAGACCTATCATTCATCTAAGATCTGTAGATAAGATAAAAAAAGCCAACAAGGCACCAAGTAAGAATTTTTTTTTAATAAAAAGATAATAGAATTTTGGGTATAATAGGCATCCCTGTGAGGAGTCGCAGGTGCGGTGCACAGCAGAGGCGCGCCAAGTTTGTTTGATCAAGTTAATGATATTGTCGGCCGCGGGCGCTGCGCTGATCCCTGCGCTGCCAGGGATCAGAAACAGATTTAAACTATAATGAGTGTACACTTGCAGGTTTGTGTTATCATTTATAGTGAAAAGGTCGGAATGTTCTGAATGTTTTTAATAAAGTACAGCTACTAAAAGCTATAGGCAATATCATCCCTTAGAGCATTAAGCATATTCCCCATTGACTTTTTAAAATAACTTCCAATCAAAGAACTGATTATTTTTCTAAGTTTTCGGCGTTATAAATAAATTGGTCACTAGGAAAGGTAAATGCTTAGTAATGAGTTGTGATGATTAGATACAATGAAATTGGATACGCTCTATCACCATAGAAATAAGACTCATAAGATTTAATATGCAAACTCTAATAATATGGAAAAATAAAACAAAAACGTTAAATGTAAAAAGGCCCTATCTCTAATCGTTAGGCATCGTAATGTTGTCAAAATTTTACTTTTTTTTACGAGTAAACTAAGCTGTGTCAAAGGCATTTTCAATATATGATTACGAGTATATTGCATGAGACCTGCAGCTATAAGCCGCTGCAATGATGAGGCTACAGTTTTATGACCTTATCACCGCATTCGGTCACGTATTTCAGATACAGTCGACGTGTTTAGGAGGTGTTGCACAAGGCGCTGCAGTGCTGCACCAATCATCCGTCGTAAACTCAGGCCTTGGTGTTATTGTCGTCAAACTACTTATACGTGCTGAGATTGAGCCAGCTTGATGAGTCACGATGACAGACCCCCTAGGACTTTGAATACAAGCACTGGCAGACTGCCAAATACACTATACGTTAGACGAGCTTAGGGCTTATTATGAACTAATTGACCCGGCGGACTTCGTACCGCTTTGTCAGTTTCCATGACAACAGAACGAACAAATCGTATTTCTATTTATTTATCAATATAAATATAGCCTATTGTTACTCAGTGCTAATGTAGCATTCTAATGGTGTAAGATTATTTTAAATATAAAGCTTTCCTCTATATAATATTAGTATAGATATAGAAGTATAGATTACAATGACGTTACGATTTGGTTACGACAATTGAGCGTGTTTAGGTTACAGAAATTCATGCTTAGGTCAAATAAAAAATAGGGAGGTGTGTTCGACAAGAACCAGTGACCGATTTTTTTCTTTTAATCATCAAAATGGGGATCAGCAAGTGATTTTAGACTTTAGCGACAACTGAATAGAGACCACCTGCGTCCTAGCCGTCATCCAGTCAAATTTCAATTAAATTCTATATATTATTTACTGGCAACAAAAATTGTGTCGAACATTGGGCTTAAAGTTTCGGACACTGGTGCTACTAGGATAGGTGAATGGTTTTAGGAACTGTTACGTGATTTTATTTATACGTCTAATGTTCTGTTATTATATTAGTAACTGGTGTTGTCAACATCCCTATTGTGGCTGTAATACACACGACCTAACTGAAACCACAGATAACAGAGACCCTGTTGAAAAAATAATGACCTACCCAAAAATATTGTTTATCAGATAATTGCACATGACTTATTTTTTTAGTATAGACAAGCTTTGACGAATACACTATATTTATTTATTTATTATCTTAGGAAGACTATCGACTTATGCAATAAATGAATAGTTACAAACTTATAGATAAAACAGAAAAGTCATTAAAAAGTCTCCACTGTTAGAAACAACTTAAATAGCAAAGGAGCAATACTCGAACCAAAGCACAGTTATCAAAAAATGCTTAACTTTAAAGCTAACTACAATCACATCAGTAAATTTCGGGTATTTACTCATGTGCTCTATATATACTATAATTATATTTTTATATTTAATCTTATACAAAATAAAATAGCATCGAATTTTTTAAATGTTTATTTACATACTAAATAATTTAACTTATGAAGAAGCCTTTACTAAGGTGCCTTCTCAATGGAGGTAAGCTGGTATCGAAAATATCAATGTTGAAATTGCTGTCTTTACACTTGTCATTAAAGGTTTTAATTGGTTCGTTTTACACTATAACGAACACGATCCCCGTATCTTGAGAATGGTGTAGTGCCTATACATACAGTCAGAGTTTTTATTAACCGTTACCACAGAATAAGTAATAGTATACTCCGTTACTTGGGACCATGACATTGTCTCTATAAACAAGCTGCCGTTATAAGAGAGCGTGTTCCGCAGGTCGATGTGCTCGGACTTGGTGTACGTGATCCTGTTCCCCCAACTGCTGATGGTGGTGCACTTCAAGAAGTACTGCAACACGTACGGTTCGCTGGCGGCGTACGTGGTGGCGGCGCTGGTGCGGCTGTCGGGAGGCGAGAAGCTGCTGGGGCTGCCCGCGCTGATCCACTACCCCGGCTGGGACGCCGAGAACGAGGTGCAGCTGTTCCCCTTCAGGACCATGGCGATGATGCTCTCGCTGTTCACGCTTGCCTTCATCTCGTGGCTCTCGGTGTAAGTATAACTCCGATGTGTTACGTAGGTGATAACAATTCAGAAATTCTTTTCTAAATCGGGATCTGTCCCGCGTCGTCTAACATTACGGAACTTTTCCTTTTTTGTAGTTTGTTTTCATTAAATTTATATACGAGTAACCTACAAACACTTAGATATACGCCTCGGTGGCCGAGTGGCATAACGTTCGGACCCGATACCCGAAGGTCCCGGGTCCCGGGTTCAATTCCCAGTTCGAGGAAAGTGTCTTTCGGATTTTTTCGATGCATAGCCCGGGTTTGTGATCACCAACCCGCATTTGGCAAGCGTGGCGATTAAGCTAATACCCATCAACTGTAGCGATGACTTGATTTCAATGATGGAGGCCTTTGCCCAGCAGTGGGACAGTTATAGGCTGTTTACTTACTTACTATAGATACTTATACATACTAACTTAACTATACATCTTATTGGTATCGACCTTAGTATTTTAGGATTCGCTGATGCATTTAATTGTGTAAAGAGAGACCCATGCGTAGTCTTGAAACACTTAGTACAATTAAATAAAATGGTCTTAACAACATCAACACCGATGAATTTATTAATGAAATTGAATTAAAAAAGCTTCGGCTAGTGTTATGTTACAATTAGTTTTTATTCTTAATTAAAATGGTTTATTTTATATTTATTAACAATACTTGTACAGAATTGGTTAATATTATTTTAAAGCTTTAATTAGGGTTGTCTAAATACTAGGTTCTCAGTATATAAATAAAAAAAATATTTAAAAAAAATAATACAAAAACAGGTAATATCTTATAAACAAATTAAGCGGCCGCGCGCGCACTGGCAACGATACCAGCGGCAACCACCGTCATTTAATAGAAAAAAAAATTACAAAAAAACCGACTCCATAAAATTTTACTAAATAAAATTTTGATAAAAATTTTAAAATAATTGCGCAGTTTAGTTTGTTCAATTTACTTGCAATTAACCTGTATTATACTCAATCTTATATTCTTAAAAACTATGCGACTGCCATATACTTAACTTCACATCTAACAGAACACATACGAGAAACAAGCAAATATCGTTGCAAGTATATTTTTTTATTTTTAGTGCAATTTTATTAAGTAAAATTTTTTGGAACCGGTTTTTTTGTTAAAATTTTTGTTTATTTTTCGCTTTTTAGTGATTCGTTTCGATCTATTTATCAAAAGCGAATATGGGTAGACCTACTTACTAAACGCGCTGCTCGTATGAGACAAGCGAAGAAAACGAGAAACGCCTATCTCAGATTAGCAAATCAAGAACTGAGTTCCGGTGCTTGCCTTCTTTTGCTTCGTCATAGTCGCTTAACTATCTTAATCGAGATATCTTATCGCCACCCGTGAAATACTTAACATTAAGGAGTTCCGGTGGCAATCTGTGGTTTTTTATCAGATAACTTCATCAAATGATATTTTCTGAATTCAAATGCTTGACTTATTGCTAAAAATACCAAAATCGCCATAAATGTGCTTACAATATTTGAGGAGTTCACTTAATTCCTTAAGGATTCCATCATCAGAACTGGACCAAAGTAAGCGGGGACCACACGGAAAGCACCAGCTTTCAAATAAAGAATTAAATCACCAAAATCGGTTCACCCAGTCGTAAGTTCGAGAAACATAAAAAAAATAAAAAAATACAGTCAAATTGAGAACCTCCTCCTTTTTTTTGAAGTCGGTTAAAAATTAATTCCTGATGTGCGCCCGCGCCCGCGTATATAGGCTGCTCCAATTTAGAGTGGACTTGTTCAAGTGTTAACAATAGTGTTTGTTTATAAAAGTATTTCTTAAGAACTTAACTTAAGAACTTTTCTATATTTATAAGTTTATTTTCCAAAATAAAAGAGTATTTTTTTCAAATCCTAAGCACTGATAGATACTATGTGCAAAAGGCGTAGGTTTTGATCGATGAGGTTAATTTTAATTTGAATAAAGAAATCCATTTTACATGGAGCGGTGGAACCTCAGAACAATATAGCTTAAGTTATTATTCTGAGGGTGGAACCATCTTAAAATGTCAAATATCCGGGAGATAATTGCTGGCATCGGACCACCGACATAGTCTCTAAATAATAAATCTCAACGTCAATGTTGGTACAACATTAATTTTAATGTTCGTTGATACAGGGTGATTCTGGTTACTTGTACGACTAAAATTGTTTTCCCTTCATTAATGATGATTAGCGCGTCGTACAAGACATTGGAGCAAGCTAGCTCAATTAATTAAATTAGCAATTACTGGTGTTTACTTTGCATTCAGGCTGAACCTACATAGGATTTCAACTTAAGTAAGAAGTAATAAATTATTTTTTCTGTTCCACCTTTGGAAAGCCTAATAAGAGGGAAACACTTGAAGATAAATCAGAGGCTAAGGTCTTTGCAGTCTGCCACGCTGAGGCATCATTCAGTTATGTTACACAAAGGTTTTATATCTATGGAATCAAAATCACACCGCGATGTAAAACAACTTGCGTGATTTATCTTTTTGTTGTTTAAGTTTTAATGTTATTTGCCAAGATCTTGCCGAGATAGAAGGAATGACTTTACCAACTTTACAGATTTGGTACTCTGCAACCGCGGACCCTTTCAAACAAATCATTCAACTTCGAACATTCTAAAGAAAAGCTTCACACAATCTATAACTTTTGTTAGTACAACAAGCATTTACGACAAACCTTTTGGGATTCAAGCTACGCCTATCTGTACAAAACCGTTGTTTAAATCAATAAAGCGAAATGAGGGTTCTATATCTTGTTTCAAGTATATATATATATAGTTTTATAGTAAATATTTATGTTACTTCACCCAAAGACAGCGAATCATCTGTAACGGCTCCATTACTGCAGAGTTCGATAACAATTTGTTGTTTTATTTATTTATTTGAATCAGTCAACAGCCCATAGTCAAATATACACCTTACAGACTAACTTTCATACAAATATAAATCTTAAACTATGTTACTCGTATTATATTATATGCGCCTGATTGATGCTGGCCATACATGCGTGATGTATCCAGTGCATCGGCTCTGCTGAGTTTCTAATTGCATCGTGACAGACGGACCGACAGCCTCACTGCAGGTCTCGCCACGACAGCTCTGGTAACAGCCCGGACGATAAAGTGACGACACTATTAGTAATTGTAAAAAGTTTCCTGATTCTACGTTATACCTAGAGAATACCGGTTCTCTTGTGATTTTCAGTTAGCTTATGAAACCAAAAGTAATTTTCCTAATGGCTTTATTAGTATGTATCCCAATACGTTCCAATCGTACCTACCTACAGCACATATCAATAATTTTCACTAAAATATATAGGTACGTACTTACTTAGTTTGATTTTTTTATAATGTGTCACAACAAAAAATGTTGTTATTAATAATGCAATTATAGTCCTGTCAACCTATCTAGATGGGAACCCGTCAGTAGTAATACGGCAACCGAGGTTGATCGAACGCATTCAACCCGAACTTTTTCCCGTTCGGCTATAGACGCTTCAATTTATTGGCATTCGATTTGAGATTAGTTAGGTATATTTGTATAATACTACTATATTTAATAAATAAGTATATTTGCATTAAGATATAAAAAGGAGGCCTTCGCCCAGCAGTGGGACACAACATAGGCTATTCATAAAATCTTTACATTTATTTAATTTTGACAACCTCTTTGGGAAATGTCTTAAATAAAAAAAAGTTCATGAAATATTTCAAAAGCAAATTTTATGGTATATCGCGAAAGTATCTAGATGTGCCTCTATAATGTAAAGACTTTTAAAAAATTAAACAAAAGGAATCAGTTCGTCAAGCACTAAAACGATGAATGCTTTCCGCACGAATCTAATTTTACTACTAGTTTCAGAGCTATTCACGGTGCGCCCGGTCGATCGATCCTCGGTGAATCGTTCCAAACTTGTGCACAATATGTTTGGTTGCGCAGGTACCTATTCAACTCGGGGTACCTGAGCCCCGAGTCCGACTACTTCAACTGCGTGGTGAACATCCCGGAGGACATCCGTCGCGTGGACGAGCCGTCTGAGGCGGGCGAGCAGATGTCGGTGCTGGGCGGCGTGCCGGGCCGGCTGTACGGCGCCGCGTCGACGCTGGTGGGGCCCGACGAGCGCGCCGGCCGCATCAACCCCGCGCTCGAGCCCGACGACGACCTCGACGACCCCAACGACGGACCCACCCCGCTCTTCGGCGGCAGCAGCGCCCCCCCGCCCGTGCAGCCCTTCGGCAAACAGACAGCCTTCTGAGATAAGTACTCCCACTAGATTCTAGTGACGAACCACCCGCCCTTCAACCGTTTCAGTGTTTACATCGAACGTTTTAAATTCAGTATTCTTCGAATTAGAATCGTAATGCTCAATATCTCACGTCGCCAGTATCTTCCGAAGACGCAGTGTGACACCCTCCGCCTCCTGCGCTGCACGCACCGTTCCCACAGACGGTCGACCCGAGGCGCGATCGGTTATGTATGTACGTAGAGTTATATACGAACTCATTTAAGCAATAGCGTACCTTCTAGTGAATGTATAAAATGAATATAAGCGATGTTATTTTGTAGCAAATATATTGTAACTATAATGATGCAACTAATACATATCATGACGATGTCTTACTTTGTTGTTAGAAGAGATTTTATATAATATTGTTTATATTGAAGAAGATTCCTTATTTAAGTCAATTAAAGTAGAGAAATTCGAGAGCGCATAATATGTTACGTGCTTCATAGATCGTATTGTAATAAAGAATATGAAAATGTACGTTGTAGAGACAATCACAGTTATATAAATATAATACTACACGTGACCAAAGTAATAAATGAATGAATTTAATACGTTGAATGGTTGAAAAAGATTATGATATATAGAAGCATATCGCTTGCAAAGCAAATATTAGAAACGTTCAATGAACTTTACCAAGAAACGAGCGTAGGTATAGCGACGATGACGGGTAAAGACAGCGCACACGGCCCTGCGTATGCGCACAATAGCGCAGTGGCTGTTATTATTTTTTATTAAAGCTATATCTATACATTTGTTAGAAGTCATTTTATAGTTTATATTTTAACAATAAGATCTTTGCTTCGTTTAAGAACTAGTTATTATACTGACGGGTACTTAGAGGATCTCGAGCAATACATATCGTCAAAGCACTCGCTACAATAAAACGTACTCAATTCATCAACAATATTTTACTGTAAATGTAAATACGTTTTATTAGAAAATATATTTGTCTGTTGTAATCACTTAATTCAATGTCAAGACTAATGTGGCAACATCATGTCTCGTAAGGATCATGACATGACCCATACGAGTCGAAGCGGCCTAAAGCAGGTTCATTTCCTCCAGCGAGACATTTTGGCATGCACGCATGCATGCATGCACTGGCGATTGACTTGGATCGTGTTATTCCATGATCAGTGGCAGCTCGAGCTGACCTCCCTACTTTAGTGGACTTAATGTGTATCGGCGTCCAGAGACATCGCCCCCGTAGCGTGTGCCCAACTGCCCACCGCTGGGCAATGTTGAAATATTTAATGTTTATGTCACCGTTTACGCTTTTTGAATGTATTTCTCTTAAAATTACAATTCTATGTATTGATGTATTTAGCGTAATCAAAGAGTATATTCATACCTGGCTTTTGATATTGTTTTACGACAAATGTAATATGATATCGCTGTTAAACGATATAAAAATATATTGGAAGTGTTTGAGAAATGTTTTGCGAAACCCTTTAATGTGATATAAATGTGTGTTACAGCATTTCTAATTGTATTAGTGCTGACGTACGATGGTCATCTATATTTAATACTTGACAATCTAAGACTTAAATACGATACATATCATATCTGTGTGATTAAATATAAATATAAAAATATATACATATCATAGATAAATATTTAGTGTGAAACGAAACATATCAATGTACATGTAAGAGTAGCTATAGGAATCGTTGTTGTTCTTCGACCGTTCGCTAATGCATCGCGCATCAGTTACAATCACAACATGGCTGTCGCCACAAATTTTTACCATATTGTTAGTTATTTTTGTATGTCGTATACCTACTTGTTTTATATATTGCGATGTATAGTTTAACTTCATCGTCAGCCTACACTAGTCCACTGCTGGACATAGGCCTCTCCAAGTGCACGCCACCGAGCACGATCCGCGGCTACTCTCATCCAGTTTAACTTGCAACTTTACAAATTTATTTTATATCAATCTCAATCTTTTTTCAAAAACCCGCCATTGTATCTCTATTCTTTATCAGTAGGTTATGATAATCACAAATATCCGTCCCCCATCAAGCACTACTTGAATAATTGTGAAATAGCATAATTAGCTTGGCTGGAAAATTGTGCGAAACAAGTCATATACTCATATATTTGATCAAACATCTTATTATTAGATAGAGCTTTATGGAACGCTTACAGCCTAGTTGAAAACTGATGCGTTTTGATATTAGTGAATAGCTGGTCCACTGTTAGTTAGTAGACATAACTACTATATTTATTGACTTATTCCTAGTTCTTGTTGAATATTTTGAAAATGTGAAAAAAAATGTGTAATGTTGTGAAACTCTGCGGCCGCTCCTGCGACGTCAAATAAAACGTATAGTATGTTGAACTGGTGTCTGTTTACTTCTCCGTCACTCCTCACCATTCATTCGGGTATAACAAGTGTCCGCCTGCCATTTATCTTTGCCATTTATCGCCTTCTCGATATTGAAATTAAACTGCAGGTAATGTTTATTTACAAATATTTAATTTATACAAAATCATTTTCAGCACTTAATCTAATTTTTTGTACAGTTTATTACAATTAAATACATTTAATACTTTTTCATTAACAAACTTGTTACGAAAGACAAGACAGAAGTTTACTTAATAAATAGAGAGACTACAAGTGACTCGCTTACATATAATATAATACATAAAACATATATTTATCATTTTGAATTGTGTCTATATTTCAAGTTAGGAATTCATTGTCTCTCGTTTTACAAACCATGGCGACAACTCCTAAAATATCCTATTGCGATCCGCCAATACTTGTCAATCGCAAATTACACTATCATTACCGAACAGTCTAAAATGTCCAATTTCCGATCTACATCGTGAATCTAGAGGGAATTAGTCTAATACACGTAACCGCCGTTGGAATCGTAGCTCTGGTTGATGGTGGCAGGCACGCCGCCGCTGGAACCACCCGACCCGCCGGACGAGTAGCCGCCGGACCCACCGGATCCGCCGGAAAGGAATCCACCACCGCTAGAGAAGCCGGAAGACTGACCGCTGGAGTACCCGCCGGAGCTCGGGGCACCGTAGCTGCTGGAAGGCGCCGGGGCTCCGTACGAGCTGGACGGGGATGGCGCGCCGTACGAGCCGGACGGCTGGGCTGGGGCACCGTAGTTAGAAGAAGGCGCGCTACCGCCAAACTGGCCGCCACTGGAACTAAAGCTGCTGCTGCTAAAGGCACTGTTGCCAAATCCGCTGTCGCCAGAGGAGGGAGCGCCGTACGAGGATGAGGGGGCGGGAGCCCCGTAGGAACTGGACGGGGCAGAGGCAGGGGCACCGTAGGAACTAGACGGGGCAGAGGCAGGGGCACCGTAGGAACTGGACGGGGCAGAGGCCGGGGCGCCGTACGATGAAGAAGGTGCGGGGGCACCGTAAGAGTTTGAAGGAGCGGGAACACTATAAGACGGAGCTGGGGCACCATAGGAGTTGGATGGGGCTGGGGCGCCGTATGAGCTAGATGGGGCGGGGGCACCGTATGAGCTTGATGGAGCAGGTGCGCCGTACGAGCTCGAAGGTTTAGGGGCTCCGTAGTTGCTTGAAGGCTTAGGAGCTCCGTAGCTAGTGGATGGTCCAGTTGGGACTCCATAGCTCGTCGCTGGAGGGCGGGCGGGGGCACCGTAGCTGCTGGATGGTTTTGGTGCTCCGTAGCTAGATGAAGGGCGGGGAGCGGGGGCACCGTAGCTCGAAGATGGGGCAGGAGCGCCGTAGCTTGAAGATGGGGGAGCACCGTAGCTAGATGAAGGAGGTGCACCGTAGCTGCTCGATGGCTTAGGTGGTCCGTAGCTGGACGAGGGGCGGCTGGGGGCTCCGTAGCTAGATGATGGGCGGCTGGGGGCACCGTAGCTGGAGGAGGGTTGCGAGGGCGCTCCGTAGCTGGCCGAAGGGCGCGGCGGGGCGCCGTAGCTGGAGGATGGGCGGCCGCCGCCGAAGCCACCGCCCGAGGGCGGCAGGTACGACGAGCTCAGCGGCGCTGCGGACAACGGGACCGGTGCTTCACTCGACATGTATTCAGAATTAATAATATTTGTTAACTAATAAAGAGACGATTAATCTTGATTCCCTACAAAATACAATCAATGCTATTCTTTATGCTTTATGTAAGCAATAAATAAAAGATAATTAAATTGATATTGCTTATGACAGACTTATGATGACCTGCGAAAGACTGCAGGCAGATGCTGGATGCGTCAAGCCGAGGACAGGGCGCTATGGCGCTTATTAGGGGAGGCCTATGTCCAGCAGTGGACTAATATAGGCCGATGATGATGATGATGATGATGATGACAGACTTTATACGGTTGAACTTAAATCACAGAAGAGAAACCAATTGATTGGGTTCGATTCCTAACATGGTCAGGGTACATAATTGTTGTACTTGGTTTGGGTAGTGGTAATGCTTTGGTTGTGTTCGCCACCACCATCTCATCATCATATCTAAGTGTGTCGCCAATAATAGTGTCTGTTGCTTTGGCCACATCGTCACCTACCACCAGGTTAAGTGAAAGAAACGCTACCCTGGATAGGCAGGCGGGAGTAACATGGTCAGGGTACATAATTGTTGTACTTGGTTTGGTTAGTGGTAATGCTTTGGTTGTGTTCGCCACCACTAGTTAACACTAGTCAACATCTAAGTTTGTCGCCAATAATAGTGTCTGTCGCTTTGGCCACATCGTCACCTACCACCAGGTTAGGTGAAAGAAACGCTACCCTGGATAGGCAGGCGGGAGCTGGAGGAGAACCCTACATAAGTACATGCGCCTCCCGGGCGTGGCGGCTCTCAGTACGTAAACTCATACGCAGTAGTGTATGAGTTTACTCCAAGTACTAATAAAAGATATGGTAAGTGAGTAAATGAGAAGTAAGTGGTAGGTAAGGAGCTCGATAGCGCAGTGTTTTGCGATTGCTGAAGATAAGCAACCTTCGCAAAACCCGGTCATCGGAAGGGTAAACTAAAATGTATGATCTCGAGCTCCTCCGTGCTTCGTCGTGCACATAAAGCCGTCGGTCCCGGCTGCATCAGCAGTCGTAAACAACCACCGCGCCGCACTGGGTTCGCGTCGAGGTTTAACGCCCGTTCTCTCCGTGGTGTTCCCATCCATAGGGAAGGCTCGTGTCCCAACAGTAGGGACATTATAATGAGCTGGTGCTCATGCTGTAAGCGATACTCACCGTCGCGCTTGTAGTGCCGGCGCGGGGGGGTAGCCGCCACCGCCAGCAGCAGCGCCGCACCCAGCAGCTGTAACAACACATGCATGCATACGTTAGTAAGGCATAGGAACTCAACGTTACAGACACATTAGTTGTTAACACATTGACATGGAGACTTGGCGGAAATTCTTCCTGTTTGGTAAACCGGATTAAAGTTGTAATGAAATGTTGGTTCATTTCATGTATGAATTGAAAATTTGTTTTACTAACGCAAATAAAGATACTGTTTTTAATAGAATTTATCAAACGGGAACAATACTAAGAACTAGTAAGGAGCCTTCGTTATCGTAATGATGAAACATACTCAATAAACAAAAAACCAGTACCTAGCCATTTTTTTATATAGATTAGGACACTATGTCTTCAAACAGCCCTCGTAAAGGCATCATCCACAGAGTGATAACGAGATGAAGATTACATAAAGAGCGGCGCGGGCGCCGATGCGACATTGACCTTAGCTCGTTCGAGCAGGTCGCTGCGGGTCCCACCTTCACCGGTCATGTGTTTATTTTAACATCAACAATGATTCAAATCACACGCAGCGCGCAAACAATCTTCAATTCTAATTTCTGAGGCACTGAGTCACAATTCGACGCATTCGTCGTTGAATTATTTTGAGGTGAGAGCCCATTATTTCGCAAGAGTTGGGTAACAAGGATTGTGGCGTCACCGTCAAGGAGACGCGCTTCCTCTCGCAACGCTTAGAGACTATACTTCTTCACTTATTTAGTGAACTTGAAATTCTATGAATCATTCCGAATACTTAGTATTGGGCACGAGGTGAGATGCGCCACTGTGTAGATACTTACTATTGAAAGAAAATGTTTAGAAAGAGAATACAAATATAGCTCAATTTGTTTGCCTAAAACCCACACATATTGCGTTTGGTGTCTGCTGGTTCACATTAATAAAAAAAAGGTATTTATCTATGGGCCTGTTATTTTGTAACTTTAAATTGTTGCCTGAAAATAAACGAATTTATTTATTTATTCATTTATTAATAGTGGCTGGCATAGCGCTCTTGGTATTTACTTAACTAGACAAAAGATTGTGTTGACATGCCAAAGATCAATAGTAATGTTGGTAGTTTTAGGGTATTATTTATTGGTAGCTATTCACCAACGACAGAAATACTCGTATACATCCGAGTTTTTAAATCAATGACCTTACCTATAAGTCATGTATGCCAAGGGTTGCTCCTGGAAACCTTATTAGGTGTATTGAAGTACATAGATTAAATACGACCACAACAGGTACAAAGAATTGTAGGTAATCTAAACAACAACAACAACCGGCGAATCCCCGCTGAATCTACGTCTCCGAGTTAGTATGAGCATGGCGCTATGTCGTCGGGGCGTTCGTCGCCGGGGCCCGCGCACGCGCACGCGCTCCGCAGCCCTCGTCAAAGCAGGGCACTTTCTTGGCTCAGCGTTGCGCAAGCGCGTGCCGCCCGTAAACCACCGCTCTCACGGATCTCTACGCTCGATCTTTATCTGTTGCGACGAGGCTTTGTGTTACGCTTTGTTATTGTCGAATTAGGATACTTACGCCGTTCTAGAAAAGCTGTCCTATCTAGTGTATTGGGTTTTATAGTTTTACAAAACCACTTAATAACCGAGTCGATACACCCCCTAAATAAAAGGCTTTATTTAGTACCTTAATTTAAAACGCAGTTCAAGGTACCAATTGTTTTAGGGAACGTTGTAATATATACAACTATCTTTAAAACTTTCAGGTAGACGCACTCAGCGGTAGCTAATTAATCAGAGCCACATTGTTCCAAGTAATTGTCAACAGCTCGGCGCGTAGCCGCTCCCGCGACCATTGTTAGAGATGGCGATGGCGTCTAATAAACGAGTCATATCTTTGATCCTTGTCTTTTATATTGCCGTTGTTCTCTGGTTGTTGACTTTGTTGACTTTCATGATAATATAGCTGAAAGTGACAGGCGTTTAATTTAAACAATTAACAAGTACCTATTAGCTAATCTTTTAAATGAATTGATGTTCGGTTGGTTGAGCATGAGTTTGTTTTAGTACGCCTGGCTAGCACTGCCTACCTACCACCATGATATCGAAATTTGTGCCCTTAATTTTTTAAGACTACTGTTAATACGCTATTTACACATAAATAGCAGCTCTGCTTACCCATGTATCATTACATCATATCACCAGCTCATTTTATGTCCCCACTGCTGGGGCATGAGCTTGCCCTATGGATGGATAGGGAGAACGGGCCATAAACCACCACGCGGGTCCAGTGCGGTGCGGTGGTTGTTAACGATTGCTAATTCAGCCGGGACCAACGGCTTTACGTGTCTTCCGAAGCACGGAGGAGCTCGAGACGATAAATTTTTGGTCACCCATCCGATAACGGCCTTTGCGAAACTTGCTTAACATCAGCACTCGCAGACCGGGCGCGTTAACGACTGCGCCATCGAGCTCCTCATACCCATGTATTGTCACTTCTATAGTCAAATGGAGCAAAGTCAAAGTAAAATATTTTTATTCAAATAAACTTTAGAAAAGTGCTTTTGAATCGTCCAAAAATATTTTTACCTACTACCCATTCACGGGACACGGGGACTAAACAAAAATACTTCTACATCAGCATCTACGGGTATATGTACCGACGACGCTTCAATATGATTCTGTAAATGTTCATTCTTTGCACGTTTCGTAATGGCCGACGCGTGCGAACGCTTTTCTTTAAACGAAATAGGTACTTTCAAAACATATTTTTGTTTGCATTGCACATTTATATTGGCTTCGCTAAATCTCCTGCTTCGTATTAGTTTTTTTGCTTTCTCTGAATGCTGAGTACATTTTCGTTATGAAGTTTGAAGTCAATTCCAAAGTCGTTCTCAGAGGTTACGTTTTAGCTTATTTCCGTAAAGTCGGTCGGGCGCGGGCGGCGCTAACGGCGGCGTCCTTTGATGTCGGCGGGGCGCCGCCGGCCACCGGAGCATCCGGTAACGTGAAAGCAATTTGTAATAAGTCTCTCTCGACTTATATAGCTATTGATCAGGCTTATCGGTTTTATATCGATGATTCTTTTATAAAGTTTTGAAGTTATAAAGTTGTATGACAAACGATATAATAAAAGAAATACGAGTAAGTGCTCTTGTGGTTGTAGCGGTCGCTCCTTCGTTCTTCCTTCTTTTTCAGAATCTTAATTCTTTTCAGATCCAAGGTATTGAATTGAGAAGAGGTATCTTTAAATTATAATTTATACCTATAATATATTAAAATACAATTATATTCATGTAGTAACAAATAATATGAAATTGGTCGGTCGAGTCGGAGAAATATGTGATACAATGCATATCGCTTGGATGTTGTTATTGAGTAAACACTTTGGGATCGGCAAGGTATACCTACGCGGCTGGTGCGGCACGACGCACGATGTTGCTGCGTAGCTAGTGGGCTTCGCAACGCATCTGGCTTCGCTTCGGCTCACCGGGTAGAACGGTGTCATTAGCCTTTTTATTAATTATTTATCAAATTATATATTGAAAAAATGTAAAAAAAATCAGTTCGTCTTATTTCTTTTGTAAAGTTATTCATTATTTTTGGTGCCATACACACAACTCCCTTTAATAGGAAACAAGTTCTACAAGGCTTTAAGTACAATTGCTCCTTAGTGCGTGATCTGTGGTGACTTTCAAATAGAAAATTAAAAAAAAAACTTTATAGAGTAAAGCACTTTAGATTGAATATCTTCTTAAGTACAATTATTTGTAAGTGGATAATGGTCTTGGCTTGCGAATATACTGAAGCTTGCAACACCGGCGCGGCGGTGCGCGGCGGCTCAACAATGGCGCTTCAACACTCATTCAGAGCTCTTTCCAGTGCTTTAAGAGTTAGGACATCGCTGCGGGTGCTAGACACCGCCAGCCATCGGATCGGTCACCTAATATGCAACATCTTCAAAATGGCAAAGGTCAAATGTAAATAAATATAGGTATAATCTCACTATCGCTTCAGACGTCTGATATTATTTCCTAATTACAATTTGGAAAAGTGATGAAAAAAATCCACGGGCGGGATTTGAACCAGCACTTCTGACAAATTGTAATTGTAATTTTTTCGTGACAAAATTTTTGTAATTTATATCGCAAAAGTCCAATTTGACATGTTTAAGAATAACACTAACATGAGAAGTATAGTCGCCCACAGGCAGGACCAACGCCTGCGTACGGGTGAAGGTCAAGTCAGGTTATCAATAACAATAACTATAATTCGACTCAAGAGGTACCTAGGTATAATTATAGATCCGCTCGTGCATACTCTGGGAAAGAGAATCCGTCACATGCCACGACGGGGATCAGGCCAACTATGTATATTGACAGTCAATATAAATACATTATCTAAAAATATGAGGAATAATATAAAAATAAACAATAAAGAACATATATAATGCTGTCGTGAATAAAAGAGGAGAATAAAATCTAATGGTGGTGATAATGCAAACCACAAAAGGGGGAAAGATAAAAATATAAAAGAAATGTAATTGTTGTAAGGAGGAAAAGATGAGACAAAAAGAAATGACAGTTTTATATACAGCATGTCGTAAGATTCCGAGTGAAATGAGTTTCTTTTCTCTTCGTAGGCCTTTTTGTCAATTAAGTATTGGCGGCATCATAGAACAGAAATAAATGTAACATGAAGGCTAGCTTTCCCATTGGAGAATAAAAAAATAAGGAACTTTTTACACCTACCATGTTTGTTTATCTTTCTCAAAACAGTTGACAGTGTACTTCCGTAATCTAATGAGTGGGTAATTGGTACTGTATAAACTAATTATGACGTGTAGGCGTTATGTGCCTTATTAAATTAATAATCAGCGGTGGGAAGGATTAGGCAGTGTGATTAAAGCAGGCGACACTTTCACTGTATTCTTTCACGTCTGTTGTGCGAACAGTACTAGGAATATTATGGCATTGCACCGCACGCAATGAGTAGTAATACTCGTAGAAGCTATCTAGCCTTCCGCCACGCCACAGCCTCGCACGGGTGGAAAATACACGCTTTTATTAATACATAGAATATAATTTATTCAACTTTTTCGAGTAATAATTACAACTCATATTTGTTAGTAACAATAGGACTTAACTGTTAGTATACACTTAGTTTTTTTTTGCTATGTCTCTTGATCATCATCATCATTAGCTCATTTGATGTCCCCACTGCTGGGGCACGAGCCTTCCCTATGGGTGGAAATGCCACAGGTAGAAAGGGCCATAAATCACCACAGGCCCAGTGCGGTGGTTGTTAACGACTGCTAATGCAGCCGGGAGTCCGGGACCTACGGTTTTACGTGTCTTCCGAAGCACGGAGGAGCTCGAGATGATACATTTTTGGTCACCCATCCGATGACCGGCCTTTGCGAAAGTGGCTTACCTCAGCAATCGCAGACCGGGCACGTTAACCACTGCGCCACCGAGCTCCTTGCCACTTGATATGGCACAGCAACTATTGACAAACGAGCAGTCATGTCTGCTTGTCTACTAATGTTTAGAGTATTGGAAACATTTTTCAAATTAATATATTTAATTTATTTTATTTTTTATAAGACGTAAACATTACATTAAGCGGCGCGGATGGGGTACCTAACAATCACAGTACCTCATTCATGAGCTTCAAACCCCACTTGTTTAAAATTTTTAGTTTAACGTAAATTATATAGCATTTTATATTTATTATATTTATTTTATATTTATACAATTTTTATTATTATCTAATGTATCTTTAATTCTCATAATTTAAGTTAGCATAGTTTTATTTGTTGATGAACTTGCTGTGTGCACATCTTTGTGGAATTATGATTTACCAATGTTTCAATTTTACTACATAATCGTTTATCATGTTTTTTGTTGTAATTCTGTTTTGTGTACCTAATAAAATAATTTAAAAAAAACGTGGAATGAACTTTATCAAGTATTTTAACAGCAACCTTAGAGCTTTAGGTAGCATCCTTAGCAATGAAAGTAATATTGTAGGTCATGTCAAAAATCAAAGTTAATCTTAATACCCACTAAGCATTAAGGTTACTAAACAGACTGATACTATAAAATAGTTCTCATTCAAGTAACATTGTAATATTTAAAATGTAAATATTTCCGATTACAAATAACATTTTTCAGATAATGCTTTAAAATTGGTGCCACTATAATAAAATGAAATCTTTGATGTTCATTTACTCCTAAACTTTTTTGAATTTTATAGCACCAATAGTAATTGGTAGGCAGTACATTCAGAGTGTCTTTATAGATGTTGAAATTTTAATATAAAATTATTCTATTGAATGATATTTAACTTTAAAACGTCGGGTTTGTAACGTTTCTACCGCTAATTTAATAAAAGCTATTTGTTTAACTGAGTTAGGTAACAGCCGAGGCTTCGCGCCGCGCCGCCACCCGCCCGTTATTCTATTCGTCCCATTGTTTCACCGACACACTAGTTTTGGTAGGAAAACAAGTGTTACAAATTGTTTTATAAATAATTGAAGCTATTGTTTCGAATTAAATTTGATTTTGTTATCCCAAGGACTTTTATTATAATGAAGGTAATTTTCTAAGGTAATCATATATGTGTAAAGACCATGTACTCGTACCCATTGCCGACGCCTAACGTAACAAAGCAATGTTGAAAAATAAACAAAAAAAGTTAGAAATGTAGATGATAAACTGTTGCGTTGAAATACTACAAAGAAGTCAACAATTACGTTAATTCTATTGTCTCGGCGTCGTACGCACTCTTTCTAATTAAACTGCTAATAACATCCCAATCGATTAAATGTTACCATCGACTGTAGATTAGCAAAAACAGTAATCGATTCATTGACGAATAGCAGGTCGCATTTTGGCGGCAGGCTGTGGAATCCAGCGGGTCTCCGCTGCGAGACGTAACGCTTCTCATGCGGCCGGCAGCGTTGCGCAACCTTCGTCACAAACGACACATCACGACACATAACGACACATCACGATACATTACGACCACAAAATAAGGCGACAGCGGAAGGCAACCATTATACGAACGCGATCGGCAACGCACACAAAGACGGACACGTATCTCGCCACAGCTGCGGTCGGACTGGTTCGAGCTGTTCCGACATTCTGTGTCTATGAAAAGGTCTATGTGTAAGTCGCTCGGGGTATGTATGAAGCTCACCTCCTACCGTCTCCTCGTTTTGTGTCACGACTCACGACACAACGACGACGCGATAAACCGCACGCGCAGACGGAGATAACCGCATGACGAGTTCCGGTCATTGATAAAGCAAACCCGATATTACTTCTGGATGTAACACCATACTCATTCACTGTTGCCGAGTGCCTATTTGGTACCATGATACTTTGTATATTAAATTTGTTTTTTGGGTCACTAAATCATCATTACAATTAAAATAAATAAATAAAGTCCAGTAATCAACATCAAGTTAAAGTATCTCTCTGAAGTTTTGGAGAGAATTTGCTGATTACCTCAAACGGCATTTTTAGCTTCACCGGGCTTTTTTGGGGACGGCGAGAAACTTAAAGGGTTCCTCAAGCCGTGTGAAACGAATCACCGATATATATATGTTAGTTTATAAGGTATATAGGTATATCTATGGACCCGTTATATTGTAACTTTAAGTTGTTGCTTGAAAATAAACGAATTTATTTATTTATTTATATATATGTTCAGATAGCTTTGTTCCTATAAAATATCATTGGTAAAACCACTTTCTACCAGTACGTCTTGTAATAAAATATGATTCCATAGCGCCCGTTAACAATGAATGGCAGAAGGACTAGTCTCACGGGAACTCGTTGCTATGGGAACGGCCACAATGCTCCTGCGCAACTCACCGAGCTGCACATTGTTCCGAAATTGTGCAAAACGAACTCACGATCACCGCATGGGACCAGCGCGAGCGCGCGGCGCGCCGCATCCGGCAGCGGAAACGTTACTCACACAATTAGGCAGTTCATCAGCGCAGATTAATCTGTAAATTAGTTTAGAACATGCGCGGTTCTTCTAACATTCACAGGCATTGTTCACGCAAAAGTGAATTATAATGGACGTTTTTGCAACGAGCGAGGAAGCGAGGCGGGCGGAACCCGCGCACAATGCAACAGTGACACTTTCCAATATAAAAGCACTCAAATGCGCCGTTTTTCCCGCCCATTTCTCCCGAGTTGCGCAAGAGTCATTATCGAGGTCGCCGAGCAGCAGCCCGGGTAGAGGCCATCGCAATCAAGCGACATATATGAGCAATGGTTGTTGCTAATTATCCGCACAATGACTAATGCAATTCTGTACATATATTTCTTTGAGAAACAAACAAATATCAATAAATATATATAAAAGCTTGTTGAAAAAGCTTCATAAATATTCAAGGGATAATTAAAATGAAAAATACGTACCAAATATGGATGGACATAGATTTCATTGTGGGCGCCAGAAACGTACTTTATATAATAAAACTATAAATATATATTTTTGGAGTTTTTCGAAATTAAATCTAATAATAATCTACTTGAAACATAGGTAATCACGGGAGAAAGAAAATAGTTTTGACCAGTTTATTGTGGCTTCTTACGTTATTGTTCAAGTGAAAAACCCAGGCCCAGTGAGGCCCAGTGGCCTAATGGCCCAGTGGCCTATGAAAGCTGGTGAAAAAAAAAATAAAAATAAAAAATAAATAAATAATAAATATTGTATAACCGCATAATATATGAAGTAACCCTCCTTCTGACGCAAGTAACATTTGTTATTTTTAGGTAGCAGTTAATTGTTCCGGATATTAAGCAATAAGAGCAAAACATTTAGACATAACGAGCTAAACGGTGCCCATTACGCATGGATGTGATCTCGTGCGCGAGTGCCCGCGTCTCGGCCGGATTACGTTCGCATCGGCATTATATCAAATCACATAAAATTTGAATAATGCACAGTGACATAACTAGTCGTCACGTGGATTCGTTTCCCACAGAGAAAGTAAGAGTGTTCAGGCCTACTCGGCCGTAAGCGAAGTGCACAGCATCCATCGATTGTTCTTCAAGTGTCAGTTCAGAGTGGTTTATACGTGATCCGTCGATGTACGGCGGACAGCGCGTTCGCCGTTGTTACATAAAGGTTCCGAGAAGGCGGTGCGAGTGAACTGTGACCCACAACATCTGTGCACTACATTCGCCCGACACGAGCAGCATGATGCGGTATCGATTGTCTGCCAAACTATCGCATTGTGATCGCGGAGATAAAAGTTACCTCCATGACGGACTTTGAGGTCTTCACGTTATGTAAGTTGAGTAATATCCGTGTAACTTTTTAGGACCTTGTAATGTAAGTTGTTAAATTATTTAATTTAATTAAATTTATTTCTTTTCTTTAATTTCTTAAGGAGTAAAAGAGAAATATATAAATTATTAATGTAAAAAACTATTGACGGCATTCTGTTAGTGTGAAATCGTTTCCTCAATGTGAATAGGTACATAATAATATACCATTTAATTGGCTTAAGCCTCGTACTAGAGCTTTAATATTATTGTAACTAAGCGTAGTTGTTGTAGTGACACGTGATGGTGGCGGCGCTGGCGGTAGTATTTAAGTTATTCGCATTTCACATGAACATTATGCCATTTAGTAAGTGAAGTAACATTCGTTTTAAAAAAAACGGATGTTATGATTAAATTAATGTTAATTTCTAAAAAAAACCATTAACTTTGTTTACCCAGAAGAGTTGCTAGATTTGCGTAATTTTCCTACGGATCATAAGTTTTAATACTCCATGATTTGCTCGAAATATCGCCATGGGTCCATTTGTTACTGGGAGATAAATATTCCATGATAACTTTTGCTATATCTCGAATAAAAAGTAAGTATCTAGCTGTAACTATGGAAAGGTTGTTTCTTAAAAAAACTTCGTGACAATCCAACATCCAGGTTTTTCTGTATGTGTCAGTCTCTGTATCCTTAAAAATACATGCAATAAAAGACACACAGGTCATCAATAAATAATTTAGGTATATACAGATTCGAACACATTTGTTATCACATCAATATACTAGTTATCATAACTCAAATATCGCCTACGCCTATTACCCAAAACGCACCAGCAGTTGGTCGTATAATGACCAAAAAACTGAACTTGAACAAAAACGGTTGACTTTTTGCATTATCAGCCACTAATGTTAATAAACCAACAAAAGACTTCAACGCGCTTAGACAATAAACATTTATACATTTTTAAATAAAAAAATGACTTTGAAATATTTTTATTTACAAACACTATTATTAAGAATTTTTACACTTTTTTATACAGGGACATCGGATCATAAACTTTTATGTATATAAGACGAGACGGTTTTGTTATTTAATAATAAAAACTTTTTATTTATTTTTTAAATGGCATTATCATTAATCATCATCACATTGTATTTAGTATTGATAGTGCTTTTTCTTGTGTCGTTATAAATTATTATATTTTTTTCTCTTTTATTTGTAAACAATAATAATAATAACTATTTAAACTACCATGGTTACTCGCGTTAGAGTAATTGTTAACGAGACACTTACCATGTTTATTACTTGCGAGTATCCGATATTTCGGCACCAATACTCGCACTTGAGACTGTGATTTTTTATTATTCTTTTTCTATTACTCTTAATAATAATAAGTTTAGCACCTGGATCGTGGAAATAGATATTTATGTATGTTTGTTCGTATTAAGTATCCACTATGCAGAAGATGCTCTAAGTTAATTGGTATAGTTGCTGGAATATTAATTGTATTTTCTGCGTGTAGCTTTGTATGAGACCGTGTTATTGGCATGCCATTGTCAGATGCATAAAGGCGAGCGCAGCCGTATGATGTCAGATATTAAGAGCCGATGAATGGGATCGGGGCAGGTTTTGCGCGCGTAAGCCCATTACGCGCGCAACGAGACGAGAGAGCAACATTGTAGGCTTCTCAAGATTTCGATGAAAATACGATGAGAATTTATCTAGTTTTTTGAGATAAATTTGTTCATATAGTGTGTACAAACTTCTATGTATTTCTAGCTTCAATTGCCATAAATTAAATGCTAATCCACTAAAGTGGCTAGTTTTGTATACTGTTGCCAATTACACATAAAACGACGCACTACGTATGGGGCATTCAAATATTTTATAACTTGATTTAAATCCACATTCGAAAGTGATACATTCCGCATCAGCCGTTGGGTAACAAACTACCTACAGGAAATGTCACCTATCTCGTTGTACATGCTAAATTGGAGTTCAAAGAGAAAAAAAAATGTGAATATAATGCGCGCGCTTCCACTTGATAGTCGAGCACTCTTATGCCAGGTTTGAAGGACAGAGAAAAGTAAAGTGCAAAGATCGAAGTTGGGATAAATCAGAGATGCTGGTGTTATAACACCCGGGGGCTGAGTGGTTGGAGCGTGAGCGCCTACGCAAGGGCCGTGCGCTCAATTATTGTTAAACACATATGTCAATGAAACTTGACTTTATTTTGCAACTGGGTGTTTGTATAGTATCTTCAGTAGTTTCAAAACAACCAGAATATGTTGCTTCATACTTCTAACTAGTAAGATTTAAAGAAGATTGTTGCAAAGCTATATAAGCTTAGTAATCGGAAAAATCACATTGTACAAGAGGCGGCCACCCGCGACCCGCGACGGCCGAGGTGCAAATCAATTAGCAACGGAGCGGCGACGACGCGCCTGCCGTATGCAAAGCCATCCATTAATTATGATTGATTAATCACTCCATTCAAATGTCTCACGATTACCACAAAAAATGGGATGACTATGATTTTTGCGTATGCAAATAAGAGTAATAAATACAGGCTTAAACGTAAAGAAAATTGCATAAACAGTGCCTACAAACAATTAACTAAAGTAATCAATCTTATTAGAAACCGAAACTACTTATGCAATACAAATACTGAGTGTTGTAGAACCTAAAGTTACGCCGTGGGCCGGAGCGAGTCCATTGTGGCTGGCCGACGACAGTGCCGACAGCTTAGGGAAACACAAACATCACGACACACAAACGGCAGAGCGCAATTAGCGGAATGGCCCATTTACGTTACTCGCGCGCACGCAGTTGCTTAATCTGTGAAAATAGAAAACCGAAAGGTCATTATGAAGCCTATAAGGCGGGATGAGCGCCGATGCCGGCCCGGTGAGGTGACGCGGAATCGCGACATTGACCTTCTTAGTGCTTTCCACGCACCGTTGTGTCATCGACAGTCAATCGTTTGATCGCTATTTTTATTGGCGGCCGGTGTTACGACTCACGATAGATGTGTTATACGATGTTACAAACGTTTACTACACTTGTAACGCGCACGCAACGTGATGGGACAAAGGACGCGAGAGGTCGCTGATGACGATTTAATTGCTGGTTTAGAGTATTCATATTTTAATTGACGTTACGTCTATGCGAAATAAGATCCGAATCATAAACGACGCCATTTCACCAGATATGAACTTTACTGGTCATTAATTGTGGTGATAGAGCTTCTGTTCTGTTGGTCTTTGTAGGTTGATTTAAAACATTTAATACCATAGTTATATTTCAGTAAAACTAAAATATTACAAGTTTACCTTATTTAGCGTAGTCACAATACTTCAAATGAAAAGAAAAACGATTGCTTTTACAGTTTTGCGATACAGAATTGCGATAAGCACAGAGCAGTTATTTTTCTATTCCGTGGCGATAAGTGATCGATTTGGGCGTTTTACTAAGACCGCAAAAAGTATCGAACCAAGAACTTTCTCCGTGGGCCGGAGATTGATGAGGGCTTTGTGCCGGGGTGACTACGGCACGGCTAGGGCTGCTGGGGCGGAAAATCAGGTCAGGAGCTTAGTCTATTTATGTGAAGGCTTTGGACGGACGTAATTGGAAGATAGTATAAGTCATCGCTGAAAGATACACAATGTTTTGTCATTAACGTGTCAGTTGTAAATGGATAGATGTTTTAAAAGGAAATGATTGCCAATATTTTTCCTACTAAATTTAAACGTCAGGATAAACATTAATTAAAAGTAATGTGTAAAATAAACGCGAGTAGATCCGTAAAAGTTGTTTCATTTCAATACTAAGTTTAAATTTAAGAAATTATATTCATTGTAATTAATTAATTATTAAATTATATGTTTAAAGTTTTATTGTGTGTATCTGATTTTTGTTTTTTTCGTTACTAAGTTAGTCTCCTATTTATTAAAGTTAATTCACAGTAATGAAACATAACATAACTAACTACATTCAAGAAAAAATTAAGAAAAAAAATAAGATAAATAAAAAATGTCCTCCAGCTGTGGGCTCATGGGAACGGTCCCAAGAATGCTGGCAACATTACCTCTTTGGATTGCCAAGCTAATACGTTGGCAGAGGTAGCCAACAAATGAATAAATTGAATATAGCAATTTTGTAAATACCACGAAGTATAAGTATGACATAAGTTAAAATTGAAAGATTTATTAAGGCCTTTTTAATATACTGTTTCATTTTGCAGTATCGTTCTTTTAGCAAGTGTGCGCGTCGCGCGGCGCAGCGCCACGCGGCGAAACGGTTGCCCTTTGACGAAGGGTTAGGGGTGGTTGCTAAATGGCGCTTGGAGTTATTTTTTGATAACAAAAGGTTTTATAAAGGTATTCACAATAATTATGTACAGCCACGAGTATTTATTAGTACTAACAATTCTTTGATATCATTATATCAAAGAATTTTTCGATATTAAGAATTAGTTATTGTGATTGTCGCTAAGGTATGCTATAAGTATAATTTAATGTAATCAATAATACATATTTGCATGCCACTTTGTTTCGGCAAAACATGATTGTTCTCATTATTTTGTTTTACCACCATGTATACCATGTTTTTATGCAAATAAGTATTTTTTTATTATTATTATTATTATTATTATTTATTAACATGGTTACACTTTTGACAGTTATGACTCTTATTCCATTGTATTAAGAGTTACACTGTTAGAATGTAATGCACGTGACTGTACTTGTTAGTAATTTGATTAATTTTTTTTTCAATCTTGTTTTATTTTGTACATAATTATGCTTTTCTTGCTGTGGAAGAGTACACTCCCTAATTACAATTTGTGTATTGTGTGTGTACAATTGTCTTTGAATTATTATTTAGTTTTAACTTTTTCTTATTATCATTTGTGTTACGCTAAAAACTGTAGTGATTAGTATTGAGCGGTGTTCCAACATGTAAGATCAACTTTAAAGGTCGCGCCCCACCACCGGTGCCGGCGTGCGGGGTGGCAGCTCACCCCTTCTACAATGAATTATTTGCATATGAATTCAAAATGTTATCCCTAAGCATTAGTATGCAAAGCAAGAGGGGATGTACATGTTGCATAAGATATTATTAGTCTGTTCTTATCGAGACGCTACAACGTAAACAAGGATTTTGATCAAATTTTTGATTAAGAATGTCTCATTGAAGTTATGTAATAATAATATGTGTATTACCGAATATCACGAAGCACAAAGGATAAGTAATTTAGCTACATCATTGTGGCTAAAGGTGATATGCTTTGGCAACGCAACCATTATTGCAGCGCGCACCCGCTGACCCATGGCGACAGGTTATTATTGGAGAAAGACTATTATGGTGCATGCTATTATTTAAGATTGAAATAAGTCTAATTGTACTTCCTCGTTAAGCAATACATTAAAATATAAACTCATCATACATCAGTTTATGGCAAAAAACAAGATCGAGTACTGACACTTTGTGAGAGACTGGAGTCTGTGCTGTTGGCTTCAGGCTTAGGAACTAAGGAATGGGAACAGGAGTGCTCCCGTTCCTTAGTTAGTACAATAAAATATGTTGCAATGACATATGGGAACAGGTTTTTTAAAGAAATAAAAAATCACGTTTCTTCGTAAATCTCAAAACTGTAAGGGAAGAAATATGACAGTTTATTCCTTATCCCCACAGTACGCGTGTTACATTTATCAGATTTTTAATGTGGCCGTCGCTTTGTCCCGTCGGACGCCGTCTAATGAAGTTGGGTCACGTCCGCCGCCCCGGGTTTGCGGCCAATTTCGGCTGAATTCGGAGCATTACGGCTACTTTGGCACCGTTCCAGGGCGTGGGAGAAAGTGGGATGCACAGGTACTGACTGATCAGGGGTTTGGTCTCTTTCCAAGGTGTAGCCCGCGTTAGGGCATATGATTTTTTTATTGTGTTCGTCACAATATTCCCCCTCCAAAGATATATATTGTACAGAAAGGTTTCTACGAATATCAGTCATTTCAATAAACTAAGTAAGAAATGTGGCATTGAGGAACTCATAACAAATTTCCCAATGAAACACTAAACATGATGGTAACGGAGGCGTAAGAGAAATAGTTGTGTATTGTTTAAAATAAAATGGGGGAAGCAAAGTGAAATATATCTAACTAATAATTAATAAAAATAAGAAAAACATACCAAGCCAAACAGCAGAACTACGCCTAAAAGAAAAAGCAAAACAAAAGAGCGTAGACAGTTTATAGAAAAATTTAAATCAATTCAAATAATTTATTTTGCACTCTGTTACATATAGAAGGGTTACAACAAAAAGCTTATAGATATTAAAGTGAGCAGTGAAACGGTGCCAGAAAAGTTAGCATGGTGTCACGGCATTAGCAAAGCCATCGCCAAGACGCAGAATTGCATTCGTATAATTGTTCCATGCATCAAATGATTCGTAACAATTTTGATAAACAATTAATAATAAGCGTTAGTTGACAAATAAGTATTTGCTCCTTACACATGTAATAAACGCGGTGTTAGTATAAAAGGAACAGGTTTATCATGATATTGCCTAATAAGCATGATTGTTAGCGCAGACACTACATTGTAGTAATCGCGTTGATCATGCATGCCCATTTTTATTAAATAACTTGGTGCCGCTGTAAGCTGTGTAGGCCTGTCGATGTGTATCGGAGTTGATGATCGGGAATGATTTATTGACTGTATGTATGTATGATGTGCGAAGCGAATTAATTGCGCGATCGTCTTGTGCGGCATGGTGGGGTGGATGGTCATAAGAGGATTTATCTTGATTTCGATTGACAGCTGCATGTGTTCTATTAATTCAGTAACGTCTTAATAGTGTGTTACTAGTCTGATTTTGACATTAAGACTACGGGAATACCATTTAAAACCTCTTTGCACTAAAAAAGGCACTTCCTTTCCTTTGTTTTCGCTGAACATTTCAGAGATAAACAGAACATTGAGGACGTACAGCGGATTAAACCCTGACTCCTTGCTAATGTTCTCGAGAATGAAGCAAAAGTAGAGCTTATGTCAGCGCTCTTAAGTTCAATATAACAAAAAATAGTAACATAAACAAAATGAAGGTGACGATGAAGCGTTCTCCACAAGCCTAACGACGCTGCATGGTGAGCGAGCCACCCGCCGGCCGCCGGCCGCCGGCCGCCGCGCATCTGCATCCGCACCGCAGTCTTGCGTAACAGTGCATTTCGTGTTCTTGTGCTCTTTTGCACGGATTGTTACCCGCCAAATGAATAGTTCATTTATTTTTGTCAAACGTCGACTTTTCTTTGAATTGTTGTCGTAGTTGACTGAGAATGTTTTGTAACAACACGTGTGTATAATTTGAAATGTTTCAGCGAATGTTGGCAAGTTATGGAATTTATTAGTAACAAAATTATTCAATAATAGGTACATATATATACTGAAATTTAAATATTTGTTAAGTAAAGGCCTCATTCGAACATAAAAAAAAGAAAAAAAATAAAAAAAAATAAAAAAAATTACGTACCATCATGATGCTTACCATCCATTATAAACATTATAGAATGTCATAATTTTTTTTTCAAAATCAAATAAATCATAATAAAACTAATACCTATCAGAAAGTTGTGACTCTTCTACTAAGCATCGGCATGATTGTTTAGAAACAAAAAAAAAACAATTAAGCGGATGACCTTGGTAAGGACATTTACTTTGATGTAAGTAATGTGAAAATAATAAAGCACCAAATTGTTTTACCGACAATAGTGATGTTCGTCTGTTATCGTTATTTTGCCCAAACTTTTTGATTGTGTTACACACAGTACCGTCAAGAATCCCACGGATACATTGATTTGGGTGTTTCGTTGTGGTAAGTTGTTTTGACCGGTGTCAAAACAACGGCGTGCAAGCGGGACGTTCCCAGCGTGTTTGCAGTAAACACGGTTACTACTGTAACAGTTGTCGCCCGAAGAAAATATAAATTTCAACTAAATTACCAAAAACACAAATGTTGAAAAAATTTCCACGAGCAGGATTTGAACCCTTCTGACATATTCAAATCATGCTCGTGGAAATTTTTTCAACATTTTTGTTTTTGTAATTTGTTCGCAACAAAATTTGCGTTAAAAATTATATAAACATTTTATAAATTATCAAAGTCAAAGTATTTTTTTTTATTCAAATAAACTTTAGAAAAGTGCTTTTGTATCGTCCATACACTTTTTACCTACTACCCATTCAGGACGTCTATTTTTTTGCTGTGGCGAAGAATGGGCGCAAGAAACTCCACAGGTTTAATATAAGTAACGACATTTACAAAATTATATGCCGTTCGTTACCAAGTTAAACAAGTTTAAAATAACGTAAAAATGTGCCACATCGTATGTTAAATTACAATCTAAGCTGGGACAACGAATAAGCCTCGTTATTCAAAGAGGCAATACTGCTAGCTTACTGGGTACTCTACCTGATGGGGATGATCTAGGGCTATTTTTTTATTTATAAATAGTAAAAGATATAGTTTTTATGAGTTTCAGTAGCTTAATTTAATGTTTTCAAGTTTATTTAAATAAAACTTATGACTGAATAATTTAAGTTTAATTATACAACATTAAGTTACATTTACGAAAATTGCTTTAAGCAACACAAAGTCAAATTTTCACGCCAGGGTATTCTAATTAGTTTTATGTTTATAAACAACACACTACACCTGTTTTTTTTTGTAATTGTTAAGAGCGTTTACGCCGCACACTAGCGCCGCCAATGAAAAAAAAAACATATCTAGTAATTAGAGATAGAAAATCAAATTATGTTCAACAAACTATCTGAATGAAGTAATTTAACATTTTTACGTCACCTAATGAACACCTGACATGTTATGGTTTAGTTAAATATGGCGTTATAGTTAAAAGTGGCCGTAACGTCTTATTTAAATAAACCATAACATGTGTTCATTAGGTGACGTAAAAATGCTAAATTACTTCATTCAAATAGTTTGTTGAGCATAATTTGATTTTCTATCTCCAATTACTAGATATGTTTTTTTTCAATTAGTGGCGCTAGTGTGCGGCGTAAACGCTCTTAACACAAAAATACAATTTCCGAGCTGTGGGTATCTGAAAATGGTTAAGTTTACTCCACCTGTCTGTTTGATGCGAGATGGCATTGTGCCATCCAGAAGGCCTAGTGAGTATTGTTTCCTATCCGTATTAATTCGATTAGGTTTACGAAAACGAAAATTAGTATGGCACTGGCGCCTCCTGGCGGCATAAGAGAATAGTTAACAATGTTGCAATACAAATTGTCATTTTCGTTAACGTTAACGATTGGCGAATGAAACTCGCACTAGTCACCCTGAGTTTGGTATACAAGTAGCGGGATTGATTTATGACTTGTTGTTTGAATTTTGATAAATTTGGATCGTGTGTAACTTGTATCTAACACCTTCGAAGGTTTTCTAGAGGGAACGGCATCGCACACTTAAAAGTGAGTGTCCCCGTGCCCTACTAGATTCTCCGAAGGGTTCGGAACGGATCGGTTTTTTTTAAATTTTGATTTCTTATTATAATTTTTTTTTTTTTGGTCATTGTCACACATCCGATGACCGCCCTTTGCAAAAGTGGCTTAAATTTAGCAATCGCACACTGGGTGCGTTGACCTTTGCGCCATCGCGCTTCTTTATTGTATATAATGTCTACAAATCGGATTCTATACACCAAACAAAAATGTTAATGCTATGTACCTACCAAAATTATGTTCAAGTTACCTAAAAAAACATAACACTCCTTTTTTGGCAGTCGCGTAAAAAAAAGATATCATATTTTACAAAAAAAAAGTTCAATTAACAATATTATGGTTAATTAAACTAGATTTTTTTCTCCGTGCGGTCACTGATGTGGTGTTTACACGGTCCATAATAGTAGAAAACAAACAAAGTTAAACTCGGCCGAAGCGTCGGGTATGAAAAGGTATGTCTAACTCAGGTATTGCGACTAGGGTACCCATATTAACTAAGTAATTCTCGTTAAAATTCGTTCTAAATGGAACGCGAAAGTTCAAAAAATTGTTACCAGTTGTAAATTAACTAAACTCTTGGGGAGGAAGGAATCGTTTGGTAAACTCTATATTAAGAAGTTGTTTCTATCGATTGGGCGTTCCTCATTAGGTATGTCTCAATATTATAATGTTTTTGTTTTGTCTTATATCATTTTTAACGCAAATTTTGTTGCGAACAAATTACAAAAACACAAATGTTGTAAAAATTTTCACGAAACCACGATAGCTCAATTGGGAGAGCACCTGACCCGGTATGTCAGAAGGGTGCAGATGCAGGTTCAAATCCTGCTCGTGGAATTTTTTTCAACATTTGTGTTTTTATGTCAATATTGTTATAAAATTTAATTTGAGGTAAAATGTGTAAATTGGTATATAATGAACATTTTAATTAAAGGGTAATATGCTTATAACCAACAAAATGTAACATGAAATAACCTTCTGAAACATTTATTTATCTAATTTAGCTCGAGAACGAAATTACTTAGTTTACCGTAGTAAACCAATTTTTTTATAAATAAAAATATATATTTTTTAGTAACGTAGTCCAAAACTTGCTATTACTTTATGGAGTCGCAGAAAATTTTGTATACTGATCCAAACTTCAGTATGAAGATGGCGCTAAATGATGTTGTTATTACTGGTAACTAAGAATAGTTTAAATACAGCGTCCGTAGGCGAGCTGAGCTTGAACTGCTTTGCTTTGAATGTGAGAAAAATACTGGTCCAATTGTATAAGTCCTCCATACACATGGCGATAGACACGTTACACTACTACGTTCCTACAAGCGCATAAGCTTTTCTAACAGAAATACCATACACATTATTTTTATTTTATTTTTAAAATTAGATACAATTAGACCGAATGACTTACCTGTGAATCACGAATAAATAATTTGAATTTGAAATTAATACCATATAATATATATAAAATTATGATTAACTGACTTACCATTGAGTTTGTGTGAACCATTTTATCGGTCGGGGGCGGCTAGCTCTGTGAACATACCACATTTCCCATTACACTCCTTCGGAATCAAAAGTAGTTAAACTAAAATAATAATTTTGTTGATCACGCAACTAACAAATTGCGGTTTAAAAACAGGAGGAAAATTACATCACGATTTCCAATTACGTGTACATCGTACCAACTCCAATAACAACAATACAATTATTTACACACGGATCGTGTAAATTAATATTATTTTTAAATTTAGAACCACATAATTACTGCACAGATGGAATCACTACTCACCTAGGGCTAGAGAATTAAAAGAACAGATAAAAAATTAGGCGCGCGCTTTCGGAGTGGCTCCGATTGTGAATTGTGTCGCACCGGTGTTAGGTAACAATGAACAAAAAGTATGCGCGTGCGGCGACGTCGGCACTGCGGCTAGAGACGCCGGCACATCTTCTCTTTATACGTTCGCCCCTCTCCCGCGCATCGCTCCATACATTTTTGTTACCGATTTTAATATAATTATTCTCTAATTGGGACTATAAAACGGTTTATTATACATTTTATTGCAAATTTACAGCGAATTCATGCAATGATAATAATGGCTTCTATTCAATTTGCAGCGTTCATTTTCAGACGAGGCACTTTATGGCACTTTTATCAGCACATTAGGATATCGTCACTTTTGTCATGGTCAAATTAGGTCCCATCGTTAATAATTGCCCTTCTCAGAGTATTAACCTCAATTCAGGAGGTTGTCTATGACAACATGTCTATGACGCAGGGTGTGGGAACCTTCGCGCCGGCCGGGGAGTCGCGCGGTGGATTATTAAACTGAGTTTTAAGTTTTATTTGCCAATTCTATTATATATACTTAATGAAAATAATGAGATTTTTATTTAATAGTCAAAGTTGATAAAAGAGAATTGAAAGTGAAAGAGTCAGGCATTTTCTTCTGAAAAAACAAAATTTTGAAGGAATACTTTGCATAAAAATGATGTAGACAAACCCTTATTGGGTTTGTCTACATCATTTTTATTTTTTTGTCTTTTTACTTTACAAGCAATATATGGGTTACTGTATTTTATTTAATAACTTTATCCCATACTTAACATTTATTGTATTAAATTGTGCAGTTTGCTTTATCTACACTAATATTATGAAGCGGTAAAATATGTTTGGTGGTATGTGGGATGCACTAGAACTGGTCCGTTTTTAGAAATTCTTTCACTATTAGAAATGGCTATATTTTGATCGCAGTTCATCATAATGTAAAGACTTTAATGACAGACCAAACCAAAAAGTTATTATACCAATAATAAATTTACCAACCAAAACCTTTTGGACCAAACATAACGTGCGCGGAGTTATTTTCCAAAACTATTATTATTAACCGTTTGTGTACAGACAACAAATAGTTTAACTTTACTATCTCTTACAAGCGCAAACTATCAACACTCCTTCTGTAGTGAAAATATCAAAAGAAAGTTACAATTATACATATATTTCAACCGAAAAATCCTTTTTTGTATAAGAATTGTGTATTCGTGGCGTAGTCTCTAACAACCCTCCAGGAGACGCAACGGGCTCTTAGATGTGATCTTCCAACATTGGTCAAACTTACTCGTGTTTGTCAGATTATTTGAAATATCACCGAGTACAGTTTTTTTTGAATTTTACAAGAAATTCATTAAGCTGTACTTAGTGATTACAATGATGATGATGATACCGGGACTTGAACCGAATCTGAAACAAGTATGAGGAATAGCGCTGAAATGTATCGTTACTGCAAGCGTTATCGTAATGCGTCATACTTATACTACCGTCATAATTAAAAAAGGCACATCTAACATTTTTCAAATCAGGAGAAAAACGGGTTTGAAAAGATAGGCCTTTTTCTCCTGATTCCAAATATGTATATATCTCAAATTTAAAAAAAATGTTAGTTGTGCCTTTTTTCCTTATGACGGCAGTATAGGAGCGACAAGTGACGGGAGAAGAAGTCTTGTAAAAATAAATAAATATCTCTATCAACATTTTATTCAAGTGTAACTGTAAAACTCTTTTTATAGACAATAGACAAATGCCTATGTATAAATTGTTTTCCTGTGTTTTATATGTGTATCATTTATGACGATCTCCTTGGTCGAGTGGTTTGCACACCGGTTTTCATGGTGTCGACATCTCTGAGGTCCAGGGTCGATCCCCGGTCGGGTCAATTAAAAAATATTGTTTTTCTAAATTGTCTCGGGTCTGGGTGTCTTCTACGTATAATAAGTATGTATTTAAGTATTTTAAGTATGTTTATCCGTAGTCTAGTAACCATTTAACGAGTTTCATAACGAAACTTCTCTTGGGTTAGATAATTGTTGTGAGTGTAGGAAAGTTTATTTTTATTTTATTTTTTTATTTAAAAAAAATATCTATTTTTATTTTTAAATGGCTCTGCTCTACTTGATGTTAAGCAGAAGCAGTCCATATGCGAGGATAGATGGTGGAGCAGGTTCGGCCTCATCAACCGTCCTCACGTCGCCGACCCGCAAGTTGCTTCTTTACACCTCGTTTAAAGGATCCCCATGTTGTAGGAGGAAATCGTGTGCTGGAAGCTCGTCAGGCTAGTCGTAGCCGTCTCGTCCGTCGGGACGATCATTACCCGCCAAAGTTGCGGCCAGAGCAGTGAAGTTGCAACAAAGAGTCTCTCCAAAGGACCTGAACCACTGCGGGGCTACCAAGTCCAAAGTACTAACCGCTAGTGGTTAATACCACCGGTTTCAGACCCAGAGGTTCCCCAGCGTTCCTGGGTTGGTGGTAGAGCTTGTTTGTCCGCCTGGCTAGCTACCACTATCTTACTTAAATATGTCGTCATCGCGTTCCGGCAGCTAGAGATAAGATAGCCAGTGCTTCAGTAGTTGAGGGTTCCGGGTGAAGTGCGCATCTAACATTGGCCTTATTAACACTTAACATCAGAGAGAGACGGCGCTTACCGATAACATACAAAAATAAAGTCGATCTCCCAGTGATAATCAGGTATGATCGACTTAGTCTTGACCATTCTTAGAACTAAGAACTTAAGAACTAACGAGTTTAATATGAAAGTAAATAGCCTCTTACTGTCCCACTGCCGGACAAACGCCTCCATCATTTATATCAAGTCATCGCTGTTTATGGATGGCTTAATCACCACGCTTGCCAAATGCGGGTTGGGGCATATGATGCATCGAAAAAACGGAAACACATTTTACCCGACCTGGGAATTAAACCCTGGACCTTCGGTTGTCGGGCCGAGCGCTCTGCCACTCGACCACCGAGGAGTATAATATGAAAAAGATAATAAAATTATTTATAGCAGAACTATTTACGGTTCACTGTTTTGTAAAGAAAGATGTTTGTGAGCCTCGATGGACCGATGGTTAGGGTGTAGATGCATTGAAACCGATGTCTCAACTAATGGTTGTCTGGTCAGAGCACCCAGATAGCCATCAGAAATATTCAAGATAGTCCTCTGATTAATAGTTATTTCGATACGAACCTAACATCGTGGGACGGCTATAAAATTAAGCAGTGAACGTGCCGTGCAGTTCGGGATTAATTGATCTTATTATTGTATTACAAGTGAATGGAAGCTAACTACGATCTATGTTTAAGGCTTACCAGTCTAACCGATGCCGCTGTAATAGGCAACTAACCGCGAAAATATAAGGAAAAACTTAATAACATACGTCTATTCGTTCTTCTTCTACGAGTAGTACGTTCATTTTCTTAAGTTTATACGAACACTATGCATACATTCAAGCTGAATTTTTTTCCTGAATCTGTAAAGATACATCTGATATTATACTTTTGAATATGTAAGCATCTACAATTTAAAACATAAAGAATTGACCAGTTGCTGTAGCATATCAGTACCAGGACACGCTAATAAAGTGTAACATATAATTAATAACATTATATCTATTCTATTCTATTCAGAGGAGCTCGATGGCGCAGTGGTTAACGCGCCCGGTCTGCGAGTGCTGAGGTTAAGCAACTTTCGCAAAGGCCGGTCATCGGATGGGTGACCAAACATATATCATCTCGAGCTCCTCCGTCCTTCAGATGCACGTAAAGCCGTTGGTCCCGGCTGCATTAGCACTCGTTAACAACCACCGCACTGCACTGGGCCCGCGTGGTGGTTGATGGCCCGTTCTCCCATCCATCCATAGGGCAGGCTCGTGCCCCAGCAGAAGGGACATCAATGAACTGGTGATGATGGTGATGATTCTATATATTCATACAATTTTAAATAACCTAGGAATTGATAGAGAAGCTGCTGACATAGAAACCATTTCTTTTTACAGAAAAGAGCAGTAAGGTCTATAATGTAACCTTTTTCATTCATTTTCTTCATTCTATTCGGTTCAGTTGGGTCACAGTTTATTTATAACTGTATTCTATATGTGCGCCAAAACATTGTTTTTTACAGAAAGCATTGCGATATACACAATCTTAATACTAGAAATAAAATTAAACTTGTAATACCTAAACTTCGACTGTAGAAAGTTTATGGATCATTCATGGGACAAGGTGTCACTTATTATAATAAAATCCCGAAATCATTCGGAATTTCTCAAAAATTTCAGCCACACATTATGGAAACACTTTAAAAAAAGTTCTATTACAATGTGAATGATTATGTTCATGATAAGAATGCATGGAATTGACATTCCTCCAATTCTCGCACACTGTATAGGTGTTCACTATAATCATTCTATAGTTTTGAATTAGTAGGTACATACATAGTGCCCAAGTACGTTTTTTTAGAATAAAGTGTAATGTTAAGTAAATGTATAGAGGTAAGCATTATTTGTTTGTTCGGCGACCTCCTTGGTCGAGTGGTTAGTGCACCGGTTTTCATGGTGTCGTCATCTCTGAGGTCCCGGGTTCGATCCCCGGTCGGGTCAATTTAAAAATTATTGTTTTTCTAAATTGTCTCGGGTCTGGGTGTTTTCTATGTATAATAAGTATGTATTTAAGTAAAGTCAAGTATGGTTATCCGTTGTTTAGTAGCCATTCAGCCACGAGTTTCATAACGAAGCTTCTCTTGGGCTAGATAATTGGTGTGAGTGTAGGAAAGTTTATTTATTTATTTATTTATTTATTTATTTATTTGTATAAGGGGGCTCCGGAAAATTTTAATTGAAAATATTGTAATGATTTGGTAACGACATACTTTTTTTGTAAATGTCGTTACTTCTATCAAAGCTGTGGAGTTTCTTGCGCCCATTCTTCTCCACAGCTAAAAAATAGACGTCCTGAATGGGTAGTAGGTAAAAAAATGTTTGGACGATTCAAAAGCACTTTTCATAAGTTTATTTAAATAAAAAAGTTTGACTTTGACTTTACATCATCGTTGTAAAATTGCTCAAATATTATCAAATTAGTTTCCACTCTATAGAGCAGTAAATTTCCTTCAATCATCATCATCAACATCATCATCCTAAGGCGTCCCACTGCTGGACTCCTCGTGAACAATTGCACAATGATGGAATTGTTTATATTCCACCTTACTTCTGTTTTGTCTTTACTTTGGAACAAAGTATATATGACAGGAACAAAACACGGATTTTCTTTTTCAAGCTTATAATATCATCTTTTTTAGTAAGGCCCATACACTTCTAGACATCCGTGTCAATGATGATAGAGATACGTGATAGTGGATCGTTATGCTTTTTATTGACACATGGCACCACTCATGCGCCACTCGCTGCAGAGTTGTTTACATGGCCAACAAAATCACCTTTTGATGTCATTTTTTAACTGACAAAGAAGTGTTACTACCCTTTGCCGCTCAAATACTCATATTTGAACACATTAGACACACACAACAAGACACAACAAGTGCACACAATAGAGCATATTTCATGATAGCAAGTATGTGCTAATAATTATAATACTTCTAGTAATAATATAATAGTTATGACTATAACTAAGTAAGAAGACTACTTTTAAGTAAGAAGACTTTCTTTACTTAAAAAACAGTGTCCTGCAGATAACAAAATAGCGTTGCGTTGAACAATTAGTTTTATTTTTATTATTATTAACTATAGTTTGTTTTTTTTTCTTAGATAGGTTTTGACTTTTACTAGTACTGTATTACATTGTAAAAAATTAAACTGGTAAATTATGTTTTTGCAGACTTAATATTTTATTTAGTTATTTTTTATTTCTTTTGTGTTTTTTTAAATGTTGTGATTGTCCTTTACATTTTTGTGTTTTTATTTGTGATGGAAAGTGTCTTTTTATGATAGGGCATTTTCCAATATTTATGACGCTGTAAGGGAGAAAAGAGCTGGACACTTGCTGAGTTTCTTGCCGGTTCTTCTCAGTACAAGATCTCCCGCCCAGAGTAGATAGACTTACGAACCGATGGCATAAATGACGTTCATAAGAGCTATTTGTAGCCTAAACTGAATAAATGATTTTGAATTTTGAATTTTGAATATAAGTTTAGTTGTTTTATTACTATCTACCAAATATATGGTTAACTATAATATTCTATTAGTTTTTCAGGGCGGTGGTCACGAGCCATGTCGCAGGCGCACATCAGGCGGAAAATGGCGGCGCGTGCTGGGCACATGCTGCATTAAGCTGCCTGCGCGCCGCGCCGGCGCGTAACACTGATCCGATTGATCATCAAGACTTAGACTCAATAAGGTCGGTAAATCAAAAGATCTAGTGTTGAAATTAACCATTTTAAGATGGTTGGGGGAATCAAATTCATCAAATTTTGTGCAAGTGAAGGGTGTATTCACATCACGATTTTCGAAAAGGATAATGAAATCTGATGCTGATCAAGGAAGGGTATTTTTTGGCGATGGTACATTTAAACGTGTACCCAAGCCATATTACCAATTATTTTCCATTCACGTAGATGTTGAAAGTACGGAAGAAAGAACGAACATATTTCCTGTATTGTACCCAACAAAACAGAAAACACTTATATAGCTTTATTTATTATACGTGATAAGCTAGGTGTGCAAATTATTTTTTTTTAATGTGATTACGAGACGGGACTTATCAATGCATTTCGAATAGTGTATCCAAATTCAAAAATAACTGGATGCTTTTATCACTTTAACAAGGCTGTATGAAAAAAGTCTGTCCGTCTTTTGACTAACAAGGATGACTGCTAATTTGCCTTTGTTGCCTTCATCTTATATACTAGATGGATGGTCAGCTATTATGGAGAATTCTGCAAAATCACCAGAAATGGATGCTTTTATAAACAATTTTTCCAGAAAATGGGTAAAAAATACTGTGCTTATTTTCTGTGCAAAAGAAAAGCACAGAACCAATAATAGTTCAGAGGCATGGCACAGACGCCTTAATGTATGTATGCAGCACAAATCCACGCTGCTATTATTCTTGTTTTATTTGAAAAAAGAAGCAAATTTCCAAGATAAGAGAAGACAAAATGCCTTGTTTGAATGAAGTACGACGCTAAAAAAGAAACGATGTTTTGTTTAATCAAAAGTTCAAAGAAGAATTATACAAACATGAACTTGTCGGAACTTACGCCCATTGCTTTTTAAAAAAAACATTAGTGGCTTAAAACTTAGCTAAAAGTAAATAAATATTAAGTAGGTACTATTTTTATTTATTTCATTTCATACAGATACCTTAAAGTCTAAGTCTAGTCTTTAAGTCTTACCTTGATCGTGAGTTTACGTGAGCTTGTGTTTTTATCTGGTTTTATAGACAAAATATATGTTTAGGCATAATGTCTATCACCTAGACAACTTATGGTCATAATTGTACTTCTATCTGGGCGAATAGCAATCTTGTCCAAACGCGATCTAGTCCAAACGCGAAGTAGCCTTATCGAGATTTAGTCATAAAGCGATCTAGTCATACAGCGTACCTATAGTCTTATCGAGATGTAGGCATGAAGCTTCTAACCCAAAACGATGTAGCAATAAAAATACATGATGCTCATATTCTTGCAAGTACAACAGACAATACTATCAACCAAATTTACAACGATACATTAGTCCCATAACGATACAAGATAAAGGTTATGATTTTATTTCTAAAATACCATCTCTGAACAGTTTTAAGACAGCATTGTATAATAAGAGAAATAAGGTTTTAGGGGTGTCAAAAACTGTTTCGTAATGTAGAAGAAGTCGAAGTCCAAAAAATATATTTGCCTTATCTGTTTGGAGACTGTTATTATGAAAGCACTCGAATACTAATATTTATTTACAAGGAAGCCAAAAATATGTTAACTCAACTTTTTATCGTTTTTTATCGACGGAACATTCGATAGCTGTCCCAAGCCATTTGGACAGCTGTTTACAATACATGGACAGGGTAGCTCTTTATCAACCACAAATATAATTCCTTTAGTTTATGCATTGTTGAGTGACAAGAAACAAACAACATATTTTGCACTATTTGACATTATGACATTACAACCAGCATGGCATCCTACTGTTGCTGATTTTGAAATCGTAGCCACAAATGCAATTCGTCAGTTTTTTCATAAAATTAAAATAAGAAGATGTTATTATTATGACATGTGTAACAGTCTATGGAAGAAAGCAAAATCTCTGGGGCTAAAAGAAAAAAATTAAAAACGAATCGTAGGCCTTTGTACTGCTTTACCTCTATTGCCGCGAGAGATGATTACGGATGGTTGGAAATATATACAAAATGAATGTCCGGACCTATCAAATTTAAAGAAATTTATGGACTATATGCAAAATTATTGGATGAAAAAAGGAAAATGTATTGACGAATAGTGCGTATACTCGGAACGCCACCGTACGGATAACGTGGTAGAGGCCTGGAACAGTAAAATCAACTGAACTATTAATAAAAATAACGTGTCGTAGACGAGGCAGCTAAGAGCACTGTTAAACGATGGCACCTGTTCAAATTTAAAAAAAATGCAGTTTCGATAAAACATTTCAACTAGTAGACAGGCACTACATCCAAAAAAAGATGAATTTGTTTTATATACGCAAATGGAATTAATAAACCATATAATTAGCATCGGCCATTTTTTTGAAAAATTAAGGTAGCATGTACGTAGTTGATAACATACGACGATCAAAAAACAAAAGGTTAATAGGACTCGGAATAACGAAAAGTGGAATAATTGAAGCACGCGATTTTCAACCTCAAGGTAAAAAATATTTTGTTGTTTCTATGTTATACTTTTATTTAATGTTCTTTAAAGATTCCAAAGTTAGCGTTTAAAAGACGTTGTCAGCGTTTAATCATTAAATGGGTCCTATAAGACGTTCTTTTGTTTTTTGTTATAGTCGTGGGTTTATATAAGTGTATATATTAAATGGGTTATTAAACCGAATAAACAATTTTTTTTAATTACTAGTAGAGCAACAATCCTTCAGTGGTACGAGTTGGTGGCACGACGAGGAGGAAGTCTAAAAGAGTAGCTGCTAAGTTTTTTGCTGGAGTCTTCTTAGCAGAATCAACCTTCCGAACCGGCAGTAGAATCGCATTACATATATGTATTATTTATTAAATTATATATTTTAAGTAGGTATTATTGTGTGTATTCCTATACTTCTCTTTGTTTGCCCGATGTAAGAGAGCCCACAGTCAAAGTCAAACAAAGAGAAGTATAGGAACCCGTGTTAAAGAACATATAGCCAACGAAAATAAGCATAGGCGCGAAAATAAGTCTGCAGTATGCAAACATTCCCTAAAGGGGCCCAACCATTACATCAGATTTGATAAATCACAAATACTCGTTAAAGAACAACGATTCATCCCCAGGATGATACGCGAGGCTATTGAAATTAAAAGACATCCTAATTTTAATAGAGAAGATGGTTGGAATCTACCACCAGCCTGGGATCCCATCATACAAAATATTAAATCCCAGCCCCGACACCATACTGCCAGACCAAAAGATACTGTAAGCTCTTTCTGCGTAAAACGGAACGCACCTGATTAAATTTAAATGAGGGTATACAAGCTACCAACTAATTATGAGATGACCAACACATCAGTCTCCCTGTGACCACGGACCCTGCAAAGGGTTCGAAACGTCAGGATAAACATTAAATAAGTAATGTGTAAAATAAACGCGAGTAGATCCGTAAAAGTTGTTTCATTTCAATGTGTAGTGTTTGCGTAAACTTTAGAAAACAATAAATCTGTAATGCATAGGGTAGCTCCTCAGCTGCTGCAGATGTCCAAGTGCAGCGATGACCACTTCCCATTTGGTGGCTCGCTTGCTCGTATAACGTCTTTTTACACAAAAAAGTATTTTAAACAATTCCATGATCATTATCTTTAAAGCCAAGTTAGTTGCACAATGTCAGCGTACCTGCGGCTGGATGCCACTGTGCAAAACAATTGGATTTCCTAACCCCCATTGTGTATCATATTGAATTCACGCACGCCGAGCTACGCATCAAGTTCATCATCAGCTCATTTTTGTGGCACGAGCCTTCCCACTAGATAGAACGGGCCATAAGCCACTACGCGGGCCCAGTGCGGATTGGTGGTTGTTAACGACTGCTAATGCAGCAGGGACCAACGGCTTTACGTGCATCCGAAGCACGGAGGAGCTGGAGATGATACATTTTTGGTCACCCATCCGTTGTCCGGCCTTTGTTGAAAGTTGATTAACCTCGCACTTGCAGACCGGGCGCGTTAACCACTGCGCCATCGAGCTCTTCTATACGCATCAAGTTACATAGAAAAGTTAGAAATATGGCCTCTGACTGATGGATGGCGTTTGACACGTGATAGCTATTTATGTATGATCCATCTAGCTGACCCGGCGGACGTCGTACCACTTTGACAGTTTCTATGACAACAAAACAAACAAATCGTGAAACATTTTGTATTGAAAAATTAAATTGTAAAAAATTTGTTTGGGTTGGACCACCACCCTTATCACTTAGGGGTATAAAAATAGATTACGACCGATTGTCAGACCTACCGAATGTACATATAAAATTTCATAAAAATCGAGCGAGCCGTTTTGGAGGAGTATGGCAACTCACATATGACACGAGAATTTTATATATATAGATAGATATATAGATATAGACTAGCTGACCCGGTAAACTTCGTATCGCCACATTTTTTTTCTTGAATATACAAAAATAAAACTACAATTAAATAATTCGGTCATAACTATTGTAATGCTTTGTAATGTACAATATTTTTCGTTTTTTTGACGTCATTTGGAACACACTGTTGTATTTTTGAATATTCAGCAAGAAATGCTTTGATAGAGGTTCTTGCCCTGAAAGTAATGAATTCAGTGGTTCAGGTGACGTCGGCGTCAGTTGTGGTAATTTGACCTTTCCATTCGCACAATATAATCCTGGCGGTTCGAGTCGAAACCTCAAAGCATTGCAATATTGACAAATAGTGCTCATTGTTCCAAAATCCACCGATTTATCGCCGGCATAATCGACTATCGTATCATATCTAAACGCCAAACGTTCATAGGTAATTGTTACGGTTGATCGTCTGGTTTGTTGCGTTGCCTCTCGCTTGAAGTCGTTGGTATGGGTTTAACCGGAGTCGTGGTAGATCTCCCTTGAGAAATTCTCATTCTGTTTGCCTCCAAACGCTGCCTTCGCTCTTATTCAGACTCATCAGAGTGAACGAGAGTGCGGCAACAGTGCCGTGATCTTGAATTGACGTACGAGCTGTAGCTACCGGCTAGGGTTGAGGTGAGCCACACATAGTTAATTTATTATTGTGTGAATTTGGGTGTCTTATATATTATAAATGAAACACACAATTTAGGTGTACACTATAAAATACTTATATCATTATAAAGTACAATCGTAATCAAATATTAATATACAAATTGGACACAACAAAATATTTACGCCTCGCTCGGCCAGTTTTGAAAGCTGCGTTATTAAATTTAATAACGTAATATATCCGCATGCCAATGTATAATTTTTTTAAATATATTATTGGAAAGCATTTACATGGAGGTACATATTTAAGGTCGGACATATTATCAAAAATAGTTTTGGCTAGTTTTGAATACTTATGTAATAAATTTTTCTATTTCCAATAAAGAAACAAGGTTTAAATAAAATCGGCAGCGCTCAGTGACATACTTGTTATTCTCCGTTACTACAGCAACATACGCTGCCCGATCCGCGTTTGCGATGACAGCCGCGTCATCGGGTACTCCTTTCCCATGCTTTTTTCCGTGTGCTAATGTAGGTGAACTACGAGCTTGTGTGCGTGCGTTTCGGAGCGCTTGTGTGAAGTTGCCGCACTCTCGTTCACTCTGGTCTCATTGTTTCGAAGATTGTGAACTCGACTTGCATTACGCGTACGCCGACCGCTATTTTGACGATTCACAGGTGGCATTTTCTTTAAATCAATAACAATAAATAACACTACTATAAACCTTCAAACACACGAAACACCGATATTACTTTTGCAAAAGAAGCGGTAATTCTATTTGTTATTGATTGATATTATGATATGACGTACCATGTTTTAGGACGTATTGTCCGTTTGAAGTTGTCAAATGCTGGCTGAAAAACTTTACGTCATTCTGTCACTTTCGTTCACTCACTTCTCATATCATGATATTTAAAAAAAACATATTTTAGTAAAAATATTTTTTTTCTTTTAATTTTCTTCTGTACAAACCTGACAAACAAACAAACACAAAATAAAATTACTCAATTGTGTGCAGTCGATCGGATGTTATGCTCGTACATACATTTCAGTGATTCATTTTTATTCATATAGACTAGCTGACCCGGCGGACTTCGTATCGATTTGACAGTTTCTATGTCAACAATCAAATCGTTTCTATGACAACAAAACAAATAAATCGTATGTTTCACAGCTAGGAACATTTTGTATTGAAAAATTAAACAAAAAATTGGGGTGGACCACCACCCTTATTACTTAGGGGTATAAAAAATAGATTACGACCGATTGTCAGACCTGCCGAATATACATAATTAAAATTTCATAAAAATCGATCCGAGCCGTTTCGGAAGAGTGTGGCAACTCACATGTGACACGAGAATTTTATATATATAGAAAGAAGAAGAGAGATAGAAGATATAGATAGATGATGTAGAAGGTTACTTGATTTATTTAGTATTTGCATTTAAAAGTATTAATAATAATAATAATAATAATAATATAAACTTTATTTCAGACAGTGAGTATCCATACATGTGTTAGTTAATACATTCTTACAGGCTATATTAGTAAAGCATTTAATTAGATAAAAATAAAAATAAAAATAACATAAAAATACTTGGAATACTGGGTGAGATCAATCATAGGTGTAAACCTATGATTAATCCCACCCAGTATTTCTGGATGTGGCAATCCACCTTATCAGCAATGGCGTTCAGGATGCTATTGGTGCTACAGCGCACCCTGCTGAGGAGAGACGCCGCTCTCTTCCGCCTGATGGCATGAAACCCATCGGTGCGTGCCTCCGCGAACATTGACGACGCACTGCAAAAGCGCGGCAACCCCAACAGCACCCTGAACGCATTGTTGTACTGGATTATTAGCCTCCATCATCGAGTGATGAACACAGTTGATGGGTGTTGACTATATCACCACCATGCTGGCCAAACTTGAAAAATCCGAAACAAACTTTGCCTAAGATGGGAATTGAGTGTACTTATTTAGCTTCCAAATTAGATACTTATAGGCTACCTAGGTGGACCGACAATGTGGTCTAGATTCTGTAAATCCGCAGTGTAAGAGACTCCCATTTATTTGTGTATGAATCTATAAGTAATTAACATAAGGTTTACATATTTTAAAATTCTTTACTATATTAGGAAATCCGCATAAACTGTTTTGGTAAGAGTGGTCTAAAACACAATTTTGTCTTTATTTTCTTGTGTGTATATGGTGCGAGGCATTTTCCTTCCAGCGGTGTTGTTATTGGGCCTGAGAGTGTTGGCCAAGGGGCCTCGAGCGCCCTGCAAAGGTTAATAGCAGCCGCTCTAATGGCAACCCGCAAAAAATGCACCGCGGACTTCATAGAAGTAACCACTCGGAATACAGACTTAAGGCATTCATGTATTCCGTCCGTAGGAAAACTCCTTACGACGGAACAAACTGAAGCCAGTTAAGTACTTTTCTTTTAAGTTTGTACAAAATTTTCATTCGTTGGCTAAACCTTGACCAAGATTTTTAATAACTTATATTATGTATTACTAGCGGCCGCTCGCGGTTTCACCCGCGTGGTTCCTGTTCCCGTGGGAATATCGGGATAAAAGTATCCTATGTTTTAATCCAGGTTATAAACTATCTGTATGTCGAATTTCATTTAAATCCATTCAGTAGATTTTACGTGAAAGAGTAACAAACATCCATCCATACTTACAAAATTTCGCGTTTATAATTTTAGTAGGATAATACCGAACTAGAAACGTTTACTCAATTCGCTACCATTAAGACCTATTCCTCGTATATTTAATAGTAAAGTAAATATTCTATATACTGCCCCACTGCTGGGCAAGGCCTCCATCATTGAAACCAAGTCATCGCTACAATTGATGGGTATTGGCTTAATCGCCACGTTTGCCAAATGTGGGTTGGTGATCACGAACCCGGGCTATGACCGGGTATCAGACCAAGCACTTTGCCACTCGGCCACCGTGGCGTTAATAGTAAGTAGCCTATATAATTCTATCACACTGCTTAGTAAAGACCTCCATTATTAAAATCAAGTCATCGCTGAAATGGACAGGTATTGGTTTAATCACCACGCTTCCCAAATGCGGGCTGGTCACAAACTCGGAGTAGGACTCGATTTGATAATTCCGAAACACACTTGACCCGCCCTACTTTCTGAACCCAAGACTTCCGGTTATCGGGCTGAGTGATTAGCCACACAGCCACCGAGACGCCGCAATAAATATTATATTTAAAAAAGTTTCATCAAGATCCAAGGGATAAGAGATACCCTTGGAGATGATCCAAAGGATCCAAAGTCTACTTTGGACTTATTAATTAATTTTTTATAATAAATTAAAGTTATTACACACTACAGATTTACAACAGATATGCATGGTTGTAAGATTTGCATAAGTGTTTATAAAGTAGGTAGGCTGTAACTCCACACATAATGTGTAAACAACATACTTAATATATTCAAGTCTAATAATAAATCAAATGAGTAATATTTTAATAAAAAAATATGGAATTTAACAACAATACAATAAATAAGATAACTTAAAATAAAATTAAATTAAATTAAATCAAATCAAAGTCAAAGTAAAATGTATTTATTGCCAACTAATTCAAAATTCAAAATTCAATTCAAAATTCAAAATCATTTATTCAGTTAAGGCTACAAGTAGCTCTTGTGAATGTCACTATGCCATCGGTTCGTAAGTCTACTCTGGGCGGGAGATCTTGTACTGAGAAGAACCGGCAAGAAACTCAGCAAGTGTCCAGCTCTTTTCTCCCTTACAGCGTCAAAAATATTGGAAAATGCCCTATCATAGCAGGACACTTTCCATTACAAATAAACACAAAAATATATAAAAGACAACCACAACATGTAAAAAAACAAAATTAAATAATCTAAGTTATCAAATTTACATCAGATAATTATGTAAAAGTTTCAATTTCCACAATATCATACAGTACCACTACAGTACTCTAGTAAAAGTCAAAAATTATTTAAGTAAACAAAGTCAAACTATAGTTGATAATACTAAAAATAAGATAAGTATGCAAGAGCAGATCAGCCTCCACAGGCGGCACCCGTTCACGAATCAAATTAAATGACATCATGTAATGACGCTCGGTAGAAACTAGCCTATGCAATGATGACTTCTACTCGGTTAGCGATTAAGCGTAGATATCAGCACACCGGATTAAAGGGATCACATCAAAATACAAAGCCTAAGTTCTTAATGTACTTGTACTAACTTCAACATTTTCGGTCGATGGCGGATAGATTACGAAAATAATTATCATAAGGTTGGGCAAGCGTATTGACACGGCACTGCATGGAAATCAGTTTGGCAACGTAGAGATTAGCTGCTACATGTCATATTATTATTTATTTGCGAAAACACCACCGCTGTGGGAACTAGTAAAAACCATGAAGGTTATTAACTTCTTGATAAAATATATTAGTACAACCGCGTCAAGTTAAGTACAAATATAAAAGTTTATCACACAAAACTTCTTGAGGTAGGCAGTTGTACACGCGATCGTTTTGTTAACGCGGGTTTTGTCGTCATGATGTCTAAGCAGGGCCTCAATTCTGCTATACACAAACGTCCACAATTGTGTCTCAGTGACATGATTTTGACATTTGGATTTATGGGAAAAAACAGTACAATCAGGCACTGAGAGACTAATCCGATCATTTTACATAAGTATAAAAAATCAAATAGCAGATTAGATTAGAAAGCAAAGGGCCTGATATCAAAATAAATGATTAATAGCTGTTAATGGAGCTATACTCGCCATTCGTGGTGTGGGAATGACATTTACCTACTACGGTACGGAATAGCGTAAAACGTCACGTAAGGAAATGCGTGAGGCGAGTGCGTAACGCACGCGTTTGGTTTGTAAAGACCAATGGGTTCTCAAACGAGTCAATACAAATAAAATATTATTTTTACATATTAGTTTTATCTAAGTTCGACTTTAATATACAGTACATAAGCAATAATGAACTCGTATCTTGTGTTTTGAAATGTTTTACTTTATAATACAAAAAAGAACATTGAAACAGATCTTTAGCCGGCATACTCTTGAAGTGCCTGAATTTTTCCATTCCTGCCCCTATCTCATTTTACTTAGAAAATACGAACATCTGTAATTGACAATAACACATACATACAGCCTTGGTGGTCAAGTGGCAAGGCGCTCGGCCCAATGTCCGAAGGTCCTGGGTTCGATTCCCAGGTCGCGCAAAGTTTGCCTCAGAATGTCCAATGTATTGATTGCATCACGGATTTGTGATCATACCCATTAATTGTAGCGATGACTGGATTTCAATAATAATAATAATAATAACATTAATCTCGATGGCGCAGTGGTTAACGCGCCCGGTCTGTGAATGCTGAGGTTAAGCAACTTTCGCAAAGGCCGGTCATCGGATAAGTGACCAAAAATGTATCATCTCGAGCTCCTCCGTGCTTCGGAAGGCACGTAAAGCCGTTGGTCCCGGCTGCATTAGCAGCCGTTAACAACCACCAACCCGCACTGGGCCCGCGCGTTCTCCCTATCCATCCATAGGGAAGGCTCGTGACCCAACAGTGGGGACATCAAATGAGCTGATGATGATGATGATGAATAACAATAATGATCATACCTATCAGTTGTAGCGATGAAATGATTTCAATAATTATAAATTTATTAATTTCAGTCAACACCCACCGTTGCAAAATAAATAACAGGCCTATAGATATACACCTATCAACAATGGTCACTGCCAGAGACCTTTGCCCGCAGTCGACACTATGTAGGTTAATTACAAATTCTACTGAGAGTCCACTATAGCAGCAATGAAAGTTAGTTCGTAGTTGTAGTCAGCGAAATTCATATTCACATACAACATGTGTGATGCAAGGGCAGCGGTCGGCCGTTTTAGCACATATTATGTGTTTGTTTGTGAATGTATGTTTGTCTTATGTCAGTGGTTCATTAGGCAATTAGGCGATGGTGAACTACCGTGATTTCCCTGTGTTGACAAAGAATTTGTTGTTGTGTGCAACAGGCTGCTGACCTTCACCTCATGGTATGTCACGATAACATCGAAAGTGGGGTTTATGTGTAGAAGGTGATAAAACGTAAGTAGGTCTAATGATATACACAGTCTCTCACGGGTCAAGGTGGGTTTTCCGAATACTTACACAGGTTCAAGTGTAAGGATAGCCCGTCGTGTGCCTGTGCCGACTGACAGTCTAGAAACCCTCCCACACATCCTCTCCGTGTGCCTATAGGGCACGCTCTGGAGAGGTTAAACACCTAAATACAAACAGATATGGCAATCAAAGCAAAAAATTTCGCTGACCTCATAGCACAAACGCACAGGCAGATATTTATAAGTTATTGTGAAAAAGTAGTTAACACAGTAAGATTTAGAAATAAAACGTAGCAAAAATGTAAATTAGATATTTAAATAGGAAAAACATACATGCCTGCGTGCATGTATGTTCATTCCAAAAATAAATTATAAGTAAAAATTTTATTTTAAGATATCCTATAACTATTCCATAAAAATAAAAATTATAATTAAGAAAATATAGCGAGTGGATCCGTAAAAATTGTTTCATTTCAATGTGTAGTGTTCGCGTAAACTTTAGAAAACAATATATGAAAATATGTTTAGTAAAATAAGTTAGGTACCCTAATAAATGGGAAAATGTCAAAGTCAAAGTCAAAGTCAAAGTCAAATCATTGTATTCAACGATTTGTTTGCTATATAGTCATTTACCTTATAATAAGCTTTCTTAATTAAAACATGTTTAACGTGCGTTTTGAATTTAATATCTGTCAACGCAGTTATATGATCAGGACTATATTATAAAATCGAATTGAGTTACCTATAAAGGATTTATTAATTGATTTATTTATTCTACTCTTGCTGAGTCTGAGCTTTGGTGCACATCATTTATTCTGATTCCTTGTATTAAATCCGTGAACCTCGTTTTTCTTGGTATATATGTGTAGGTTTTTACGCGCATACAAAGAAAGTAAGTAAACAAAATATTTACAAATGTATATAATGACGGTAAAGTTAAAATATCTATATCTTTAAATAAATCCTTTAAGGAATTACGTGGCTTTAACTGGTATATAAACCGGACAGCCCTTTTCTGGAGAAAGAAAATTCGACCTATGTCTGCTGCTGATCCCCATAACAATAAACCGTATGATAACACTATGGAAGTATGCAAAATAAACCAGCCTAGCAATATCTTGATTATTTATTTTCCTAATATTTTTAACGGCAAAGGCAGCTGAAATAAGCCTTTTTGCTAGACCCTCAATATGAGAACCCCACTGTAGTCTAAAGTCTATATTTATACCAAGAAAAGAAGTACTATTAACGATTTCTAAGTTTTTCGCATCTAACTCAATATTCAATGGAGAAAGTCGTGTATTTGAAGGTGAAAATCTAAGCAATTTCGTTTTTTTGGCATTAAGTACTAAGTTGTTAACCGAAAACCATTGAGACACTCTTTTAAGTGTATCATTAATTTTTTTCTCTCCATTTTTAGAATCTTTCTTTGCTAAAGAAAATATTAAAGAAGGGCCATCAGCGAATAGTGCTATTTCCGACATTTGCTTAACCATGAAAGACAGATCATTGATTGAACAAGAAACAAAAATGGACCGAGAATAGATATAGAATAGATAGAAAATATGATATTAGGAATTTAGGCCAAATTTTGTAGAGCTATGAAAAATGCGACGAACATTGTGTAAGAATTTATTGAAAATTCAGAGAGTTTTATGTGGAAAGAACGAGAAAAGTTCTGAGAGAAGCAAAAAAGACGGGTAAAGCACACATTGCAGGGAGTATAGTACTTAAAATTCACTTAAGTATATTTTTTACAAGACTTTGAGTTTTGGTTATTTTATCGCGAGCAGCATGTTCTAACAAACGTACCAAAAATCTAAATGACTTCAGGCAGCTTACGAAATAAATAATGAATTAGGTACATTTATTATGTCATTTTGAGTGAGCGCTCCACCAAACCGCTAATGTATAAAGATGTTCTACAATTCGGAGCTTAGCTCGCGACGGCGTTTACGTCATGAGTTTGCTGCACTGGAGGCAGCCACTGCACCTTCACCTTTCACTCCAGCGCCTGCACTTCCGACATATTGTTACGTTTTTACGTGATAATCTGCAGATCTAATGCACATTTTGCTTCAAGAGGTACTCAATGTTTGGAATATGTCGTAAGTGTCTTCTATCATCAAAAGCACATTTCGCAATCTTCACATAGCATAGGTACTACATATTAGACTGGTACCGTAAAGATTAACTTGTAAATTAAAGATATTAGTGATTATGTATATTTAAAAAAAATAAGTTTAGGTAATAGAAGAAATTGACAAATAGGCACACGGAGGCCCTTTAACGCTAAGGCAAGAACACACGGTGAAACGCAAAAGTAATGAAATTGCAACTCTATGTTACTTTTGAGTTTCATTTGAGTTTATGTTATAGAGCTCTATAGAAAACCACACACGATGCAACAAGTGTGAAACCAGATTGAAACGCGTTTCAAATCAGTTGCATTGAAACCGGCGTGCAGTAACTACGTGTCGCGTTTTATTGATTTTGGCGCGTTTTTTCTATCAACAAAATGACCGAGAACGAAAATAAAAATATTAATTTCATCTTGGAAGTAGAGAAGTATCCTTGTCTATTACAATACAGCCGTTCCTCTGGACTCACACATTCCCTCATATTAATATTTTGTTTTTGTAATTGAGATGTCATTATTTCTTATTAGAAAGCTCAAGGTAAGTATTTTTGCTCATACGGTAACAATCCATAAATTTTTCATTCCATCTATTCGAAAAAGACGACTTGGTTCGCCTTTAAGTGCACCCAAAGTTGGTGTTTTCTATAAGAAACTTTTAGCGGGCAGTAATGAGTTTTTAATCCTCTTTATAAGTGCGCCGCAATTATCTTTGCCGCGCACTTTTTGAATTTGGAACATCTTAGTGTTCAGCGCCATAGAAATCGAACGCAAATATTGTTTGATTATAGACAGGCTGGTACGCCGCCGGCTGAATAAAAAAAAAGAAATCAAATTAAAAACGCGTAAAATACAGCCCGCGTTTTCGCCAATTTTCACGGATTGTTAGAAAATTATGGTTTTGTTTTGAAAAATGAATTCTTCAAACTGTATACAGGACATTGTTTTCGTCGTACTTCTGCTACCCTTTTGGCAGATTCTGGAGCGGACTAAACTGTTCTCAAGCGACATGGAGGATAGAAGTCGAGTGCTGTAGCATAGGGGTATATAGAAGATTCCATTGAGAACAAGGCGAAAACATGTGAACGCATCGTGGAAAACATTAAATTGCAACCATCAGTTAATCCATCCATGCCACTGTCTGTCAGTCTGTCGCGCCCATCTACATCCAAACAACGAGATTCACCGTCACATTTTCCTTAAAATAAGCCAGATTAGGACATTATTTCAAACACGCAGAATATAAAATCTACAACAATCTCTATTCCTAATAAAACTGTAGCAATAAATTTTCATAATTGCGAAAATGTCTCAAATGTAAATATAAGTATTTAGTTGTTTTATTATTAGATACTATTTAATTTCAATTTAGTTGTTTCTCTATGTTTTATTAAATAATAATATTACAATAAAATATGAGGCGCCTTTTATTTTCTCATAGAGGGTGATGAAAAGTAGAGTGTATCACTCGAGCGCAAAATATATTTTTGGCTCGGGCGACGTACTTTGAATCCCTCGCTACGTTCAGGATTCTACTAAAGAATCCCTCGCTACGCTCGGGATTCTACTCTAGAATTCCTCACTTAGCTCTGGATTCAAAAAAGCGCCCTCGCCGTAAAAATATTATTTTGCTCCCTTATGATACAATCTACTATTCTATCATTTTGTTGTAATTCTTAGGCAGCTACAAACATACGACAGTTGATATTCTTCTCAATTTAAAGATGTATCCACATAGTTCTTCTTTTACGCATTCTTGTTTGTCGAAGATATAAACACATCTTCTATAAATAAATATCTTCATCACTTCAACTCGACATATTGAAACAGACGTCTGCTCTCAGATAAAACTATAATTATTGTAAGATAATTTCATCACATTTATGTTGCGCCGTATGTGGAAATAGTCTCAAACTGGTTTAAACCAAGAGTTTCAAATGGGTTTCGTTGCAGTTGCGTTGCACCATGTGTTCTGGGCCTAAGAGTACTAGAGGTATAACGCTAACGCTAGAAAACATTTACTAACCCAATCGTTTTGCATTTTGTCCAGTATTTTACTGGATATTATACAAAACAATAGCTGCTCATATGAAAAATCAGAGTTGTTTTGCACGGACAGAATCTTTTCGCTTCATTGCTACTTCTATTAATTAGTATAGAAAATACTCAAGTTGCGGTAGGTCTCCTCATAGTACAGATTAATAATTTCTTAACAAGTAAGTGTCAAATCGGCGACGGACAGACGGACAATAGAATCCGGCGCATGCCGGAGTTATGTCACGCCATCAATGCGGGTCCACGCGGCCAGCGTGACTTTCCAACGGTTAACGTCATGTGTGCTGACACTTGATGACTGACCCAATATGACCGTTGCAACATGAAGCACGTTGCAATTTTCGGTCTAATGTTTGATACTTTATTTTATGCTGGGTAAATAATACCTACGTAAGCAACAAATGTGAAGCGGTTGTCACAGGTGGATATGGTTAGGCTACGCTACACAGTTTTGCCGGGAGTACCGCAGGGTTCCAAACTCGGACCATTTTGAAATAACCTTAGCTAACATTGAATTGAATTTTGAATTTGAATTTTGAATTTTGATTTTGAATTTTGAATTTGAATTTTGAATTTGAATTTTGAATTTTATCTGTATGACATTCATTAAATGTTTCTAGTTTATTAAATTAAATACTTTCTTTAAAAATAATTTTAGTATATATTATACCAACTTGTGTTATATCAATCATCGCATCGTGTCTACTCCGATTACAATACTGCTCCTAGTTTTTACAAGCAAACAACGATGCTGGAGAACAAACATTGCCTACTTGACGTGACCTTGCCGTAAAAAATATGCAATGGTGACATTGACAGTGGTGACCTGCCTACAAAAACATTAAAGATAAGCGTTCCTATGACCCGCACAAGACAATATTTTTGTTATGGTTTTGTTTACAGTAGATGTGCACAGAATTCTATCGTATGCCATTAACAGATAGTTAATGAGTATCACAAAACCGGTCGCTGTGGAGATCCTTGGGGGAGGCCTTTTGGCTGAGATGAGATAAGTTACAATGGTTTATTCTGCTGTTTTTATTTGGTTTTTACTTGAACCATTTAAAAGTGATATTTCATCGATATTTTTGACATCTTGACAGAGCGATGAAACCTTTGTTTTCTATTTTATTGCATAACTAGACGTTTTTGCTATTTTCGTGCGTATATGTAAACTGCTTTATGAATATTTTAATATTACATTATACCATGACACGATCAACCCAAGACGACTTCAGTAATACTGACCCCGATGAGCGTCGATGTCAGTTAGGTTAATAATATGAAGTTCACTCCCTTTCCTACGACATGGAGTTTTTTAAACGAGGTGTGTGTGTGTGTGTTTGTGTGCCTCGAACTACAGTATTGTGGAACCAGCTCTCGGCGGCGGTATTTCCGGACCGTTACGACCTTGGGATCTTCAAGAAACGAGCCTATTCCTTCCTTAAAGGCCGGCAACGCGTCTGCGATTCCTCTGGTTTTGCGGGTGTCCATGGGCGGTGGTGATTACTCTCCATCAGGTGACCCGCCTGCTCGTTTGCCTCCTTCTTTTATATAAAAAAAAGAAGCAACTTGTAGAAAGAAAAGTGAGGCTAGTGTGGCACAATTCAGCAAGATTGCGCCTCCAATGGGAAGACTGGGAGCGAATGGAATGTGAAGACTGGAACCCGCTATGAAAAACACAAATGTTGAAAAAAATTCCACGAGCAGGATTTGAACCTGCACCCTTCTGACACACCGGGTCAGGTGCTCTCCCAATTGAGCTATCGTGGTTCTAACCAGACCGCCATTTCCAACATTTGTGTTTTTATAATTTGTTCGCAACAAAATTTGCTTTAATAATTATATAAACAAAACAAAAACATTTTGGTTAACATCAGGTTGAGAGGAGCTAGGTTGCCTAAGAAAATATAATAAAATCCGCCCTTATCGCACCCACTGCCATCGTCAGACAGTGTCAACACAACACAACACAATAAGCACGAATTAAGCGATTACCACAAACAGTTATTTGTGTAATAACATTAAAAAGTATCTCGAGGCTCGTAAACTGAAGTTAATTGTGTGGAACATTGCGAAGATGGCCAAATATCGTACAGTATCACAGTTGGTAGAGTACGCCTGCTGGGCGAATATAAACCACACGGTTGATGTTTACGGTTGTTATTAGTTTGGCGATTATGTTTCTGGCAACGTATTTACATATAGAGGGTTTGGATTAGCTGTATACAGAGCGCGAAAGATACCGTATCGTAGGGAATCAATTTCGATGTTTATACTTCGACATGTGTCGTGCAATAATATGTGGTGTTTAATTGGCGCCAATTGGGGTAATCGTATGCAGTAAACATTTCTTCGTACACAGTATTGTAATGGTTTTGGTTGCGGTTAGATAGGAATTTAATGTGAGCATAATAATTAATAGCGTCCGGAGATTGTTATCTACGCAAAATAAATAATTTTTAACAATTAACTTAACTTTAATTTATGGAGAAATGTTAATTTGTAATTGTGATACCTTCGCAATAACCGCGGGCACGATTTCATTTAAACGCTTTTATGAGTACAATAAATCAACCATTTTTTTTAGCCAGGTAATTCTCCTTATGGATACTCGCCACCAGTGAAGCACGGTTATGTGGCGGCTCTTTCGTCCCTTTTTCTACTGCTAAAGCTGGCTGGGGTTCGAACAACCCTAGCCAACTGCTGGTCTGTAAAGTACAAGAAAAGATAGAAGGTATCAGTGGTACCGACTACCCCAATCACGAAGGTGGTATTTCTGTCAATGTGTTTTATCTCTCTTCGTGTGATACATCGTTGGCCCCGTTTCCTCGAAGCTAATCTCTAGTCGTAGTGGAATGGCGTCGCAGCGGTGGGAAGCGCGCTGCATCGAAGTGGGCCATCGGAAGCTCGCAGCGGACCAAGGCCGGGTAATTGGGTCTAGGCCGCTGGTAGGGCTGCCACCATCTAGCAACAGAACAGAATGGCGTGTGTGTTTCATATTGTTTAACATACTGTATAACGAAAAACTCTGTGAAAGCTATTGAGCTATTTCAATTAAGTTATTTATTGATTTATTAGATTTTCATGTAAGTTTAGATTTAAGGTATTTGGGAGGCTTACAAGCTTATACTCGTACTAGTTGCTTTCATTCAATTAATCGATTTCAAGATATTTTAACTGTATTGTCCGATTTGCTGTGATGTCAAAGCATGCCATTCATATTTATGAAATTGAGGTAAAGAAAGTTTAAATGAAAAAGATTTCATGACATAACACATGATTCGCGTAGCAGTGTAAATAACAAGAAGAAGACTACTTTTGAACTTTCGATATTTATATGCTTAGCTTTAGGTTTATTTAAGTACTTGTTCTTCACTAGTTATGACCGCTTTATATTAATTACCAAGGGCTCTACTTCGTGTATTAATAATGTTTGATCATTGATAACAATGACATTAGCATGCATGGAGAGGCGGGCATAGTCTCTTTATAAGTCGTTGCGCCAACGCTTCGTAAATCTGCCGCGGGGAACTTTTTACTGAGTAGAACTCAACAAGGGCATATTTAATTTCCTTTTCTTTTACAACGCCAGTAATATTGCAAATCTCCTCTCAATGAGGACACTTTCCATTACAAATCAACATAAAAAACATGCAACTAACATGCTGCATTTAACATGAAATTAAAAAGGCTCGCAGTGACAGCCCTACTGTTTTTTGGAAATCAAATAGCGATCTGGTCTCACGCATCGCAACGGAGTTCGGGGCAATTATGGTCACGAGGGGGGCATCGTGACCCTCGGCGGCGGCGGCCAGCTAATGGCGAACTTATCTGCTTTAACTTCATTATCAGATACGCACGATAATTAGACCGGCCATTTTTATGTATCTATATATTAAAACGTGAAACAAAAACTTTGTACCTTTTTTTTAACGAAAATTGCGCGGACGGTGGAGTATGAAATTTCGCACACTTATAGTTTATATAGAAAAGGTTATCCGAATGTTATTTTTTTTAAAATTATGCATAAAAATACATTAAATCAATAAAACAACCACTAGTAATAATAAAGCTATCCTGGCTTACAAAGTAAGAGGGGATAGTATGATTTTGCACGGAAGGGACAGAGTCACAGTAGTATAATTGGTAGTGAACCTGACCTGATGTAAGAGGGTGAGGGTTCAAATCCCGCTTGTGGAATTTTTTAGCACTTTTCCGAATTGTAATTAGTTCTAAACATGACGTGGATTCGTTGACTGACATTTTTTACTTAAGTAATATTTATTCTCCTCCCAAAACGTTTCTCTTTAAGTATGTTAATTACACTAACATTTTATTGTGTATATAACTAAAAAGTTTGTATAATATATTATAATATATACAAACTTAATTACTTTACTTACTTTATATATAAATTGAAATAAGATATTATTTTATTTATTTAATAGGACAACCAACTAGATTAACACAAATACAAGCTAAATTGTTTTCGTACAAAAATGAACTTAAGCTAAGTGTCATCTTACTTATAGGCTGCCACGGCATGCAATGTGGACTAAAATATATTATTTAAATACCTGCTTAATTAGGTTCCTATAAGTTAGTCACATTACGAAAAAATTAATGTATCATAACTTAGAAAATATGTTAAAGCGATTTTGTTCTTCTTTGAAATGATAAAGTCAAAACAATTTGCGGATGATATAACACTCTGGCTGACAGTTATATAATAAGAATTTACTCATTCCATAAAACTTACATACATATTCAAGTGTGTATAATAATGTTTGTGCGGTGCGCATGCGTTGCGATGGGTGCGAGCGCTGCTTATGCAACTGATAGTCAGATGCTGGCGGCGGCGACGGCGGCGGAGGCAGTGATGTCAATAGTTGGTATGTCACTAGTTCACGGGTCACTAATGTGTATATCTACGAGCACGATGACGATTAATGTTTCTAATCAACTCAAGACACGTACTCAAAATCGCCTTTATGGTCAAGCGGTTAAATGCCGTCACAAGATCCAGACTCGCTTCAACCGGCATTATCAGCTTCACCGGGCTTGTTTGGGGGCGGCGAGAAACTTAAAGGGTTCCTCAGGCCGTGTGGAACGAATCACCTTCGGAGGTTTTTTAGAGGGAACGGCATCACACACTAGTGCGTGTCCCCGTGACCTACGAGATTATCTGAAGGGTTCGGATCGGATCGGGGGGTGGTGGTGCTGATGATGATGATAAGCATAGTCCCCGGAGCACGCCGCCGCCGCGCCGCCGCCCGCCGCCGCACGTTGTGTCGGCAGCTTCCGTGTAACGGCATTCTAACGGCAGAATTATGTCTGCAGACCATGTACCACCCACAGTAACACGTTCACTCCCAAATTCTTCCTCTTACAAATTCGGCATACAGATAGTTTATAACCTGGATTAACACATAGGATACTTTTATCCCGATATTCCTACGGGAACGGGAACCACGCGGGTGAAACCGCGAGCGGCTGCTAGTATATAATAATATGAGAAATAAGAATTAGAATTAAAATTGAGATTACATAATTATGAAATTTTTTAATAAAAATAAAAATTGTGAAAAATTATTAATATATCAAATCATCACAATACACATCAAGAGATGTGAGACTTCTTAAACTGCGAATGTCACCAACGAACAAGTTCAAGCTCTTGGTTTAAGCTGTACCATTAAACGTTAAATTTAATGAATTATAAGTGAGTAGATGATTTTTAAGTTTCCATACAATCAAGCAAACGGCCTTTGTGATAGAAAGCGGCCAACGTAGTTCATGCCGTTCTTGTGCCTGCATGCTCTGTATTTTTCCGGGATCTATAGAACCACGGAATAGATAAATACTGTTCTGTGTATAGAAACGTACTAACCAAAAACGGCAATGCGAAACAAATGAAATCGAGCGCTTTGACATTCGACAATAGAGGCGTTTCAATAATAAAGTACTAAAATATTAATTTAATAATAAAACTAAAGGAGGTTATCAAATGGTGTGTTTATTAAACAATGTGTATGTATTCGTCATTTCTCATATAAAGAGCAGCGTTCAATGACTCTCTTACGCTCATTGCAAGGTTAAATTTTGTAGCTAATGGGTTTTTAATTAAGTTCTAGGTTAGGAGACTTTGTGCAAAGTTTATTTCTGTTACACAAAAAGTCCGCAAGAAGTTGGTTAGTGTTCCGTCTTTTGCGTTTTTTTTTATTTCTCTATTTTGTGACATTCTCATTATAATAGGATTTTTTTTATATTGTAAATGCAGAAACCTGTGATTGGCTTTACTTATTGTAATTGTTAGTAGAATAAGTATACATTGTAATATATTGTATTATTTTATACTGTTTTTGTTTTTATACTGTTGGTTTCTATAAATAAATAGATTAATAAATAAATAAATTTGACCCTTTAGAAATAAGACAGGTTCAATCTCAAAAGTTTTCACATCGATCGCAGCAACCTTAGATAAGTGGATGGAAACTGATGTTCGTTGTGTTGTGACTTGCTGACAAATGGGTCCTGTTTGTCCCCGGAGCCCGTTGGCGCGCCGCGAACACAAACATAAATCAGGTGAGATTAAGTACAAAGGCTTTTGAGTTCAAAGTAAGTTACTTACTTTTAATATTTAAAGTGCAATTGATATAAAAAGGTTGATAGGTACCTACATACGTGTTTTGAATACTGTCTGACCACAAATAAAATTCTCACTAATTGGGAATTTTACGAAAGGTCTCCATTTAGATATTTAAAGTGCTTACTGTATGTACAAGTCATCGTAATTAATATTATACGTATATGATAAAATATGTTGAACGTAATGTTTTGCACGGAGATCAGAGACGGTTGGAGGATCTGCGAGTGCCATAACAATTAAAAAAATGTTTTTTAACGATATATCCTACTAATATTATAAATGCGAAAGTTTGTAAGTATGGATGGATGTTTGTTACTCTTTCACGTAAAAACTACTGAATGGATTTGAATGAAATTCGGCATACAGATAGTTTATAACCTGGATTAACGGGAACCACGCGGGTGAAACCGCGAGCGGCCGCTAGTTCCTAATAATTTAAGGGTCACACGACAAAGACTTTTGTGACGTATTATTTTCAAGCGCGTGTAGTTATTGGCGGGAACTGGTTTAAATATATATAACACATTCAATATACATACCTCTATACTCGTACGTAACTCAGTTGATGGCCAGAGGCAAAAGCAATATATCACCTACTTCTTATTAAAACTATTCAAATTAAAAGCATCAATTAATTTGAGTGACAGCCATCGCTTGCAGAACAAAACACAACACAATAAATATCACAAACATTGCGTTTCGCAAAATGGCAGAGATGCCGAGAACATGGACGCTGTGACGCAACGCGGAAATAACTTAAACACCATGAAGCAATAAAGAGAATATATGTAAACAATAGGTTACATCAGCACAAATAAACCTCCACGGATGGTGACGGACCAGCGGACGGGGCCGATCGCAGGCTCGCGCGAGTGGAAACCGGGTCAGGTGCTCGACTACGCCGGCATTATTCCCATTGTATCATCATCACCACGTATGTCCCCACTGCTGGGCCACCAGCCTTCCCTATGGATGGGTAGGGAGAACAGGCCATAAACCACCACGCATGCCCAGTGCGATGCGGTGGTTGTTAACGACTGCTAATGCAGCCGGGACCAACGCCTTTAGATGCCTTCCAAAGCACGGAGGAGCTCGAGACGATAAATTTTTGGTCACCCATCCGATAACCGGCCTTTGCAAAAGTTGCTTAACTTTAGCAAACGCAGAGCGGGTGCGGGCAACCACTTCGCCATCGAGCTCTTCCATATTATATTATATTTCTAATATAATTAGAAGTTCGATCTTTTGTTGCGGCTCGGTTAAACGAGGCCCACAACAGAAAAGCCTGTTTGATGCTTAATTAAAGAGCTTTTTTAAATAAGACTCAATTAATTCTGTCTACAGCTCAACTGTGGCATTAATATGTTTGATATTGTGCGATTACAACCGATGTGTAGGTGTTGAAATCCAAACAGGTTAAAATGAAATTTTACAATCGATTAATAAAACAATTCTGCAGCGGTGTTATTTATCACTTTTCGTTTTTTATCTATGTTACATTACAAACACAAATTAATCTCCAAAACACAGTGTGTCGACTGTCGACACATCAGTGTCAAAATACATTGATGTCTTACCTCTTTCTTAACTTACATGATATTCAGTAACAATTGAAACACGATATAACTATTCGTTTGTAAAAGAAAGAGAGTTTCGAATAAGAGGCTGAGTAGATCGGTTGGAAGCCAGGTCCTGGCACCGCCCCTACCGTGTTGTGTGATCAGCCGCATTCTCTAACACACGTTACATCACAGCGTTGTCAGACCAATTTTTACTGTATAGCGGCAACACACTCGCCGAGGGCCTTCAAGGAGGGTAACAAAGGGACGCTATAATATATTTTTATGACATGGTTTACTTAAGCTGTTGTTTTTACATCATGAGTGATGGCTGTCTTTATACGCATTTACCAGATTTTACATAAATACGTACGTATTAGAGTTTTGTTTTGGGACTAACAAATTGCAAATTGTGACGAAGTTAGGAAATATTGAATGGAAACAATCCACACTTGCAAGAGTGTGATTCTGAAGAATCTAGGTCCCCTAAGTTAATCTATTACCTACTACGGTCTACATTCGTGAGTAGTTCAGATGTGCTGTTGTTTGGAAGCATTACGACTACAATTTAAGTACTTGGCATTTTGTATGTTTACTTGATGAGATAAAAGAGACAGTTAAGTAGTTTTTACTGTAGGTTTAAAATTTCATATATTATAATGGTTAAGGAAGAGGAAAATAAAGGCTTTGCTAAATTGTAATAATCTTTTCTTCTTAATCTTCAAATCTACGGTCATTGAGCTGAGCTGTCCACAAACTGGACCTCGTTAGCTGGACGAGATATACAGCTGTATTTTAAACTGATTGTCAGTCTTATCACGCACAGAATAAGATCTCTAAAATATACGGTTACGGTACTTGCCAAAGTCTTTTCTTAGAATCGCGAATGAAACATCCTGTTTTTGTTTTTATAATTTAGTTATTATGTTTTGATACAACGGGATCGCGCACATACTTGAGTTTTTTTAAATCGAAAAACGTTTCTTTTCAATATTAAAAAATCATTTAACATTACAGTACACCTCATTATTATCTTAAATACTTAATGAAAAGGTACGGCCACAATAAAAGACGTATATTGAAATGTTAATTGCCATAAACATTGGTACATTTCGTGCGACGACGTGTAATTTCATTAACCAAAACGTATAATTGTACAGGATTCAGTGAGGCACCGTGGTTGCCACTGAGTTGCCCGCTAAAGGCCCGGTCTGAGTGTTTAAGTCCCGTCTTCGGTCGGCATGCGGTAATTATATGTTATTCGCATCGTAAATATTGATGTCTGTCTCGATCGCTTTTATCTTACGCACAGACGTACTTCATCAGAGTAAGTAAGTGCCTCATACGCAATTAACAAAGTGATTACTTTCAGGAGTCAGTGTTTCAAACTTTTATATTCAACCTTTGTAAATTTAAATCCAGATTGAAGTATTTATCCGCATCTTCGCGATCTTGTTCATAAATTTAAAGATTAGTCTAGTTTCAGCTAATTTATGGAAATAGTTTTAACTCTTTCTTCGTATAAAGAACTCGCTCTTTTCTCATGGCTACGTGGTAGTCAGTCATGAGTCATAATTATTTATTGCAGCTTTTATAGTAGGTATGTGTTTTATGATCGTGCTCGGTGGCGTGCAATTGGAGAGGACTATGTCCAGCAGTGGACTAGTATAGGCTGATGATGATGATGATGATGATGATATGTTAGTGGCTGGTGCAACTGCTGTTCCTTTTTTTTCCTAGCGCAAGCCAGAGTAATAGCTACTCTTCCCAAGGCCCTATTACTGTGAAACAAGTATCAGCTGCCACTCTAAATTGAATCCAACATTCACAAGATATGTCCCAAGAATTTCAAAATTCGTAGCGACGAAAGTGTCTGTTTGCTGTCAAGTTCACGTAGGACGAATACGTTATGAACTGTCAGATGAACTACTTATTTACTATTAATTGAAAAACAGATACCTACCTACGGACTGAACCGCCAACTACATTATTTTTTACTAAACTTTTATCATAATAAGATCACCAGTTACATTCCCATATTTGATTTACATAATAAAGATGTCACTCATCGTTGTCTAGTACTCGTATAACAAGTAAGTAAGGTTTTAAGTAATTACTTTAAAACTTGACAAATTGTGTTTCGGCCGCGACGTGGCAGATGATGGGTCGGCGTACTTGAACTTTATTGCTGTATACGTTCAGACAGTTATCACGTGATGAATGCTTAATTAGACCTGGCCACAGTGTAGCAACTTGTCAGTAGCTATTTCTTTATTTATTATTTGTTTATTTAAAATCAAATACCTGCTGCACTAACAGCAACGCCAACGCCGGCGCCGCGCGTGCGCCCGCCGCAATCGCTGGGGCGCTATGGGCGACTGCGACATGGTAGTGGGCTTATCTATGTTGTTATTGAGAAGCAAGTAATAATGAATCATGATAGCACACTTGCGCCTTAACTCCAGCGTGTTCATGTCCACCATGCCTGCTACAAATAAGGACGGATAAAGATAGGGGTGTACCGAACAGTTTTTTTGTACAGATAGAGCGCAAATTTATCGCGGTCACAAGCCTTTTTAAAATCGAAGTAGGCGATATCCATCTCTTTATTTAGGCCCATATCAATCACGACAAAATCTACAAATTGACCTGATTTGTGGCAGTGGACCGGCTTGCCCTAAAGCCACGCTGAGCGTCCGTCGGAAAGCTGCTGAGTGACCTGTCTGATGATGTCGCGGTTCAAAAACATGTTCGATTTCGGTTTTAAAGAGGCAGGTAAGTATTTTGCCGGCATGCCACCGCATGCACAACTACTGGTGGTTGATTACACTGTGGCTTCAGGAGCAGGATGCGCAGGCTTCGATATGTGGCGGCTTTTATTTTGGAATTCACCGCCGAGACAATTATGAAGAGCGCCATTGTTCCGCGAATTATTATACAGTTAATATTTTTGCAATCGCTTACTAGCTCCTTTTAAAGTACACCTTATAAAGAATGGATGAAGGTCAAGTTTTGGATAAACCTTCGGTTTGTCTCAAGAATAAAGTAGTGTAGGGAGCTTTTTTAATCAGCATTCAAATAAAATATTATTGTAAAAAAGAAAAATCCAAGTTTATTACTAAAAAACTTGCTTTGCTTATGCAAACATTGAATTCCTAAAGATATAGAATAGACAGTAAATACTTTAAATGTTTGGGTATTTAAAGCATTTCAACGAATTATGTGAAATTGTTATGAAACGCTGCAAGAGCTATTAATATTTTCATATAACTCCTGTATGTGTATCATATAACTAGTTCTTATTTACAATAATAATACTTAGTTACATTATAGTTCAACGAAATGTTGACAAATTGAGGTTATTTAATTCTTGAATAAATAGTTAAGAGCGTTTACGCCGCACACTAGCGCCACTAATGAAAAAAAAAACATATCTAGTAATTAGAGATAGAAAATCAAATTATGCTCAACAAACTATTTGAATGAAGTAATTTAGCATTTTTAGGGCACCTAACATGTTATGGTTTAGTTAAATAAGACGTTACGGCCACTTTTAACTATAACGCCATATTTAACTAAACCATAACATGTCAGGTGTTCATTAGGTGACGTAAAAATGCTAAATTACTTCATTCAGATAGTTTGTTGAGCATAATTTGATTTTCTTTCTCTAATTACTACATATGTTTTTTTTTCATTGGCGGCGCTAGTGTGCGGCGTAAACGCCATATTAGAAAACCTCTTAGGCGTGCAACGTGCATGGCTACCTACACGTTTGATGCCCGCCGCAGGTACGATCAATCCTAATTTCCGTATCTTGTGATCTCATTGTGATACCACCACCTCGCCATTACTTAATGATTACCACCATCGTATTCTATATATAGGGCAACTAAGTAATAGGTAATACTGAAAGCTAAAAAGTATTCACTTTATTATATAAATAGCTTAATTGTCTTCACTATCACACATTGGGACATATCCTGCAATAAAAGTTGCTAAGTGTCGTCAAGTATTTATATAATAAAAGATTATAGATAAAGATAAGATAGATTTTGTAAAACAATCAATTGACAATTAATTAATTTCAGAACTGCAGTGAGGTATGAGTAAGTATAATGGTTTTTTTATAAGACACGGATTAAATGGGGTACTATTATTTTTTATATTAACGGGATTTTGATACTGCCATTACTAATTAACGCGTTTACCTCTCTTTCATTGTGACCTTCTCAGTACTTCGGAAGGCTGACGAAAGCTGACAGCAACTACCCGTATTGGACTAAAGTAAGGTGATGAAGTTTGTAAAACAAACAATTCACAATAATTAATTTTAGACTTGTGAGTGTTGGTCATTTACGTGTACAGTCGCAGAGTTTAATTCGATTATCGGTGCCAAATCGGAGACCGGGGGGGTGTCTCGAGGAGGGGCGGGGGTGGGCAGGGGAGGGGTGGGTGTGAGTGGGCGTGGCCGCGGTCGATACTCCTGAATGCTGAATGTGGCTGAAGATCGCGGCGTTACAGCGGCCGGCGGCGGGCCGGGAATAGCCGCGGCCGTATATAGCCCAACTTTAAACCTTACGTTAGACGAACTTATCGATCTGAGCAAGTTCTTTTGTTGGATTCAGTACTAATACCATTAGGGCTTTTGTATTTTTTTGAATTTGATTGTTTATTGAATATTTCTTGTATTTGAGTATGTCACATTTACGACTCCATTACTGTTTTTTTTATATTAACGGGTAAGTACAGTGCCTTGATCTCACCTGATGTTAAGTGATGATAAAACCAATGATGGAAGCGCACTACACCCTGGATCCTCAACTAGTGAGGCTATCTTATCTCTAGCTGCCGGATCACAATAATATTGCTACAAACATTGATGTTATGGCGACATATTTAGATAAGATGGTGGTAGCTAGCCACGCGGACAAACAAGCCCTACCACCAACCAAACCGAGTACACGAACATGTACCCCCCGCTGGGAATCGAACCCGGGACCTCTGGGTCTAAACCGGTGGTCTTAGCCACTAGACCACAGAGACGGTAAAAATGTTACTTTTAAATAAAACTACTGTCTGAAAAAATACACAATTGGACGACAGCAAAATTTAAATAAAATTATAACCACTTATTTAGTTTAGCTACATATTACCTCTTACGAATGTCATTAAGCAATCGGTTTGTAAGTCTACTTAGGGCGGGAGACCTTGTTCTGAGAAGAACCGGCAACAAACTCAGCAAGCAAATTTATTAGTTAGCTATCTTTCAATTGCAAAATGTAACACTTTCTAACAAGGACGGTTCATTAACCTTCAGAGAGAAACACGACTTATTGAGAGGTAGCCGAGCTGCCGGGTCACCCTCACGACCTTTACAAGTACCCAATTTAAAATAACAAATTACCAAAAACACTATTTTGGTAAAATAATAAATTAAAAAGAAGGAACTTGAACACTTTTTAAAAACCTATTAGTTTTATTTTAGTTTTTTTTTTCTTCAGGGAAGTGGGGCGCCGTCTACGAGTGAGGGGTCTTGACTCTTGCTCCGAGTCATTCCTGATGCAAAGGTTGTCTATCGCTGTTCAACGCGGAAACGCGGCAAGTGTGTTGGGCACCTTTGCACCTGGAATGGCGCGGGGAGGGTTATTTGATTGAGCACTGGTTGTTTTTATTTATTCTTGTTTTATTATTATTCTCTTTATTTATTTTCTTTCTTAAAACTAGATTTGTACAATAGTTTAATATAAAAACAATAAAACATTATAAAAACCTAATCCTAGAGTACCGCCAGCAGCGGGGCAGGGCCCAAGCTACCGGTGGTCAGGGCTGCAAAGTGAGGAACCTCCTGACAATACGTGCCGTGTCAAGTAGTACTGCTTTCTGAATCTGACCCTTGATCCAACCATCAAGCGAGAGCATCTTAAGGTGTTTGTCGAGGCTTTCGCTATCAGACCGTTCGCTGAAACGACTATCGGAATAATGATATTATTATTATTATTAAGTACGTAATATGTCCTTTACTATATTTTTTAATCTGTTCCTATATTTGCTGTTATAATAATTAAAACATATTTCTTTATTAGTTTTAGGAATAATAATTAGTTTTGGTAATGATTACATGTTTCTGTTGCTTGGAGCAATATATTTACGGCGGGCTGGCGTTTAGTGAAAATGACTTTAATTTCCTTAATAATTTAAAGCGCCTGATATTCCTTCTATAATGGAGCCGGCAGAAGCCGAATTATATATTTAATTACTAATTAGACAGAAAGAGCGCTAAACGCAGTCACAGGGATAACGCCACAGAAATCGCAAATCTCATACTTATCTACGAAATCAAAACTACGACACGTAGTTACGTAGATAGTGGTTAGAATGCACAACCTTCGTGAATTAATGTGTATACAATTTAGATTTACAATAATAAATAATTATTATAATAATATTATTTATTTTCAGGCAACAACTGTTTTTACAAACAGGCCCTTAAATACCTTACAAACAAACAAATATACATACCAATATAAACAATCATTGTTAGTAAATAAAACTTATAGCTATGTTAGTATTTAAACACTTCCATGTGCTGGTCCGGTGGTGTTACCGGGCAGGCTACCGCGGAAACGCCGGTACACAGCGCAATCAAATAGATGGTGGACGGTGTCTAAACCAGCGGGGAGAAGGTAATGTAACACCCAATTATAGATTTTAAATAGCGTTTATTATCGATCAACATTAGAATAATCAAAAGACTTATTGGCTTGTGTCAATAAAATCATTGGGCAATATATTTTTAAGTTATCATGAATTATTATTAGAATCACCAACACTCTGCGCACCATATGTGGGACAAATGCAAAATAATTGTACATTTCTGAATGCGTGAACGTCCTATTAGAATAAACGTTCAATACATAACTTCTTTTCATATATTTTTTTAAATACGTCTACAAAATTACATTATAACAAAAACTAAAAGAAATAAATAATATTTTTCCGATAAATCAATTAAATAAAAATCAAATCATCAGGATACGTTTAGTTTTCTTCATACAAGTACGCGTGTCCTTCTCGTCCGTGTTCAGCTTTGTGTATGGGGAAAAAAATACAGTTGAGTGATTTTATACTGTTAAATATTTATAGTTATTTACAGAATACTACATACATTTTAATACTTTAAACAATAAATCAGGCCTCTCTATTAAAAACTGTTTTAAATATCATTTTTAAAGCCGTCCGTAACTTCTTTCATATTTTTTTTACTTATTTTTCTACTAAATAACAATAAACAAAGCTGAATGCTTTGTTTATTGTTATTTAGTAGAAAAATAAGTTTTTACCTGGCAAAACTAAAATCATAAATAACGTCTGTAGGTGGCGCTAGTTCTGCACGACGGCCATTTTGATGGAGTTCTGGTTAGACGGTCTACAAAAATTTTACTAAATTGTGCGGGAAAAATACACAAATTAGTTTCATCTTGATAACCATTCCATTAAACTAATTGGTTAGTGTATGTTTAGCTTTCTATATAGTTTATTTCAAGGATACTTCATGATATATTTAGAAACATATTAACAGTTTGATTCAAAGACATCTCTTAGTATTTTTCACACATTTTAGGTTTTACACACGAGTGTTTTGTTCCTTTTTGTTACGAATTTGTTACATTTCTTTGTGACGTAACAAATATGAAATAACAAATATGAAGTAAAGTCGCACTCATATTGTAATTATTATATTATTAAATTCATTTATTCAGATGAGTGCGTCATTTGACAAAACACAGAAACACATAATTAAAATTAAAATTTACAATATAAAATATATAATTTGAATTTGACTAGTAGCCAGCGGGACATAAAAAAAAAAAATGTTTTTTCTCTTTTTTTTCCTTTTTCCTATCTCCCGCCGGAGGAATAATAATTGTGAGGCACTGGTGCATGCAAAGACATCCAGTGCCCCATGAAAGGGCCATCCATCCTACTCGCAAAAAAGTAATAGTTGATTTGGATTACTAAAGTTAAAATATTATGATCACAGTTAATTTTAAAGTTGATTTGCAAAAAAAATGTTAAGTAAGTCGAAAGTAATACAAATTAGACTTGCTGCCATTCTTTATTAAAATAATCAATCAAGATACTGCTTTTTACTCATTAACAAATTTACCTTTCAAATATAATGCACAACATGAACAAGTCCTTATAGTTCATCTTTGTTATTTTTTGTAACATCAAGTTATTTTCATCTTTGTTTCCTATTTGTTATATGTACAATTTTTTTGCATTTGTCCCATATCTCATGGTTGAGTTAAACATCTTAGCCACCGTTTTAAGTGTTCCTTTATAATAAAAATATCTGGCAATCCCGAACAGCTGATGTGCTGACTGTACTTATCGAGCGCCGAAGGCCTAATTATGCTATTAGGTAATAGTTGTTTTGGAACTCCTGTGAAACAAATTAGCGAGCTTAATGTGACTACAAGGCATTTACTAAAGTGTTAATTTGTTATTAACCTTGCCTGTACCATCTAAGGTTCTGTTGGGACACCGATCTTGCGTAGTACATAGTGAATTTGAAAACTGATAATAGTAAATACGGTGCACTGTAGGTATACTGGTCTACCTACCACAATACACCTACACCGCACCGCGCATACATGTATACACCATTACAATAAAATACCAAACACTGTACTAGATTTACCTATAGATAAGTTTAAAAAACATGTGAAGTCTTTATTACTTATAAAAGGTTATTATACAGTCAAAGAATATTTAGATGATAAAACAGCCTGGCAACAATAAAAATCGCATACTTTACTACTTTTTATAATAAAAAATTATACTGATATGATAGCCTTTTTAAACAGTGTCCTACAGATAACAAATAGCGTTGCGTTGTACATTTCAATTAGTTTTGATTTTATAGTAGCTTGGGTGTGTCATGCTCTCTTTATGGTCTCTGCGGTAGTGGCATGTGCGTCGGGTCGTTACATTACCTAAGATATGGTTGAGTGAAGCGATGGCTGATTCATATGTCATACTCGTGAACGGGTGCCGTCTGTGGAGGCTGGTCTGCATCGTGAACGGGTGCCGTCTGTGGAGGCTGGTCTGCATCGTGAACGGGTGCCGTCTGTGGAGGCTGGTCTGCATCGTGAACGGGTGCCGTCTGTGGAGGCTGGTCTGCATCGTGAACGGGTGCCGCCTGTGGAGGCTGGTCTGCTCTTGCGTGCTTGTCTTATTTTTATTGTTATTAACTACAGTTTAACTTCGTTTTTCTTATACAGGTTTTGACTTTTACTAATACTGTATGACATTGTAAAAAAAATAACTGATAAATGATGTTTTTGCAAACTTAAATATTAGTTAGTGTCCTTTTATGATAGGGCATTTTCCAATATTTATGATGCTGTAAGGGAGAAAAGAGCTGGACACTTGCTGAGTTTGTTACCGGTTCTTTTCAGTACAAGATCTCCCGCCCAGGGTAGATAGACTTACGAACCGATGGCATAATGACGTTCATAAGAGCCATTTGTAGCTTAAACTGAATAAATGATTTTGAATTTGAATTTGACATTTTTAGAAAGCCATAGCTTATCATAAGAAAAACACAACTTACCATATTTATATATTTAATCCTTTATTGCACATATATAACACACATTAAAACAGACGTTATACAGGACATAAACAAAGGTGAGCTTATCTCTAGAAGAGATCTCTTCCAGCCAACCCTAGCTGTGGTGTGGAACGAAAGTTAGCGGAAGTTTGACCTACATTTATATGAAACTACTTTTATGGATGTATTCGCGATGATATTACTCATCGAACCTTTTGCAGGGCCCGTGGTCACATAGAGACTTATCTCTACATTATTGGACATTCAATGACACTATTTACAAAACGCTAAATATTGAGTTGATAGTGAGGTTACTAAAATAATAATATTTTTAACATTATTTTACTTCAATATTATACACAACAAAAAGAAATATAACTCTAAAAACTAAATACCTACATATATATTACTTTAATATTTCACATATTTCTCTCTACAATATTATTGAATTTTCAAAAGTTGAATTTTCTTTGTGAAGGAATGAACTTTGACTCGTAAAATACTGTTTTGTAACAAATTGCCTCCCAAAAGCCCGCCGAGCGCCGACCTTTCTCGGCTGGTACTCGACGGAGTTTTATTTATTTTCTAGTTACTTAGAAGTTAATTTTCTTCTGAGAAGTCATTTTCTTATTTAATTTCACCTTTGTTAACTAGAGTTTGTAAAAAAGTTCGCTTACGGTAATTAATTTGGGATCTTAAGTCGGCTTTAGACATACCTATAAGTCTAACTTCCACTGTTATTATCGGAGCTGGTGTCATATTTAAGTTATCTTTGTAACTCATACTTATGTTATTATATTATTGGGCATTATACATATGTAATATTGTTGAATAATTATAATTTACCATCGTTTGTTTACCCGAAAAAATAAAGAAAGCCCTGGCAAAGTGTGAGTAGGTTTCGAATAGTCAAGAGTTTCCTAGAGTAAACCAATGTCTAAGTAGTTATTATTTTAATAATCCTATTAAAAAACTTCCACTAGGAATTATAAATGAACAAAAACATATTTTACGGATCTACTCGCGTTTATTTTAAACATTACTTATTTAATGTTTATCCTGACGTTTCGAACCCTTTGCAGGGTCCGTGGTCACAGTGAGTCTCCCTGTGACTCCCTGTGAAGTAATGTGTAAAATAAACGCGAGTAGATCCGTAAAATCCGTAAAATCCGTAAAACAATTTATACATGAACAAGTTAATTATAAACCCCAGATGTATTTATTGTAAACAATATACGTAAACAATAAATATGTTAAAGCTTCGTTACAATTAATTGCCTTTAAAATATTCCAAGTATGTTATTAGTAAAAGTTGACCCACTTTATTAGACTTGCAAACTTCGAAGAAAATGGACAAATACTTATAAATAAATCCACGATCATAAGCTAGCTAGCTAGCTACCACCAACAAAACTGACTGCCTATATTTAAAGCAGCTTGGAATCGAACGCATGACATACGAGTACAACTACAGTAATAGTTTATTTTAATAATTTAATTTATCATCATTATCTCAGGCAAAAGACCTCATAAATAATAATAGTATATCAATTTTATTAACATTAAATAGATAATGACGTGTGTGTTGCGGAAACCCACAACACACACTATGCTACTGTTTAAAATTAGGTTACAACTAAAAATCTACAAAATCCACTCACAGTTCCATGCCGCTCCCGCCGTCCAGAACGATATCCATATGGTCTGATGGGGCCCGAATCCGAATCCGGGTCTTCCAGGGTTCCCTAATCACACCCAAACTACCCCAAGTGCACTTTCCCCCGAGGAAATACCTGTTTACTCCAGCAGCGGTGACGCCGACATCCAGGCGATTGTACTCCCGATACGATTCGCTTATGACGTACACACTCACAAAACACAGGTTGCACAATACACTTAATTAAAGTAATACGGCTCCAAATGCCCTTATTACTACATAAAATCTATTTAATTATCAACACACGATAACCTATCAACCAGCCATATTGCCTTCCCGAGACAAGTGTACCAACAAAGAAAAAAAGAACAATTAGTGATGGGGCCATTATGCCACCAAACAAATTGAATCTCGATAATCGATTCGTCCATAATACAAATCAAAGTTTTATTTCCAACAAAAATAAATGCCTGTTTATTTGCAACATCCCGCCACCCAAAGCGGACGTACCGCTTTCTAGCCTGAAATCTTAAACTAGTCAACCGGTAATCGAGCTAAGGTCGCGACTGCGCGATTTAGCACCGATCCATCAACCAACACTTGCGCCACACGCGGAGTCCCGTCCGCGCCCCAGATTAACTTTAAAATGCGACCTCGTCTCCAAAATAACGATGGCAAATTAGCCTCTTTTAATAAAACCAGATCCCCCTCCGAAGGGGGCGACGTCCGGTCTGTCCACTTTACACGCGGCTGCAATAAATGCAGATACTCCAGTGACCAACGACGCCACAAGTCCTGACTCATTTGTTGTATCATTTGAAAACGAGACATCCGGTGTCTGCGTTCATCCTTCCAGGGATACTCAGGCAGGGCAGTGAGTGGCTGACCGACCAAAAAATGACCAGGGGTCAGGACTTCCATGTCATTTGCGTCAGAGGAGAGTGGACAAAGCGGACGCGAGTTGAGAACCGCCTCAACCTTACAAAACACAGTTGTAAGTTCCTCATACGTGAGGGTAGTTTCCCCGACTACCCGGCGCAAGTGAGTTTTTGCCGATTTTACCGCGGCTTCAAATATCCCGCCCCAGTGGGGACAGGCTGGCACACTAAATCGTCATGTGATTCCCCGCTGTGCGAGAGCTTGACTTATGCTATTACAATTTTTATCCAGAAAAATCATTATTATTCAATTAAAGAATCTTTTAAGTAGTTGGCAATGCCTCTGTAGTTGGTACCGTTGTCGGACCGAATGAGAGAAGGTAAACCCCGTCGCGAAACAAAACGATCCAGCGTGGCGACAAAGGCTTCCGTAGACAGAGCCGAAACCACTTCCAGGTGGACGGCCTTAGTGGCCAGGCAGACAAAAACGCACAGGTATGCTTTCGTGACCCTAGTGTTACGATAGGCTGTGGTTCTCACCAGAAACGGTCCAGCAAAATCCGTACCGACCCCGTCGAACGGCCTAGTAGTCTGACAAACCCGGTCAGAAGGGAGATCCCCCATCTGTGGCTGCATAGTGGAGGCCTTCACCCGATAACAAGCCACACACATTTTTGAGGCGACCTCCAACGCGTAACAGTCCATCCGCATCCAGAAATGGGTTGAGCCGAGAGATCGCTCCCTTGAGCTTTGCACGACCGACGCGCAAAATCTTCAGTTCTTCCTCGAACCGGTCAGCTTGAACCAGCCGTATCAGGGCCAACAGTGAACTCCTGCGTTCCTCAGCACCCGCCACGGGTGATAACTGCCTCTTGTCTGGATGGCGGCAGTTATATAGAAATCTCCGGATCCAGCAAGTTACACCTAGCAATTTGTCCAGTTTGCTGTATCGAGCCGTCAACCAATTCGGATCTGGCCTTGACTCGTTTGTTGTCACCAAAACTTTTATTCCAGGGAGCATCCCTAGAGAGCCATCGATCATGGTGACCGGCCATGATGACTCACCTTCCTTTAACCACTCTGGACCCCACCAGAGGGCATGCTGCACCAATTCCGGCGCGGTGCAGCCCCGAGAGGCACAATCGGCAGGATTCCAGGGGCCAGGAACGTGCCTCCAACAAATTTCGATGCCCGAGTTCTGTACCTGAGATACCCGATTGGCCACAAACGTTTCCAATACGTGGGGTGCCCCGCGTAGCCATGCCAGAGCTACCTGACTGTCAGACCAGGCGTAGACATTCCGGATGTCCACCGTAGACGTCAGTTCCTTGTGCACGTGGCACAACAGTTCGGCCAATAGATGCGCCCCGCAAAGCTCCAGCTTCGGGATTGTCAGCCTAGTTTTGAGGGGAGCCACCTTGCTTTTAGCCAGAAGCAAGGAGACGGCGACTCGACCCTTCGAGTCCACCGTTCGCAGATACACCACTGCGGCATACCCTCGTTCTGACGCATCGCAGAAGTCATGTAGGCTTGCCCTGTATTTGCCCCGCGGCAAGATCCGCCGCGGCAACGCCACCTGATTGATCGCCTCGATCGTAGAGATCAGAGCGAGCCAAGTGTCGAGTGAGAGCCCTACCAGTGGCTCATCCCACGAGACTCCGAGTGTCCACAGTGTTTGCAATAAACACTTCGCCATAAAAATGCACGCAAACATCCGAGCGATGGTGGAAAGGACCGTCCTTTTCGACCAAACTCTTGTAGTTTCCAGTTCTACCCGGAATGTGAAAATATCGTGAACCGGCTGATATTTAATTCCCAAAACGGCGATAGAGTTCGGGTCTCCTACGTCCTCGAATAGCTGAGGATTCTGTTGGTGATCTTCCGGAATCCCAACCAGAAGCTGTGGCTCGTTGGATAACCATTTTCTCAACTCATAACCACCAGCCGCGAGGAGTCCGATAAGTTCATTCCTGATGATGAGCGCCTCCTCCAGAGAGGCTGCCCCTGTGCAGATATCATCTACGAACACGTCACGTGTCAGTACAGCGGCTGCCCGGGGAAAGCGAGCCCGTTCCTGCTCCGCCAGTTCCAGCAGTGACCGGATGGCAATGAAGGGACTCGACTTCAGGCCGTACGTGTTGGTGTTGAGCTCGTAGACGGTTATGGGATCCTCCGAATGTTCCCTCCAGAGTATTAACTGAAACCTCCTGTCCGCAGGATGTATTACTGTTTGGCGAAACATCATCCGGATGTCCGCACCGATCACCACCTGGTGTCTTCGGAAATTTAAAATGATGTCGACAATGTCCCGATGTAACTTCGGACCAGAATGGAGACATTGGTTCAATGAAACTCCAGTCGTCGACGGTGCTGATCCGTCAAAAACAGTCCGTAGTTTTCCAGATGAGGCCTTCAACACCGCGTGGTGAGGCAAGAAAAAATGATCTGTCGTTGTCCAGTCGACAGTCGCCCGCGACATATGCTCCAAGGCCTCGTATTCTCGCATGAACTCGATATACTTTTCCCGAAGCACCGGATCGCGAGACATACGACGCTCCATGGACAAGAGTCGTTTCTCTGCCAACGCCCTCGATTTTCCCAAGAGAGGGGGACAGTCTATAAAGGGCAGTCGAGTTTCGATCCTACCCGACGCCATCCGGCGTGTGTGATTCTTATAAAAGGTTTCGCACTCCACATGCTCCGGATCCAGACGGGAGACCATGGGAGGCTCTTCCAGTTCCCAGAATTTTTGCATCGTCCTAGCGATGGAGGTAGTAGCGACGACAGGTGAGACATCCCGCGTCTCCTGGTCGAAAACCGGTTCCATTAAAACGTGTCCAAAGATGGTAGGTAAAGCTACCAACGAAGAGCGGCCCAGATCCGCTGAGGCCCTAAAAGGATCCAGCCTAGTACATCCGCTCCCAATATGAGGTCCACCGGAGCCGGCTCCTCGAAATGAGGGTCTGCCAGCATGAGACCTGATGTGTCAGACATTGCGTCCCGCGGAATGTCTGTCGGTGGATGCCAACCCAGCAAATTGTCGAGTACGATCACGACCGCCGCAATCCTTATCGAAGCGGAATGCACAGGAGAGAAGAAAATGTGGGTCTGACCGGACAGACCCCCCACTTCTGTATCTCCGACTCCCCGAATCGGAACTGAGGGAGGCGCGCACTCCAGACGTAGGCGCCTCGCTACCCTCGTAGTAATTAAGCAGCCCTGTGCCCCAGTGTCTAGGAGGGCTCGTATCCGGACGAAGTCCCCCCCTAGGTCCCCAAACGCGTACCTGCGCGATGGGCAAAAGAACCGTCCTCGGTTCCGACGTAGCCCGACCACAGGCTAGTCACGCGTCAGAGCCAGCAGCCGACCCTGTCGAACCGTGATGACTCGGCCAGTAAGTCGGACGCGTGCAGGCCACCATCCGGGGTGGTGCGTATCCAGCTGCCCTACCATACCGGTGATAGGGTGGGTGGTATTCCAACCTCGGGTACTCGTGCAGTACCGGTGAGAACTGTTGACGGTTCTCATGTCGTTGTTGTTCCGGCAACGGCGGCGGAGGATACGCGTACGAGTATCCGGGTGTTGGGTCCGGAGGTGGGGCTCCCTGTACCCAGTGGCCCTTAGAGGCACCAACTCCTGGTGTTGGTCGCGCCGGGTGCCGGGTTGTAGCCAGAACCTGGCTCCGTTCCGGCGGTCCCCAACTCACCTGAGCCGGGGTGTACGAGGGGTTGTAGTATGGCGGCCGTGGCGGACTCCGTCTTTCCGGAGGCGGAGTTGACCCCGGCCCCAAACCGCCACCCGTGGGAGATTTCCTCTCCCGAACCGGTGCTGAGCCCTCAGCACTACGGGTGCACAGTAAGCGATGGTGCGGTCCGCCGCACACATCGCAAGGCCTCGCCTGGGGACACTCATTATACCTATGTCCTCCCAGGCAGGCATAACACAATCCTCGTGTCCGAACGAGGTTTCGGCGCTCTTTTGTGGGCAGCCCGAGAATTGCTGGACATAGCTGTTCCAAGTGCTGCTGTCCGCAAACCCGGCATCCAGAACCGGGGTTGATGGCGGCCGCAGCCACCAGCCTGCCGCGACCCTTTCCTGGGTTGCGTGGCGGCTGGGCGCCGTAGACTCCGGAAGTGCGGGCCAGCGCACTTGTCGGAGCCTCCTGGGAGGCTAGCTGGTTTTCCAGCAGGCCAGCCTCCTCTTCCAGGAACTCCAGAAGTTCCCCTATCGAGGGCAGAACGCTGCCGAGATCCTTGTGGACCAGTCGATTCCGCTCGAACTTGTCCCTCATCTCCTGCGACAACTTGGCCAGAACGATGTGCAGAAGAAGGAAGGACCACTGGTCGACGGGCAGTCCGAGCGTCCTTAACCCGTTTAAGGACACGGTGAGCGGGGTGATCAGCTGCGCCCTCAGCTGAGCCCTGTGGTTGACCCTCGGCAATCCCAGCAGATGGGTCACGTGCGCGTCCGCCTGAAGACGCGGCTTCTCGTACCGCTTCTCCAGCAGCTGCATGGCGGTGTCGTAGCTCGCATCCTGCAGCTCCAGATGCTGTACGAGCTGTCTGGGTTCTCCGTCTAGGAAGGAACGGAGATATGCCAGCTTTTCGGCCTTGGTGAAATCCTTCCGAGTATCCACCAAGGCCAAAAACATGTTCCGGAATCCAGCCCAGTCCCGCATACATCCGGTGAAATGCGGGACCTCCAGGGCACCCAATCTTCCCATGGCGCTGGGTCCAGGGGTGTGGAGCAAAGCGGGGCGCGCAACAGGCTTCCCCTCCCGCAGTCGCTCGATGTCCTTCACCCGCTGAAGGACATCGTCGTAGATGTCTTGGATGTGCTCCAGATCCTTGACATATTGGGCGTGGAGGGCCAGCTCCTTCTCCCCGACCGGGTCGGTTGACAATAGGGCGGTTACCGACCGCTCGGCCAACAAGAAACGACCCTGCATTTCTTTCGAACGCGTCTCCAAGGCGTTCTCCCGGTTAGGCCGATCTATTAATGCAAGCAGCCCGGTGAACCACCGGAGCTGCTGAGCCAACTCCAGCCATGACGCTGTCATTATAAATAATTTAAACTAAATAAACCTAAACACAAAATTAAAACGAGTCAACGAAACCACGGAATCGATTATCCCGAATCGACTCGATGCTTTCAATTGAAAGAAATTAAATAACAATTAACGTTCCGAGAAATGTCCCAGCCCAAATACAACGGTACTACCAACCTTACAATTCAACCGCACCTGTCCCGGAAGTGCGATTTTACACGAAATGAGCTTAACCTATTACGAACTAACAAAATACACAAAATTACACCGATTAACCTAGAGGTCCCGTAGTAACTACGCTCTGCTACCAAAATGTTGCGGAAACCCACAACACACACTATGCTATTGCTTAAAATTACACATTAAAATAGAAAAATCCACTCACAGTTCAATACCGCTCCCGCCGTCCAGAACGGGATCCATATGGTCCGATGGGGCCCGAATCCGATTCCGGGTCTTCGAAGGTTCCCTAAACACACCCAAACTACCCCAAGTGCACTTTCCCCCTGAAATATCTGTTCACTCCAGCAGCGGTGTGGCCGACATCCCGGCTAATTGTTTTCCCGAAACAATTCGCTTACGACGCACACTCACAAAACACAGGTTGCACAATCCACTTAATTAGAATAATACGGCTCCAAATGCCCTTATTACTACATAAAATCTATTTAATTATCAACACACGATAACTATCAACCAGCCATATTGTCTTTCCAGAGACAAGTGTACCAACAAAAAAAAACAAATAGTGATGGGGCCATTATGCCACCAACAAATTGAATCTCGATAAGCGAGTCGTCCATAATACAAATCAAAGTTTTATTTCCAACAAAAATAAATGCCTGTTTATTTGCAACAATGGGGCCATTATGCCACCAAACAAATTGAATCTCGATAATCGATTCGTCCATAATACAAATCAAAGTTTTATTTCCAACAAAAATAAATGCCTGTTTATTTGCAACAGTGTGAGATTAGCATACTAAGTTGTACGGCGCTGAGCTCCTGCGACGACGGACAGTCGGCGCCTGCGCTGGGCTGCAGTTACGTTTGTTTCACTTTAGAGCGCAGTGGCAGAGTCGTACCACTCAGGCGTTTACAATCTTTAGGCACTCTTCGTATTTAACCTCTTTCACGATAAAGTAATTTATTGATATTGCACTTCTACTCTGCAAAAAGCGGTCCGCCTGATTGTAAGTAATTTAACTAACTATCTAGACACCGACATCTTTAAAAAAAAAGAAAAAATCATATAATTACCATTTTATCGGATCTCATGTTGTGTACTTCGTTCCGGAACTCAGTATTACAGTGCTCGTTAATTATTCGAAATTAGAGTGGTATATATGTATTAATATCCTTGTCGGGGTTCAGTTTAAGAGTAAACCAAACTTCCGAAGTTGGTGATGCTGTGAGTGCCGAAAACTGAGATGATAAATGATAACACAGTAGGTATACATGTGCTTGTCGCGGTCTTTATTCAACGCTAAATTATAAAACATAATTATAGGTACAAATAACGTTGCTTTGTCTATACTGGGTCAATAAGCGAGTCGGTGAAGTTATTCGCTGATGTCGCATATTTCCCATACTATACTAGCTGTACGTGTTTACTCGTACATATTGCCACAACCAAAGAATGACAGAAACATAATGAAAATTAAATATAGCAAATAGACAATGGGGAGACAACTTATAAAATCAATATGGGGACGGATTGTCTTTCACAATGGGAATGTCGAATGTGACTGGTGTCGTCGCGGCGCGTGTGCGGCGCGTGTACCTATATGTTTTTTTATAATGTGAAATTTAAACTGTAATAGCTATACAATAAAGAATTAATAATAATAAACCAAATCTGTGGTCAAGTGCAATGATTATCTACGTCATTGTCATGTCATGGCGACTGACTGGTTGCAGATAGCCAAGCAACAGGCCCTTACCAACCAAACCGAGTACAAAATGCACGATATAGCCCCGCTTGAAATCGAACTAGCGACGTCTGAGTCTCAGAACGGTTGTGTAACCTTAGACCATAGAAGCACACATAAGTTCTGTCGTCCTTCTTCGCAAACATGATCAAACTAAATCGATTCAACTCAACTATTTCAATTTAATCTATGAACAAACTTTGACGTTCAGCTGGAAATTGATTCTGAGCGTTCGCTGAGCTGCAAAGCCAGCCGATCTGTCTTCAACCCCGTTAATATCCGAGCGTGTAGAGGGCTTCGGGAATTACAAGTTTCACACCAACCAAATATTAAACTGTATTCATAAAAATGCACAAATAGTGCTACATTTCATTACGATGTTCTCATCCTACGCCTTTTCACGTTCCACTGAGCTGAGTTTAATGAGGGAAGGCCCTCTTGAGGAATAGGTCAGATTACAGGGAGATTAGGCCGTAGTCCACCACGCTGGCCAATGAGGGTTGGTCAATTTTAACGACTGCCATCTCCCGTCATCAACCAGGACGAATGGTCTCCCGGCACATGTCTTTTATCTTACCTGGTGTTAAGTGATGCTATAGCCGAAGGTAGAAGAGCACTTCACCCGGTAACCTCAAAAACTGAGGCACTATATCTTATCTCTAGCTGCCGCAATACAACTATGCTACTAATATTGATGTTATGGTGACATATTTAGATAAGATGTTGGTAGTTAGCCTGGCAGGCAAACAAGCCCAATCAAATCGAGTACACAAACGTGTGTCCCCCGCTGGGAATCGAACCCGGGACCTCTGGTACTGAGATCGGTGGTCTTAACCACTAGACCACACAGGCGGTTTCATTTCCAAGTATGGAGGAGCTTAGTTTATTTTAATTTTTGACCCATCCAGTGAGCCTTCATTGTAAAAGTTGCTTAATTTGCAAAATCACAACTCAAACGCGCGAACTGCTGCTACTCCTTAGAAGACGTGATCACAAATCTAAAGATAGTAATGTTTTATGCACAGACACACCTACTCGTAGGCCGGCAAGTTACGTTTATTATATTTTTTCATAGTCATAGTCGTAGTCATAATTATTTATTGCATCATGTTGGTATGGTACAGATCTTACAATATTATAAATAATCCCTTAACATGACCCTGTAAGGGTATTGCAACAATTTGGAGTTTTTTAAATACATTTTTTATATAACAAAAGTATTAATTCTAGGGTATTACTAAGTTAACAAAGGCAAAAATAACAAAAACAATAAATAGCAAAATAAACAACAATAGTTATGATAATATACTTATCCCAAAAATTCCTTTAACGAATAAAAACATTGCTCTATCAAATACTCCTTTATTTTTTTTATTAAACTCTGTTTCTTTTAGTAAAACCTGGGGATATCTTTGGTATTCTATTATATATCTTCATTGACATGTGGTAAGTTCCTGAGCTTACCATTTATGTTATTTAGTGAAAGGAAGTTTTCGGATATTACAGATCAACAACCGAATCGCATTTAAGCAAAGCTGTAAAATATAAATTAGCGTTACATTTTAATTAATTCGAAAAGATAAATCGCAATAAGTTGTTTATTATTAACGATAATAATGGTAATATTGAACCTGCCGTGTGTGCGAGGGTGGGCGATGGTGACGGCCAGAGGGTCGGCACCCAAAAACGTTACGTTATTGTTGTTCAATATTTTGTCGAAATTAATTTTTTCAGTTTGTTGTGAGGCTGCATAATACATTTGCGTTGCTTTATTATGGTAATGTTGCAATTTATTATTGTGGAAATGCTCGAATACTCATAAAACTGTTTGCTGGACGTCGCCGTCCGATTCTTACAAAGGAATAATGAGGTAGATGATTCAATATTTATATAAGATTAGATTAGACACTAACAGTACAAAATATTTTCTAATATTTATCTAAACATTAATATTTACATCCCCAGCATCTCTGTGCGAGCTGCTGCGCTCGGCTTGATATTCGGAGTTCCTGGGTTCAATAAATAACCATAAAACTTCATCTCTCGACGACGAAACTCTTGTTGAGGAAACATGCTTTTAGCATCGTTGTTGTAACGACAAACTTAGAAAAGAAGGGGTAGCTAGTTAGCCTAGTTAGGCGGACTTAAAACAACCCCACTACCAACCACACCGAGCACAATAGTATGCACCTCTGCTGGTATTCAAACCACGGACTGTTACAGGTGGTGTTACCACATGAACATAGAAACAGTTAATTTTTTACTTTTTATTTTCAAGTGCTAATTGCTGCACTGAAGCTAAATTAAATATTTATAAAGTTTATAAAATGCAGTGAAAAAATTAAACGCCTACCCCGGTAGCATAGCGGTCAGTGCAGCCGCCCGGATTTCGGAAGACCCAGGTTCGATTCCTGGCTGGGTCGGGTAGGCGTTTAATTTTTTCACTGTATTTTATAAATATTAAATTTAGCTTCAGCGCTTACGTCAGCCTTCCCGGTAGCATAGCGGTCAGTGCAGCCGCCCGGATTGCGGAAGAACCAGGTTCGATTCCTGGCTGGGTCGGGTAGGCGTTTAATATTTTCACTGTATTTTATAAATATTTAATTTAGCTTCAGCGCTTACGTCAGCCTTCCCGGTAGCATAGCGGTCAGTGCAGCCGCCCGGATTGCGGAAGACCCAGGTTCGATTCCAGGTTGGGTCGGGTAGGCGTTTAATTTTTTCACTGTATTTTATAAATTTTATAAATATTTAACAGAAACAGTTATTCTTAAAAGGTCTCAGTCTCAGTTTTCCGTATTTTTATATATATCCCACTACCCCCTTTTCCAAATAAAATTATAATAGTATTCATGAAATATGTAAAGCGTTCGCGGTGTGTCCCCAGGGCACGAATATAGTAACGTTCTTGTGCCGAGGGCGGCCGTAGGATTCGATCAGGGCCGCATGTAGCCGCACGACCCGCGGGGACGCGGCAGCCGCGGGCTCCGCGCGGGGACCAGCGGCCAGTCACTGTTACAATGTTGATATTATTAGTTACGCCTATGTATTACGACGATTGTACGTGTGTTGACCTTGATGCCAGTAGTTTTTATATGAATAACATTAGGATAATATGTATTTTCTTCTGATTTTGTGACCTTTTTATTTATTTCTCGTCTATGTAAGTTAATGATGATAAAAAAACTACTGTACTGGAAAACAAACGGCTCGCTTCCAAAAGACCTTCATACCTTGCGCATCATCTTATTGTAGACTGGCTTTTTGAGGTTTTCCATTGTCCTTTCAAAAAGGATGTACAAAGGTTTGTTGCGATACGGCAACACAAAACAAAAGTGTTGCTTTCCCTGATGCTTTCGCTGTCCCTGAGTACTTGTAGTTGGTCAGGGCATAGCTGTCCAACAGCCGGACAGCAGGCAGACCATCGTTGCGGCCTGTCTGGTTGGTGTCCGGTCATCGGGCGCCTGCGCGCACACATCGACCGCTAGTGCGTTGGTGCACAGGGGGACAGACAGCCACGGAACATACTGACACTTCTGTCAACGAAATTAATTAACAACATATAAAAATAGGTTCATACTCTATAAATGTTATGCTAATTTTATTGCGAGATATAGTTAGATAATTTAGAAAAGGCGTTTAAATATACTACGACCGGGATTTGAAGGTGCGGGACCTTCTGGCAAACCGGGTCAGACGCTAGGTTGATTGAAATGTAAACATTGTTTTCTGTGTAATTTGACAGTTTATGTCACTTTTCTTGGGTTAAAGCAACGCTTGTGACGTTAGATAACGTTGTTAAAGCAACGCTTGTGACGTTAGATAACGTTGTTAAAGCAACGCTTGTGACGTTAGATAACGTTGTTAAAGCAACGCTTGTGACGTTAGATAACGTTGTTAAAGCAACGCTTGTGACGTTAGATAACGTTGTTAAAGCAACGCTTGTGACGTTAGATAACGTTGTTTTTATTTTTATAACTTATATCTATATATTTATTTATAAGTTGTCTTTTAGCATAACCACAATTATGGTATGACGTCATCATACTAATATTATAAAAGGAGAAAATTTGTATTTTTGTACTTTTGTATGTTTGCAACGAATAAACTCAAAAACTACTGGACCGATTTAAAACATTCTTTACCATTAGAATGCTACATTAGCGCTGAGTAAAATAGGCTATATTAAAAAAAAATGTCCACCCGTGCGAAGCCGGGACGGGCCGCAAGTGGTATTACATTATCATTTTCTATTAAAGCAGCGCTATTTTAATATATACTCGGTTTCAACAATGATGGCATAAATTGGATTGCTTTCATAGAACAGGCAAAAGAAAATTTTGTTTCAACTATTTACCGCTACTGCCGTAAATGGCTATTGTTACATTTCTAGAGCGTAACTATGCTCTAGAAATGTAACAATAGCCGTGTTAAGAAGGCTATGTAACTTTTTTCCTAAGAATACATAAAATGTAGTTAACAAGAAAACGAACTCTCCTATGTAGTTTTACACTTACAAGTTAGTTCGAGACGTCAGGACCGCCAAGTGTTTAGTTGATAAGCTGCTACAGTCTTTATAAAACATTTTTCTTGTTCACAAAATAAAACACTTTGTGAACTGAACTTATTTGGATCCACTCGCTTTAGTTTTATAAATCTATTTTAGGCTGTCGTTTGGAGTTTGCAGAGTTCGTGTCCGCAGGGAGTCACACAGGAAAGTGCCTAAACGCTACAAGTATTTTATTTCAATAGAATGGTGTTCGCCTACACTTCAGAAAACTAATGGTAAGTAAGTATATCAAATTAAATCAAATGAAGTCATTTAAAAAATTAATAAAAAAATGTTTTTTGTTTTAGTGTGTGTGTAGTGATATCGATCACATCCAAAGCAAAGTGAACGGGGTGACTGAGTATTTAAAGCCACGTGGCTTGTTCTTGTGAGTACAATCTTATGGGTGTTGTGTTCGAGTTGTACTTACGATCGAAAACGATATGTTATTATAGCATTGAAATAGCTTTACCTCAGTCGCAATTAGTACCCTGATAACGGCTGGAATCGGCGGGCGGCGTGGCGGCGCGGCGCGGCGCGGCGGCGGCGTATCGTTGCTTACGAAGCATGAAGGAAATTCAAAAACTTATTTTTGGTCAATTCGGGTGGCGACTGCACGCTTGGTAGTTACATTTCTGCGATCCTTTCAAAGATCGCATCACCGAATAAATTTTATTTAATGTAGATGTATTCTGCTGATGTGTTCCCTGAACGTTATATATAACTTGTGCCTTTTTTTCCTAACTATGAACTAGGCTAGTAGGCTACATATTCACGCAACATCAGGTATAATTCTGGTCAAATGAGTGACTAGAATGAGTCAAATGCATATCTTTTTAATTTTTTTTAAAGACGCAGCTCCTTTACGTCTTTACTATACAAATAACGTAGACAGGTAGAAGGAATAAAACTCAAATCTATTACAAATATAGCAAGCTCAGATAAATCACATTCATTAAGTACTTGTAGTAAGTGAGAGAAAAGCTTTTTTCTTTCAAAAGTCATCGAAACAGAAGGAAAGTTAACAAATTGATTGATTTGAATAATTCCAAACTCGTTCGGAGATATTTCTTGCGCCTCCTCCCGCGCCATCCACTCCATCATACTATTTGTAATTCTAATTTATGTCGAATCCTGATGACTGTACAGAATGATTTGTCGTATAAATTTGATTTAAGTATTAAATTTTTCTAGTAGATAAGCGTTTATACAACAATATCATGTTTAAATTATATTTTTCATTCTTTTGATGCTGTATTCGGAAGGTAATTTGAATATTATATCTGCTAGAAAAAGTTAAAAGGTGACAAAATCAAAAGAAAGTCAACAAAACATCACAGGCAGGCACTCGACACAAAAAGCTCTTTATCTGGAGTTTTACTGAGTGCATTATACATGTTTAAATAACTTTTATCTTTATCCCAAACGAAACATATTCAAGAGATTCCCATATTGAAGTCGACAGCTGTCTGGCTGAGCCTTCACCTGTCGAACGATCTCCTTCTATTGTGGGGGTTAGCCCCACGACAGTACAGCGCAGGCTAATGCGGAAAACGAAACAACGAACTTTATTTTGAATTTTGAGTTTATTTATTTGAACAACCAACAAGATGAAACACTAATCATGCAAGTAACTTAAATTTATCATTGCTTATGTTAGGTGTTGCCTTAATGATAGGTTGACACGGCCTGCATAAGAATATAATACTAAAGGTATCGGAAGCCGATGACCAAAGAGAAAATAATACAATAAAAACTAAATCAAGTAACGAGATTGAGCGGAAGTGGTCCATGTGGCGTCGGCTGATGAAACCTTGTCCATTTAGTAGTTCGGGAGTATACGATATTTTTATACTATGGGCACTATAAAATTGGCCCCTGGAGAAAAAAGTTACACAAACCAGAAAAATGGGTATTTTACAGAAGGGTGAAACGTGCCAGCCTACGCGCATCGAATTCTTGGTATATGTCGGCACACCTCTTTCACGAGTAAAAGAGACAGGGCACGCGGGTCCCTTCCCGAATAGCGAGAAGTTTGGCCTTACTTCACGAAGGTCACCCATCCACAAACTGGACACGCCGAATGTTGCTTAACCTTGATGATTGGTTCCCAACCACCAAGTCAAGAGTATAGCGCTTCATTTGGCCTTCGCTTAGTCACCTTTCCATAGACATTGAATTAATTAACAAAAATTATAAAACCGTGTAATTATAAAATTATGTCAGTAACCTTTTTCTCCATGGGTTGCGGTTACAGTGTAGAGTTATAATATTAATTAGCAAATAAATATGGCAGTTCTCATCATCCGACGCTACTTGGACCAAGGTCCATACAAAAATGTCCGGTCTCCTTTGGACTTAACATTGTTAAATATGATGGAGCATTTAATACATGCTACTATAAAGTTTACTATAAAGTTATAAAAAAACAAAGACAAAATCAACTTAACTTTACTAAAGGTACAGTAAAACAATAATAGATGCCGAGATTTTTTGAAAACAGTGGTAGATATAGTAAGGCGCTGGAAAGTCATTTTACTTAAAGCCTATTGACATGACTTCCTTTGCCGCTTGTACACATTCCTAAGTACATGATAAGGTTAATATCACACTACACCCTTTTTTACAAGTAATATTTATATCAATAACTCGAGCTCGAGCGAAAAACTTTGCCCATACGAGGAATCAAAGTTCGATATTTAGATTTTCATAATATGCTTTTTGATCTGAAAGGTCTAAATATGTAATGTAACACTACATAGCCTTTTCTGGTCAGGACCACTGCTATGTTTGAAGATCGGGCAGAGTGTGGTTCAGAGTCTTAGACGAATAGCTCGGGTTATGGTGTTTTGCTTAGAGCATTAAACCAACGTATTCTGGCAAGCAACCCGCTTTTCGGAAGCAATCAATTTGTAGCGACGACGATGAATTGATTTCAATGGTAGAGACCTTTGTCCAGTGGGACAGTATATAGGCTATTTAGTAACTTACAAATTCTTATTTCGACTTTTGGAATCGTATAGGTACTTCACCGAGTAGTCCATAAATAGGTTGAAACTATACAATTTCAAATATTGTTAGTAATATTGTAAGCTGCAACTCTAAGAATGTTAATTTCTTTGAATTTATAGATGGTTTTACATGTGACTAGGGTTGTCAACTTTTTTAGACCAAATATAGTATTTTTGGATTCAGTACTCATAAAAATATAGTAGATAGGGAAATAATATAAAAAAATATGGTATCAAATATTAAAAAATATTTATATTATTTCTTAAATGAAAATTTTTTGCTGCTTTGAGCTTTTATTAATAGGTTTTTATTTTTAAGGAACGCTTTGTAACTATTATTACAATCTAATTTTAAGTTACAAAACACCTTTAAATAACTCTGCTTTTATCAGACCGATACTAGCTCTGTTGCGCTCATCTTTCCACTTTGTGTTTTTCACAGAAAACTATAGTAAATTCGCCTACTATAATATATTTTTAAAATAATAGTAGTTAGACACCTAAAATAGTAGGATACTATATTATATAGTAGGGTTGGCAACCCTACATGTGACGTACAAAATGATATCCAATGCATAGTTAATAGGATACGTACCGAATGATGTAAATATTTTATTGAAAGACATTATAGGCGCCCTTTGGATAATATAAAGACGTCTATTTTTCAAAAGGTGTAGGCGTTCAGGTTATCTTAATAGTTTATCGGTCGTACCAATTTGGTTATAACTATAATCATTCGCCGTAAAAAAGGCCAAATACCAAGATGAATGTTTGATAGCGAAGGCGGCGGTCGCCATCGACCTACGACAGCAGACCCATAGGGCCTATTTTTAGCCATCGACCGCTCTGCCTGCTATACCTACGTGAAATTTCAGAGGCACCCCATTGGCTGCCACCCCATGACGTCACGAAAAGCTGTCCGCCAATAGCGGCCCTCGATCTCGCGCAGGGCATCGAAGCCTTTTCAGGCTCTCTGGCAGGGAGCGCCAGTCTGGGCGAGGTGACCCAGGTGTGCCAAGCTCGCGCCACACGTTTCAAAGGTCAATATCATTCAAATGCACTATTGTCCGCCATTTTTGTGTTCTCTACTTTCGAATAGATTGCAGTTGCGTTTTTTTAAAGTGTTGTATGTGTATGTGTGTGTGTGTGTGTGACTTTAGTAGTTTAAGCTTGTGTATTGAAGTGTGAAATATAGAGTAGTTTAATGCATGATAAATAGATAGTTAAAGATTTATAAGTTGAAAAAAACACGCTGCATTTTATAACGAATGTGTGTAGTGGTTACATAACTGGAAACGCATATAAAACCGCGCGCACGTTTGTGATTGTGTGTGTGTGTGTGTGTGTGTGTGTGTGTATCTGTAAAGAATGAGATATGTATAACTGTGTGTGTGAGTTGAAGGGGTGATGTCAAAGTAGTGATTTTTCAGTGAGGTCATTTAGTGTAGAACGCTGAAATACAGCACCAACTATAGAAACCTAGAAACTAGTCTGCACTTGCTTGCATGTTGGATTATAAGTCCTGTACTTACAAAGCCCCAATCATAACCTCTGAGTCTACCATGAATACAATCCCGAAATTTCCTAACCTTTGCAATTCGCAATTATAATAATAGAGATAAAATATCGGAGCCGACGGAGTGTGACGGGTTGTTCTTTTGAAGCCTTTTCTGCTCGAGGGTAGTTCATGGTAGACTAAACATTTGGTTCGGGTTTCGTTAGACTTTATTAAGTTATAAACGTTTTATAAACGTTATTAAGTTCGTTCGGATCCATTTTCTTTGTGTATATACCCTCTGATCTGTAACGATTGTGGCATTTCGGCCTTCAATTTTTTTTTAAATATATTTGTTAGAAATTTTACAAAAATATTTGATCTTACATTCTGTCAAACTGTAGTACAGTTTGTCGGCAGCGTTCTCGTGGAAACACGTTAACTACATACTAACTTAGAATAAAGATGTATGAGAGATAATATAAACTAATTAATAAACTAATTGTATGTACCTACTTATCTATTGACACAGTGTGTAGGTGTTTATTACACCCGAGAACACACCCAAACCAAACAGATAGAAATTCATTCATAGCAAACATTCGTTCCCATCATTCATTACTATGTAAATTTATTGTTATTATTACACTTTTTTTATTTTTGTCATTTAAAACTCGGCGGCCTACTAACTATGGACACATTGATAGATAATGTCTACGGAGAATGTTTTTTAAATAATTTTTAGCTGTATTGTCCTTTTCCGTTTGAGTTTGTTTTTCTTTTGGGAGTCCATAAATTAATTTGTAATGTGTATATTTTTCGTGTTCAGGGAGATGATTTTAGTTTAGATTGTTAATAATAACTTATAATCATCACCAGCTTATATACGTCCCCACTGCTGGGACACGAACCTTCCATATGGATAGATAGGGAGAACGGGCCATAAACCGCCACGCGGGCCCAGTGCGTGTTGGCAATAACTTATATCACTGTTCTATAAATATATATTTTGCGAATGCATAGGTATAACTTTAATAAGAAATTGTTGAACAGCCTGTATTAAATAAAACCTAACATTCTATAACTTCTATTCTATATTTAATCTATATATTTTATATTTAATCTATATATTTTATATTTAATCTATATATTTTATATTTAATCTATATATTTTATATTTAATCTAAAATATTTGTTTAAAAATATGGCCGTCCAAACACACTTGTTGTTTTTATTGAAAACTTTACTCTACCACCAATGTAATCAAGTTTTAATAAGAATCCTTTTGATTTGGGAATGTGTTTTATGCAGATAGCCCTCGGGAAGTGACCCTGGCTACTACCCCAAAGGTCCTTGTTTCTTACACATCTATTTGAGTAATACTAGACTTCAAAGCCTTAACAGATTTATTTATTAATATGATTCTAAAGTAACTTATAATCTACTAATCGAGTAAAATCATATTTAGGTAAGATCAGGGGACCTATTTTTGAATCGCACGTATGACATTATGTTGTCGCATGCGACTTAAGTCACACTCGTCTTCCAAGTCGCATGACGATCTATATTTTTGAATCGTTCGTTTCCGGTGCTGCCAACATAATACGAAATGTTCCTTTCAGTAGCTTCTTCTCCACTGCTTAAAAAACTATGGTGCACTAAATATTCCTCTAGACTTATTTTCAAGTTGTTTTCAAAGTAGTATTAATTAATTTCCTCAGAACGAAAAATTGTTTTGCTTGTATTTACTTATTTTGGCAGTTTCAAATTTTCAATGACACAAACAAACGAGTGACATGACATTGACACAACGCATTGATTTTGACGGTTATTCTATTAATTGTTCGACTGCAACGAGTGGGTGAGGGCACTCATTGCGGTCGAGCGATTCAAAAATATGGAAAGTCAAATGTCGAACGAAAATCAGTAGAAACCAAGCGCTCGACTCGAGGCGAAGGAATCAATCATAGAGCCCCAGGTTCCTTACAAACTTTTTGGTAATACAACAGAGAAAATATCAACGTCATTTCGCGCAATGTTCAGCTGCGACATTCCACCTATTGGAGAATTTCGTCTGAATATGTGTGATTTGGCAGACGTAGCATAGGACGCCCTCAGGATAGGTGGACCGACGATCTTCGCAAGGTAGCTGGGTGAGAGTGGCCGCGGATCGTGCTCAGGGTGTGCACTTGGAGAGGCCTATGTCCAGCAGTGGACTAGTGTACGCTGATGATGATGATGATGTGTAGTTTGTGTTAATCTGTGTTAGGCATGAAAGGTTTTGTTATACGTCTATTTGTTAAGATTATTTCATCCGTCGTCTAGTATCTAGTATATTATAAAAGCCCAGCATAGTTTAAGTCAAGTCTTAATCTAGTTAATTAAAGGTGAGACTCATATCCTTGGGGGAGGCCTTTGTCCAGCAGTGGACGTCTTTTGGCTGAGATGATGATGATGATTATGATGAAAGGTGAGACAGGTGGGTTTTTCATCCATACTATCCTGGAACGTCCATGCATCCTCCTGAGGTATAATCGGTATAACATTTAATTTGTGACTGCAGTTTTTAACTGTGGTCCATAAACTCATCTGTCATCTAAACAATGTTACTAATGAGCTTATATCTTTTATCTCTTTTCTCATTAACGATTCTTATGTCGGCAGTTCTTTTGCCTCTCTGTTTTTAATAATTTGATTACGTACTAAATTACAGACAGTACTTCTTCTATTCGTTTCAATGCCTGTATATTTCCGAGCCCTGAAACTGGTCCTGCGCAGAGCAACATCAAAGCTTTCATTTGATTTTACCTTAATGAAGGTGGAAGGGCATAAGGGGCAGGGCAGTAGGTTACCCTGGTCATGAGCGCCACACTCGCAGTCAGGCTTCTTGGTTTTTAAGTTGCAGCGTCCTACCCCAATGCGGAGATGGTATGTGGATTAATAATATAGTATCTACATAGTCTTTCCTTTGATATCATAAAGACCAACTTTGGAAGTTTTCTAAATTTTACTAAATCATTGTTCCTCCTTGTTGGAGTCACGTACTTTATCTTTTGGTGCGTGATCACCAATCTAGACTATTACTGCCCCAGCAATATTTGCTGCTTTTATCTGTTTTTTGTAATTTACATTATATGTCTGTACATCTATGCATAAACTACCTACTAAACATTTCGCTTTGAAAGCAATTGTCAAGTAGTCAAATATGACAACAAAAGATGTGACACTCTCGACTATAGACATGAAAGTTGTAATTCATAAGTTACACTCGCTTTGGGGAAGCGCGGGAAGTCATAAACTGTTTCAGCTTCCGGACCTAAGATGGCTGCCGGAAGCTGCTCGAGTGGTGGTTTCCGGCTTTTTACATCCGTTGTGAATCTCTCCCTCGTTTGGGCAACTGGCATGTTTTTATTTATTTCGTCGTCAAAGGGCGGGCTTCTTTACCTACTCGTATATTTGACTTTAGATGTAACGATCTTTATGTCAAGATGAAATTTAAAGTATTTTTACTACATTGGTAATTTAAATGATCGACACGTGACTGGTACACTCACACACTTTACACGAACTTTATAGATTAAAAATAAAGTGTCTGAAAATCGCTCAAACTTAACTGTAATTCTGTATTTGTTCTTGTTTTTGTTACAGATCAACAAAACAGGCGCACCATGGTGGGACACTGACGCCCTAAAAACTCAACAAATACATATCAAAACATGCACTGATAACTTATCACTACTAGAATAAATTATATTTAGAATAAAAAACTTAATAAGGACTTACATGTTTTTAAATTAAAAGTAAATTAAAATTATAAGAGTGCGAAGAAACCGCGTTTGAAATTCGAATTCAAAAAGTTAGACGGGTGTATTTGAATTGGTGCGTGGGGGCAGTTGCCCCTGGGGCCCCGACCGTGGAGGAGGAGGGCGCGCTGCTCGGGCGGCTGCAGGGCGCGCTGCGGGGGCGCGCCGCCGCCGCCTCGCCCTCGCGCGTCGCCAGCTCCATCAAGGGCTACCTGACCAACAAGGTCAGCTCCCTGCAGCTCAGAGATACAGGTACGTGCACCCCTAAAGCTATCCATGTACTTCCATGACGCCAGTGACTTCATTTTATAGAACTAATGACATTATTACGACTTAATGTTTTCATTGAATTTGTGATAAACAATACCCACAATTGTCGTTCGTTCAATGGGCGATCGCTGGCCTTATGTGCTATATATGAAATGTATGAAGTTTGAAGGTTGATTTGATGACCACAGTTTCACGGAAGTCAAAGCAAACTCGATACCCACTTACAAAGGTGACAAAGCAACACTCGTGGAAAAAGTGGATGGCTATATATAAATTATATTTGCACCAATGCCAGCGGCAGTCTTTTATGTAAATCAATCTTCAGTTTCACATCGTTTCAGTCGTTTGTTGTTAGAATTGTTACCTAACCAATGCCTGGTTTAGTAATGGCTACCATAATGTGCTTTACAGCGCAGCCTCATCCAACTAATCTAAGACTGTAATTGAGTGCGTAATTTCTACTCAATTCAAAGTGAGATAGAGCTTCACACCTAATCAAATCTTCATGTTTGTCAAGAAAACATTTACAAATTGTAGGAGAACCCAAAACTTTTAGTTTCGTTACTTCTACACTCACCAGCCATCTAAAAGAAACATAAACATTATTAAGAAATAACACCGGTAGGTAAATAGCAAAGAGCACCTTTTTCTAAACATATTTTTATAAGGACTTAGATCGTGTTCCTTGAAATGTTACCTTGTCGTGTTGGCTTTAGGGTATTTTTCATAGAGGGTATAGTTTGTTTGTTCAGAAGACAGCTAACGAAGGGCAAATGTTTGCGAAACAATGCCGTCATTAAATAAACAGGGGAAGTGACGTCACGCTACACGCCAAATAAACGAGGTTCGAAGGGAAAAATATATTTTGCTTTTACAACAAACTTTGTAGACTCACTCTAACAAGATTTTTTTGTTTTTATACGAGGGTACCGTTATAATAGTTATTTTGGAAATCCACCAAACCGCATAATTTCAGTTGAGCAAAAGTTTTTTTCGTAAATGTTCTCTATTAACATACTAGATATTACAGAACATTTTTATTATGTACACACAAAAAAAAAATACATGAGCGAAATTCGAACCCGCACCCTCTGACAAAATACCAATACAAGTACATGACTCGTACATTTTAAATTAATAGGTAAAGGTTAATTATTAGTAACATTTAACATACTGTACGCAGAATAAATGAAGTTCCATGGAAATAAAGATATTTATTAAGACTAAGCCTACAGCTGTACAAAGTCGTTGCTTAACTAATTAGCTGGCGGCCGGGCTCAGGGGAGCAGCCGGGTAACTCAATTAAGATACTTATTAAATAGTTCACCCTAACCATGGCGGGATGGCCGGCCGGCGGATGCTACGGCACAACTGTTTGGTAACGACCAAAAAGAAGCGCCTTTCGATAAATGACGGTGCTTTTACAATTCAATATTTGACAGCGGTGAGAAGAATTTATTCAGTTATCCCAAACCTATTGAAATATAACTAACTAGCTGTGCTCGTGACTTCGTCCGCGTGGAATAGTGACTTTCGGCAGCATTTTTAATTTTTTAGGCTCTTTTCCCGTTTTTGCAACATTTTTCACTGATGCTTCGCTCCTATTGGTTGCAGCGTGATGTTATATAGCCTAAAGCCTTCCTCGATAAATGGACTATCCAACACAAAAAGAATTATTCAATTCGAACCAGTAGTTCCTGAGATTAGCGCGTTCAAACAAACAAACAAACAAACAAACAAACAAACAAACAAACAAACAAACTCTTCAGCTTTATAATATTAGTATAGATTTACCTATCAGCTTTGGGTTGCCATTTATCACTGAAACTGATTTTCTGGAGTCTATGAGACTATTTCTACATTCCTGCCACTGTTCATGTGGGCACTGGAACCAGCAGGTGGGACGTTTATGAAGTGATAATAATAATAGTTCAAACTATACTTAAGAGCGATTACGCCGCACACTAGCGCCGCCAATGTAAAAAAAAACATATCTAGTAGTTAGAAATAGAAAATCAAATTATGCTCAACAAACTATCTGAATGAAGTAATTTAGCATTTTTACGTCACCTAATGAACACCTGACATGTTATGGTTTAGTTAAATATGGCGTTATAGTTAAAAGTGGCCGTAACGTAACATTCAAATAGTTTGTTGAGCATAATTTGATTTTCTATCTCTAATTACTAGATATGTTCTTTTTTTCATTAGTGGCGCTAGTGTGCGGCGTAAACGCTCTTAATGAAATGAAGAATATCTTCGAATCATGAACAAACAGTTGTGCTGAACTTACCTAACCTAACCTAACCTAACGGTGTCAGAGCCTTACGTTTAGTCGTTTTTTTCACAAATCTTGCTATTTGCCTTCTACTCATATAACCTTTACAGCGTGACTCTAAAAATCTTTATGTGAAATTATTAGGTCATGCCTTTTTAGCTTTTTTTTAAATATTTTACGGGTAAGCAGAGTGTCTTGATCTTACCTGATGTCAAGTGATGATAAGGCCAATGATGGAAGCGCACTTGCGCAGTTGACCCGGGATCCTCGACTAGTGAAGCACTATCTACTATCTTATCTCTAGCTGCCGGAACACAACAATGCTACAAACATTGATGTTATGGCGACATATTTAGATAAGATTGTGGTAGCGAGCCAGGCAGACAACAAGCCCTCACATCACATCACCAGCTTATTTCATGTCCCCACTGCTGGGGCACGAGCCTTCCCTATGGATGGGTAGGGAGAACGGGCCATAAACCACCACGCGGGCCCAGTACGGATTGGTGGTTGTTAACGACTGCTAATGCAGCCAGGATCAACGGCTTCACGTACCTTCCGAAGCACGGAGAAGCTCGAGATGATAAACTTTTGGTCACCCATCCGATGACCGGCCTTTGCGAAAGTTGCTTAACCTTAGCACTCGCAGACCGGGTGCGTTATCCACTGCGCCATCGAGCTCCTACCACTAACAAGCCCTACCACCAACCAAACCGAGTACACAAACATGTACCCCCCGCTGGGAATCGAACCCGGGACCTCTGGGTCTACGCCGGTGGTATTAACCTCTAAATCACAGAGGGGGTTAAAAGCTGAGCATTGCTTAAATTTCATTCCATTGTAATCCGATTGCGCCAGCCACTACTGCCACGTAGCACATAGAGTACAATATTTGACTTGTTATGCCTTAATTAATCGTTGTCATTCTTGTTAAGGCTGTGTGTCGCCATTCTTACGCAGCGCCCCGACCGGCCGACCATAGGGCCCGCCGCGTCTCAACACCCCGTAATCTGATAATAACGGAAGCTGCTAATAGTCACCGTCGTTTAACGGCTGGTTCGGTGTCGCCTTCGTTACGACAATTTGAGGTCATTAAGGTTTTGTGGGGATCGATCAAGCTCATTTTATGTTACGTAATATTTCAAAAATGTTGGGCCGAAATAGAATTTCGTTAATTAGAGCCAATTAGAGCCGAAATATTTAATCTCGAGCGTTAATTAATGATAATTGAAGTTTCTGTAGCTTTTTATTTTTAGGTTTTTTAATAACAACGACGATTTGACATAATAGGGCAGTGCGCCAAGCGAAAAACTTCGCTTTCACACGTTTTGGCAAATGAAACGCCGAGTTTAAAGTTCCTGAAACTATCGATGTAGGTCAACTAATTTAAAGTTTTTACTGTCTTAGCAATACTGATGACTTTGCTTTTTTAGTTCGGTTCAAAGCCTCTTGAGCAATTCTCGACAAGGCTTCTCGTTGTATATAACAAAACCGATTCTATATCTTCTTATATAGGTTTTAGTTTACATTGGAGCTTTCGTTATTCTCGGGTAGCTAGCTCATTTCCCGATCATGCAAATCACTCCCGTTCCGTAATTTTGCCAGGAATCGAATTAGGCGCTCAGCGATACGTCGTAATCGCAGCTAGATGTCTGACGCCCACAAACTACCAAATTGGAAATCGATCAGCGCGTAGGAGAATTTTGTTGCGAAATAATTACGATTTGGAAAAGTGTTGAATGTTATGGACTCGACGATAGTATTATATACCTTATTATGGCACAGACTATATTCTCAACAATGTAACCAGTTTCAAGAACAGGAGCAACCAAAATGAAAGAGTTTAACATATGATGTTCGTGAGCTTTTATATTTGTTTTCGCGTACAGAATTTGCAACATGACACTAACAGATATGTTTGCTTTTCATTACTTGAGCTTAGCCGCCAAACAACGCGCCAACATCGCCGCCAGGTACGAGGGGAGCGTGGGCGAGAGGGGATCACTCCCTCCTGAATACTTGATGCCCGGAATTATAATGTTACAGCTGACAGACACCACCAGTCAGATTGAACTGGGAATGGCGGAAGGTGAATAATCGATACCGTTGGGAACGCAAAAGCATTACGCCATATAGAAGTTCCTAATATATCGTACATTAAACAGGAATATCTTTTGTTACGCTTACAAGGTTTGATTATACGCAGTTTAACGGGATACATTTGTATCGAATTAAAAGAGACTTCACCACAAATGATTATACATTAGATACATTTTTCCTCTAAGTAATGTCCTATGTTGACATTACCTGATAAATGAAACAAAATTACTTATATTTAATTACGTACACGTGTACCGGAAACACTGTAGCAATTTACATTAGCACCAATTTAATAAGTATGATCGTGTTTGATACGGACAATCGATTATCATCAGTACTCGATGATTTACACGCTACGATTGTTGTCTTATCGATTGGCGCGTGGCACGCGTCCCCACTTGCTTTGACAGCGCGTGACAAATGCGTTTCGTGCGATAACCGATGTGGGATAACTGGCGAGAATTATAATTGGGGCTACTTGATACATGTACACTGATAAAAAATATTACCATCTATTGCTATTGGATTTCCGAACCAAAAGGAAAATACGTCCACTTATAAAAAAAAATTAATGCAAAAGCAGTGATTAATTGTATTGTATTTGGATTAAAGACAACAGATAGTTGCCCATCATACTTTTAAAGCACGAAATTTGGACGTGTCCGTCAATGTATATAATAAAAATGCTCTATTTTCTGAAACAAACTCTCATTTTTATGTATGCATGGTTGTCCAGCAGAGGACGTCTTTTGGCTGAGATGATGATGATGATGATGATTGATGTTGTCAATCGTTAACCAACTTGTAAATTTCAGGTACCTATATAAATATATTCATCGTAAACCTAATAATATTGCCTAGATACTCATAAAAATATTCAGAACATATTTTTCCTTATTTCTCTTTTTCAACACAAAACCATAAACGAACGAAACAGGATAACACGTTCTCATGATTGTCCTACCACCACGTACTGTATTAGTATTAATTTGTATTCGGGCGGCGCACGGTGCCACGGCTCGCAATCAGCGCCCTCTATGCACCGGCTATTTATCTCCCCATAACTAACAGTTTCCGACGCACATTCTCCCCAGTCTCCCCTTGTACAAGCGTTTTTTTGTGTCCACCGTGATTGTGAATTCAGAAGGACTTTATTCCTTAGTGGACCGGAAAAACAAGTTTTAAATTATTTTTAATGAGATTTCGGTGAATGGTGAACGGGTGAGCCAGTGCAAGGGGTTTGAGGGGTCGTAATATTTGAATAGAATAACACAAATACAGGAATTCGTCCCTATTAATTATAAAGTGTTGGACTTTCATAAAACATAAAACAAACCTATGAATAGTATTCGAAATCAATAAATAGGTTTTTATCGCGGCTATAGATTGGTAAAATGAGTTTCATTTAATTTATGTATTTAGCTATATATATTGAATACAGAGTTTTGTGACTTTACCTATTTAACATTATCTGCATATAATACGGATCTTTGCAAGCTCTGTGGACCAGGTAAAGGTGCTGGGAGCTACGGGTATAAAACATTAGGATAAATTATATGCTGAATTACGACGATCTTCACAAGGTGGCTGGCAAGAGCTGTGTGAGAGTAGCCGCGGATCGTGCTCGGTGGCGTGCACTTGGAGAGGCCTATGTCCAGCAGTGGACTACTATAGGCTGATGATGATGATGATAGGCCTGAGTAGATCCGTACATTTTCAGTTAAAGTAGGCACTTTATTGCTTGTACAAAATGTTTAAAATCAGTTCAATAAAATATTTTTTTTTCCTTTCTGTTGCTTGGCGATCTGTGTGACGCACTTAAGCCATTCAGTTCGGGTTTTACGTTTCATGTTTAGCAGAAGGGGCTCACTGTAGACCCTCTCATGTGTTGTCGCCAAATCTCGCGGTTAACGTAGGCACACTGTGCCGCTCTAGTCGGGAATAATAATAAAAAATAATAAAATAAATCTTTATTGATTAAACATATTTTACAATATAATAACGCTATCGCTGTTCAACGCGGAACGCGGAAACTGTTCTTTTGACAATATTGATTGTCGCTCCAGATATTGGACAAGTCTACTATTTATGAGCTTTTCCAATATTTTTGATATTGCTGGCAGTATCGAAATAAGTCTATAATTCGTAATTTGATCTTTACTGCCAGATTTGAATACCGGGACAACGACAGCTTTCTTCTTTAGGTGTTTTATTAGATATGTTATCCCACCCAACCGCAGAGTCTACTTTTAGGTCAATTATGATCCTTTCAACCTCAGCTTCAACAGTGTCAAGCAGAACAAATGATTTTAGAGTATTTTTAAAGGTTAAATGAGAGCTTGTGTATGGCATGGATTGATTATGAACTTTTTCTGCCAGTCTCCTTCCTACATTGACGAAAAAATCATTAGCACTGTTTGCGGATGTTAGCGGTGATGAGTGCACAGTGAATGCGTGATACTTCCCGTGCCCATCAGTTTTGCTGCCAGTTCGTTGACGTGATTCGTAATAATTTGATGTTTTTAAATACATTAATTAATTTAACTCGCTCAAAAATTCTGAAACTGTTTTCCTTCTGAGATCATCATAATAATTTCAGTTACTAAAAAACCTTTTATCCAACAGAGTAGCTTAATTAATCCCAATTATGACTGCGCTTCCGACCTGCCTGATGAAAGCCTCCCACGATACTCCGGGCACTTGTTACTGCAGGCTCTCTATTGTAGTCGCGACAATCGCGAATGTGAGGGGGGTGGTAACAAAGAGGTGTTCCATGCTGAGCGTGGGGGCAAGGACAATACTCGTATATTTTTAAGTGCCTTTGTTTTATATTTACTTTTTTTAATATTAGAAGGAGGCAAACGAGCAGGCGGGTCACCTGATGGGAAGCAATCACCGCGGCCCATGGACACCCGCAAAACCAAAGGAATCGCAGATGCGTTGCCGGCCTTTAAGGAAGGAATAGGCTCGTTTCTTGGAGATCCCTAAGTCGTAATAGTCTGGAAATACCGCCGCTGAGAGCTGGTTCCACAGCACTGTAGTTAGTGGTAAAAAATTACGTGAGAAACGCACAGTAGTAGATCGCCATCCATCAAGATGGTGTGGATGGAAAGATAGTCGATTGCGTGTAGTGCGGTGAAGGAAATCAGCGGCAGGGATCAAACCGAACAATTACAATTACTTTTTTATTTTTTAAAATGAAACTTGTACTAATATAAATTTAAGTTATGCTAGCAAAACCTGGGACCATTGTTGTCTGAGGTAAATTGACAAAAAGGTAAGAGTTTGTAAGTTCATGTGTAGGGTTTCGATAGTGTACTGGGTGGCAAGTGCGAGTTTCATTCGCCAATCGTTAACGTTAACGAAAACGAGAACTTGTATGTCAAATTTTAATTCTTCTCGTATGTCGCCAGGAGGCGCTGCTTCAATGCCATACTAATTTTCGTTTTCGTAAACGTAATCGAATGAATAGATAGTAAACAAAACCCAAAATAGGCACCGTGACGAGGCGCAGGGCGGGAGGGACACTCGTTAACTCAGGGATTAAGCTTGTCGGTGATCCCGAAGGAGGTCAAAAATAAATAAAATAAAGTCTTTAAGTAAAAGAAATGATAAATACTAATTCTATTCCTCATGTTTTTCGGTTTTTTTGAGTGTAATTACATACGAACTATATCATAAAACAACCCATGATCGAAAAAAATAACTACAACTGTAAATAAAGTTATGAAGGCTGTTTTAACCCATAAAACAAAAAGTTACTATATACAAAAAGAAACGTATTCACTCTGATTAACTACATTGTTTTATTTATATATTAGACATACCAATAGCGTATATATTATTTTATGATTGACATGATAACATACACACAGGACAAGTACTGATATGTACTTTGTACACCTATACATTCATTCAACAAATTTAATAATAAACCACCCGTTAATTACAAAATATTTTAAAACCATTAACTTTTCGTTTATTAACATCTCAATTGCAATAAAGTAACACAGTTACATTATCGTGTTGTGCCATACCGCTTGTTTTACAGCCGTTCCCACATTGTAATCCCGACGACACAATGAGGTCTGCGCGCCCCGTGTCGGATTATGTCGCGGTTTGGCGACAACGCGCAAGAGGGCGCTGCTCGCTCGAGGCGAAGGGGCGCGCTCGCCTAATAGGGTGGAAAATAGATATTGCACAAGGAAAAACTGAACAATTTTTATAACATTTTTATTGGCGTTTAGAGTTAAGATTAGAACGTGCAGCCTGCTTTAATGCACAATTAGGTTTACAGACGACACCATGTTATTTGATAATAAAAAACACTTGATGGTTTAGTTACGTTTCTTTACTGTATAAAACATATTTGTTATGTACATAGTAAGTTCACCCTCTTGACGGTTAGCAAATTTATTTATTGTTTTCAAAAATTTACATTGAAATTTAATTTAATTTAATTTTGATTATGAAATGGAACCAATTACGGATCTACTCGCATTTATTATAATGATTATTCTTTTTTATATTCGTTAATCTATCAAAAAACATTAAACTAAACTTATATCTTGCACTCTTTAAGAAAAGAGTATAATATAATATGTTATTTGTAAAGGCTATAATAGGATATAATAGGATTACGTTTTCGAAATGACAGCCTTAAATCGGATAGCTATTAGGAAACAATCAGTAACAGTTTAGTATGTCACATAAAGGTGGTATGCCAGTGTTTATTTGTAAGTTACCGTCAAAACCGTTTTTGTATTTAGTTTTTAGGTGTACACATATTTTTGAATTACGATCTAGATTACAACCACTATTTTAATTGTATAACTTTGTAACAATTGTAATTTGTCTTGTGTATGTAAATAAATAAATAATTAAATAAAAATAAAACCTTTCGCTCGTTAATTTGAGCCGTGAACGGTTCGGGTTCATGTAGCAAATAAAACAGCCTAATGACTGTCCCACTGCTGGGCAAAGGCCTCCATCATTGAAATCCAGTCATCATTATCATAACTTCATATCAACAAAGTTCTTGTACAAATAATAATAATACATTAGTTTGAATTCATTGCCCGTAATAACACCCGTATCTCGTGATTTCGAGGCTATTTTGGAAAAGCCCGTCTCTTGCCTACGTCCCTACGTTCCAATGCCTTCCATCGTTCAAGGTCCAGCGGGTTGGGCTGTGCAATGCTCGATCGGTCTTCAGTCAAGACTTCTCTTTGAACCAACCCAAAAAAAACAGGAGCTGCCTTAATTCTTCTATATTTTTTTTATACACAGAGATCATCATCATTATCGTCATCATTTTCAGCCCATATCTACCCACTGCTGGGCACAGGCAATGTTACGCCAACCCCCTCTGTTTAAAGCTGATCGCATCCAGGTTTTTCCTGCGACCAGCTCTGTATCTCTAGCCTATCTAGCAGGTGGTCGGCCAGTGCTCCGCTTGTATGTCCTCGGCAGCCATTCCATGAGGGTTTTACTCCACCGGCCATCACTGGTTCTCGCCACGTATCCTGCCCATCGCCATTTGAGTTTTGCAATATACAGGATCTTAATAATTAACCCGTTCATAAATTACCTGATCAATAACTTAAATATATTTTTACATAAAACCACCACACCTGCTTATTTTGATTGACATACATTCTTAGAACCAACTATCTACCTCGCCTCATTCACAAGAAGACATCCAATGTATATAAATGACAGCAATATCTCAGGATCATCTCCTGTCATTCTTTTGGAAACAATTCAAAATATAATTCATAGCGCACATAAATTGGCCGTTTACACATAATATTTCCATGTTCACAAAGGAAGCGTCATAATTCTTCCCGACACTCGGGAGAAATGAGCCGTGGGGAATAAGCGAAGGCGCAATTTGGGGATGTATTGCTATTATGGCACAATAATATTTGCAAGATGGCTGCCATCTGCCGCCCTCCTTGGGTTAGGGCGTTAGGTCCTCGATACACTTTCAGCATCGTTCCGATAGATTTATTGCATGGTTATTGTGAGCGGAGCTCGATGGTGTAGCAGCTAGCGTGTTCGGGTTGCATGCTGGCAAGTTGCAAACTTTTGTCACGCTGGGTCACCCATTTGTTGACCAAATTAAAAATGTTGAGATGCTCCATGCTTCGGAATGCACGGTAAACCGCTGGTATCGGTTGGTGGCGTAAGATGTTAGAAATCCGTATTGGGCCTTTAAATTCAGCTTGGCGGGCTGCAATCAATCTCTCCATGTGCTACCTCCTTGTTAAATCTAGATGTTTTACTTTACTTTCCTTTGAAACTATAAAAATTTCTTGAAGCCCATCTAAATGGGATGCCATGTAGTAGTTGTAGTTGACACAGTCGAAGCTATCTGACGCTAACAGTGTTTTTTTAAAATAAGTCGCCAGTCTTCGGTCAGCCTTTGGGCCATACCGTACGCGGTAAATTAGGCGGTAGTGATTCGCAGCGGCCGACGTTGTACCGATTTATTGAGATCGGACGCGATAAGCGACCGCTAAGATATTACTAATAGGCAGTGTGTATTTTTAAACTTCGTTAATTACACATTATAAATAAATATGCTAGGGTTGCTTATTTTTGTAATTATTTGGAAGAAATAACTATATATGTTATTGGCAGGCTCTTCTCAATAGATGCAGTGATAGCATCATGACTATTTGGAAATGCTTGAGAAATGAGAGTGTTCCTACACAAATAAAACATTTTTATTTTTAGGCGAATTCTATTGGACAGACCATACTTTATTCATGACTACTTACTGAACTTAATGGCTACTTTCTCGATGGTAAATGAAAACGGAAGTCGTATAAAGCCATAAATTTATAGGGTGGCTGCAATAGCGCGGTGCACAAAGGGTCAAATATACGCACCGAAGAGACGGCAAACGGCTGCGGACGCACAAAGGCGGCGCCTCGGGCTGATAGCACCGAAGCAACTTAAAAGAAAAAGACAAGAGAAAGTAGCGAGATGTGAACAAAGAGAAAAGTAATGTGGACGTTTTCGCCCTTGTTTCCTTGAAAAAAGCTTCGGCATTCGGCTTTCTTGCGAGTGTGTAATATTGTTGAGCAGTCTCATTTAATTCATCTTGAATTTAGTTGTGTAGGGTGGGCTATCCGAATAGGTAGAAGTAGAGTTTCAAGATTTTTTTGTAACGAACCACGGCGTTGAATTTAGGGAACTTAAAATTATTCTTTTTTTCTTTCGTAAAACCTTGTAGGTGTAAAAGTGAAAATCAAAGTCTGTTATTTGTTACCTGAGTAATACATGTACCTTGAAATCAGTTTATTTTGTAGCATTGTTGTGTTCCAGCAGCTAGAGGTAATAGCCAGTGCCTCAGTAGGTAGTTGAGGATTCCGAGTGAGGTGCGATTGCGCTTTCGGCCTTATCATCACCTACCTTCAGATGCAATTAAGGTCAAGTAAGTAGCACCCGTAAGAAGTAAACAAGTAAAAAATCGGATACTGATTCAATACCTGTGTAAAACTTGTTTAAATTGACTCCGTAGCGGATTCATATCAAACTAATTTGACAGTGTGGGTTTATTATGCCACATGTTGTATAACTGTTATAACTAGACGATGTTTTATCACTACGGCGTGAGCTTCACTGCTCCGCTCACCAGCCGCGCCCCGCCGGCGTCACCGGGCCCGGCGGAGGGGAGCGCTCCCGCCGCTTCCGGGCAATCTCCGTAATTTGGTTCGGTAACGACTTTATTGCCTGCGGTGACAACGAAGACTTTGCTTATCTGCAGAGAGGGGCTGCTCCATAGTTTATCGGTGGACCCCTAAACCGCTGGTGGTGAAACTGCGAAATACTCGTTAAACATTTCACTTAATTTAGGATAAGTTTAAAAAACAAAAGAAGTGAGATTGTAAAAATATGACAAAAAATCTAAATACACAGCAACTTCTGAATGACCTCTCAATACTCCTTTACTGAAAATAGCTTCATGATTTCTCCATATGTCGGAAAAGCTTTTTAGACTTGCATAATTGCATAGGTAATTTACAAAGGAAAATGAAATAAAAATAAAGAAAAAAATCCTTTATTTAGTTTAGGCTATCAAACTTAGCTCTTTAAGAATGACGCTAAATCGCTTCGTAAGTCTACAAAGGGCGGGATACCTTGCGATAGACTTAATCTAACACGATAAACAATAGCGCAATAACTAAACAAACCAACCCTAAATTGTCTAACCGTGGTATTGTCTTACGCTATCATTAATTTTGTACCTGCTCATATAAAACTACACATTCCCATTAGAAACAAGACCCTCGTATTTCCACATCTTACTCTTATTTCACAACCACAGTAAACTGATTCTTATATCGTTTGCCTTAGTGTTGCTAATTCTGCTCTTTTGCTTTTGCCCTCTAGATGTACTTTTGTTTTCAACCTTTTGTAAAAGTCATACAGTTTATAGTTGAGCGTTCAGGCTGAGGAGATCCTAAGCGTGCCTAGAGGTCAGGATGGCTTCATTTGCATCCCAGTTTCTGTCGGGTGCTGCCTGGAGGCATTACTGCGGTTGCGCCTCAGACCGTGCCAATTTAATGAGACTCTAGTTGCTAGTTGGTCGTTGTCTCTTTTCATAAGACTCAGGTTAAACTAATAAATTATTAAACTAAAGAAAGTCCTTTTGATTTTGAGGTAAGCCATGGTTCGCAGATCAAGACGAATGCTCATATTACTCTTTTAATTTTTTAAATTTTTAAATTTTTTAGACTTTGGTAAAGAAAAAAAATTCTATCGGTTTTATACTTTGTTATCTATTTGTTACTTGATGTGGTCCTCCTCTAAGGTCTACGTGTACAGTGTACAATGTGCAGCAGTCATATCATTATTTGCGGAGCTATATTGAATATGGTTCTGTCGGCATAACATAATCATCCACATCCGTTCTTCATAATCAGCCCACATCAGTTCACTGCGTCATCATCATCATTTTCGGCTACTCATCCAAACACTGCCAGCCACTTTGCGTATATCGTCGCTGCTTTGCGTCAGAAGGCCTACTTCCTACTTTCCGTCTTACTTTAAAGAGAGGAAGAGCGAGATATTGCAACATTTTACATATTTACAATCAGAACTAAAGAAATTTATTTATTTACAAACAAAGAAAATAACAAGATAATAATTAAACAACTTAAAATTAAACTTATAAAAAACTATAAAAAATAACTACTACTAACTATAAATAAAAAAATCGCTCCAAATCATTTCCATCAGGCAGAATGCCCAGTAAGCTAGCAGCATCGCCACGTTGGATAGCAATGCTTATACGCTGGCCCAAGTAGCTGCTAGCTCTGGGATCGGGTGGTTTCTACTAATTTTATAGAAATATCTTTAAAAAGTTTGTGAGAACCCAGACCCCATGGACCTAATGTATCTACCCCAAACGGCTCAAATATGAGATCCCCAGTCAGATTCTCATACTTTCGCCGTTTGAGGTTCTCTGCATGATTTGCAGCCGCGCCAGCGCTAACAAAAGTGCTTGGAATGTGGGACGGTGCAAGTGTATCGACACAAGTTGCATCCCATACCAGAGACCGTCCCACCCTCCAAGGAACTAGGGTCATGCCGTCCGGTCTTTTGCTGTCATCACGTGCCAGACCGGAGGGTTTGAGTACCGCTGGTACTCCAGCGGTAACAAGAGCCCGTCGAATGATGTCATTCAGGTTATGATGACGAGCAAAACGACCTGCACTTCTAGCACAGGACAGCCCGTGGTGACCGAGGCTGCCCACGGGCGCGCCGCAATTACATTGAAAAAGTAATGAACTGAAGTATGACTTTCAAACCTGTACAGTGATACAATACTTTATTTTGATATTGTACAGTAAAGTTCTATCCCCAAGCATTTGTATTTGCATATTACATAAAACATGCAAACGAAATATAAGCGTTGTATTTGTATAGGCAACAATATTACACATTCCGGGCGCGGATGAAAGCCCCAGGGCTTAGCTTCCAGCCGGGGAGGGAGGGCGAGCTTGGCTGCGCGAGCAAAGGACGCGCGTCAAAACGAAGGTCACATTGAGCCTGCCGTTGTGTTGTTGAAAGGTTAAAAATGCCATTCGCGAAATGGTTTGTGTGGGCTGATAAAGATTGCGTCGTCTAAGTAAATTGGAAATAGAAGGAGTCTAACAAATCAAATAGAGGTTGTGGAGTACACTGATTAGTAACAGAATGAAATATTGAATGAATTTTCTATTGAAGAAATAGTATAAAACCGAAATAGAAGGAGCTTTACAACATGATGGTGCCTATAAAAATAGGTTAATTTCTTTCTATTTAAACATTCAACAGTTTACCCTTTTCTGCGTTCATCGACGTTTCTAATATTTTGAAAACTTCGGTTAAAATTCAATTTGATTTTAAATTCCCTGCAAATAATTCTGGTCATCAAATACTATCCGCCGTTACACTAACCCAAAACCCAAACGAGATTACCTTCAAGTTATGTCAACTTTTCCCGGCGCCCCACTTTGGCGGGACAAAGCCCACTCTCCGGGGACGCCTTCGATATAATCCAGTTTCGCCCGTTCTCCCCTCTAAATGGATGCCTCGAAAAAATGTTCAATGGAGTCAAACGAATATCGAGCTTAAGCAGTTAAGTTTAAGTCTATTATAGCTCTTTGAAATGATTTGGTTCCTTGAAAGTCTTGCCTGCAGCTCGTTTAAAATGAGATGATACCAAGCTGTTTTCTTTTCTCATTTCGTAGAATTATATTTGTTTACGCTGGGATGTCGATTTAAATAAGGCACGGAGTGTATCTAATGTGTCAAAAATACGGAGAGCGATAAAAGCTAATTGTAAACTTTACTTTATTTCTATCAACTGTCTTCAAACTCATTATTTAAGCATCTTGGTCTGTTCTAAATGAGATTTTACTTCGTGCAATGAAAAGCCTATTTAGATTAATGTGACTTAAACTTGACAATTTCAAAGTCTGCGAAAGACAAGTTCTTGTATAATATCATCATCATCATCATCTCAGCCCACTGCTGGACAAACGCCGCCCCCAAGGAGATCCTTCATGATGTGGAGATCCACAACGACCGGTTTTGTGCTGCTCGCATCCAGCAGCTTGTATAACAGTTCTAAGTAATAATCATTTTTATTAGTAAGAACATTATTTATTTATTTGCCATTTATTTATTTATTATCAAGTCAGAGCAAAACACTAATACTCTGACAGTGCCTGACCAAATTTATTAATTTATAAGCTTTTCCGTGAATTTCAAAAGAATCGTAGAGTCTTCCAATATTTATCATTCATCTATTTACTCTCTAAACCATCACTCACCTTCATCTGTCACCATCAAATTAAGAATAATAAAAGACTAGGTTAGGTTAATAGCACATGAGTTGATATATGTATTCACTATATAACTACTCATGTGTTAATAGTCTTATATTTCCAGTTTACATGTAAAGACTTATATTTAGTACCTACTGAAACTGATCCGATCTACAATTCCGTGCTTAAGTTTGTTCTGGCATGCGTTATTCCATCCCTCCATCTGATACGTTACAGCGAGCACACTCCACAACTCTCGAATGTCTTAACGAGCAGATGCGGGGAGCGGGGGCGGGGGCGCGCGGCGGCGATAGGGCACGGCCACTCCAGGCCTCTTGTGGGACCTTTGCTTTGTTCCACGCTCCGAGAGGTTCATAGTGCATTTTTTAGGTTAATATCATCATCATACACATAACAGTATTAATAAAAAAAAAGCTTATTTTTTCTAAAAATGTATGCCAAATTATTTAAAAGACTGACTAGTAACGAAAGGCAATATGTTATCTTAGAACTCGGCGCACATGTTACGAATGTATGTGTTACATCTGTGGTTACATCTATGATTCTGAACCTCTTCATGTCACAAGACCGTAATAGTGTAAAATAATTAAACGTTGTGATCATTGGATCACAGCGGCAGTCACAACCGCCTCTGTGGTCTTCTAATTTTATTTTATTTTATTTTACTTTATTTGGAAAACTAGCAATATAAAAATACATGCAGGTTTTACAAGAGACTAAACACAGTGATCAGTAAAGTTTCCACAATTAATGAATTCAGACTAATTATTGTGACAAGACAAAGGACAAAAGATATTTAAAAGACAATTAGGGCCGTAGGTTCGTTTGCTATGCCAATACTTATCAATTAAAGCGATGATTTTTTTCAATCATAGAGGCATATGCCTAGTATATTATGCTTTATTTGTTGTTATCAAAGAACAGAACTTAAAAGGGCTGCCCTGCCATCCCGCGAAGGTGTTTAGCACCCTGTCAGGAGCAGTGCGAGGGGACTCCCCGCGGAGGCTTTGATCGCGATTGTTCGGCCCGATTACACGCGGTGCGTACCGACGGCCACGATCACTCATTGGGAAGGTGGAACGGACGTCACTCACAGGCTGGAGGGGATATCCAGTTATTACATGTTGCATGTACTATTGTTTTGCTTCCTCATAATGTTTTTTTTTTTAATAACATACACAATCCTTACAGGCTAAACTTAATGTGATGGTGTAGTTATTTACAATATAGTTACTATACTAAAAGCTCATTCCGTGAGCTCACTCAGCGTATAAGAAAATTAATAATTTTGCTCAGCCATATCGTTGAGCACACGTAGCGCGCGCACAAGCGGCGCCCGCAGCAGATCGGTGCGCACGCGCGGCACCACCAACAGCGGGCGATCAGCAGTGGAAGGAGCAGCTCGATGGCTCAGTGGCTAACGCACTCGGTCCGCAATTGCTGAAGTTTAGTGGTTTCCATCCATAGGGAAGGCTCATTGCTCCAGCATCGGGGACGTAAAATGAGTCGGTGGTGATAATGCACCATCTCTATCTTTAGAGAGGGTATTTTTCAACAATTGAGGCTTTAAAAGAAAGCGAGAAAAGACATTGCTAAGTTTAAAAAAAAAATCAAAATTCAAAATTTTTTATTCAGTTTAAGCTACAAATAGCTCTTATGAACGTCATTTTATGTCATCGGTTCGTAAGTCTATCTACTCTGGGCGGGAGATCTTGTACTGAGAAGAACCGGCAAGAAACTCAGCAAGTGTCCAGCTATTTTCTCCCTTACAGCGTCAAAATATTGGAAAGTGCCCCATCATAAAAGGACACTCTCCATCACAAATAAACAGACAAAAAAATAAAATAAAGGACTATCACAACACACAAAAAAAAACAACAAAATAAAAAATGTTTAAGTTTGCAAAAATTACATCAGGTACCAATTTCAATTTTACTAATTACTCCTAAGTCCGAAATTGTCTAAGAAAAATAAAGTTAAAGTATACAAGTATAATAATAATAAAAATAAGATAAGCAAGCAAGAGGTAATCTAAGAACTTAATGAATTGTTTAACGCAAGATAAATATTGTTTGAAAACTGTAGGACACTGCTGATAAAAGCTATCATACCAGCGCTAAGATATTAAAGTATAATGATAAATCCCAATAAAATGTGGATTTTTATTAAAACCAGGCTGTTTTGTCATCTAAATAAATAAATAATAAATAAATAAAACGTTTATTTTCTCTTCAATATTCAAATATTCTTTGACTGTATAATAACCTTTTTTATGTAAAGAAGATTTCACATGGTAAATCTTGTACAGTACTAGGTATTTTATTATAGTAGTGTATACCTTGCCCCAAGAAAGAGCCAAGAACCTTTTGCAACGTGAACAGTGGCATTACAAGTTTTTTCTTATTTCTAGTATTGAAATTGTGTACATCACCGTGTTTAGTAAAATAGTTGACATTGCAACGTACAAAGACTATGCAATTATAAATAAACTGAGATGCAACTGTAAGAACGCCAATTTCTTTAAAAATATTTCTTGGAGTAGTTCGGGAACCTAGTCTATAAATGGTTCTTATATCTCGTTTCTGTAAAATAAATATAGTTTCAACATCAGCCGCTGTAGCCCACAGTAAGATGCCATACGACATGACACTATGAAAATAGCAAAAGTAAACTGTTCTAGCAGTTTCAACGTCTGTTAGTTGTCTTATTTTTCTGATGACATAAGCAGCAGAACTAAGTTTGCCGGCCAATTTCGATATATGAGGATTCCATTGAAGTTTTGAGTCGAGTGTCTAAGAAGACTGTTGAATCTACCAAATCCAATTTATCACCTTTTATTCTAACATCAGTTGGTTCAGTTTTAACATTAGGTAGTGTGAACTTGATACATTTTGTTTCTTTTTTGCATTAAGCTGTAGATTATTAACAGTAAATCAACTGAGTACTTCTGCGAGAGCATTATTTACATCATCATAATTATTCTTACACCTAGTAACATTAAAAATGAGTGAAGTATCATCTGCAAATAAAACAATTTCACAGAAATTCTCCACAAAGAATGGCAAGTCGTTAATATAAATTAAAAATAAGAAGGGCCCAAGAATTGACCCCTGCGGAACTCCCACTTTCACATGAGAACCAGATGATTTAGTTCTATTTATATCGACAGTTTGTGTCCTAGAACTGAGATACCACTGTATCAATTTTAGTGCAAAATCATTTAGACCATAGTAGTGTAACTTCATCACCAGAGTCCAGTGCTCAACGCAATCGAAAGTCTTGGATAAGTCGCAAAAACTCCAAGAGCGTTCTGAGACCCCTCCCAGGCATCGAATATATGTTTTATTAAAGCAACACCTGCTTTCTTATCGGTTCATCTTAGTCTGTCTCTTGGGTCTCTTATCATAAATAAATATATAAATAAACTTTCCTATACTCACACCAATTATCTAGCCCAAGAGAAGCTTCGTTATGAACCTCGTTAAATGGTCACTAAACAACGGATAAACTTACTTAAAATACTTAAATACATACTTATTATACCTAATAAAAAAAATATCATGAAAAATTGGTGCACATCAGTCAGACGTTATGCACTGTATATTCTTTGATCCAATAATGCACATATATGAATGTATGTAGTGTCTATACGTAGTTAATATGATTCACATTCACTGTAAGAGTTAAAACAAACTAATCCTTGTTAAATCAAAGTGACTTCTTATAGTGTTAAAAATGTTAGAATAGAATTGTATGTAGCGCTCAGCGTTATACACATAGACAACACAACACTTTCACCCAGACAAAGCATTTGCAAAAAGCTTTTTGGAGCTCGTAAAGAATTCAGTACAACTTTTCATGTCGTGCGCCCCGGCTGGCCGTGCTGCCAAACGAATTCACACCTTAAGACGAACGCATCAAAGTTGATAATGCAGCCGTTGCGACGCAGGTCATTCCCCCCGTCCCCTGGGTACACCCGCGGCGGAATTAGCTCGCCCTCGCACACCTGCCCTTTGAAGACGCCGCCTGCACACCCGCACGACGTGTTGGACTAATAGATTCATGTCTACGAAGCGGAAGTGATTGTACCGAATCGTGTATTTAATTTAACAGCCAATTTAGAAGCAATTGGATAGTCATTGGCTATTGAGTTAATCGTTTCTAATGGTTGGCTATTTCCTTGTTTTGCCGCTATTTGACCTAAAAATTGTCTTTTGCTTGCACAATATATTTATTATTAGCAGCCCAGCATATGATTTTTAATTTTGCTTAACTTACTTTAAATCTTACTTTACTGTATACTAAGTTATAATTATGTTATACCTGTTGAATTTTGAGACCACGCCAATATATTGCATAATAGTGTTTTTTTTATTCAAAATATAATAACATTCAATTGCAATATTAAAGTTTGCATCCAGTGTTGCCAGCGTGTGTACGCCCAGTACACGTGGCTCCCACAGAAATAGCAATTTCATTTGATTTTAATGCGTCTGCGGGCGGTGCGGGTGCGGCGCGGCGAGGGGTCCTTCTTCTACAAACATCACAATAATAAATAGGTACAAAGATCTTTAAAAAAAAATCCAAAATATCCAAAAACTTTCCGAGGACATCTCAAGTGGGATCCACATGGCACAAAGCGTCGATGGGCCTACGAGACCCCTAAACCGCGTATCTGGTTTTACACAATTTTACAAGAAGACGAAAATAGTGAATGTCTTGACCATTCAAATATTTTTCCGACTGAACTTGTTTGCTACTTCTTTGGGGCAACAAATTCAGTCAGAAATTAGCCTCACCTGGGTGGTAGGTAGACTACTGCCCGGACCGGAGGAAGACCATTCTGCTACCAAGTAGCATTGTTTAGCATTGCTCTGTTGCTTTATAAAGGGTACTAGATCCAGTGAAATACAGGGCATAGAAGCATAAGAACAGCTTCCCAGTGATGCCCTTGGTCTGGTAAGCGTCCGTGGGCGGCGGTGGTCGTTTATCATCAGGCAGGTCATACACACCTCATTAGCCGGTGAGCTAATCTAAACAAAAAAGCAATTAAATATGTTTTTTTACCGGCCATTTTATGAACCGCTACATTACCGTATATGCTTCTCGTAGACGGCTACGGTCGTAGACGTTCGTAGCAACCTACGAAAAAACATCAGTTTTCGGTGAAAAGGATTGAAGTAGTTGAATGTGTTTTGTTTCTGCTTTTACATTGAGTTAATTTAATACACATCGATATTGTCATATAACTATTTTCTTTTTTAATGTCATCTTGTCTTTGCGTCGTAGTTTTATCTTGTTAAGCAGTAAAATATTGCCAATGAACTAACTAATATTTATAGTTGATAAAATTAGACACTAAAGTAATTCTTTGATAATGAACTCGCGTGCCGTGCGCGGTGCCCACCAATGGTAAGTATTTAATTTGCCCCGGACAATAATGACCGGGTTGGGGTGCGTCCTTTGTACACGTACTGAGGGGTGGAGCGCGCCTTTTTCCATAGTATAGTAGACGGGTTTAATTTCCTTATAAATCTATGGAAATAGAAGCAGCACGTTTGAACAGATAATATGAACTAACGGATAAGTCTCCCCGTCTGTTACTAGCAATAGAATAGTTATGTTTCAAACTAGTAATTATTTCGACATGCGACGGTGTATATAAAGTACCATTTATCCACTATGATATTGTAGGTAACGTAAAAGAATATCAGTAAAAGAAATTTTTAAATTTTGTGTTATGACATAGTGTCCATTAATATACTTGAAAACGACAAAAAACTTAGTGGGAGGGACTAATGGAGACTAAATAAAGATATTCAAAAAACAGGAAAGATTTTTAACTATATTATAAATCACAATATTACAACACAACACACACGATACCATGACAATCACGACAGAACCGAGCCAAAAACATAAATGTCAGTATTCAAAAAATATATAAAAATAAGAACAAAAAAGGTATTAAAAAGGATTTCGAAAGAGTCTGCAACAATACTCGTACTTTAAAGACCCCGTCCCATGTCGAAATATTTACTAGTTTGAAACATAACTATTCTATCGCTAGTAACAGACGGTGAGACGGTTCACTATCCATTTGCATAAAAATTTAAACCATAAAATATCTTGTCATATGGTATTTTTTATACTAATGATAATTACGCATAACATTATTAGCCATAACAAAAGCATAATTGTTTTAATCTTAAATACAATCACCATAATCATGTTTAAGTAACAATAAGGTAAAAAAGTAATATTATGCAAAAAAACATATGCCAAATTCGTTATGCCAAACTATTTTAGGAATAAATATTTCTTTATTAAGTAAGTATAAATATTATAGTTAAGAGAAGTAAAAAAAAAGTATATAGAAATTTACACATAATTTTTACAAATAAAAAAGGGACTCCAAATCGCTGCCAAGCGGAAAAGTGCCCAGGACGCTAGCGGCGTTGCCTCTTTGGATGACCAAACTTAGGCGTTGGCCAAAATACGAATAAATAAATAAATAAATGAATAAATGAATAAATACATTATGTCAACGAAAGGTATCCCTGGCTAAATAGGTTCTCAAAACCTCAACTTCGAGGATTGCTTAAACCCATTATTAAATTAGATAATTGAATTTTACGTGAAGTACACTTCTAAATGTCCTTGCCCTATAACTTAAACAGACAAATTCCATCGTTTGCATAAATTATTAAAATCTTTAAGTTAACTCGAAGCGTTTCAAGGAAAGGAGATGTTTAATTTTTTGCCAGGACCATGTACACCTACTCAAAAAATAGTATAAAATACATGTATTTAGTTGATATATTTAATATTCCGATATGCTTTACCATTTTTGCGTAAGAATAAAAAAATGAAACATAATTTTTAATAACCTGGCAACTTGAGATGTCTTTCTGAGATTAAACACAAGTGTCCAAAGCTGTAAAGAACGTAATTAAAAGTACAACTGTCACCATGATTTAAAAAAAACCGGTGTTTTGTTTTCATTCCGTTTTTACGTGGATTCTGAGTCGTTGTGTTTTTGTGCTGTGCTGTTTTTAAATTCTGATTTGGACCGATTACCTGCTACCGTTTACTGCCTCACTTGTTGACTTCTGCCTGCTATCTTGGACTTCCGTTTGCTGCCTCACTTGTTGACTTCTGCCTGCTATCCCGGACTTCGATTTGCATTTGACCCTGCTACTGTTGATACCATTGCATTGTTGCTACTACATTCGTTGTTTTCAGGTGAGTTTTTCGAATTTTAATTAGGCATTTACCAGAGAATTAATAAAATGCTTTAAACACTTCTTTTCGAGGAAATAGATTCCGAACCAACTCAATTATCTATGACAGTAATGGAATTGATCTCAAATATTTACAGTGCTCTATTGAAATAACTATAATCAAAGTAAAATACAATAAACTAAATAAAATATCTATTTCAGCCAACAAACAATGTCTTCTTTTTGTGTGATGTGTGATGGACAGATAGATGTGTGTTCGGAAAACCATTATCTCGCATCTAATCTGGGGATAGAATTACTAATGATCTTGGAACAACATGTTGGACATGAGGTTAGTTGTTATTGCATGTAGTATTTATGTAAAACTATTTTTGTTACATTTTTATTTTCCTAATAATTAGAACCTAACACATTCTTCACAAGAAGACAAAATAAATATAGGAAATAGATTCCGAACCAACTCAATTATCTATGACAGTAATGGAATTGATCTCAAATATTTACTAATTAATAATAATATATAATATTAATAATAATATTTATTAATTTTTATTTAAACTTTTTATTTTATATTAGTTTAAAACAAACTTTTGTATTTTAGGTTGACACTGATGGCATAGTTTGTCATCCATGTTTCGCAATACTAGAAGTAGGAATGTCATCAACTGAAAATGAAGCTTCTAGCCACCGAGAACATGTTTGCGTTTGGTGCAGATCAGCATTGTTTCAAAGACGAACACGTTCTATCTCAGAAGGACCTCAGAGAGAACTTATTGCTGCTAGAATTTATCCTAGACAGGTATTGATTAACTTTTAATACATAATATAAATTCATGTTGAAGTAATAATTAAAGTGAAGATTTTTTTATGAATTACTGATTTGAATTACAATCTTTTTTGTAGATTCCTGAAGGAGGATTAGTATGTTATGCATGCTGGGTCTACTTTAGTGGCCTCGTTAGTCAAAATGAGGGTCCAAATCCCAGGCCTCCTAGAATTTTGGCATCACAGGACTCAAATGCCTGTGTATGGTGCAGAAGGTCTTTAATTCAGAGAAGATCACATGCATTGTCAGAAGGTCCCGAAAGAAATGAAATCGCGAGAAGAATTAGTCCAAGACAGGTATCTTTTCATAGTTTTATTATCAAGAAATACAAGTGAGTGATCTAATTTAAAAAAATTACTTTACATTTTATGATTTCTTTGTTAACAGATACCTAATAATGGACGTGTTTGCTATGCTTGTTGGGTTGCTGCTCAGCGAAATATTCGCAGACAAGCTGCAAACAATGCTGTGAGGCAAATAGAGGAAGGAATTGTTGATAGGAGCGAGGATGAAGCAATCACGTATAATAGAAATGTTTGCGTGTGGTGCAGATCATCTTTGCTTCACAGACGGACACATATTCTGGGAGATGGTCCTGAGAGAAATATAATCTCAGAAAGAATGTTTTCAAGAGAAGTAAGTAGTTTCATTTATCAAAATTCTTTTTATATAATTGCCTTGTTACACTATGGGCCATATCTTCGTTCTAATATACGGGTGACAAAAATATCGTTTTTAGCTCAGAATCCACTAAATAGTCGATCCCTATTAGTTTTTCGAAAATATCTTCAGTGTTTTATAATAGTATAGATAGATATGGTAATAATTTTGTGTTTTCAGATTCCAGCGGATGCATTAGTTTGTATGGGGTGCTGGAGAATGGTCCAGGAGTTACGAGAGAACCCCAATATTATCGCAGTACCAGAAACAACTATGCAATTAGATGAGTTCACTCATACGACACATTCAAGTGCACACTGCTTTGTACCAGGTTGCACAGAACCAGAACGATTGAATGTGCCTCTATGTTTAAAGAAGAGAATCCTCCAATCGAAAAAAGTGTTTGTAACAGAAGATGCAAAGATCTGTCAAATGCATAGCACAGTATATGACTGGGACATTTTAGACCAATTCGAATTAAGTGACTCCTTTACTAAAAATGAAGTGCAATCTTTACTGAGACTATCCACAGAGGCAGAGGATGCCAGTGGAATACCAATTAACTTTAAAAATTATAGATTGGTTCACGACAATATTTTTCATTTTTGGACTGGAGTCACGAAATCCAATTATGAATCAATATTAAGACAAATACCTAGTTTACAAGAATCATGTAAGCGTCCACATTTGGCACTAGGGCTTTACCTAATTAAGTCTCGAACAGGGGAGTCACACGACAGAATAGCTTCTCTGTTTCAAATAAGTAAAGCTCTAGTGACAATATTATTAAAAAAAGCTAGAGAAGCTTTAAAAAATGACTTTGTACCGTTACATTTAGGTATTAACCACATAAGTAGAGGTGACCTTATAAATCGAAATCTTTTGATACCCGAAGGGTTATTCGGAAATCCTAGTGCAGAGAGAAAACCAATTGTCATCTGTGATGGTACATATATATACGTCCAAAAGTCGTCTAATTATCTCTTTCAAAAAAAAACTTACAGTATACACAAGTATAGAAACTTGGTTAAACCATTTTTAATTGTCGCTACTGACGGATATATAATAGATGCTTTGGGGCCATATCCAGCAACAACATCAGATGCAGACATCACGAAAGCCCTTTTCCAAGATGAAAATGCGGAATTAAGAAACTTTTTCAGACCTCAAGATATTTTCATTTTAGACCGGGGCTTTCGTGATGCTCTGCCTCTGCTGGAATCACTAAATTATGCAGTGTATAAGCCAGAAACATTAGAAGAAGGAGAAAACCAATTATCCACCCTTATAGCAAACAAATCAAGATGTGTGACGTTATGTAGATGGGTAGTTGAAGTGGTAAATGGCAGATTTAAACGAGACTTTAGATTATTACGTAATGAATATTTTAATGTGGCTTCAAGGCATCTAATGGACGACTTTAGGATTAGTGCCGCAATAATAAATGCTTTCCATAAAGTGCTTGTGAACCGGCCAGATGCTCAAATAATTTTGGACAGAGCAAAAACCAGAATTTTGTTGCCTAATTATTTAGCAGAATATATAATCTTAAATAATGTTAACCGTCGGCGGGCCCATTTTTACAGAATAAATGAAGAAAATGAGCAATTAAGTATCTTCCCACGAATGACCATGAGTGATCTCACACTATTTGCTCTGGGTATCTACCAAATAAAACAAGCGAGATCGTATTATGGCGAACATTTGAGACAACATGGATCATTCGTGGTGGAGATATCAACTGATTTAGAAGTTACTAACATACCAGAATTGTCCTCACATGAGACTGTGTTGCTAAGAGGACGTATAAAATCTCGCCATTTTAGTCAAAAAATATATTACACATATATCCTCTTAGCAACACAAGGTAATGAATGGGAAGATGTAATAAAAGGGTATTACTGTAGTTGCATATGTGGTAAAAGAACTGTTGGAACATGCGCTCATGTTATGACAATTATTTGGTTTCTGGGATGGGCCCGTCACGAAGAAAATATAACAGCTCCAGCAACATTTTTAGATGGCATTCTTGTGAATGACATCTAAAAATGTTGCTGGAGCGAGAGAATGAAGTCAAATTGAAATAAATAAAAATATAAAACTTCATAAAACTGTTTTATTTCATCACTACCAGTTACCTTCCCTACCTACTTAAGTGTGTTTACTAGGTAGTTGATTATTCACTGCATGTTACTACAATAGGACGAGTATGTTGTGTGTTTTCTCTAATGTACATTAAGATTTGATTTGATGTAAGTACATAGAGTTCAATCGAGGTTAGCTGCTGTTCTGTTATGTGTAGGTGCAGCAGTAGGTAATACATACATATAATCACGACTATTATCCCCGAAGGGTTTGTCATTGTCAGACACTAGGCAATGAGGACATCAAAAGCAGTCCTCTGCCATAGTCCACTTTTCACCAAATAGCGACTGCACATGTTCTCAGCGTGCACCGCTCTATGATGTTGGATGTATGTGCAGTCTTTAGTCCGTTAGTCGCCTTTTATGACGCCTAACTAAGGAAGGAGAGTGGGTGGTAGTATTCTTTCACAGCTATGCGACATGGCAGTAGGTAATAAAAAGCTGAAATCTAGCACTTAATAGCTTAAGTTTAACTCTACTCTACCTACAAGTTATAAAAGTAATAGCCAGAAGTAAGTTAATTTATTAACATTAACAATTTTCATTCATACGGTAAGTACTTTTGTTATGACAGCTACTTGACATGACATGACATTGACAGAATACCACCATTACCCCCTGCGATCACGAAACTTGCCATTATTTGTTATTTAAAATACTTCTTACGTAAAAACTATTCATTTATTTGAAGAAAATCATTTTGAATAAGCTTATTCCATGCATAAGCTACATTTTGGTATTATGTACAAGGTGTTGGCATTTTCTCCATACAAAATTAAACATCTCCTTTAATACTCTTTTAAGTATCGTTCATCCTCACAAAATGTAAGGACTTTTTATGCATAAATTCATAAATTATTTATTGTTGAAAATACATTGTGGTGTTATATAGCTGTTCACAGTATTGTCTAAGTTTAACATTTCATCATTTCAACTCTTTGTTTGTTTACATACAATGGTTTTACTTGCCACCGTTATTTGGTCTCATGCATGCCGTTCCCACCCGCGGAGCCCCCGCCCTACAGCGATGCCGATAACTTTCAAATCCCTTACAAGGGTCAAAGGTTTACCAGGGATCGTAAACTTCACTATCTATGACGGCGTCATTGTGACTTGGAGCCATAAGATATATTGTATGGAGTCTATATTGCATTTTGCTGAGGGGCGAACGGAATGGCGTTTTTGAAAAAAGTGAGAATCTCGTACTGACAAAATGTCGCAATCTTGTCCGACTGCTCTCTTGAGACTGCTTTCCCGGAGTTTTTATAGGTTTGAAGAGCTAACGGCGGAGTCACTTTCCCTGCCTGTAAGAATAACTTTTTTTCAAACCTTATAACTACACTTCTGACATTATTATAGCAGTGCATGGCAATGCAAAAATAATAAAGTATAATCTTGTTTAAGTTAATCTTTCTAATCATTGGTAAACAAGTTATATAATCTTGTTACTAATAAGAAATAATCATAGTAAATTCATTTACACAAAGAGTTGTATAATTTTTTTTGTACTTTGTTATTTCATAGTATTCTTCATATGGTGTTGTTTTAATTCGAGAATCATCAACAAACATGACGCGGCACATCTTAGCCTGTCTGGTGTAAGGACAACGGTCCTGTTTATTGTTCCAAAGGTTCTAGCTTCACAACATTTACGCATCGTGTCTCGGGATGTTTGTTCATTACTTCGACTTTCTCCGCCTCCCAACACATGCTACAAATAAAAGTAATTGAAAGATATAGTGTAAGACGCTTCGGCGGCCGAGCGGCATAGCATTCGGGATATTCGAAGCACCTGAGTTCTATTCCCAGGACGGGTAAAGTTTTTTTGGGTTTGGGTGGGGTTTGTGATCACCGCATTAAGCCAACTAAGGTGAAGATTATCGTACTATATTTTTATTTATTTATTTATTTAAAGGACAACCACAAATACAAACAATAACTAAGTAGAACATATTGTAGACTTAAAGCTAGGTGCTGTCTGGATCAGAGGCTGCCACGGCATGCAGAGTGGATTACATTTTATGAATAAATAATATAATATTTCTCCTTAAACTATAAACACTACCATATTCGATTATTTGATAATTATTAATAAATTTTAAAAGGTTACTAGAAATCAACCAGGTCCCAATGCGCACCATACCAACTCACATCAGTTGTATCGATGTCTTGATTTTAAATGATGAACGCATTTGTTCGGCAGTGTGGTCTATTTACAATTTTTTAACAGACATTTGTACAAAAAAGTCTTTTAAAAATTATTGCGAAACTTCAGCGTTGGCAAGGTGGGTGCAAATCGATTGTCGTCTCGTAGCCATTCGTGTCAGTGCTTGTATTTATGTAAAGTGATGCTAAATTTGTGGTGCAAAGTGTGTTCGCGTGCCGCGGCGGCGGCGGCGCGGTCGATGCGGCGTTACGTAAGCGCGACTGTGGCGCCAATGCGGCAGCTGGACGAAACCACTGCTCAGCATACACCTTTCACTATTTCGGTAGGACAAGATATTACATGCATAGCCTTCTTAGCAATTTTTCTGCGGTTAGATTGATAGAGCCCCTTTTACTCATTGACGCTACACGTATTAATTAGTATTCAGGATGAATCACTGTGTTGATTCAGCGGCAGATTCTTCATTTATACTAGATAATAATGTTTTATCTTACATTGTTATTGCGCTAGCACAGATGACATTGAAACTATGGTAGGGTGGTCGTCGTTAGGATCGCAAAAGAACGTCGGTTCAAGTCCCACATGAACTCATTTTTCATGTACTGTAAATATGGAATTTCTTGTGTTATATACAAATACGACTATATTCTCCAACCTTTGGGTCTAGCAATAAATTTAATCACATATTCTTTAAAACATAATAATGAGTTGATTTCGAGTACAGCACATCAATAAAATATAATATTCAACAAAGCTTTCTGTTTTGCTAATGGAATATACAAACAATTTAAATCAATTCTCCATTGAGAATTAGTACTTATTAGTGTAATTATAGTCTCAGGCAGTATCGACCAGGCCGAGTGCTGCGTCACGCCACCGGGCAGTCCAAAATGGCAACTCTACGTTAAATATGACGGACTGTTCGATAACGTAACGGCTAACGACCCATTGCCCTTGCTTTCTGCTTTTCGTTTAGTTAATAAAATCATCATCATCATCATCAGCTCATTTGATCCCCACTGCTGGGGCACGAGCCTTCCCTATGGGTGGAAACGCCACAGGTAGAGCGGATCATAAACCACCACGCGGGCCCAGTGCGGTGCGGTGGTAGTAACGACTGCTAATGCAGCCGGGACCAACGGCATAACGTGCCTTCCGAAGCACGGAAATCACTACAATTCAACACTAAAAAACGTCCTTAAGCAATATTAACATACCCGTTACTTGTATTAAATCTTCTTGGGCCAGAAAGATTAAGTTAAAGATCATTTATTTCAGAAGATTTTTCATCCATACATAACTGCACCAAAAAGATTTCGTTTAGAGCTTTAGATTTACTTTGAGTTTTAAAACTTACAAAAAAGAACCCGTGCAACGTTATTATCGGTGCTCCGTTGTTTCAACCGAACTTGAAAAATGTTATGTCAGTTTACACGTTACTAATAACGATAGTAATAGTCTCCTGGGTTGCCTGGAAGATATTGCTTTTAGTGAAGGCGGCCGTTTGTACCACTCCAATAATTTTTTTTATTTCTTTGCCGCGTAGAATTTCGAAAATGTATGTGTTTTTAAGTGACTGGTGCTAGGCGCTGAATAGGTCATATACATTAAAAGGACTAGTGTAGGTTAGCTTGATCCTTTCACAAGGCCATGGTTGTCTTGGAATTTGAAATAAATACCGAAAAACTGCATGAACAATACGTAAAAGTAATATCTAAAAACTTATTTCTTCAGAAACTTTGTAAATATAGCACATGAAACAATAATCCTACATCAAAATGTTTGTATTGATATACCGCAAGCCACTGTTATCTAATTTTTCATGTAAAAAATATGAATATGAAAATATTAAGACTTTTGTTATTTTTTACCCAAACGCCTACGAAAATAAACATTGCTCTAATTAAATCACCAGCCTACTCTGTACAGTTATTAGTGTGCGTGCGTATTCATGTTCAGTTCATCATCAATCAAGCAATCAAATTCGTCCACGCGCCGATCGCTAGCTATACCTAAACGATGCCTAAACTCGCAGTTTTGCGTCCGCGCGGCACCCTCTTAACATGTATGTGTTTTTTTATGTGTACAATGAAGTATTTTATTTATAAACAAATAATAGTTGGCGCAAAATCAACTTATAACAATGGAGGATAGGATGGAAGCTTTATGCATCAGATTATCTGTACGCAAACACAACACACGCTAATTATCAAGCAATTAATTATTGTAAAATGAGATGAGACAAATTGCTTCTGTTATTTCCCCTCGTAGTTAATTGGTTATTTTACCTCCGAGCTCAGCTGTCTATAGTGTAGGTTCTGTGTCTATAACTCCGTAGCTACCGGCTGATCTGTAGGTAAAATTAATATTATGTGTCTTATTTATTACCCTCCAATTGTAGTGATGATTTGATTTCAATAATGTAGGCCCAGCAACTCAACTTATTTATTTCATAAGCTGTATTCAAGTAAAATGGTAATGAATACTTAATTTTGGTTTCATGAAAAATTCCAGGCAATAAGTGTAAAGGCAGTACTGATCGATACCACTCAAAGTCCGGGCTGTAATTACTCGCGCAAACACTCGCGCGCGCTCGCACGGCTGCTCGCTTGGCCGCGAACCCGAGTGGGGTCAGTTTTTGTTGGAGTGTTGCGCTCCTCTTGTTTAAATGAGAGGGCTGCTTTTGTGTTGACACGGAGTACTTTGCATTTGAAATATTATTCAAGGTTGTTTAATGGTTCAATGAATATGTTATTGCGAGAGACTTTACTCACTTCATAATTTATAAGTAATCTTGTAATCTCTTTAGGGAACTTTTAATTGGTTTGAAAACGTATCATGGACGTACGAATTCCTATTTTTATATATTGCCGAGAAGTGGGAAAGTTATGGCTATAATAATAATAAAATACATATATTATAACATAAACGCGAGTTGATTCGCATAATATGTTTTAATATTGGCACTAAAACCAAAGTACCAATAGAGTAATTATTAACGGGATTCTTACCATGTTTATTATTTAATGTTTATGTTATATCGGATACTCATAAATAATAAACATGGTAAGAATCCCGTTAATAATTACTCTATTGCAAGTGACCATGATAGTTTAAAGTACCAATGTCCAAAATCAGGCGAATAAATTCAAAGTGTATGATTTATAAGTGTAGCTTGTAGGGGTAGTTATTTATCTTTTATTTTCGTCACATAAATATCTGAACTAACATCGTCCTCACTTAAACTTAATTGTTACGAAGGCCTTAATTATGACAATTTAACTTTAAAAATTTAAAAAGAAATTGTCAGATCATCTATACTAATATATAAAGCTGAAGAGTTTGTTTGTTTGTTTGTTTGTTTGTTTGTTTGTTTGAACGCGCTAATCTCAGGAACTACTGGTTCGAATTGAATAATTCTTTTTGTGTTGGATAGTCCATTTATCGAGGAAGGCTTTAGGCTATATAACATCACGCTGCGACCAATAGGAGCGAAGCATCAGTGAAAAATGTTGCAAAAACGGGAAAAGAGCCTAAAAAATTAAAAATGCTGCCGAAAGTCACTATTCCACGCGGACGAAGTCGCGAGCACAGCTAGTTATTAAATATTTATACCACATATTTATTTAAAATATTATTAATTTTATAATACAATCAAAATTATCAGGAATCCTTTGATGCGTCGAAAAATAAAAGCTTCCGTCTAAAACGTCAGGCGTCAGGATGTCCTTGTCACTCTGCTAATGCCGTGACACATGCTGAGCCGGAGACTTTTTTGCCACTGTTTCACTGCTTACCTTAATATCTTTATGATTTTTTGTAACGCTCCTTTATGTAACGATCTGCAAAATAAATTATTTGATTTGATTTGATATTTTGATATTAAAGATTGTTTTCGTATAGCCATAAGTTAAAATAACCGCTGAATCACACACGCTGTGTACTAAACACAAATATTAACCAACTTCGACAATGAAAAGAAAAGCAAACGAAATTAACAAAGCACACAGTCACGCGACACTTCCCCCACTAATGGCTTATTTGATTGTACTCCGCGAAAACCTGGCGTATTCATACATTTACGAAGGCCTAGCTTATCAGGTCGGCTTTGTAATTAGAGGCTTCTGGAAAAGGCCTTTTGAAATTAATCTTCTTTATTTGTAAATATGAGTGAAATTATCCAGTTAATAGCTGCTTACACCTATTTATATATACTAATATTATAAATTTGAATGTGAGTGTTTGTTACGCTTTCACGCAGAAACTACTCAACCGATCATCATGTAACTCTGTACACATATTTTCAAAGGTATCGGGAAGGATATAGGATACGTTTTATTAAAAAAAGGGAGTTTATTTTTTGTTTGTTTGTTTGATTGATACGCTTTCATGCGAAAATATTAAGGTTTTTTTTGTTTTGTTGTCATAGAAACTGTCAAAGCGGTACGAAGTCCGCCGGTAGGCTTAGCCAAAGTAACATTAAGAAAACGATAGCGAAGTTCGAAAAGAATAAAATGTATGGGATTGACATAAGCCGCGCTAAATCACGTGCTCAATCTTTGGCTACCGCCACAGGTCAGCTAGTAAGTCCTATACAAGTACACATTAATATATTCGGTATGTCAAATCATGATGGCGAATATATTAGTTGTTTACAATAAAAGAGCCAGTCATGGTAAAATACAATCAGGATACCGATGTTGCTTTGATAAGCTTAGCTCAAAATATTCGGTAATGTCTGAGTTACCGCGTGCTGCAACTCATAACACTTTAAACTGCGGCATAATTTTTTTGAAGAGACTTTGCTGATTGCCTCGGGCGGCATTTTCAACATCACCGGACTTTTTTGGGGGCGGCGAAAAACTTAAAGGGTTCCTGAAGCCGTGTGAAACGAATCGCCTTCGGAGGTTTTCTAGAGGGAACGGCATCACGCACTAGTGCGCGTCCCCGTGCCCTACTAGATTCTCCGAGGGGTTCGGATTAGGGATTGTGTTTTTAGCATTGTTGTTAAAATTCTTTGATTCTATAATTTAAGTTTTTGCTAGTTTAGTCAAACATTTACTGTGGATGTGATTATCGAGCCCAATCTGCTAATCGATTATAGGCTAATGATAATGAGAACCCAAAACCTCATTGAATACTTTTTTTTTTTTTGATTTTGATTGTTGTGCTGCAATCTGTTCCATATGAACATTCAGCTAAAGGTTAAGAAATTGTAAATAGTCTTGCTGGGCAGTCAGTCCAGTGACGTGATCCCTTCATGTATGATATTCCCTATAGGTCTCTAGGGGACTTTCTTTTTAGCCTCTTGAAAGTCGCGTTGCCTTTCATTAAGTGCGTAACTAGTATGTTTGGGTGATTGTTAACATAGAAAAACCTGTCCGCAAGATATGATTTTAGGAATATGTAATAGTTTGTCGGGAGTTTGTTTTTTATTTTGTATAGTAAGCCTTCGTGCCAAACTCTGTCGAAAGCCTGAGAAATATCCAGAAATGCCGCGCAACAATATATCTTGTTTTCGAAAGCTTTATGTATTTCTTCCACCACTGTGCACCTGTTCTATCGTGCCGTGATTTTTTCTAAAGCCGAATTGGTGGTCAGGTATGATTTTATTTTCAGTTATTACTGAGTTTATTCGTTTTAAAAAAAGTATTTCCATTACTTTTGAAAGAATGGGTAGTACACTGATCGGTCTATAGGAAGACACATCTTCAGGAGCTTTGCCAGGTTTGAGGATCATTTTGATTTGTGCTACCTTCCATTGTGGTGGGAAGATGCCTCTGATTAGTATGCAGTTAAACAGGTGTGTCAAAAATTTTATTGCAATTTCAGGTATTTCGCGGAGTAATTTTGCAGTGACTAAATCGTATCCTGGAGCTTTATGTTGCTTTAGATTTCTAATTGTTTCCATAACCTCTTGCATTCTAATTCTTTTTATTGGCAGGTGAATACCTAATACAAGGAATTTTAAATAAATAATGTATGTTTTCCACCACACCAACGCTACGTATAATCGAGCCCACTTTCGTTGCGTTACGTCATACAACATTATATATTCCGTAAAGTATGGCTGGCGCACTGTAGCGTCGGTAAGCAATAAATTGCGATTCATGGAATGTTTTTCACTTCGTTAAATTACCGTTGCTGGTCGATTCAGTGGAATCCAGTAATAGGTTTTCTAGTGAAAGCCTGTAAAGGTTTATACGCTAGTACTTACTTCAAATAGCCGATAATAGTAAGTCAAAAGCATCAAACTGAAAAAAACATGATAAAGGCTACGAAATGAACTACTTTTGAACGCTACCGTCTCGGGAACGCGGCATTAAAAGTTATTTGTTAAATGTGTTTTTAGTTTGTTATTCATTTCTATAAAGGTTTCACGTGGTATTTATAGGTTTCACGTAATCTATAGGTTTCACATGGCCGCCATGTTGATGAGACTCAAAACAAAATGGCGGACAGTTGGTATGCCGTAACTTACAATTCCTTTTACTTTTATTTAACCTTTTAAGTTGTATATATTTCTTAAGCTTCGACCGTGGCATGCTTTCTGACTCTTCATATTATACTTCGTTTGTCGTCGCTTAGATTTGTGCTCGACACGGCATGGTAGGCCGGCCATTATCGGGGCCCGCCGGCCTCGCACGCCACGGCCTTGGCCTGGCTTCCAGCCTCGTGTGCTTCACAATGTTATTAGGATTCAACATTTAATTTCAGTGTAGGTCGCTAAGTGTTTATGAAATTTGAACAAAACTAAGGAGGCAAAAATAAATATTTTGACTTAAGTACTCCATAAAAATTGGTTTAACCATGAGAGGCATTTATTTATTCTGTAATAATTCTAGTAAGCAGACGTTAAATAGATAACTTATTATATTTGCCACGTTCTATTAAGCATATCGAGTTTCTATTAGCTCCTTTGACTTTGTCTTTAAGATGACATTTGAATCTAAAGGTCGTCGCCATAAATGTCGATCTATCGATCTAAATATAAATTATATTATGGTTTAAAGATATATTTTTTTTTTAGAAATAAGACGTTTATCATATTGTTAGTTCTTTTATGAACGCTAAAAGGTATAACTACTTCCTACAAGTGACGATGATAGATAACTAATCATTTATTCAGGTTTTATTATTTTGTTTCAATATCATTATCATCATCGTCATCACCTCAGCCAAGACGTCCAATGCTGGACTAAAAAAAATTATTTATTTATTTGTTTAAAATACCTTTGCCCAACAATAGGATAAAAGAGGCTAACTGTAACTGTAGCAGTAGTTGTGAATGAATACTCGTTTACCTGAGGATAAATAAACAAACCAAAGTGACTCACCCTAACTTTTATTCCACTTCATTAACTAAACCGAAAACTCGGTACATCATTTCACAACTTCATTGAGATTCCGCTCAGCACATTCTCTCCGCAGAGGATTTTCCGCTCTTTTCCTAAGCCACAAAGTATGTAAAGTGATTTTGTTAAAGATCTCTTAAGTTGCAAAAGATTCGTTTATAGACGGATTATTGATGGATTTTTCACAATGTTTGAAAGCTAAATAATGTTAATTATCGATAGAGTTGTAATCCCTAGCCTAGGTCATAGAGACCTTAAAAAGACCTTGTACTAACATTTACAAAGTGAAAGTTTTGCCATTTACAACGTAATATTAACTAAACCATGGCCGGTCATTACCAGCATAAACATCAATAATCAGCTTTCCATGACATTTCATGGAAAGCTGATTATTGATGTTTGTGCATAATTGTCTTTGTTGTGTTTTCTTATAATTTGTTGTTATATATGTTGTATATTTATGCCAAATAAACATTTTATTCATTCATTCATTCAGTTCTTCCCGGTTAAGGTTCTCGGTTTTATAGTCACAGCGTTTCTTATCTCAATTGTTAGTAATTTATTTCTTAACCTCGTTAATAAGTAAAGATGAGATGACTTTTGAAGTACACATAAATAAAAAACGAGAAATAAGTTAACATCAATCAAGAGAGACCCATTGAGGAAATCTTGTAAAAAATTCTTATTAAGAAATCGAGCTTCTAAAAGCTAAAAGATGAAGCTAAAAGAAAAATGATAAGATCGAATTACTTATTGGGTGAAGCGCAATTCAAGTTCCGAGTCGGAGGAAATCGCGCAAGAAAAGCCCGTCGTAACGACGCCGCCCCGACGCCGCCCCGACGCCGCCCCGCCGCTGGGACACAAATTGGATTTCTGCTAAACAAGCCGTTAGAATTACTCATTCACCGTAGTGTTTTTAACGAGACCTTTTACCAGTCAGAATAAGACCCTTTAAATATACCCGTATTTAATACATATAGAATTACGATTTTTGTTTTTTACTGGTGTAATCCCTTGTGTTTTGTTCAAAAGGACTCTGAATCATCTTTGGATATCGAAGAGCTATCTATCTCACGGGACGGAGGAACCATGCCAACTAACAGAAACAAAGATCGACTCAAAATCCTTTTGAAACAGTTCACATTCCTCGCTCACCCGCGCCGCGTCCGCAAGGAAATGATAATAATGATCATTTCTGTTTGTTGTCAGGTTCCGAAGTTTCGATTGGGGGTCGCGCCGCGGGACGTCGCTTAGCAAATGAACAGTGAACGAGAACTGAGCCAAGATAGTAGGAACGAGGCCGCGCTACCGATGAACATGAATACAAGCTCCGACAAGAGATAGGTATTTTGTACGTGCAGGAATTTTTTTAATTTAAAATGGCGGAAGAACCCCCATCCATATGGCGGAAGATCGACGGCACCGTCATCCCCGTCGTGAACCTCGAGGTCAGGGAGGTTCGGGAAGTGCTCTGGGAGAAGATCAAGGAACCCAGGTCGCAAAGGAAAATTATCCTGGTGATTGTGTCTATAGCCCTGCTGCTGGACAACATGTTGTACATGGTCATCGTACCGATCATTCCCGATTATTTGAGGTACATCGGCGCTTGGGGCGAGGCAGGCTACGACCATGTCGTCAACTTACCACCGATCAGGGAAGGCAACAGAACTATAATTCCGACTAAAATAATACCAGCCTCCCATGAAGGGCAGGAATCTGCTACAGGGTTACTGTTCGCATCGAAAGCAATAGTGCAGCTTCTGATCAACCCTTTTTCTGGTGCCTTAATCGACCGCATCGGGTATGACTTACCCATGATGTTTGGACTGGTCATAATGTTTCTTTCTACATCAGTTTTTGCTTGCGGCCGAAGTTACGGAATGCTGTTCTTTGCGAGAAGTTTACAAGGTGTCGGCTCGGCCTTCGCCGACACCTCCGGGCTGGCGATGATTGCTGACAGATTCACCGAAGAGAATGAAAGATCGAAGGCCCTTGGAATCGCTCTCGCATTTATCAGCTTCGGTTGTCTTGTCGCACCGCCTTTTGGGGGAGCACTATACCAATTTGCTGGCAAAGAAGTACCATTCCTGATCCTCGCTTTGATATCCTTAATAGATGGATTTATGTTACTTTTAGTAATGAAACCCTTAAAGACTCAGATGTACGAAGCCAGTCAACCAAAAGTAGCTGGGACCCCAATATGGAAGCTTCTGATGGATCCCTATATCGCTGTATGTGCTGGAGCATTGATGATGTCAAACGTTGCATTGGCATTCCTCGAACCGACAATATCATTGTGGATGGAAGATAATTTAACCAAAGACAACTGGAAAATTGGTATGATATGGCTCCCAGCGTTCTTCCCGCACGTGCTCGGCGTAATAATAACAGTGAATATGGCTAAAAAGTATCCTCAGCACCAGTGGTTGATGGCTGCGGGCGGGTTGGCCTTGGAAGGCCTATGTTGTTTCATAATACCATTCGCGAACTCTTACAAGATGCTGATGATCCCAATATGTGGAATATGCTTCGGCATAGCTCTCATCGACACCGCGCTGCTGCCAACGCTGGGCTACCTGGTGGACGTGCGGTACGTGTCAGTGTACGGCAGCATCTACGCCATCGCTGACATATCGTACTCGTTCGCATACGCCGTGGGGCCTATCATTGCTGGAGAAATAGTAGAGGCAATCGGCTTCACAGCTTTAAATCTACTGATCGCTTTCAGCAATCTCCTCTACGCCCCCGTGCTTATGTATTTGAGGCACATTTATGACTTCAAGCCTTTCGAAAACGAAGCTAATATATTGATGGGTGATCCTCCAGATAAGGAATATCAGACATACAGTATGCAGGATCAGCGACCTGTAAATGGAGAATATAAAAACCACTTAGAATACTCCAATGTTTCTGGTCAAGCGGGGGGAACGGAAGAGTCTAATGTCGATGCTAACACCGGTAATTATTCGTACGACCAGTCATACCAAGGTGGTTATCAGAATTACGGGCAAGGGTATGAACAGCAACAGCAGGGCTACCAGCAGGACTACCAGCAGCAGGGGCAGCAGGGGCAGCAAGGTCAGCAGGGGCAGCAGTACAGCCAGCCGCGGCAGCTGCCCGCGCAGCCGCAGCCGACCGCCAGCAACCCCTTCAGGGCAGCGGTGGCCCCCGCCGCAGCCCCCGCGCCCGCCCCCGCCCCCGCCTCCGGCACCGCAGGCCCGGCCATAAAGAACCCCTTCCGGCAAGGCTTCTAGAGCGCTCCTATTTCAGTGTTGTTGTCTACATTTTTGAATTTACTTGTTGTGTAATTATAAATATCTTATATTTGGATACTACTTCGATCACTGAGCTGCATCACATCGGCGGCGAGTTATTTAGTGTCTGATAGATGTCTATTACCTAGCTGTGCTTGTAATTATGATATTGTAGAATATTTCTATGGCTGCTCCTATAATGGCGTGCAGATTGTGCACTTTTCATAATTTGTTAACTAATTCCAATAAGTTATCAGAATTGGAATAAGCACGCCATTTGCGAACAGCCATGCTGTTTATCTTGTTGATATTGTATTGTTCAGAAGCAACTTAATACAACTGTTAATTATGCCTTCTCATAGTATATAGGTTTTATCCAAACGAAATAAGAACCAAGACGTCGTATGACCAAAAGTTAATGGAGAGTAACATAGTAATACCCTTATAGTGTGTAAAATTAGTGTCAAAGTGTTGCCATATAATATATACACGTATAGGCACGAGCATGCGGTACATAATAGAACTACTGTGTAAAAAATTCCTACACAAAAAGGATACCTAATCATGTCACATAGCTAACGCTAATTTTGCACATTGTAAGAGTTACACACTTAATTATTAAAATGTATTGATAAGGTAGTGATCATCGTGTACCTTGGAGAGGTCGCTGCATCAACCGTGCTGCGTAGGCGTCACAAGGAGCTATAGAGCACAAATCACTTAATGTAAGGGCCTAAGTCAATTTATTAATTCGTGATTTTTGGCACTTACCCAATACAAATTAATAAATTCAATTTTGAACATAGTAAGGTTATAGCGTTATGGATTATCGACTAGGTAAACATATATTGTGAATTTTAAAGTAAGTCTATTATATTATTACTACTATTGGTGTACTAAATGATAATTTGTATAACATTATATTCTGAATTCAACAACATCGCCCGCGTGTGTGTCTGTGAATATGTTTGTAGGCCACGGCAACGATTCCATTATATATTTAAGAATATTCATTTTTAATAGGATAGCGATTTCCTTCCTATGCTATATCAGCAATACTAGAGTAAGTTATATAACTATGTCGCTTCGGAATGAATATTCGACATTATATCAATTAATATATCAATTAGTGATAGGTTAGGCAACCAACTTGTGATAAAGTTGCAACCAAGGTAACGGAACATATCAGAATCTTTTGATTCACGTAGGCTAAGCATGTATAATGTAAATTTGAATAGGTGTACACCGTCGTAGATGTCGATTTATTTAACTAATAGTTACGGTTAGCGGTTACGTGTCAGCAGACTTGGGATACCTGGAGGCCGTTTGATGGGGCAGGTGGGAAGGCTTCGGTGATTTTAAATAAATCAGCTCCATCTTCATCGCTTTCTCTGCGAAAAAGGTTAAAAAGTTCTTAACGTAAAACTTAATAATTAAAATACGTGTAGGCTTGTAAAGTATTTTGGAACGAACTTTCTTAATCATTATGAAGGGAGGAAGCAAGAGATGTAATAAAAATGAGAAAAGAACACCATAAACAAGTTCTTCGAGAAAGCCTGAGTATAATTTCACCGAAAGGCAACGGACAAGATGAAAAAGCTGTTGTATAGTACGTATGGTCATAAAAGAAACAAATGAACTTATCTTACACAAATATTGTAATAAATTTACAAGTGCTATCACTTAATCGAATTGAGAATGCTAAGAATGAATAGGATCGCATGAAACTGCTAAACAACGTTGCACGTTTTAACCACGCCTGTTCTCCAAACAAACGGCCTCTACAATCAATTGATTTGCAGACGAAATATTAATTACAGAGGAGTTGAAATAATAAAAAAGTAATACCTAAAATAATTGTACAAGAAAAAGTGACGAGCCCGAAATGTCAATTGAAAGAGTGTATAGAGTAAACGTGATTATTGTGAATAATGTTCGTATTGGTAAATATTAATGGTCGAGAGTGCTGTGAGACAGTTCAGTTGCCGCCGGTCCCGCTGCGTTGCTCGTAATAAACGTAACTTAAAAGATTCAATGAATATTAGAACCTGCAAAGTACAATAGCGAAATTTGAAAGCCTCCATCGCACAACCTTCTCTGAGCACAACATAATTTAATAATATCAAATTTCTTAGAGCTACTATTTCCTAACACAAGTTACCATCTGGAATGCGAGAGTCGATGTTACGAATGCTATCGAGTGTTCTCTCTTATATGTAATTGTAAGTTAGAGTCAATTTTCGTGTCAAATTCTCCCGAAATTCAATTAATTAGTAGTCAGCACAGAGTTATATATGAGAAAATTATAAATTTATATTTAAGTAGCAAACGCTTCGTGTATTTTGAGTGTATTGGTTGTCGGAATTAATAAGTAATAAAAAAAATATCAATTATTAAAAAAAACTTAAAACTTGGAATATCATGCTAATAACTACGAGCAAATATCATGCTAATGACTACGAGCAAATACCAAAATTTGGGTAAATGTTTAAAACCCGCGCATGTTTCTTATTGGAAGAAAATAATTATGATGCAAGATTGATAATTATGATTTTTTAATAATATTATCAAAAACATAAAAAAATATTCTAAATATGACTTTAACGCCGCTGTTACTTTATTTAATAAACTTGTCATAAACATACAACACTTTTTGTAAAGAGAATTTGGATAAAATTGGCAGTTAAAATAACGCTTCAAAATACACGGGAGCCATAGAAAATAGAAAGTATTCAATTGATGTGCGTGCGAATATATACCTTACTTTATGTACTGATTATATTATATAATGTATTAGCAATAACGCCACCGATATCACATACATATCATTAGCGATAAGAATATACAATTTTGCGATAAATATATTTATACTTTGTGCATATTATAAGTATAGTATGGAAGAGAATGTGTGGTATATAATAAGCACAAGTTTTAACATGCAGGAGGGGAAAAGGACGGTGCAGAGAAATTTCCTCAAAAATATATACGAGTGCCTATAACTGAAATATAACTAAACATTTATTTTGCACTCGGTTTTTTTATATTGACTTTAAAAGTCAATCATGGTCAGTATGAACCTGCAAGAAACTCGACATTATCATTGCGATTTATACTACTAACTAAATATATACTAGTAATTAAACTGCACTAAATGTTTTTTTTTAATTGCAATCAAAGGAATTATGTCAAATTATAAAATACCGACTTTTTTCCATCCTGTATTTTTAAAAGTAATTTTGTAACGTATATTATACTATGTGAACAAATTGATTATGGTTTAGTGATTCATAAAATCGTTTACAATTACTTGACATATCAATGGACGAAAATGAGCGTAATATCAGAAAGAAAGAAATATTTTTTTATTTAAATATTACATTATGTTTTTAGCTTGAAGTAACTAATGTACTGAGTTTATATAAAACATTTCAAATAACTTTGATTGTTCTTGTCTTTTCTTAAGACAAACAAAGTAATTTACAAGAGTTCTTGAGTTATAAACTTTAATTTTGAAAGTGTATTATTCTTATGATTATAATTAAAAAAATTGTTTCATTTTAATGCTACGTTTATTTATATTATTAAAAATATTAATGTTACTAGACACTTATCTATAAAGTACATTTAATATATAAGTCTTGAAAATTACTATGAATGTAAATCGTCTAATTTTGACTGAAATCTAACTGCAGACTTACCACATGAAATATTTTTAAAATTATCGTGACTATTTGACTTCTCCTTGCCTGTTACGATAACTTATTGATTTATAAAATATAAACACACAAACAATTCAAAAAGAAAAAGTATCGTTAAATTTGTGTGATTATAATTATTAAATACAGTAAAATTGCTAAGATATCTAAAGGAAGGGCAAAATTACAAGGCGAAATTACAAATGTGTGTTTGCAGCTAGATTTCCCTTTTAGATCAATACCCGTCCGTAGTCTTCATCTGTCTATCATCATATATAGACTTCATTTTCATTTCTTCATTTCATCATCTTATATGCTATATAGTATAATTCTTATTTTATTATAGCTCAGTGTCATCAGTAGTATCATCGATACTTGATTTTCTATTCGATTGGTATAATTCTACAATACATTATTAGTTACATTTGTCAGTGCCCTTATAGTGCAGAGCCCGTGGCTACCAGGCCTTTTTTGTCTTTATGTCTACAATACAGGTATAAACGAACCCTGACTATGGAGCTTGGGGCGCGGTGGCTTCGGCAGGTAACAGGTAGTAAAGGTGAGTAAAATTGTGTCTCAAATTCGTTATAGTTAAGAGCTAATTTTATATTTATTGAATACGAAGTGAAAGACAGCTGATGCGCAGTAAAAGATCGCACGCACTATTTCACTCGCACCCGCTTACGTATTTATCAGTATTTGTTTACCATCGAAACTGTCCGGCGACAGAGGAAACATCATTTTATAGTTGTCAAAATAACATAATAAAGCCCAGCTATTATACTATGACAATAGTATTATTATAAATAATTGTACTTTAAGGGTGCCCGGGAGGGGGTTGCTACTATACTAGGTGTCCGGCGATAAACGTGGTACTTTCTAACATTTTCGCAAATAAAATATATAAAAACTGAGCTTTGTACTATAACGAATTTGAGACATAATTTTACTCACCTTTACTACATGTTACCTGCCGGAGCCACCGCGACCCAAGCTCCATAGTCAGGGTTCGTTCTGTATTGTAGACATACATAGAAAAAATTTCAGCTTTTATAATTGAACGAAGGCCTGGGAGCCGCGGGCTTTTACTCTATTAGATATATGCCTTACATTCTTTATTTTTATTCGTGTTTTTGTATCATTGATAATATTTTTTTCTTGCTCCCATAATTATGAATGTAATCGAATTGGCTTATTGAATAATTCACATAGTACATTTAGTATTTAGAGTAAATTTAAATTACGAAGATCTCGTTGTCTTTCGCATTATCTTTGTATCGTAAGGTACATTACTTATAATGTAAATAGCGATCGTTTATTCCAAAACATACAACTAGTTTTGTAAATACTGTTAGAGTAAAAATACATATGAATGTACATATTGACCCAGGCGCCCACACAAATATGAGTGATAGACGGAGTTGTTAGCGAGTAGTGGATAGTAAGATGTATACATAAGACCTACATATATATGAACTTTTTATTTTCCAAAAAGCGCCTAATTATATATTTTTGGTTTCAATTATGTAGCTACAGTAGTTTCTGTGAGTTATATATAATACTTATGTAAACTACCTTTGTTTTTAAAATATCAATTGTTTGAAGATAATATATGCATAGATTAATATAAGTATCTTAAAGTAATCATTATAATAATAAGCTTAAATAAAGGTAAGATTTTATTAATCATACCATCGATATTATTAATGTCGTAGATACAATCATTTGTAGATTTTAGCCTTGACTTATCAATTATTAACTCATCAAATGAAAAAATACCTCGTGCGATATAAAAATAAATATAACGTAGGTAATTGATTCGTTCGATTCAACTGTTTGTCTTATAATATAGTAATCCAAGGTATAGGTGAGCTTTTAAAAGAAATGTTATTTCACCAAGCTATACCTACATAATAGCATTACAAAGCTTTAAAATATAGCATAGCATATAAATTGCAAAATCGATGTATATGTCTTAAGGTTAACCTTCAAATTGGATATGTTATGAGCAAGAACAGAAAAAAATATGTTCAATTGTAAATTATAATTGAATAATTATATCTCGTAACTATCATAGCAATATGCATCCAATATATCACCGCACGATAAATACAAGAAGCAGTGACGCTATATGCTAAAGGTTCAAAAATAAATGTATTTAGATAATAACATATTCATTACAATTATCTTTTACTAACAATATTAAATAATCAATGAATAAAACGTTCGATGCTTTGTGACATTACTTTTTAAACTAACTGTATTGTTAATGAAGCTCGAATGTCTGTGAAACCTACTTTATATTATATTAATGAAGTGTTTTTTGTCTTTCTTAATAGAATAAATTCTGAATGTGGCCGAACACACTTTCCGCTAAAACAGGTTTTTTGACATTTGATGCTTTTATTTACGAATACGAAAATATTTTCTAATAAAAATCATCACTTTTAATATAACGTCACTATATATACTCATAAAATCGTAGAACGCGTACAATTTAGATAGATAGATAGTTAGGTACCTAGTTTCAACACTCGTTTAGTAGAATTTAGGACCGTTGGATCAATTGACAATGGTCGTCTCCATCATGAAAGAACGGAGTCATCATATTCAATCGTATTTTAACAACAGATACGACCGTTGTCTGTTAGAACAATGGTATGCTGTAATATACACTCACGGTACGTAAATTGACTGTTGATTCATATATATTTAAGTTTTAATAGAATTATGTTTCATTAAATGTATGTTATAGCTTTGAATTAGCTACATATTATGTAAGATAACGATGGAGATGGTTAAATGTTAGATTTGATTCCAAATGGGAAAATATCTCGGATATTAAGATATGAATTAATATTTTGGATGACTTCCCACTAATCAACAACTTCAATAAATATAAAACGTCTCTGGATATTATTATCCTATGATGACCTAATGTGACAGGACACGCTCCAAGATATTTTCCCATACTTAAAAACATCTTATAGGTATCTACTTGGTAAGAGGTAACGAAATTATCAAATTATAATCTTATAACCGAATATATTCTATATAGTTGTATGTAAAGTGGTCATAACTAATCAGTGATCGAATAAAATTGTTACACCAAAAACTTTGTTTAGTCTTGAACTATACCTACCTTTTCTGTTACTTATTTTTACATTCCCAATTTATATGGAAATAATACTCCCACTTTTATCCAGTGTATTGGAGCTCCAAACCAGTGGGGAGCGCTAAAAGTCGTGAGTTCGACCTTCACCAATCACTTTTTTCAAAGCTATAATGTTATAATTTTTGTTTATATACGTGCATGCAGCCCACATTTTGACAAATACCTTTGACACTCATCTGTGCCTATAACTAAATCGTAATAAATACATCGCACTAAATCGCACTAAATACAGACAAAAAGTATTTAAAATAATATAATATGGCTAATTTAAAAAAAAACTAAAGATGATTATATAATCTTTCTCGCTTAAGCATTTCAAACTGAAGAAGAACAACGACATTAACCTCGGCTGCGGGTGGAATAAGACCTTTCAGAAGTTTTAATGTACAAGGGCATATACAATGAAAAAAATCGACTTTACCTACTTGTTCGGTGAACGACTGAAACAAACAGAAAATCGGACTTTATGTCTTATTGAAAACGTCTACTTTTCCATGCACACCATGGAGAGGGGTCCACTGTGCGTACGCAGGGTGCGGTTGCAGTGGCTTCCAATAGTAATTAGTCAAATTAGTTGGGCGAGGTGTTTGTGGGTTTAAGGGTTAGGACTGATTGTGAATAAGATATTCCTTGATTATTGTGTCACAATTCCATTTCACATTGAAATTCAAATGCCTTTATTTCAAAAGCACTAAAATTCATTAACATATTTGACTTAAGACCTGGGTTAGTAATGATGACATAATATAGTAAGTACACAACCAGAAAACGAGGCAGAAGAAGAGGCATGTACTATGTTGATTTCTATTCATATTAGGTATCTCATGAATGAATATCAATAATGTTGGCTACAAATAGGATATAGCTATGAATATCTTTGCGCTATCGGTTCATAGATCTTAGGTGGGGGACTTTTCTTGTACCTACTGAAGCAAGAAAATAGCAAGAGACACAACAAAAGCTTAAATCTTCCTTTGCTTTCTGCTACATTGATAATTAATTAACGTTATGATATTACAAGAAAATATTCTCCGCATCGCAGAAGGACGCTTTCCACAGCAAATAAAAAAGTGAAAGTAAAAAGGTTTAATAATGAATTACGTCATAAGAAGCCTACTACCCCCAACTAAACTAACAACGCAATAAAATTAAGTATTACGTGAGATATAAGTACTTTTTCGGCTTACAATACGATATATACAGAAAATAACTATAAATCGTTGCCTACTTATATAAGCAACTGTTTGGGTTTGGATTTGTAAAGAAACTACAAATTTAGTCGCTTACACATTGTTGATAGTGCTAGTCAAAGTGTCATTAAGAAAAATCTCAAATAAACAAAACAGGTCTGAAGCAGGATCAGCGAGGGAGCAGCGAGCGTCCCTCGCACGTGAGGGCCCTCGTCCTTCACGAGCCTCGCGTGAGGGCCATCGAACGCACTTGTACCGGCTACACGATTAATTGCCTTCATTCGATACTTGCTGCATTGTGCTTACCTACTTTTTTGTATACCATTAATTAGTACTGCTATAAGGTAAACCGATACAAAAGGAAAAAAATATAAAACAAATATCGTAACAAGAAACACAATCACAGAGACAAAACTGATCGAATTACTCTTTTTTTAGTTACTATATCGCCGATTGGATAACGGCCAGTGCTTCTCAAAGTTCGAACTAAGAGTATAATGGCGGAGAACCTAATATTATAGAAAAAAATGCTATTGACTTGCAGTACTGAGATTTATAAGGCCCAACATTTTTCCAGCGCAAAATTATGAAAATAATAAAAAAAATGTAACAAGTTATTTATCTGTTCCGTAACAGCCTCATTAATCTTGAAAAACTTTTAGATAATTAGAACAAAGCTTAGTAAATGTTTTAAGGATGGAACAAAGCGGGGCGCAGTTTATTAAATTAACGTATTTTTAACGGTTTTATAGCGGAGGGCTCGTTTGGGCGATCCTCGGAGTTTGGCGGCTAAAACAACAGGGGGTGTAATATAAAGGGAAGGGGGGGGGGGGGTTGGGCTACATGAATATATAACCACCATTCACCACCAACCTAACCCGGCATTGAACATGAAAAATGTGCACATGAACAACGAGCGTACGAACGTATGACGTACAATTTCGCTTAATCCTCGCGTGATGGATGAATGTATTCATTTATGTGTATTTCAATACTATTGCACGAACTATTTAACCGTATGATATGCTCATTGAATCTTTAATTTACTAAATATTCACTAGGCTAAACCGAAAGAAAAATTAATAAGAATACAAATAAAATAAATTAAAATCAATAGTGTGTAACAATCGTAACAAGTGGCAAGAAGTGATATCTGCATATCACTACCCCTATGGGAGACCAGCCTGACTGTATGTATGTATGAATGTATGTATGTAAACGCGTAATGGCTCAAGGAAGTTAAATTTTGTATTCGTCTAGCTAGACCCTCAATCTGATATTTAAAAAAAATTGCAATCGCGTCTCAGAAGCCTGATTTTGAAGTTTTCCCCAAAGCTCTTATCCTTTAAAGTCAAAATCAGGTTACCGACACACTATTGAGACGATATTGAATTAACAGACTTGAGGCCTAGGTATTTTGTTTCATTTATCTATGGACAGACCACTGTCAATTTAAAATTAATTTAATTCTTTTAAAATATATATTATTATTGTGTAGCTGACTGTGCTCGTTTTTTTTATGAATAATCTATCTAAATCAGTTAACTTGTCCCAATTGACGCGGGTTCTGCAGCCTGCACTCTATAACGAGATTGTCGGAGGGTCGGAGGGCGCGCACGGACCCATGAAAATTTAACAAGCATTCACCCCGGCGCGCCCCGCCGTCCCTCACCTGGCTGACTCAACTTATTTATTACCAACAACCTTATTTGACGGCCTCGTCTAGTCTAAATGCTAAGTGCGAATTTTCTTCACCATTCAACCACGAATTTGTATGGCATTAAAACAGCTGGAGAAGCCTATGTCCAACAGTGGACTAGTGTAGGCTGATGATGATGAAAGCAGCTGGTGCCAAATAAGGGGAGTTCAAACTTTGCCAAACATTTCGTTACGTGATCAAATGGTAAATAAATCGCACACCAAGCACCCCGATCTAGCCGTTTGAGAACTGCAAAACTTAAGAACGTTGGTTAAAATCACAATTCGTGATTGGAAGAAATTACCAGAGAAGATTGAACCGTGGATGCCAAAGTGCATATTAGTAGAGCTGCCATAAAACAGTCTAGTTAGCCCAAGGCCAGAAGGATATTGACTCAAAGATTTAAAACTAACTTTCAAATAATGTAGTATAAAAAGTTGCAGAGTAATCATAGGCCTAAGAAAGCGTGTACTCGAGAGTTATAGCAACCTATTTCGAAAATAGTATATAAAATTCACAGATTTCGCAGCACCCGCAAGAATCGGAGCATTGAAAATGAATACAAGAATTTACGAAAAAAATATATTTTATTTTGTTTATCACATTAGAAGTTTATTAACCGACAAGCTGGAGCCCGCGACTTCGTCCACACTCGAATTCCAACTCGAATGCACTTCTCGCCTGCATCCGCATCTTTTAACACCATTACCATGACGATCGGTCAATAATCATAGAAGCTACATAACTTTTTATATACGGAAATACCCGTTTTTCTACAATACGAAATCTAAAGGGACCACCTACAGGCCACAATTATGCACCGATTTTCAAAATTTTTACTTAAGTCGGTTTTTTTCTGAAATATTTACAATTAAGTAAACAAACACCACCCAAAAAACCCGACTTTTTTAAATTTTTTAAAATTACAAAAAAAGTTACCAGCCGATTTACAAAATTCAAACGCTTACAAGTGTCTCGATAAATTCCTCAACTTTTGGTACTATTCCCATCTCGATCCTCCCAAGATCCTCGGAGCTATGGCCAAAAATACGTCTCAGGCGATTTGCATCTGATAACCATTTTCAATTGTAAAAAACAAAAGGTCTAATAACAAAGGAGAGAGCTGTTTTTCTTTTATATCTATGTAATAACAAAGTTTATCATCATTACTGGAACAACTCTATAAGCTTTGAAGAGAGTAAATTTAATTTACTATGAATCGCCCGCTGACGGGAACGCAGCGCACCGTAACGTCTCGTAGCCGTTCTCGTAACGACATTACGAGACAGCGCCGAGCCGTAGCAACTCCCGGCGGACGGACCGATACAATGTCACCGACTTCAAACAAGATGCACTATGAATACAATGGAATTTTATTTGTTTTTATTTATTTATTTGTTTGTATGTTTTGTATATAGTATATAGTACATATATGTCTATAGTGGATACAGTCTACTTTACTAAACAACTTATCTACCAATGGTGTTAGTAAAACTACTAAAAGTTAATGGTAATATTAAATTTTTGATAGAACAGTGGTAAGCCGATTTTAGTCACAAAGGCTCATCCCTGCAATGTGTGCAGCGCTACCCGCCCCCAATGTGGTCCATTCATTGACGGCTAGATTTGCGTACAACACCGACTATATGGGGTGTACCAAAAGCCGATGTTTGGCCCACACCTGTATTGATCGTCGCACCTGCGTTGCCATGGCAACGCCCCGCGCCCCTCACCGCCACAGATTCGGCGCGCGATGGCAGATCACACTGTTGATAACTTTGTTCATAAAACATGCCTAATTATATAGTTCAAATGAAACACTTTATTAGAAGTTATTCTCGTTTTATTATTTAACTAGCAGCCGCTCGCGGTTTCACCCGCGTGGTTTCCGTTCCACTACCAATATCTGGATAAAAAGTCCTATGTGTTATTCCAGGTTATAAACTATCTGTATGCCGAATTTCATCCAAATCCATCCATCCGTTGCAGCGTGAAGAAGTAACAAATATACGAACATACATACACACAAACTTTCGCATTTATAATATTAATACGATACTGGCGGCGCGCGGCGTGTCGACTTGATTTTTTGTTATATTTACTGGTAAGCACTGCGCCTTGATCTCACCTGATGTTATGTTATGATAAGGCCAATGGTGGACGCGCACTTCATCCGGAATCCTCAACTAGTGAGGCAGGATCTCTGCTGCCGGAATACAACAATGCTACAAACATTGATGTTATGATGACATATTTAGATAAGATGGTGGTAGCTAGCCAGGCGGACAAAGAAGTCTTCCCAGCAACCAAACCGAGTACACAAACATGTACCCCCCGCTGGGAATCGAACCCAGGACCTCTGGGTCTAATCCGGTGGTCTTCACCACTAGACCACAGAGGCGGTATACTGGCGGTTTACTGAGGAGATGAAAGAATGAGGTGTTGGTCGTCTTAAAATTTTGAGTTTCAAATTATTAATAACATAATGTTAACACTATAACTATAATATTTAGCTTTTATCTTCCAATAACTTTGATTGTTGGCACATAAAGTTTCGTTATTCTTCTAGCCTTTTATTTTATTTAAATATATTTAAAACCAAAGTTTAAAACTAAGGTCATATTATAGAATTATTACTAAATATTTTATTGTAAAACAATTTATTGGTAGGAATGCGAAAGAATTAAGATACAATACAATTAAGATACGATTGTCACTGTGTATAAAGGCCGATATACGTTTATTGAATTCCACATTTCATCGAACATAACTCGTCAGCCGCCGGGCGAGACCAGACTAGTAACATTAAGTACAGTCCATCATAATTAAGTTGCGTTGCGCCGAATCCCGGAGCATTCATCATCCAGAATTCCAGACATTTCCAGACAACCTTTTTTATAGTCGCATTTACATGCGACAAACAGCTAAAATAGTGTTTTTTAAGAGAAAAGTATTTAATGTAAATCAGTCTTATATTTCTGGGCAGCTTCAAATAGAAAAACAGGAGTGGTATTGCGAAAGGTCGTGAGGCGCTTTTTTCAAGTGTGAAATTTGTAATGTACTTTCAGTCCGTTCCCTTATTTCTGGCCAGCGCTGTCTAAAAATAGTGGAATATGGCACCGCGCCGCCCGAGCTGCTATCGCAGATAATCAAGTTACGTTAGGTCGCGTCGCGTCACCCAGTGCGCGCTGTGGTGCATCCGTCACCCAGACGTCACCCGGGATTTCGCCCGGGATAATTAAAACCCGCCCCGCTGCGACCGGGGAAAGATTAATGTGTGTTTAATTTATTGCTTTACTTCATGTTGTTACGTTTTTTGTTTAATGTATTGCTTTGTGTTAGGTAATATACTGAAGAGCGTTTATAAAATTTGATATGTAATGCCGTGACAGAGTGCTGAATAAAACTGGCACTAGGCACTTTGGAGCTGCTATCAATGTTGTATGACGATGACGGAAAATTATTTATTGAAATATTAAAACTCAATGCTATTCAGAGCAGACATAAGCTTTTTCCATTTTTGAAGATTCGTTTAAGGTGTGTCGTCGACATAGCCCACAGGATCAGCAAGCTGGACTGGGACTTAGTGGAGCGTCGTTCTTCGCAAGGTGGCTGACAAGAGCTGGATGAGAGTAACCGCGGTTCGTGCTCGGTAGCGTGCACTTGGAGAGGCCTATGTCCAGCAGTGGACTTAGGTTGATGACGATGATGATGATGATGATTTAAGGTGTTACCGGAATTCTCATTAGTTTATAGGCTTGTGTTACGTAACCTCAACCTCAATATTCCGATTCATTAAACTAATGATCCTCGCACTGTCGATCAGTCGGTGTGGCCTATCGCTTTGATCTTAACGACCCACTCCGCTGCCGGGGGTTTGCGCCCGGCTCGAATAATCAGAACAATCATATACGACATAATAGGGACAAGTACCTAGTTGTAATACAATAACTTTGTTTATTAGCTGGTGAATACAAGCAGTGCGATTGGTTGTTTTTTATTAGGTTTGAAAACAGTGAGGTCTTGAGTATTAGACCTTTGTAACTAGGATTGTCCATAGAAAAAAGTTTATTTCTCTTTTTTTAGTCAGTTTTCAGTGCAGCAGCTCGGATTGCGGAAGACCTAGGTTCGATTCCTGGCTGAGTAGGGTAAGCCTTTTATTTTTTCACTGTATTTTATAATTATTTGAGTATTTATTTTTGTAAAACACTTTTTTACAATGATAAGTTATTGATAATAAGTAGTCGTTGATGCTAATAGACGTCTTTAAGTGCGGCAGTAAGGTAGAGCTTTACTTTTTCTGTTCTCTCTTTTGTTATGTCAGTTTTAATATAAAAAAACGCGGCCAACGAAGCTCAAACACTTCCATATACATATGTAGTTAGAACCTTTTTGTATCAAACCATTATCACAGGGTATGTAAGCTTATGCCGAACAAACCAGAGCAGGGCTTTACTATAAGAAATGTGGTTGGATAAGTCATAAATCACGCTGAGGCTGGCGGGCTCGTAGCGTGGACGCGGAACAAAACGCAGCTCAAAATAGATATCGATTTTCATAAAGCTAACAAACTGGTAGCCCTGTGAAAACTCCTCTTAGCACTATTAGGTTAGAGTTCAAAATAAAATGTGGTATTAGAAAGACTGGTGCTTTCGCGAGCCCCGTGAGACCGAGCACCTGTGTAAGAAAGGTATTAATTACTAAAGTTCAGACGTACAGTGAACGACACGTCAGGCGTGGCATTGCAGATCATTAACGTTGGCCGAAGTATAGTCGTATCGGTTGGTCGGAAGTTAGGTTGAGGCTTATGCCCGCTTTCACCGACAATCTAGGTTTTAGGAGATACTCAAGCAGTTTTAGGTGACGGTCGCTAGAGTAAAACCTTCACCTAACGTTGTTGCTTAGATAATATTGAAGAATAAAGAGTTGTTGGTGAAACCGAGCATAAAACATCTATTAGATAGGTTTGGTTTTGGTAATGTTGAGTCTTGAATCGGAATAACTAAATGATTATTAGTTTAGGTTTTTGATTAATTAAAATGTTTTAGAACTCATCATCATCATCATCATCTCAGCCAAAAGACGTCCACTGCTGGACAAAGGCCTCCCCCAAATAATCATGGGGGGTATTTGCCGTAATCGCCACGCTTGGCAGGCGGGTTGGCGATCGCAGTAGGTTGAGGGTAACCTCAGAGAGATGCTGCTGCCCATCCTCTGGAATGGTCTCTTAGTCGGCTTTTACGACACCCACGGGAAGAGATGGGGTGGTGCAACTCTTTATCTCCGGCACTACACAGGGACACAGGGTTTTAGAACTGCTTCAATGTATTATAAAAGCTTCCAGAACTTTAAGTTTAAGTTTAAAATCAGAGCAAAGCATGATGCTGTCTCCTATTTCTATTTTAGGAGCATCGGTGAAAATAGTACAAGATTTCTCTCTCGCGCGTCATTTTCTGATAGAACAAAACAAATTGAATTCTGCAGGAGACTCTCTCAGCGAAACTCGAGTTCAGCGACATTGTATTTGACGCGGAACAAAGTGGTCCGTCCATTGCATTGTAGCTTACTGCACCTGCAGCAAATTGAAAGTGCAGTCAGTATAGAGTATACACTAGGCAGTAAAGGTGAGAACACACTCCGGGGCGAGCGCGCGAACCTGATACTATCACAGCTATAAAACATGATATGGAACAAGTTTTTCATTGTACTTACTTAATCCTTTAGCTGATTGTACTGAAACTACGCTAACGCCTCGGTAGCCGAGTGGCAGGGGCGTTCGGCCCGATACCCGGAGGTCCCGGGTTCGATTCCCAGATTGGGCATAGTGCATTTCGGATTTTTCGATGCATAGCCCGGGTTTATGATCAGATCACCATTTCGTATTTGACAAGCGTGGTGATTAAGCCATTACCCACATCAATTGTAGTGTTAACTTGTTTTCAATGTCTAGGATAGTTATATTACTTTACTTTACTGAAACTGCGATTGTGCATATCTAGCATATTACATTTCAAACCTTTTGTGACCTAAATTCAAATTCGAATACAAAATTATTTATTGCATGCCACCTTGGTGTACATAGTAATTAAATAAATAGGTACAAAAGGTGTTAAAATAAACAATGTAGCGCCTCGTAGGAGCATAGCAAACAGAAGGAGTATAGCTAACTTATTTACTACTGTATTATACCTACTTATATTTTACATTTTAACATATAAAACTTAAATATAAAAAATTATATTACATATAACGCCCTGTAAGGATATGTCAAATTTTAAGACTGTTACATTGCTATAAATTATTATATGTATACCATTATACACCGAGACATTAATAGTGGTTGTTTACCCACAGGTGGGTAGATCAGACCACGAAACTGAACAACTTTCCCTAAGAAACATAGGTCAAAAAACGAGATAATTTTTTAACTTTCCCATACAAACCATGCTCGGTCAATAGAGGCTTTGTATAGAAAAGTGAAACAATTATCTCGTCTTTTGACCTATGTTTATTTTTTTACCTTTTGGGGAAAGTTGTTCAATTTCATATGTGCAAGCAAATATTTTAGTGTTATTTTCCTTTTAAGTTAACGACATATTATTTTCTATTGATGTCTGTAAAATACTATTCACCTTGACCAAACTTGACAAATCATTTGACTTTTATTATTATTTTATTTCTGTATATTTTACTTGAATTGCAAATATTTTAGTAACTTTTGACAACTGTGTAACTTTTCACAAACTTTTATTTTTTCCTCTATGGCATGGACTACCATAGAGAAGTTCAAAGTTCAAGTTCAAAGTTCAAAGTTCAAAGTATTTATTGCTGTTCATGAATGTGATACAAAGGTAGAGTCATCAATAGTATTCCAGTACAACATGATACCCATTTGGGCTTAGCAAATTAATGAATGAATGGACGTGCAACGGAATTAATTATTTTTAAAATATATTTCTAAATTGTAATGAAAATAAAATTATTTATTTAATACACAAGACATATTACTATTTTACAACAATTAATAAAATAATTTATATCAAATAGAATTCATTGTCATTATAATATTCATTTAAATTATAGTAGCATTTCTTAATTAATATAGATTTTAATTTTCTTAGGAATGTTTTTGGATTAGGATCTGATCTCAGTTCGGTAGGTAATTTATTATGTATTTTGATTGCTGTACAATAGGAACTAGAATTAAACATAGCCATACGACTCTTTGGTATTTTAAATTTGTTTTTATTATGAGCTCTCCGAGCCCGTAAGCTGTCAGATTCAGCATTCTTAAAGATTGACGGGTTGTTTTTTATGAACTTACACATTTCAAAAATATACATGCAAGTAAGGCTCAAAATTTCTAATTTAATAAAGTAGGGCTTGCAAGTGTCCATTTTGTCTATATTCATAATTATCCTAATACACTTTTTTTGGAGCACAAAGAGATCGTGTACATCTGTGCTGTTTCCCCAAAGGATAATTCCGTAATTTAGCCACGAGTGGGCGTAGGCGTAGTATGCTGTGGTGGCAGTTTTCTGGTCTGTACTTAGTTTTAATTCATAGAGCGCATAAGTGAAACGACTTAGTTTTGCTTTAATTTTTTCGATGTGCTTTTTCCAGTTAAGATGGGAGTCAATTTCGAGGCCCAACAAAGGACAAGTTTTTACTTTTTCTAAGCGAGAGTCATTTATTTCTAAATCTACGTTCAAGGGGGATTTTTGATAGGGTCTAAATTCAATCAGTTTTGTTTTAGAGTAATTGACTAGTAAGTTTTGCTCTTTTAACCACTCTGTAATTTTTTTAAATATCATTTTTAATTCTGTCTGACACGTTGATTCATTTTCAAATCTAACCAAGACTGAGACGTCATCCGCAAAGAGAACACATGGAGTATGTATTATTTTAGGCAAGTCATTAATGTATATAAGAAAGAGTAAACAACCGACAACGCTTCCTTGCGGGATAGAACAGTTCAGTGTTGCTTGGTCAGATCTAAATAGCGTCAACTTACCAGTTTGTGGGTCCCGATAGTCAATTTGAACATACTGTAATCTATTTTTTAGGTATGACACCAGCCATGCGTACGCGCTACCCCTTATACCACAACAATATAATTTAGAAAGGAGTATTTCATGCTTTACTCTATCATATGCCTTTGTCATATCGAGCAAGATTCCTACAGCATAGTTTCCTTCATTAAGGTATTTTTGTATTTGTTGAATATAGTGATAAACTGCTAAAACTGTTGATCTATTTCTTCTAAAACCATATTGGCGATCATCCAAGACATTATATTTTTCAAAAAAGGAACACATACGATCCACCATTGCTCGTTCAAATATTTTTGAGGCTGATGGGGTTAGGGCTATGGGCCTATAGTGACTAGGGTCACTTCTGCTACCCTTTTTGTGAATTGGACGAACGATTGTAATTTTTAGTAAGTCTGGGAAATTGCCTTCATCAAAGGACTGGTTTATCAAGCTAACTAGGGGAACTGTTAGTTCAGAGGCACACTTTTTTAAAAGAATAGGTGGTATATCATCAGCTCCTGAACTATACTTGGTTTTGAGGTTTTGCAGTAAAGTTTTAACTTCTCTCTCATCTACCGGTCTTAGATACATACTGTTCTCTATTGTGGTATATGTGGGTGGTTTGCCGGATTTATTTATGCAATTTCCTCCTTCTGCCACGGAGACGAAGAAATTATTAAAGCAATTGGCAATTTCTGTGGGTGATTTTATGATTTCACCATTAATATTTAATAGAATATTTTTATGATTTTTAGAAAGCGATTTGTTTGTTTTTGTTTTTATGATATGCCACATTGTTTTTATTTTATTATCAGATTTCACCATTTTTGAGATAAATTCTTTCATTTTAGAAATAATAATTGATTTTTTTAAAATTTTCCTGTAAATTCTATAGTGTTTTTTTAGTACTTCATTATTTGTATGATTAACTAAAATTCGTAGCTTTCTTTTATGTTTACATGATAGATTTAGGCCTTTTGTTATCCATTTAGGTTTATGATTTCTTGGCTTTGATTTTATTAAAATAGTTTTTTCAGGGAAATAAGTATTCAATAGAGATTTTAGGCAAGTGTAAAATATTTCATAATTTTTACTTACGCAGTTTAGCTTAGAAAATAGATTTACCCACTCTATTTCACTAAGACTTTTCCTAAAACCATTTATTTGATGGTCTGAGAAAAATCGTTTTGTAATTATTTGTGTTGTGTTTATTTTATAGAGACTATTAGTTTCTACCGTCACGACAACAGCATGGTGGTCAGAAAGACCCAATTCGCAAACTTCTGTTTGGGTCCCACTAAAGTTTGTAAAAACAAGATCTATGCATGTAGCTATGGATGTACATATCCTTGTCGGCAATTTTACTTGTTGTATAAAATTGTAAGAAAGAAGTAAATTTTTGAAGTCAGTAGATATTTTTTTGTTACCCAGCATATCAATATTAAAATCTCCTCCTATCATTATATTTTTATGTTTTTCTTTTTTTAATTTATCTAGCAACTTTGTAAAGGAGTCTAAAAATGTATCCGTTTCACGTTCATTCCAGTATATAGATAATATTAAAATATTCAAACAAATTATTTCAATACTACAGTATTCAATAACAAATTCAACAGATAAATCAGAAATGTCTTTTCGTTCTAAATAATCTATGTTTTCTTTGATCAATATTCCTACTCCACCTCTGGAGCGAGTTTCTCTGCAATAGTGTGCCGCCATTGTATAGCCGTTTATTTCTATTATGTTAAGCTTTGAGTTATTCAGGAACGTTTCTGACATACATATGACATCATATGGGGATTCGAGCAATATTTGTTCTAGCAAATGGACTTTGTTGTTCAAACTTTGCATGTTTTGGTACAGTATCTTCATATTATTCACGAAAAAGATGGTTGCTTTGCGTATCTTCATCATTCACAGTGGGGTTTTCTTGTACACACTGTGGCTCATTCAGTAAAGTAATACTGTGGTTGTTTCCACTTGGCTGATTTCCCTGTCTCAACTTTTTTTGTATCTCTTGAGTTTGATAATTTTTTACTCTACATTTATAGTCAAGTCTTAAAAGTTCTTGTAATACATTTTGGCATATATGCTTGATATTGTTTCGTGGGATGCCTAAGTATGAATAGCGTAGGTCCACATAGCTAACGTGTGATAATTGATTGCTGCATAATTCAAACGTGTTATTGATTCTTTTTGAGTTATGCACTGTATTAAATTGAGATTCGCATATGATAATGTTTGTGTTTGCCAGCTGGCTAAGGTAATAGAAAAGATAAGAGCTCATTTTCATAATGTTGCTATCATTTTTCCCCACTAAGATTATTATGTAATCCGATTTTCCAAAGTCAGAACAATCGGACATAATGCCATTTAGTATTGTATCGGTTGTAGCTCCTGGTTTTATCTCACTAAAAATTCTGTATTTATTACTAAGCAGTTTTGTCAGTTGCCTGCAGAGACCACGTCCTTGTTCATCACTTAATAAGTGTATTCTATGTGCATGTAATTCGTATTTATTTAAATTCTTTAAAAGATTTTCAGGTTCTTGGGAGTTGTTTTTGTCCTTACAGGTTGATTTTATTGTGTCTTCTTTTTGGTTATTGTAATTTTTCTTTTTGTGCAACATTGATTTTGTTGAGGTGTTACCTTGGGAGCTTGCTTCTTGCGTAACATCAAGCTTTATTTGAGTTGAGGTTTTTGAACTATTTTGTTTAGTTAGTTTTTTTTGGTTACTATTGCATAATGTGTTTATTATTTGTTCGTATTCTATAATTCTCTTTCGTAGAGAAAAATTTTCCGCGTGCAATTTATCAATTTTATTTTTAGCTGACTTTAGTCTATTTTCCAGTAGTAACATTTTATTTTCTATTTTTGTGAGTTATTGATTTCTTCTCTAATTGTTATGTCTGGGCTGTTACTGTGCAATGGCGTGTCAGCTGTAAGGGAAGAATATTCCTCGTCGGATAACGAACGATAAAAAGAATTTTCGATAGGTATGTTGACTTTATATTTTGTACGCTGCGTGATATTGCTGCATGAGGTATCCTCCTTATCACATGGCACCATATTTTTTATTTCCCAACAATTATTATACTTCCAGTTATTTTTATTGTCAGGAGTCATTAAGTAAAATCGTTTTTCTGTTACTTCAGTGCAATCCAAGTGGTAGTTATGTTTGCAGTTTACACATTTCAAATATTGCCTATTTGTTATTTTGTTATTACATTTTAAGCATTGTTGCGCCATCTTTAAGTAATCAGCTTACGTTAATTTGCTATTCACTGTTTATGAATTTATGTGTTAGCAACAAGTTCAGCTATTCGGCAATAGATGTCAGTAACGTCAAGCTTTAGTTGTCACTTTGTGGATTGGATTGGATATAAGTGCGTGCGTAGTGAAGCTATTGCACACTAGATGGCGTTACTCGACGTATCGTCGTAATTTATGTTCTTGAAATGCGAATAGGGTCAAAGTCCACATTTGCGAGACAGTAGATTTTTGCCAAACCGTTATTCCAATTCGAAAAGTATGCACTGTTCACTGTACACATTAGGATTTTTTTCTTCTTTTTCTTATTATTAATTGGAGTTTATAATTAGTTTTTAGAATAGTTCACTATTGTTTACGTTTTTAAGAGATAATTGTCCACTTAATTATTATGTAGTTTTTATACTTTTCCTTTATGGAGGAATGTCACTAACACTGTCACACACTAATTGTAGATTGTTTATTACTTTTTAAATGTTTTTAAGACGTAAAGGGTTTTTTATATATTTTTCGTAAGAAATCGACACGGAGCTAATGTTTACTTATCAGCGCCATCTTGACGACCATCCATCGAAGTAAAGTTTATAAGCTCCACAGATTATAAGTTAGGCCGCTGCGCTGTGGTTATAATATTGATTTGACATATTTTTGAATAGGGACAATTTCTAGTATACTAATTTTGTATTTTTATTGTAATGTAATTTAATTGGTTTTTGACAATTTGGAGTGTTCATTTTGTATTTTTATATGTATGTAATTAATTAGAATACTTAGTCATTGTTATTTAAAGTTATTTGCATGCTACATTGTCAGCTGAGAAAGAGAAGGAAACTAGATTAAGACCAAAAATGTACCTTTCTCAAGCGCAAATTAAATATATTTCATTATATTTCATATCATTTCAGTTTCATGGTCTGATCTACCCACCTGCGGGAAAACAACCACTAAAATGTCTCGGTGTATAATTATATTGACTTACGAATTATCATTAAATAATATTGTGTGAAATAATTAAAGCCTTACACAGCCACATTAATGAAGAGCAGTGTTTCCGTGCCGGCTCACTGCGCAATGTCCACCGGGTGGGAGAGGGGCGCCAGCCAATTAGAGTAACACAGTATCTCAATCACAGAAAGATACGGAACATAAAAATACAATATTTACAAAAATCAGAATAAATCACAATTTTTATACACAACGTTAGTATCACGAGTAGGTGACCGATCCTAAAGCTTCGGTTCTCGTGCGTTTCTAAATATTTCATAAATCTAATTATAATATCAAAAAATTTGTTTCTAATTAATGAAATCGGAAGTTATTTTGCTCTAATCCGTGCCACAAAAAATGCAATTTAAATAATATTGAACTAGTTTTAATTCCTCTAAATTATTCGTCCATCGAGCTTGGATGCAAGCACCGCCTAACAAAAAAAAATTGTAATAGTATAAATGTATAAATGTAAAAGTTTATAAAAGTACTACTTGACCGGCGGACTTCGTACGGCTTTGACAATTTCCATGACAACAAAGCAAACAAAACGTTGACAGTTTCCATGACAACAAAACAAACAAATCATTCGTCCGCTTAAGAACACCCGTAACCCATGATACACCCTATAGCAGCGCCACCTACTGGATCCAATTCTCGAATCCACTTGAACACACATAAAAAAATTTATACAAATCGGTCCAGCCGTTTAGAAGGAGTTCAATTTCATACACACGCACAGAAGATTTATATACATAAAGATAAGTAATAATTATATAATATAGATAACCCGACACGTGTTTCACTGGACACAAATTCCACTTTGTAATCGCACCAGCACCCCAGATAGACTATTAACTATCGTCATTTACTGTTGTGTTCCTAATGGGAAGATGAGATTCTGCGTGGTGCAGCGGGCTCGGACCGCGTCTCACTGCTCGATGCTTATCAGCCTGTAGCGGGGATTCATAAACGTTGCTAATTGGCGCGCTTGTGCGTTGCTGGCTGAGTTGTTTGAGAATGAGGAGGCGTTTCTCCCCTTACTCTACGCAAATAAATTGATATAGAAAAATCATACTTTTTATTTACAATAATATTCAGATCAATTACATAATGTAAAGTTATAACTACTGTAGTCGCCTAGTGGTCGAAATTCGACCGTAATTTTGATATAAAAAGCTGTTTACTAAACAATATTTTAAGGCTGCACGGATTGTATCCTAAGCAATGAAATAAAAGATAGAATGTGACTTTGGATTGGCATTGACAGATTTCGGCCGCTCCTCTTCCATTTTTGAAATTTTTGAAAAATGTATGACACAATGTTTATTTAATTTAATGTATTTTTTATGCCTAATTTAAAAATAAATATTAGTATTCTGCACTCCTTCACTATATAAACTATAAGTGTGCGAAATTTCATACTCCTCCGTCGTCGGCGCAATTTTCATAAAAAGGGGTACAAAGTTTTTGCTTCACGTATTAATATAACTATTTAAACTATAATGGTCACTTGCATTAGAGTAATTACTTGTATTAACGGATTAATAATGATTACGTAATTATTGACAATATGGTGAGAAACTGGTTAATAATTGCTCTAAAAAAAGCTATTGGTCGGCCTTATCGCTTTAAAGTGAGCCCTTTCAGAAGAACACGAACAATGTACTTACAATAAGTACACTATAAATAACCACAAAATACTGTCTATTTATAGTGTTCGTAGCTGTCTGTTCCCCGGTTAATTGTAACTGAACCAACACTAGTAGTTATGAGTTGAGGGGAGTCTGGAACCTTACACCGCCCTAATGGCAGCACAAATCCTGGCTTACGTTGGGCCTGGGTGCGGGACGAGGGGAAGCGTACACGATCTCCGACGGACATCTTGACGCCTTTGTAACTTTTGTTGTTAATGTTCAACGTTCATGTTACATGTTCGCAATGCGATAGATAGACTAAGTTAGATTTCTTCACTCTAATTTAAGTTTAAATATTTTATTAGACATCATGAAATATTTTCGTCAATTATTAGTTAGAAAAGTCAATCTAGAACTTACACTGTCATAGTATTTGTGTATGTATCTTCTTATTATACGTCTGTGGTATGTATGCCGGCATGGACTAATAATATTATAGGACTGACAATCTCCATAGCACGGCTATATATAACTCATATTACTCCATGTCTATAGTCAAAAGCGTAACCTATATTTTAGTTAAAAAATCAAAATCAAAAATGTTTATTCTGTAACAATTTTATCCCTTTTAAGTATTAATAAATACTTGTTATTGGACACCTCGCTCTTCCTTGAGCGTACATACTATCATGTTACATGAATACATAATTTTAATTTATTTAATTTATTTATACATATTTATAATACGAGTAGGTGACAATAAAAAGAAAGAAAGTAAAAATGTGTGTGTGTGTGTGTGTGAGGGTGTGAGAGGGTGTGTGGTGTGTTAGTCGATGGTGTGTGTGCGTGTGTGAGTGAGGGTGAGGGAGTGTGATGGTGTGTGTGTGTGTGTGTGTGTGTGTGTGTGTGTGTGTGTGTGTGTGTGTGTGTATGTGTGTGTGTGTGTGTGTGTGTGTGTGTGTGCGTGTGTGTGTGTGTGTGTTTGCGTGCGTGTGTTATTTTAATAGATTTTCTATTTCCGTGTAATCTTTATTCTTAAGCCACTATTTGAGTAGCACTTTACACTTTTTATTTGTATTAGGATATATGTCTAAGTGTTTATTTATGTAATTATATAAATAACTGGAAAATAGTAAGTTATTTTTGGCATTCGATCACGTTAACGAAAACGAGATTTGTATTGGAACATGTTAACTCCTCTCGTATGTCGCCAGGAGGCGCTGCTTCAATGCCATGCTTTTTTTCGTTTTCGATAACATAATTGTATGTATACGGATAGTAAACAAAACACACACTAGTCTGTAGTTTCAAATTGATTTTTTATGATAATAAACGTCACGATTCTGCAAATGCTATTTCTAGCTTTTCCGACGAACTTAGAAATGCTACAAAATAAGTAACATGGCGCTGAAATGAGCACTACATTTTAAATATGGAACACAATGTACCAAATTTATTTTTGTTTGTTTTTTTATTTAGCTTAAGTTATTTGCTCAATTATCTATAAATTAATGAATGGAAGCGGAAATAATCTGTAATGGCGGTTGTCGGGTATTGAATTTTATTGATATTTTACTTTATTTTATTTTCTATTTAGGATATATACTACATAGATAGATAGATATTTACGATACAGATACATAGAAACTAACTGGCTAAAATTGGGAACCGCATCAAACCATAAAATAAAACATAAAAAAGAATTTTCAGTCTCCCCGTGGTTGAGCAGTTAAATGGAACCGTCTCCATCCGTTTTCATCAGTGCACCGTGTACAACACCGACGCAGGATATTGCCACTACGTTTCAGTAAATCGTACCCTCCTTCGTCCCTTTCTCATGTCAGTTTGCGTAACGTACCTAGCTATCCATAGTCCATAGACCATAGTCCATAGTCCGTAGTCCATTATTTTTAGTGCAAAATGTAACTAAAAAGATCTACTATAAATATATAAACAAGATCCTTCTTCCTTCTGACATATCTTTTTGGCATTTATATTTTTTGAATGGTTGCATTCACAATGCTATAATATATAGTTGCAAAATAAAATTTTACTAACCTCGGTACCTCAGCGGTGAGAGCATTGTACCGGTTGCCCAAAGGTCGTGGGTTCGATTCCCACTCGAGCTTTCTGACGCTGGTTGATTTTTTCTACTAAAATTTTATCTTATCTCTTTTTGATTTAGTTTATTCTTCCTTTAGGGAACCCCCGTGAAATTGCCGATATTTTGTTCCTACTAAAAGCTGCTTCTGGTTCCATTGACTGCCCAGATCTACCTACTGTCTCAAATCACTCTCAGAGCGCCCACTAAGCTCCTTCGGTTTAGCCCGCTTTTATATTTGCTCCTCTTCCAACTATAGGCAGAACACGTATATCTGGCGTGCGAGTAACAATTTCAATGCCTTATCTAAAAAACTAGATTTTGACCTTTTTAACACAAGCGATGCATCAGCGAAACGGCTCATGAGCCAGTTATTTTTTGTGTAGTTTAATGAATAAATTTAATTTGTCTTTTCTTGTTAAGTGCATCACATTGTTATTAATTCTGTTTTTATTAGTGAGGACCTATAAATGGCTTTCTGTTATTATTTTTAGGTTTTAAGTGGTGTCATAGCTGTTGGTCTTTCTATAAATAAATTAAAACCTCATAGATTCGTAAGTCTTCAGCGGAAGACCTTGACCTTCAGGAAACCTCAGCTAGTACGTTTCTGTTCTTCCTTTCTTTTACACCAGCATCAGAATACTTGCTTGGTGTTTAAATAAAGTAAAAAGTTAACTTTTCATAACTTTTAAATTATAAATTTTAAATTTAAAAGTTGGATGGATGGTTTGTTTCTTAGTTCTTCATCCACGCCGAAATGGCTGAACTTATTTGGATATAATTTTAGGCAGACGCTGCAATAACACTAACGACACTTTCCCCCAGGAGTACCTCAGATACAATGCAAAAGAATCGGCCGTGCCTGCAGACGGTGTGCTGCCATTTATTCCATCAGCCTTTGATATTTGTACGTAATGGGCAGCGTCCATTACTCCGCAGCGTAGGGCTCACTGGACCCTCGCTCGTTCCTGTGTGCGTACCTACATGCATACACACTACACATAACTCGTCCCTCGCGCCCCCACGTCCGTCGGGGATATAATTAAGAGATAGCGTCATTAGTACAGACACGGGCATTAACATGGATACACTAATTTTAACTCTTATTCCATTGTATTACGTTATATTGTTTACATGTTAATTCTCGTGACTGTACTCCAGTCGAATCCGATGTGTTACAGCAAATAAGTTTCTTGTCCATCCAATATTAGTCTACGTTATTTCGTATTTACAAATTGATTAATGATGATTATACGACCCTTCTACTTTTGATACCTTATGTAAATGAGGTTTTAATGCATACAAGTATAGCTTAATTTAAAAAGCAATTCAAAATGGAAATTAAATTTTTCTGCCATCCCTCACTAGCTATTTTTTAAGTCCTCACTGTTAGGGCACGAGCCTTCCCTATAGATGAATAAGAAGAACGGGCGATAAACCACCACGCGGGCCCAATGCGGTGCGGTGATTACGTGCCTTGCGAAGCACGGAGAAGCTCGAGATGATACTTTTTTGGTCACCCATCTGATGACCATGCGATAGTTGCTTAGTTGTAACATTCGCAGACCAGACACGTTAACCACTGCGCCATCAAGCCGTCAATAATTTTCCTGTCATTTCCATGGAAGACAACACTTTCTGTTTTGCATATAGTCTTCTTTGGAATGACATAATATTTTTTTTATTATGATTAGTTTGCTAATTATTATGCTTGTGCTAGGTATGGACTCACGTCAATAATCAAACGGTGCTGTGGGCATTGTATTATGATTTTACACATGTCACCCTAGCATCTTTTCATTATAAAGATTACCTAACTTACTCCGCTGGCTCAGTGACCCGTAGCGTAGTAGATCTTGGCCTCCGACACAACAAGACGCCAATCTTCCCTACTTTTACCCTTTTCCCCCCTCAGACCACTGGTCGATCTGGAGCCCTTGTAGATCTTTTACTACTTCTTTCTTTCAGCGGTACATAAGAAGCCCAACCGGCCGACGATCGATATAGATATAATAAATACAATATAATAAGAAAAAAAAAATTAAAAAGAATTTAAATATTTTTTTATAAAAAAGGAAGCAAACGAGCAGGCGGGTCACCTGATGTTTTCATGGGACCAAATGACTAATAGGTTGTTGTTGTCCGTAGCGGAGTCACTGCTGTCGCTGCCGAGACGATGGCTGAGCACGCAGGCCTTCGCCACCGACGACGAGGACATCCAGGTGCGATACACCACATTTTAGTAAACGTTTGAATCGGGCTCCTAAGTCCGTACGTCCGCTGCTCGCGATCCATAAGCGCAGGACGACGGCCTTACGACAACGCCAATACGACAGCCAGCGGCAAGGACACAAAAAGATTTCAATTACTTCTCTTAGACAAACAGAAACTTTGAACAGTACTTTGGTGCAATGGTAGTAGTGACTCATAATAACTAGTATTATGTATTATTTTATTGTATACTAGTTTTTTTTTTTTTTTGTTAAATACTTCCTTCTCCAACAGAATCGGAGCTAGTCTTTACTATTTCTCTTTCACTCTAGTTCCATCGTTTTTTCCCCTCGCACTTCCATTCCGCATACTTCACATCCATACATCGTCTTTTATTCCATGGCAGTGGGTGTTCTGCCTATCCTAAATCTATTCTGTATCTACTTTACTTTTTATTTTATATCTATTTTATAAGGTAGCGGGTAAATGAGTTTTTCAGAACCTATTTTATATTTAGCACATGGGATATTACAAACATTTTACTTTCTTATTTCTTTTTTATTATCTTTTTACGTTTTACATTTCGTTCCCTTTTTTGGGGCAATCTTTTCCTTATCTCTAATCTTAATTATCAATCTTATAGTTATTACAATATAATTCTTACATTTATTTTATTTACTTATTTATTACATTGGCTATGGTTCATTTATACGGCAGTAAAAATGCCATTCCTAATTATATTGTTTTCTAAAGGTTACGCGAACACTACACATTGAAATGAAACAACTTTTACGGATCTACTCGCGTTTATTTTACACAATACTTATTTAATGATTATCCTGACGTTTCGAACCCTGCAAAGGGTCGAAAGGGAAGGGATTCCATTCCTAATTTATTAATCTATTAACATATTTTATTTCTTATTCCTATTTTTAACTATGGTTACAATTTTTATGCAGTATTTCATAAATATTGCCCTGTGCTTGTATACTAGTTGTCGCCCGCGACTTCGTTCGCGAAGACTACACTATCCCACCGTAACCTGTTACCAGGATAAAAAGTATCCTATATACTAGTCCGGGTCATGGTCTGTGTGTAAAGTTTCATCCAAATCCGTTCAACCATTTTCACGTGATGCGCGGTCAAATAAACAGACAAACACATAAACAGATAAACAGACAAACATTCTAAAAACTGTTGGAACGTGTTCTGTTATCGATTCTAAATATCCCCAGCCAACATTTTTTCGAATATCTTCCATGTACAGACTTTCGACCCTCTTTAGCTTTATTATATGTATAGATTATTTCTTTATTATCTATTTATTTATCATATTGTTGATATATTAATGGTTAAAAACAATCGGGCTTAGTTTTTTTGTATTGCTTACGGTAAGCACTTGGCCTCCATCTCACCTGATGTTAAGTGACGATAAGGCCGAAGTGCGCTTCCGCACTTCACGCTAAATCTTCGACCACGAGGAACTGGCTATCTTATCTATAACTATCGAAACACAACATTGTCACTAACGCCGTTGTTATGCTGCTGCGATATGTTTCGATAAGCCAGACGGAGTTAAAACAAGCCCAACCAAACCTAGTAGATATAACTCTCGCTGGGAAATGAAATGAAATGAAATGAAATATATTTAATTTGCGCTGGGAATCGAACTTGGGACCTCTGGGTCTAAGACTGGCCGTCTAAAACCAATAGATCACAAGGGCAGTTAAGGTGACCGTAAATGATAGAGTTACATCTAACTCTGCGCTTCCAGAACGTCCAGCTGCCGAAGTTGCCCGTGCCGGAGCTGCAGGCGACCATGGACGCGTACCTGGAGTTCGCAGCGGTGGTGGTGGGGCCGCAGCAGCTGGAGCAGACGCTTGGGCTGGTGCGCGGCTTCATGGAGGAGCTGGGGCCGCGCCTGCAGGAGACGCTGCTGGATAGGCAGAAGGAGATGGACAACTGGGTAACACATCTTAAGATAGAACTTCTTTGAGTAGTGTAAAATAATTATAATTGATAGATGGTGCACGGTAAAAAAATTCAGTTTTTATGTTGTAAGTAGTATGTTTGTGCTAAGAGGATTCGTCAGAAAAAATGATAATTCCAAGGTCCAGTACATGGAAAAAAACACGCAACCGATCGCCAATCCACAAGTCGTATATCATTAAGACGGCAACACTAATCACAATAATGCAGTGTCTTATTCATCAACTGCCAGAAATAACAAAAAAAAACAGTGCAAGATACAGATGGCAGAAAGTTAGAGGTCCACCACTTCACTATCTGCACAACCACAACCACTGTGACAAGAGTACTCAGCTTTAAACGACATACAAATCTGCATGAGATGCTGAGATACGTCTTACAAAAACAGATGGGTAAGGACAAGGTCAAAAAAGATACCTAGTACCTTAGTTCTCCGTAGGTGGTTTGAACCTAACTAAACTTCAAAGTATTTAGAATAGCATAGAATAACATATTTGTTATTATAGGTGTACATAAAAACAATCAGTAAAAATAATTTAAATAAATTCCTGACTAGGCGAAGCCCAGCGGTGTAAGCCACCGCGGCAGTGAATGCATTCAAACATTAATCGATGCTTATCAGTCTAAAACGTTTTCATTCAAAAGTCAAAACCTAAAACAATGGTTGTTACGAGAACAGTATTGTTCCATTAGTGTTGTGCCATTTACGTAGATTGAAAACATGTGAAATATGATTAGGAAAAAATAAACAAACTCCACGTAGTTCTACAATGACAAGTATGAAGTTGTATGTGTTGTTGTTTTATTGGATATGCACTGCAAATGGCACAACTGTGTCGGAAGAAGAACATCCAGTGGCACCAATTATTAGTGATAGTCCATTGCTGAAAAAAATATTACAGTCAGTCGACGAAGCCACCAATGACGAACATTTATTCGATGTGACATTACGAGTATTAAAAAGTTTGTGTATGTGCATGCGTGAAACATTAAAAGGAAAAGAAGATAAATTGTTTACTGGTGATACAAACTCTTTACAAATTGAAGATGAACCTCGAATGCCAAGTAAAGATGTTGTTAATTTGTACACAAAGATATACAATACCACATGCTTTGATTTACGACAGAATTTACTTCATAAAATAAATAAAATGCATGACTTCTTATCAGATAATGATGATGAATTCTTAAAAAAGTCTACATGTGGCAAAAACATGGAAATCACTACCGAAGAAATTATACAGATGAGTACTAATACAGAACCTGTCGTGCGAGATGAGGAAAAGTCGAAATTAAATGACATTTTGTATAAAGCCCTTATTGAGACTAAGCAATATCATAAATATGCAATAAAAATAATAAACTTATTTAAAAAAGCTAATCCGCAAGCATCAAAGGATCGAAAACGCAGTGTTATTATTATATTAACTCTTTATCCAACTAAGGATACCAACAGCACCATCATTTCCGATAATGAATTAAACGTTACGTTGTATTCCAACTCTCCTATAGACATTGATATATTTGAAACCAAGTCACAAACTCTTGAAAGTAAAAAAAGAAAGGAGCTTTTTTCGAACATTGTCAGTGATTGTCAACTAAGATCAATATATCACTTCCTCGTAGAGAGTGAAAAAAATAATTTTACAAAAATATTCAAGCTGTTAAGAAAAAAGTCTACTATAAAAATTTACATCGACATAATCACTATGCAAAATCGCACATATTATAGTAGCTTATGCTGTGAAAATAAAAGTGACAATATTTGTAAATTAGATAGGAGTGATAGCAACATGAAATCTGAAGAAAGACAACTATCAGCAACTAATATCAAGACTCAGAAAGATGGCCTAATGAGATCTATTTCAAAAATTAAAGCTTATGTAAAAATGTACGGTAATAAAATCAAACAAACCTCAACACAAACATTTACTACAAAATTGTCAGAAGAAAGCAGAATTCAAGAGAAGTCAAAAGAAAAAAGTGTCAAAAATAGTGAATATTGGAATAAAATCCAATTACCAATACGTGCAAAATATAAAGCAAATCAAGATTATAAAGATACTTTTCTAGAAGTTACTACTTCGAAATATTTAGCAAAAAGTCTTGACTTGGAGACAGACACAGAAAATAAAAGAATAAAACAAATTACTGAATTTTCAACAAAGTCAAGATCAGGAGTAATTTTTACAGAACACGTAAAACCAGATCGGCTTAACATGGCTCTAGATAATAAGGAGGTGTACACTTTGACTCTGTCCAATAAAACCGATGCAACCAGCGAAGATAAGGAAAACAATGAGGGAAATCCTACTATAAAAGAAATTGCACATTTTATCAATGATTTCGTTAAAGCAAATGATAATATTTCGTACATTGATATGAATGACAAAAAAGAAATTGAAATTCCATCAAACATAACAAATTTATTCTTCCGACAAGCCCCATTACTTAAAACAAGTAAATCTCCTTATACACAAATTTACAAAAAACGGCTACCTACAGAAAATTTTAATGATACTTCTATAAGTACTACCAAATTTCAGGCAAATGAAAAACTTCTTATGTCTAAATCTTCCGTAACATTAAATAATTTAGCTAAGGAATATAAATATGATATTTTAAAAACAAAAAAGCCATCTAGTACTAAGTTAAAAAAATACGATATACTGGAGAAATCTTCAATTGATCTTGATAAAAGTGCAAGATCAGGAAGAGCCTTAAAGTCTTCATCCAATATTCATAAGTTGACATCAAGTCCAGTTTCTTCCCAATTTGGAATCGAAGGAACATTCTCACGTAACAGTGTTTTGAACAACATCACTACAGCAGACTTAACCACTGAGGTAATTACATATGAAAATATTGCTAACGACGTAACTATTGGATCTGAAGTTAGACCAAATTCAAATGACGATGTATTGAGATCTATTACAGAGTTGAGTAGTGAATCAGATAAATATCATACAACTACAGCTATTTTATTAACCGCAGATGCAGGACATAATACTATTGATACAAATACAGAAGAAACTAAAGTAAAATCGGAAAACTTTACCCTCTTACTTCAAGGACCAGAGAAAAGTCAGAATATTTCGTCAAATGTCACGAATTTAGAGGCTTCTGAAAAAGGAAAATATAGTAAAAATATTGTAATTGAAAGCAACTCTATAGCTACGAAGAATACAATAAGAAATAGGAATGACTTTCTTACGGGATTACAACAAAAACCACCAATTTCGAAAAATAAAAAAGCAGTTACTCCCCAAAGTGAGATAAGAGATTTTATTACAAAAACACCTGATTCGAATCATAATTTGGATTTGGTTTTTAACATTAAAACAACAAAACGTACAACTATTGCGAACATCTTGGAAAGAGAATCTAAAAATGGAACAGTAAAATATTTACAGGCAAAGTTCGACAATATTAAAAATCTTGATTCCATTTCAAGAATTAAACCAACAAGTGCGCCTGTTTCACAACTAAGTATTGATACAATATTTAATTATTTCACTAAAAATAACATACATTTTCTTGATACTAGCGACATCACTCCTAATAAGCAAATCACAAAACGGTTAGTTAATAACAACCGTAAAGAACATTTAGAAAGTTATGTTGCAAATTTAGCCTCCACTAACAGGATATTTGAAACTACACTCAGTGGCAGTGATTCTACTTTCAGAAAAATAGTATTAACAGAGCTTAGCAATATAACCAAAGAAAGAGATTTTACCGAGCCTACGTTAGACGCCATGCCTTTTCACATATTTTTAACTACCAGTACCGCTTCAAATGTCACAAAACCAATAGTTACTAAAAGTTTTAAAACGAACAGACCTTCGTTTGTTGAGTCCCAAATACTGCCTGTCTTTGGGGACGAACAAGAGAATAATAACGCGACACTTTTACCGAATAAAAGTATTGCATACTTAGACACCAAATCAGGACTAACCGCAGACACTACTTCTAAAGTAGACAACATAACTCTAAAAAATAGAAGTAATTTTCTCTCAATTGAGCTTAAAACTGTTTTACCAACTATAAAAGAAGAATACCCACAGAAATACAATGACATTGATACGCTCAAGTCATTTTCTATGGATCGCTTGTTTTTTACTGTAGCCAACAGTCCACTTCAAAATAAATCAAGTAAGCCAATGCCGAAAATGAATTTGCCATCAGAAAGTTTGACAGTACCTCTGAGCACCATAAAATATGAGAACGAAATCGAAAAAGGTTTTTCAATACAGCGCAATCTGAATTCGAAAGAGATACCCCAATTTAATAACCAATTAGAAACTCAAAAAGCTCCATATAAAACAAGATCAAGTTTGACTGATTTTTATCCCATGTTTAATTATTCAGAAGATAGTAACGAAAAAAATATCAACGCAACCCTTAACTCAAGTAGTGTAACAAAAAATACATCAACAAAGGCTCTATCCAATCGAAGTACAGCTTTGTTTGCTGAAAAATTACCTATAAATAATAAAAAGAACATCACCAATAAAAAATTAACGTCAGAAAAAACAACATTAGAAATACTTGAACGAGTTAAAGGCAAGATAAACAATAATACGTCACATAATAAATATCTACCAGTTTATTTAAATCCTGATTATCAACAAACACAAATAACAAAGCCAAACAATTTTAAAACTACTTCTATAAGTTCAAAAGATTTAATATCTGAAACAGAATCTAATCAATTAAACATAGGCAAATTGATGCGTACAAAATACGAAGATATTTTTAATCCAAATACCAACTTTATATCTCTTAAAACACATATTACTCAAAAAACAACAACGAAGCATATAAATGTTCCAGTGAAGAAAAGCTTTGAAATGACAAAGGTACAATATAATACTGAAAAACCAATCATGACATTCACAGACAAAAAGTTTAATACGGTAACATCCTATGTACAAAACAACGTATCAACGAAAATAGTGATTACGACAAACAAAAATTACAACCTGAGTATAAACATCAGTTCGGTTAAATTACCTGAGCGAGAAAACTTTAATTCAAAATTGAACTTGTCAAAAGAAATTAAAGACACACATTTAGTGAAGCCTTTGTTTAAAGAGAATTTAGAACGGGAAAATTTCAGTATAACAACAAACCTTAGTCAACCATCAATCATTCATAAAGAATATTCTTTAGAACCTAATGCCATGATCAACGACAGAACAGTGGATATCACAAACGAGCCGTTACAATCGCAAATAACACATACAGCATTCACTAATCCATACGAAGAAAAAACCAACACGCAAATAACAACAAATATGATCTTTACATCAAGACCTATTCAAAATTTTCTAAGCACACACCTGATGATGACAACTATAAAGTTTAAGCCAACAAATGACAACAAACAGAAAAAAGGAGAAAATATAAAATTAATAGATGCCGTTTATGATGTTAATAAAGAAAATTCTATAGTGGAAACTCAAATTACAATACCTGCGACAGAAGAAACATTTAAACACAAGACATTCAATGAGGTTGTGAAATATTTCACCATAAAAAACAATGTAAATGAAAAGATGTTCAATAATACTCATAACAGCAACTTTAATGATAATCAACTGGACAATACATTAACACCAAAAAGCTTGATACCCGAAATTGAAAGTACAAATAATACGCACGAAATGAGAAGCAATGATAGTAAAGAATCTAAAACTAACATGGCACACAGAAATGAATTCAACTCAACATTGAATCAGATTTCACTACAGCATTTGGTTTCTGCTAGCCACAACCAGGAAGTTGATTTAAAGCAAGAAGCAAAAAATGAGCTTAACAACACGGCCAAAATTGACACTACTCAGATAAATCAGTATAGCACGCAAGTAACATTTCCTGGTGTATATACTCGTCAAGTTACGTATGTTAAAATGAGACCTAAAATAACCATTACAAAAGAAACTAAAAGTTTACCAAATCAAAAACCAAAAATAAGACCAAATGTCAAGTATATCTCTCAAATGGAAAACTATATTCCTATGAATACTAATAACACATTCTTAATAAAAAAAAATCATAAGCAAGCGACACTCGGCTCAGTTACCAATGGACTGAAAGTTAAATCAACGCCATCAGGAACATCTACTACAACTAACAAAAGGGCTGTGACATTTAAGAATCATGATGAAATCAATATAAAAGAGGTACTAACTTCCATGATCTTAAAAACAGCAAAAACTTCTCCTAATGATTATTTTAAATTATCTAGTGCTGATGTCAGTGGAACTCATGAACATGATATTTTTAACACTTCTGCTGTAAAAAATAAATCAACATCAATAAAGCCAATTACTAAAAATATGGCAGAGAAATTAATATATAAACCTTTACAACATACAGGGAAATACCTAGCAGATACTTCGATTAATAAAGTAAGTAGCCATATAAGGAATGATTTTGACATTACAACAACGGATCGTAGTTTACTACCATCAGTTAGTAAACGACTACCACCACAACTAGTAGTACCACTTACTATTAGTGATTCAACGCATACAGCATTAGATTTTAACAACAGTACTGAAGAACTTATTCCACAATTAACGTCATTACAAAAAACATGTATTTCAACGAACGCAGCAGTAGCTATTAGCAACAGTACTACAGAACTTAAGCCACAACTAGCGGCACCATATAACATCAGAGATTCATCGCATACAGCAGTAGATTTTAACAACAGTACTGAAGAACTTATGCCACAATTAGCAACATCACAAAAAAATGGTAATTCAAATACTAAAGAACTTATACCACCAAAACTATTGGCATCAGATAACGTCAGTGATTCAACGCATGCAGCAGTCGTTATTAGCAACAGTCTTAGAGAACTTATGCGACAATTAACGACATCACAAAAAATGAGTGATTCAACGAATGCAGCAGTAGTTATTAGTAACAATACTAAAGAACTTATGCCACAACTAGCAGCATCACATAAAATCGGTGATTCAACGCATGCAGCAATATTTATTAGCACCAGAACTAAAGAACTTATACCATCAAAACTAGAGGCATCAAATAACATCAGTAATTCAACGCATGCAGCAGTCGTCATTAGCAATAGTATTAAAGAATTTATGCCACAACTAGCGGCACCACACTACTTCAAAGATTCAACGCATACAGCAGTAGATTTTAACAACAGTAATGAAGAACTTATGCCACAATTAACGTCATTACAAAAAACATGTATTTCAACGAACGCAGCAGTAGCTATTAGCAACAGTACTACAGAACTTATGCCACAACTAGCGGCACCACATAAAATCAGAGATTCATTGCGTACAGCAGTAGATTTTAACAACAGTACTGAAGAACTTATGCCACAAATAACAACATCACAAAAAACTGGTCATTCAAAAACCATCAATGATCTAACGCATGCAGCAGAAGTCATAAACAACAGTACTAAAGAACTTATACCACCACAGCTAGTGCCATCAGAAAACATCGATGATTCAATGCATGCAGCAGAAGTAAATAGCAACAGTACTAAAGAACTTGTGCCACAACTAGCAGCATCAGAAAACATCGATGATTCAACGCATACAGCAGTAGATTTTAACAACGGCACTGAAGAACTTATGTCACAATTAACAACATCACAAAAAAATAGTGATTCAACTATTAAAGAACTTATACCACCACAACTAACGGCATCGGAAAACATCAGTGATTCAACGCATGCAGCAGAAGTTATTAGCAACAGTATTGAAGAACTCATGCCACATTTAGCAACATCACAAAAAAATAGTGATTCAACTACTAAAGAACTTATACCACCACAACTATTGGCATCAAATAACATCAGTGATTCAACGAATGCAGCAGTCGTCATTAGCAATAGTATTAAAGAACTTATGCCACAACTAGCGGCATCACATATCAGCAGTAATTCAACGCATACAGCAGTAGATTTTAACAACAGTACTGAAGAACTTATGCCACATTTAGCAACATCACAAAAAAATAGTGATTCAACTACTAAAGAACTTATACCACCACAACTATTGGCATCAGATAACATCAGTGATTCAACGAATGCAGCAGTCGTCATTAGCAATAGTATTAAAGAACTTATGCCACAACTAGCGGCATCACACTACTTCAGAGATTCAACGCATACAGCAGTAGATTTTAACAACGGCACTGAAGAACTTATGTCACAACTAACAACATCAAAAAAAAATAGTGATTCAACTACTATAGAACTTATACCACCACAACTAACGGCATCGGAAAACATCAGTGATTCAACGCATGCAGCAGAAATCGTAAACAACAGTACTAAAGAACTTTTACCATCACAACTAGCGGCATCACATACTAGCAGTGATTCAACGCATACATCAATAGATTTTAACAACAGTACTGAAGAACTTATGCCACATTTAGCAACACCACAAGAAAATAGTGACTCAATTTCTAAAGAACTTATACCACCACAACTATTGGCATCAGATAACGTCAGTGATTCAACGCATGCAGCAGTCGTTATTAGCAACAGTATTAGAGAACTTATGCGACAATTAACGATATCACAAAAAATGAGTGATTCAACGAATGCAGCAGTAGTTATTAGCAACAGTACTAAAGAACTTATGCCACAACTAGCGGCACCACATAACATCAGCGATTCAACGCATACAGCAGTAGATTATAGCAACAGTTTTACAGAACTTATGCCACAATTAACGACATCACAAAAAATGAGTGATTCAACGAATGCAGCAGTAGTTATTAGCAACAGTACCAAAGAATATATGTCACAACTAGCGGCACCACATAACATCAGAGATTCAACGCATACAGCAGTAGATTTAAGCAACAGTACTGAAGAACTTATGCCACAATTAACATCACAAAATATTAGAGATTCCACTACTAAGGAACTTATACCTCCACAACTAACGGCATCGGAAAACATCGATGATTCAACGCATACAGCAGTAGATTTTAACAACGGCACTGAAGAACTTATGTCACAATTAACAACATCACAAAAAATTGGTGATTCCACTACTAAAGAACTTATACCACCACAACTGTCGGCATCAGATACCATCAGTGATTCAACGCATGCAGCAGTTGTTATTAGCAACAGTATTAAGGAACTTATGCGACAATTAACGACATCACAAAAAATGAGTGATTCAACAAACGCAGCAGCAGTTATTATCAACAGTTCTAAAGAACTTATGCCACAACTAGCGGCACCACATAACATCAGCGATTCAACGCATACAGCAGTAGATTATAGCAACAGTTTTACAGAACTTATGCCACAATTAACGACGTCACAAAAAATGGGTGATTCAACGAATGCAGCAGTAGTTATTAAAACCAGTGCTAAAGAACATATGTCACAACTAGCGGCACCACATAACATCAGAGATTCAACGCATACAGCAGTAGATTTAAGCAACAGTACTGAAGAACTTATGCCACAATTAACATCACAAAATATTAGAGATTCCACTACTAAGGAACTTATACCTCCACAACTAACGGCATCGGAAAACATCGATGATTCAACGCATACAGCAGTAGATTTTAACAACGGCACTGAAGAACTTATGTCACAATTAACAACATCACAAAAAATTGGTGATTCCACTACTAAAGAACTTATACCACCACAACTGTCGGCATCAGATACCATCAGTGATTCAACGCATGCAGCAGTTGTTATTAGCAACAGTATTAAGGAACTTATGCGACAATTAACGACATCACAAAAAATGAGTGATTCAACAAACGCAGCAGCAGTTATTATCAACAGTTCTAAAGAACTTATGCCACCACTAGCGGCACCACATAACATCAGCGATTCAACGCATACAGCAGTAGATTTTAGCAACAGTTCTAAAGAACTTATGCCACAATTAACGACATCACAAAAAATGGGTGATTCAACGAATGCAGCAGTAGTTATTAAAACCAGTGCTAAAGAACATATGTCACAACTAGCGGCACCACATAACATCAGAGATTCAACGCATACAGCAGTAGATTTAAACAACAGTACTGAAGAACTTATGCCACAATTAACAACATCACAAAAAAATAGTGATTCAACGCATGCAGCAGAAATCATAAACAACAGTACTAAAGAACTTATACCACCACAACTAGCGGCATCAGACACCATAAGTGATTCAAGGCATGCAGCAGAAATCATAAACAACAGTACTAAAGAACTTATACCACCACAACTAGCGGCATCAAGAAACATCGGTGATTCAATGCATGCAGCAGAAGTTATTAGCAACAGTACTAAAGAACTTATGCCACAACTAGCGGCATCACATACCAGCAGTGATTCAACGCATACAGCAGTAGATTTTAACAACAGTACTGAAGAACTTATGCCACATTTAGCAACATCACAAAAAAATAGTGATTCAACTACTAAAGAACTTAAACCACCACAAATATTGGCATCAGATAACATCAGTGTTTCAACGCATGCAGCAGTCGTTATTAGCAACAGCATTAAAGAACTTAGGCGACAATTAACGACATCACAAAAAATGAGTGATTCAACGAACGCAGCAGTAGTTATTAGCACTAGTACTAAAGATCTTATGCCACAACTAGCGGCACCACATAAAATCAGCGATTCAACGCATACAACAGTAGATTTTAGCAACAGTACTAAAAAAATTGTGCCACAACTAGCGGCATCAGAAAACATCAGTGATTACACGCATGCAGCAGTAGATTTTAGCAACGGTACTGACGAACTTATGACACAATTAGCGGCATCAGAAAACATCAGTGATTCAACGCATGCAGCAGTACCTATTAGCATCAGAACTAAAGAACTTATACCACCACAATTAGCGGCATCAAATAACATCAGTGATTCAACGCATGTAGCAGTAGTTATTAGCAACAGTACTAAAGAACTTATGCCACTACTAGCGGCACAACATTACATCAGCGATTCGACGCATACAGCAGTAAAGTGTAGCAACAATTCTACAGAACTTATGCCACAATTAACGACATCACAAAAAATGAGTGATTCAACGAATGCAGCAGTAGTTATTAGCAATAGTACTAAAGATCTTATGCCACAACTAGCGGCACCACATAAAATCAGAGATTCATTGCGTACAGCAGTAGATTTTAACAACAGTACTGAAGAACTTATGCCACAATTAACGACATCACAAAAAATTAGTGATTCAACGAATGCAGCAGTAGTTATTAGCAACAGTACTAAAGAACTTATGCCACGACTAGCAGCACCACATAACATCAGCGATTCAACGCATACAGCAGTAGGTTATAGCAACAGTTCTAAAGAACTTATGCCACCACTAGCGGCATCACAAAATGTTAGTGATTCAACGCATGCAGCAGTAGCTATAAACAACAGTACTAAGGAACTTATGTTAACTTTTAATGTAATTGAATCACTAAATTATTCACGTAATTACAAAATTTCTACAGAAAATTTAGAAGATTTGTTTAAGCAAACCATTAAAAATGCTAGATACACTATGAGCAGAAGAAACCATGTAACAAAACATCATAGAGACATAAACAATTTCGTAAATCTCTTAAATAATGATGAAAGCATCAAAGGCACTGAAAATTATGGGAAAGTTATGATTGATAATTTAAAAGAAGTTACTGCACCAAGACCGTCAACTTTTTATCGTCTTAGATCAAAAAAACCTTACTCTACAATTTTAAATACTAAGATTTCAAATAGAAAAATAAATAAAGCTACAACAGAATATACATATGACAGAATCGCTAAACAAATTTCCACTACATGGAAATTACCACAAGTGATCGATGAAGCACATACGATGAATTCTGATTTTAGTAATAGTACAGATAATTATAAAACCCTAAACGGTTTATTTGCATCTTTACAATACAACATAAGAACTACAAAACCGCAGTCGGAAAACTATAAACAAAAAAATATTGATATTGGGCTATCAAAAACAGTGACATATCCAAATAGTTTCATAATTTCGACTTCGGGCGGTTATTCCGATGCGACAACAGAGAAATATCACGTTAATTCAAGGGAACATTTATTCAATGAATCTAGTTTTATTTCTACACCTTCAGTCTCAGATACTTTTACAACAAAACTAAGTAATGAAATATTGACAAGCTACAACACAGAATCAAATTTGGATGAAACGATTACATACCAAGTTTCCAGGAACGAATATTCATTTGAAACCTTACCAAATACAAACACATTGTCAAGAAGCATTCATAATCCGAGGACTGACACACTTGACAGAATAAATCTGGAAAATATTCATCCTTCAACTACAACTGACAGAGATGAGATTATAAAAGAAACTGAAAAAAAAACAATTAATTACTCTGATAACATAATATCAACCACGCAAGATAAAACAATAAATGATAAATCTGTCAGTGATTTTGAAAATTCATTAAAAGATAATCACTCGTTAGTTACCTGGGATGCAAGAACAACAAATTTTTCATCAAAAGATCCGATTAAATATGTAAACGTGGATGAAATATTAAAGGTTATGTTACAACCAAATAGTAGTAATGACAAATCTATTTTTTCATTATTAATAGATGATTTGATAAAAAAAGGGGTAAATTATCAAAAAACATACGATGATGCTAGTGACAACAACAATCGTTTTAATATATCTAATTTTTTGACGTCATCAAACGTTGTCAACGCAGTAAACAACACCATTTTAACAGCTCTACGCAATGCTGCTTTTAATGATAAAAATAATAATAGCATACAAAAAGAGACAAGTCCCAATTATAATTTATTTCATAACGACGGTACTTTAGATCCATTCAACAATACTACTATTGTTATTGAAAATACACCAAGTATCCTACTTAAAACTATTGACGCAAAATTAAAGCAAGATAATGGGAAAAAGAAATATGATAGTGGTGCCATAACTTTATTTCAAGATAAACCTACTGCTACAAACTCTCTTATAGATAATTCAAGCAGTTTTACAACGGTGCAATATAAAAAAACTTATGATCAATCTTATATCAATAAAGATGAAATAACTACATCACAACATTTTACTGCGGCGCTAAGCAAAATTAAAAGTAAATATATTGAACTTCCCTATACCACTAGATGTAATAATAAAGGTAAATCAGACAGGTTACAAAGAGACAACGCTACATCTGATGTTAAATTTAAAATTGAAAATAAAACAATCTCAAACATATTATCTATAGACAGCGCTATAAAACTTGAAACTTCATCCAGAAATACTCAATCTTATGTTGGAAGTACGTACAAAGTATTCAAGTTAAGAACTAAAATACCTGTGTATTATTCATTACACGCTGATAAGGCTACAACAAAAAGGGGGAAGACTGTACGGTATAATACATACGAACCAACTACTTCGGAAGACTTTGAAATTTCAACAGATTTACAAGAAAGAATCAATTTGTTTAAAAAGAAACTACAATTGCCAAATCAACAAATATACCAGGCACCCGTTAAAATAAAAAGTACAGAATCCTGTGCGCTGCTTAGAAATCTAAGCCTACAAATGAACCAAGCTCTAAAGAGTTTCATAGAATTAGTCAAAGCATTTAACTGTTCTGATGAAAGTGTAACAATGTCCAGAAATATTTATAGCGACGATTTAAACAATAAGTATCGTAAGATAAAAACGATAACGAAGAATTTTATAAAAGTAAAAAATAACGGTAGCCCCAAAAATCCCTTGTTGGATCCATTTTCGAAAACGAATATGTATCCTATCAAAATGGACCTGCCCAAAAACCTAAAGTTATTAAAAAAAATACACTTGGCTGGTAAAAATAAACAGATATTAACAATGAATACCAAGGAGTTCTTCGCACACAGACGGTTTATTACGCAGAGAGCCCCCCTTAGCAATGTGATCAACAGGCGGCAACCGTTCGTCCTGCACAAGCCTTCTAGTATGGCAAAGTATTTAATGTTACGACCAAAATTTGAGCAAATCGATCGAGCAACAAAAACATTAAACGTTGCGAGTAACGACGACTTTTATACCGGGGAGTTTACAATGCACCGCCGAGGCGGGTTGTCATGGAAAGATAAAGTCCATTTTGTGCAAACTATTTTCGAGAATACTCCTGATCTCAAGCCGGCACCGGGCGTGGAGAGCGTTATCCCAAGACCTGAACTGCCGCTTCCGGCAGAACCAAGGTTATTAAGGGATCAAGCAAATTTTGTAAGAAACTATTTGATAAATCCCAATTACGTTCGGCCGACCACAAGCGAACATTATTCAGGGCTACTTCTAGCTGAATCCGACGAGGTGGTAGGCGAGCTTAGTTCATCTGTGCTTCCGTTTAGGAGATATAACTGGGTGCGCGAGCTGGACGAACCGATACCGATGCCGAAGCTGAGGCTGCGGTCGTCGTCACAGACGCTGGCGACTGCTGCGTCCAAACTCCCGCGGAGGACACGACCGCGAAGAACTATTTACTTTTTAAGTCCAACTGTACCTTACAATCGATATTTTTAAATTTTTCTTATGTAATTTATAATTTTATGTGAATTATATTTAGTACTAGCTGTGCTCGCGACTTCGTCCGCGTGGAATAGTGACTTTCGGCAGCATTTTTAATTTTTTAGGCTCTTTTCCCGTTTTTGCAACATTTTTCACTGATGCTTCGCTCCTATTGGTCGCAGCGTGATGTTATATAGCCTAAAGCCTTCCTCGACAAATGGACTATCCAACACAAAAAGAATTATTCAATTCGAACCAGTAGTTCCTGAGATTAGCGCGTTCAAACAAACAAACAAACAAACAAACAAACTCTTCAGCTTTATAATATTAGTATAGATATCTTTCAATATACCTTTAATTTTTCATTGCTACATGTTTTTTTTTTGTTAAACTGATAATAATAATAATATTGGGTATGTATAACAATAAAAAACCATATTATAGTATAATAGTAATACAAGGATGTTAAATAGTTATGCATAAGCAATGCAAAACGAATATGCCTTGTGCTGTATGAATAAGTATGTTTGAATGAATAAACTTAATATTATCATAATCAATCATCAATAAATCCGACACTAAAATAAAAGATCAAATTAAATTTTCATTGATCAATGTTTTATTTGTAGCTCAAACTGAATCGTTTGATCGTCAACTCAATCGTTTGATATAGTGACAAACATTTGTCTAAGAGGGAGCTCAATCATATTCTTATGTCTCATTCAAGTCAAGTCAAGTCAAATATTCTTTATTCAAATAAACTTTAGAAAAGTGCTTTTGAATCGTCCATAATTTTTTTACCTACTACCCATTCGGGACGTCTACGTCTTAAGCTGTGGAGAAGAATGAGCGCATGAAACTTGCGCTCATTCTTAACACACCACACCACAGCTTTAATTCAATATGTAACGACATTTACAAAATTATACGCCGTTACATTACCAAGTTATACAAGTTTAAAAAACCTTAACAATATTTTGGATTAGAAATACCTATTGGAGTGATTGGAGCATTTTAAACCCATGCTGTTTTGTCTTCAATGTAATCAGACACTTTATAATAAGCTTTTTTATAAAGCTTTTCTTTAATAGCGATTTTAAATTTATTAATATCTAGTTTTTAGATATTTCTTGGAACTTTATTGTGAAAACGTACACACAGGCCTCTAAATGAATTATTTACTTTGTGGAGCCTAGTATTAGGTACTGCTAGTATGTTTTTATTTCTAGTGTTTACATTGTGAATATCACTGTTTTTAGAAAAAGTTTCAATATTTTTATAAACATACATTAGGTTCTTGTAAATATATTGTGATGCAACTGTCATTATATTAATATCTTTAAATCTCTCCCTAAGAGAATTACCAGCTTTTAGGTTATAAATTGCTCGAATAGCCCGCTTTTGCAGCACAAAGATAGTTTGAATATCGGCAGCATTGCCCCACAGTAAAATGCCGTACGACATTACGCTATGGAAATAACTAAAGTAAACAAGTCTAGCTGTTTCAATGTCAGTGATCTGACGAATTTTCATTACTGCATAAGCCGCAGAGCTCAGTCTACTCGACAATTTATCTATATTTCATAAAGTCGTATACTTGCCCATACATGCTCATACTGACAGACTGACTAACTTCACACCTCTACATTGTTTGTTGTCTGAAATAAATGAATTTATTTTTATTATTAAAGTTAAAGTTTAAATAAAATTAAGGTTGCAATCCAATCCAAGTACTTTTACGATTATGGAGCTACAAGTCATTTAGCGCAGAACGTGATCTTTTTAAATGTTTCTGAGCCGGCAAACGAGGTTAAAGAATGGAAAGCGGCCATCGCAGCGCATGGACGCTTGCGCAACCAAAAGGGGCGCTATGCCGACTCATAGCTCGAGTTCGTATCCTTCTATGCCATGTCATTTCACTAGATCTAAGTACCCTATAAACCGAAACACAGCAATGCTGAATAATGCTGGTAATAAAAAATGTTCTTGTAATATCGTAAAACTCGCTGACTTAAGATAATTAATGGAATCAGGCGTTATTTTGCGGAAATCCATAGTACAAAAAAATGTAATTTAAATAATATGTAGTGTTAATTCCGCTAACTCACTCGTTTATACAGCTTGGAAGCTGTATAAAAAATAAAAATTGTATAAATTGTATCGTAAAACTCAATAATTAGAATTCTTCTTCTTCTTCTTCTTCTTCTCAATCGTACACTCTTGACAGAGGGGTCGTAGTTGTTTCGATGGCGTACGAGGTTGAGGGTACACGTACATGGCTAATCTTCGTTGGTCATTTCGGCTTGAACTGCTTTCCTGGCAATGTCTCTTCATTTTCGCCGGTTTGCTGCGTTGCGAGAGAATTCTGTCATGGTAGTCTGCGTGGGTGATTTAACTAGGTCTGTCCATGGGGTGGGTGATCGGCCTCTAGATCTTTTGCCTTCTACATGGCCCTGCACCACCGGTCTTTCAATCGAGTGCTCGTTCCTGGATATATGGCCCAAGAATTTTAGTACTCGCGATTGCACAGTCGACGAAATCCGTTCCTTGACCTTGAGTTCCTTTAGAATAGAGATGTTAGTGCGGAAGGCGGTCCAAGGGATCTTCAACATAAGCCTCCAACACCACATCTCCAACGCGTCGATTTTTCGGCGGTCATTCAAGCGCAGGACCAAGTTTTCAGCTCCGTAGAGAAAAATTGGAAAGACAAGGCATCTCATGAGTCGAACCTTAGTAGGTATTTTTGGTTATTCTCTTATCTTTCCAAATTTTATTGAGCTTCTCAACCGCAGATCGTGTAATAGCGCATCGTCTCTTGATTTCTTGCACGCAGCCACCAGCGTTGGATATATTGGAACCGAGGTATTATGTAGTTCTGAACAACATCACAGTTTGCAATGCTAGAGATGTCCGTTTTATTTTGATCCGCTCGGTCCACTATCATCATCTTCGTCTTGTCTCTGTTGATGGAAAGGCCAAATTCAAGACTAATTGATCTCTAGCCGCGGCAGCAAACCCTCAATATCTTCTTTTGTCTTTGCAAGAAGTGTAGTGTCGTCAGCATATCTTAGGTTACTTATCAGCCGACCCACAATAGACATGCCTTCATTCCAGTTCTCGAGAATAATCCGCATTATGTATTCGGTATAAATGTTGAACAATAGCGGTGATAGAATACACCCCTGCCAGACGACAGCTTTGGTTTTGAAATTTTCGGAATCGATCTCACCTATTCGAACAGCTGCTGTACCCTCTATATCTATATATGGTAAACCAAGGGTAGAGTGTGTTTGGGAAGAGATGCGGGAGAGTCGAAAAATCTTTAAATCACGCTTGAGGTGGTGTCAGAATAATAGCGAACAGATAAAGATGGACATCCTCGCATCTCAGCATACTAAGCATGATTTTCGTAGCTTTTGGAAAAGTACCAATAAATTGAATAGTAGACCCGGCTTACCCGTAAGTGTAAATGGACTAAATGACTCAAAGGATATTGCGGACATGTTTAGGGACCACTTCACCATAAAATCGCCATTGAAACCACCACAGTCTGTTGATGTGGGCGGAGTCCATGGGCAGGAGATGAATACCAGGTTCATAGCGAAGGATGTCAAACGAGCTATACAATTGATGTCACGAGGAAAGTCTTCTGGCCATGATAGCCTATGCATCGAACATCTTAGACATGCGGGCATCCATCTGCTGCGGGTGCTTGCTATGTTCTTCACCTTATGTGTTGGACACTCTTACTTACCTGCGGACATGATGAGGACTGTGGTGGTGCCAATTGCAAAGAGTAAAACCGGTGACATAAGTGACCGTAATAACTACAGACCGATATCACTAGCAACTATACTAGCAAAAGTGCTGGATAGCCTGCTGAACACACAGCTTGATCAATACTTGGATATTCATGACAACCAATTTGGGTTCAAAGCGGGCCTCTCTACTGAGACAGCTATACTGTGTTTGAAGCAGACTGTCAAGTATTATGCCGATCGTAGTACGCCGATTTATGCGTGCTTTCTCGACCTCTCGAGGGCGTTTGACCTGGTCTGTTATGACATCTTGTGGCAAAAACTAAATGGTCTATCTATGCCAGAGGAACTAGTTCACATCTTTCAGTACTGATATTTAAATCAGGTCAGGTTCGGTGGTAGATTGCGATATCTGACCCGTACAGATTAGAGTGCGGAGTGAGGCAGGGGGGCTGACCTCCCCGCGGCTCTTCAATCTGTACGTGAATGCGCTGATAGAGGAGCTCAGCGGGATTCGTGTCGGCTGCCATATTAATGGAATTAGTATTAATAATATCAGTTACGCGGACGACATGGTCCTGCTGAGTGCTTCTGTCTGTGGGGTATCTAAACTGCTGGCTATTTGTGAACGGTATGCACAGTGTCACGGTTTGCTCTATAACGTAAAAAAGAGTGAATGTATGGTCTTTCGGGCCAGGGGGAAGTGCCCAGATACAATACCTGCTATTAAATTGTATAATACAGCACTCAAAAGAGTAGAACAATTTAAATATCTCGGCCACTGGGTAACCTCTGACCTGAGAGACGATGCTGACTTAGTCAAAATTACCCTATTTAGGGCATTTTGTACGTGCCTCTACACCTGCAGCCTGTGGGTGGCATATACCCAGAAACAGTACAGCGCCCTTCGTGTACAATATAATAATGCGTTTAGGGTGCTGATGGGGCTGCCTCGGCACTGTAGCGCATCGGGGATGTTCGCCGAGTCGCGGGTGGACTGTTTCTACACAACCATGCGAAAACGGTGCACATCCCTGGTGCGCAGGGTTCGGGGTAGCCCCAACAGCATCCTAAACATGTTTGCGAAAAGATTTGATTGTCAGTACGTGAACCATTGTTGTATGGTACATGTACTGACAAGTAAATAAATAAAATTATATATGTACCTACTTTGTGAATTATTGAATTATTGTTATTAGTAATATTGAATTTTTGAATTAAAATGTACTAACATATTTATTAAGTGCACATTGTTATTTACCATAATTGGATCTCTGATATCTGAATAAATAAATAAATTGAAATTATACAAATTCCGTACGAGGTATATAAGATGTTGAGGCACTCTCATATCTCTTAGTACTGGCCAAAGTTTGTCCCATTTAACCGTGTCGAAGGCTTTTCAAAAATCGACAAAACAAATGTAGAGTGGGGTGTTAAATTCTCTGGCTTTCTCTATGACCTGGCGCAGTACTAGGATTTGTTCTCGTGTACTTTTTATTTTCACGAAACCAGCTTGGTATTGAGATATTTGCCGCGACGATTGGAGTCTAGTGTTAAGAGCGTTTACGCCGTTTTGCTCAAAAAATGTACTTTTCAAACCTCTTAATATCTATGAATATTTACTTTACAAATATGTTAATTACTTATATCATTAGGCGATCTTGTCATCAAAATAGTTTGTTGAAAACATTTTTAGATTTATGGATATTTTGGAATTTATAACAAGATAATTGAACAGAGGTTTTCATAATTTGACTTTCCGCGTCAACTTCGAAGCTTAAAAATGTGTTTAAATTACTGACAAACCTAAGAACAAAAAATTTATTTCAATTTGAAAGATCTTCAGCAAAATAGTTTGTTGAAAACATTTTTAGATTTTGGTTACTAACAAAAACTATAAAAATCCAAACATTTTGAATTTTTAAAGAAATTATAGGTGATAAAATAATTGTTTTCTCTAATATACTTACTATATAAATATGAGATAAAAGCTTTTTACTATAGAAAAAAGTGTTCTTTAAATTATGCGCAAAATTCTTTTTACTAAATTAGCTCTATAATTTTTCTATAAATATTTTAAAACTGCTCTAAAATTACTACAAAACTCTGCGTTCTATTAGTGTCAAATCAGTCTGCCGCGAGGCCTCTGAGAGAGTGGTCACGTCGCTCGACGCTCTACCCGACGATTGTCGAACAATTGCCGTAATTTCGAAGATAGTTCAAATTTATAGCGCGATAAGCAAATCTTAGTACTTTAGTGAATAAATTATTTTATGTTACTTTTGATGAATTGCAACATTTTTAAATTGGACGACCTCCGTGGTCGTGTGGTTAGCACGCCGGGTCGGGCGTCGCGCCGTCTCCGAAGCCCCGGGTTCAATTCCCGGTCGGGTTAATTTAGAGAAGGACTGTTTTTCTAAATTTATTTCGGGTCTAGGTGTTTTTTCTATGTTTATGCATGCATGCATGTCTATGCATTTATCCATTATCTTACTATACTAACGAGTTTCTTAAGAATACTTGTCTTGAGCTAGATAATTGGTGAGAGCATAAACAAATTAAAGAGGTTGTCCGCCATTTTGAAAAAAACGTGTTTTGGCGGCCAGTGATGAAATGCATGTCAATCGACAGAGTATGTGATTACAAACAAAAAGTGTTCTGTGATGAAACCTCTAAGTGATACGGTTTCTGAGATATTTGACTCCAAAAACAGAAAGTTAAGCAAAAAAAAACATTTGTATTTAGTGAATCGTTTCATTCGGCTTCTAACCTCTGGTGTGAGTGCACGAATGGTTATTTTCCTCACGAGCAGTTTTTTGTTACGTTGTGTTTATTGTTATTGTTATTTGCATTATCATGTCCACCGGTCCACCGGGATCACGGTGTTTGTTTTGTGAACTCAGTTCAGTACAGCCACCTGTATGTAGGGACGCCGTCCTAGGCCGCAGCTAAGAAGCTATGAGCTGACTGATATGTATATATATGTATATGTATATATGTATGTTTCGTATTATATATGTCGGAGACATGGCGCTAGCATCGCTTAGAAACGACAAGTATAGTCTATACTTGAGTGTGGTCTGCGCAGCCTATGCTCTATGGTACGCGGAACGTCCACGTCAGTTGGCGCAACAACGGACTGGACACATTTGAACGGTAGCGGCCGGAGAGTACGCACGCGCAGAACTCACTTCGTTTCTAAAATCCATTTGCATCGGCCAACTATTTTTAAATAATTTAATTCTGATGTTAAAATAACACTAAATTGACTGTAAGGAATACGACTGCGTCTTTATTTTGAAGATCCAAGATTAACTGTGTTATCAACGAATCCGAGTTTGCTCGACTGTTCTACCTACAAACAACCTCGCCGCCGACATATACTTATTTTGTCATTCAAGGAAACCAAATAAATTAAAATAAAATATTTGTTTTTGGAGTCTAATATCTCAGAAACCGTATCACTTAGAGATTTCATCACGGAACACTTTTTGTTTGTAATCACTTACTCTGTCGATTGACATGCGTTTCATCACTGGCCGCCAAAACACGTATTTTTCAAAATGGCGGACATGTAGGTATGCCAACGAGGTTAGATGCTCTTTTAAACTGGCCCACGGGATGGGTGGGAAATACCATCTATGTGTGTGTTTCTCTCTCCCCTCCTTTGCAAGACACGTAAAACCGTTGGTCCCAGTTTTTGTCACGACTGCTCCGCACCCGTGCCAGTGTGCGCTATGGGCTATGGCCCAATCTCCTCGCCATATCCAGCATCATATCATATATGTTAATAAGTGTATTGCTTTTTTAATTTTTTAAATTATCCTTAGCTATTATTATGGTTTTTAGAATCCTACTTATTAAAGTTTTTCTTCCAATGTATTACAAAGAAATGATTAATTGTATGGGCAGTCAAATAACTTGACCGAGTTTTGACAGCACCTATTTTATTGCTGCATGATGCGCTTTGTGCTTATGTGGCTCATAATTTCCAAGTAATTTTTATACAAAATTTATTTTAAAAGGAGATTAGCAAAATTGGGCTTGGTAATAGACAACATATTATTATTGATATATTCTAAAAAATCGGTCAATTTATTTGACTGCCCATACAATTAATCATTTCTTTGTAAAATATTGGAAGAAAAACTTAAATAAGAAGGATTCTTAAATGTTTCGTATCTCAAACCATCAACAAACTGTCAACTGTCAACGTCATGCAGGGAACAACAGGGACTCCATTTCCACTTAACATCAACATTTGCCGAGCTATGAATAAAATAAAATAAAATGTGTCGTCGTCAAATCAATTCGTCCAAAATAAATCGTTGAGGAACAGATAGGTATTGATTATAATTTTGTGATATAAGATTAATTACAACATTAATAAAAATACATACAATATAATATTATACTTAGGTACTTATTTCGTGTATCCGTAGTTTAGTCATCTGTTTACGCCCATAGTTAAAAATAAAAAAACGAAGGGTGGCACCCCGGGAGTGCCGGCAGAAGTGAAAACTTGAATATTAACGTTGTGCATTTTTGATATTTTGGAATGGTTAGGGAATAATTTTGCACGAATTGCTTCAATTATCAGTATAAAAGTACTATCATTTATGTGGTAGAATACAATATTTATTTATTGTGCTATCGTACACAAACATGACAATTTATTCGCGCAAGCGCCCTGCGCCGCCTAAACGAAACAACAGGCATACATTTTCGCCGCGCCGTAGAAAGAGAGGGGGATACTTTCTCTCCTACACCGCGCCGGCTGTCTACTCTCCATCCGTCTTACGATTTTACGTCTTACATTTTCGATCAGGTCACGTGTCTTGATGCGAATTTAACATTTTTTACCCATTACAAAAAAGTGTACAACGCCGCTAAAAAAGATTTCACTTCAATAATTTCTAAGTATACCGAAAAACTAAATTCGAACGGATCAAAGTAGTGAGTTTGACTATAGTGAGCAGAACTAGCCTACTCTACGCACACACTCACGCGCGCTCACAGCCCGCTTCTGTGTGCGTGATATTTGGACTTAAAAACCTAAACTTAAGGTCTCGCGCTCGGCGTAAACGCTCTTAAGAATAAGAAGTAATACTTTGCTAGCATGCGAAACAAGAGAAATCAATCGGTAGTTGTTGCGCTTCTTTGTTGACCCTTTTTTAAGCAGCAGCGATATGAAAAAGGAGTGTGACCAGTCCTTTGGTCAACACCCCGTCTCCCAAACTCCGCAGCAGATTTTATGTAGGATATCAACTCCTGACTCTCCCATCGCCTTAAATATTTCGATGGGTATTTCATCTACTCCAACGGCTTTGTTGCATTTTAGATGTTTACTGGCAGCACGCACTTCTTCATTATTAGGTTAATTCAAGGTTAGTTTAGCATTAAAATACCTATACACTTAATTTCAATAATACATGCCCGAATTTGCTTGGACGGGAGAAATAAGCATTAGGGCAGCCGCCAGGCACTTCGGTTTCGAGCAGACCCTAATCCTACCACAAGGCTAAACTTGACAATTAAAACAAATTACTATTTACCTACTGACTCGGTTATAAACTGATTTATGGCCTGGCGAACAGAGCGAATTGTGCGAACAGAGCGAATGTTTGAAAGTGGCGACTGACCGGCGCATTTTGCCGTTACGCAAAATTTTTACTTTTTATTTTTAAGTGCTTATTACTGGACATAAACGGAATCAAATATTTATAAAATACAGTGAAAAAATGTAATGCCTACCTGAGCCAACGGTCAGACAATGGTCAGTGCAGCCGCCGGTAACGCAACATGTTTGAGCATTCGCGTAGTCAGTACGGTGAGCCGAACCGCTCGCGGCGAGCTCCGACCCTTTATCGGTCAGTCATCATTGACGTTTCAAGCTCGCCGCGAATGGTACGTTACGGTGACGTTATGATGATCGCTCCGATGAACCGCCGCCATGTTGTATTGTTTGTAAGTATTTTTGTTTGTTTTTTATTTTATTAATTTTTCTCCACAATCTTAACTTACACTATAGGCTACAAAAACAATGTTTTGTTACTGATAAAGATTGTGAGAGACTGGTGCCTGAGCTCAGCGTAAGCCAGCCACCAAGCGCTCTCCCCGCAACATGTAGTCCACATATTGTTTACTAGCTGTGCTCGCGACTTCGTCCGCGTAGAATAGTGACTTTCGGCAGCATTTTTAATTTTTTAGGCTCTTTTCCCGTTTTTGCAACATTTTTCACTGATGCTTCGCTCCTATTGGTCGCAGCGTGATGTTATATAGCCTAAAGCCTTCCTCGATAAATGGACTATCCCAACACAAAAAGAATTATTCAATTCGAACCAGTAGTTCCTGAGATTAGCGCGTTCAAACAAACAAACAAACAAACAAACAAACAAACAAACTCTTCAGCTTTATATATTAGTATAGATGTGTTAGCGATGGGTCGGGGCAAGGTAAAAAAATAATAAAAAATTAACAAAATTAAAATACAAATCAAAACAAGTACTTACTTAAATATGTGTAACACATCATTCACAACAAAAATGCTACAAAACAGATTACAACCAAAAAGAGTAATTACATAATATTATATGTGTTTTTATTTTTTTTATTTTTTTTTATTTGGAAAACCAACAGCTTTATGAAATTTAATACAATAATATTATAAACACTGATAGCCAATAAGAGGTCTTCGCTCGCTAAAGTTAAACTTATATAAATAAAATAAAAAATGCGCGTGCATGTTTAATTGGGGTGTTGGGGTGTGTGTTTTACGGTAAAAAAGTAGGTCTTCTGTTTCGGTGAAATGTTGGGTTTGTAAATTGTTAGTATTTATTTAATTTTTCTGGTAGATAGGTTTAATAGGTGTAACAATTGCAATGCCCTAGCAGGATTCATATATTAAGGTCCTGAAAAAAAGAAATATCTTTTAAAGGTACCTACACACGCCTGCGCCTCAACCTACCACAATCTGTCTAATTTCCTCAAACGACTGATAATGTAGCCTGGAGAAACGGATTTACGTGCCTTCCGAAGCACGGAGAAGCTTCAGAAGATAAATTTTTGGTCACCCATCCAATAACCGGTCTTTGCGAAAGTTTCATAACCTTAGCAATCACAGACCGGGCGCGTTAACCACTGCGCCATCGAGCACCTCATGTAGCGTACCACACGTGGGTAATAAATTATTTGAATTGATTGGAATTGAATTGAATTGTCAGGTGACGGAGTGGTGGCTGGACGACATGTACCTGAAGGTGCGTCTGCCGCTGCCCATCAACTCTAACCCCGGCATGGTGTTCCCGCGCCGCCACTTCGCCAAGATCGACGAGGTGGCCGACCTGGGCGCGCTGTTCATCGACGACCTGCTGGACTACAAGGAAATGCTGGACAGGTAACTAGAGATATCAGCTTTTTAGGGTTCCATATCCAAAGGGTAAAACGGGGCCCTACTACTAAGACTCCGCCGGCCGTCCGTCCGTCCGTCTGTCTGTCTGTCTGTTTGTCTGTCCGTCTGTCACCAGGCTGTATCTCATGAACCGTGATAGTTAGACACCCCGCTACACACTACTTTAAAGTTTATACTGACACCCCCCACCAACCTATCGGTTATAAAGTTAGGTGTCAGACATCCTTACGCAAACACAAGGGACCATCTACGTCAGGTCATAACGCCAGATCAGAACACGCTGGTTACGCATCCTTCATCCGGTACTTTTAAGATTAGTGTCTCGAGCTAGTTGCCCCGTGGACACGTATAGTCCACTACCTAATATCCAGATAGGTAACCGGAGCTGTAAGCTCGCCGTGATAGTTAACAGTTAAAATTTTCACGGATGATGTATTTCTGTTGCTGCTATTACAACAAATACTAAAATACAATAAAATAAATATTTAAGGGGGCTGCCATACAACAAACGTGATTTTTTTTTTGCTTGTTTTTGTTTGATATTGATAACGGCAACAGGTAGACGCTTGAAATATTCACAGAATATTTAGTTATAGTTAGTATAATTATTTAAATTATTTAATTATTTTTAAAGTTATTCACTTTAAAAATAAATAATTAATTTAAAATAAAATAAATATTTAAAGGGGGCCCCGCACGCGTGCTATCCGCTTGCGGGGTGCGTTCTTCTACTGCCAAGGTAGTTTTTACTGTCGTGCGGGTTACACGCATGGTTATTTCACGCATACAATCGCAAACAAAATTGAAAATTGATACAGAGAGACTTATTTTTAAAATGCATTTTCGGCCTTTGTTGTGGAACAAGCAGGACGACCTCTACAAAAACCGGGATGCAAGGGTGGATGCTTGGCTGGAAAAAACAATGACTATTATGTATGGGGGTAGCTTGCCTTTCTTTTTATTAAATTCTTCTTCTTCTGACATTGAATTTGAACACTGCGTTTCATTTCTAAACCTATATTTGACCTTATTTTTTTAATTTTGATAAATTACATTAAACATTCCAGTAAGTGATCTAGTTTCAAGGGAAGGATCTACTCTGAATTATTTTTTATATTTTTTTATTTTTGAAAATATATAAGCGATAATTACTTTTTTAACGTTCATCTCTGTGCACGAGTATACTCACTGGCGACACACACGATAATGCAGCGGCGAACGAAATCTTTGTTCTGCGTGTGGCCCGGAGCGTATTATAACCCGCGTGCGGACGAGATCCGCATGCGGGTGAAAATACGCATAACAGGAAAAAGGCCTTAATTATTACTTTTGCATTGATTGACAAATCAGAACAAAAACACGCGGTAATAACACACTTGACCAATAGGAACTTTCTTTCTGCTTGACAAATTAGTACCTAAACCCAATATAATGTGTAGGTTACATAATATAAAAAATTTAATCAGTTATTAAAAAATACTTAAATATTAATATCACATTGATGATGATAATGTCACATTGATATAGTATTTTAATATAATCTTGGAAACAACAACATAATAATATGTATAGTACAGTTGTGTATGTGCTGTAATCAAGGAAATCCACTTACGTTAAGAGATTATTCTGATAATTGTGAACTTGCGGCTTACTAATTACTCCAGTGACTGATGTCATTTGTGGCTTTGCTCTCGTCAAAGGAACTTCTTAACCAACTGAAGAACCCACCAGATGGAATATGTTAAAAGAAATGCAAATTAACCATTAAGATTATTTATAGAAATAATTGAGCCGATCTTAATTGAATTTTATAATACTCGTTAAAAGAAAACTAATAACACTTTATAAACAAACAGTTTTAGCTATAAACTTAAAAGAGTACATTTTCGACATATTTTGTCATCATGTGACGAAATCGTAGCCAGAATGTAGCACATTTAGAAAACGAGTAGGTTGTAAACTGTACAATTTCGGTGTCGCCAAAGACTTGCGCGTGTCCGAGTCAGAATGAATCCGAATCCGAAGCAAAAATGATAGATCGTAATAAAATTAAAACAATATTTGAAATAAATATAAACCTCTAAAACTATTGCACTGACTCCAATAGTGATTTATGTAGCTACGCTTTACCTGGGTAATATTATTACTGCGAGATAAAATGTAACTTATATTTTATCTCGGAAAATATCTCATGCCTTTGGGAATTTATGATAGACGCTTTTTTACGCGAACTTTAACTTCACGTTTAACTTAGTTTTCACCGTTTTCGACTTTGTTTATGTTATTTTATAAAATGAATGATGTATCTTTAATGTCTGTCGAGTGGTCTCAGCGTCATGCGGGCAAAGCCTCTCACCGCAACTAGTGTTATATAAAACTGACATATAAAAAATATATATTTGCCACAACCCGTTATCAAAACCCGAAGTTACCAAAAACAGCAACACGCAGGGTCAATGATGAGGACCATATTTGTGAAGTTGGAATGCGTCGCCGGTCCTTGCATTGGCCTTGGCGTGAACTAAGTTGATAAATTTATATATTACTTCGTGAAGAAATCACTTTGTATCCCTTTTTAGGCACATTGCGCGCACAGAGTAGGGTGAGATTGGCATAGTTAAAGTTTATAATATGGATAAGGAGTCCCCAAACATAAAATATATTTATTAAAATTTAGAGATCTGTGCATGCCAAATCGATGGCGTAGTAGCGAAATTCATGAGAGTTCAAATATTGTAGGTAGCCTAAACTGAATTTTAAAAAATGAATTGTAAACTTAGAGTTAAAAATTAAGAATATATGATTAGGTAATGGTCATCCACTAGTCCGTAATATTAATATCTTACCTTCTCTATTGTAAAGGGGGGAGCTGCCCCTCGAGCGTGCGACCAGCCGCGAGAAAGGCCAACCCTTGTGCATGGAGCAGTTCTACCGGCTGCTGGGCGTGTGCCGCGTGCCCGAGGTGGGCCGGGACCGGCTGGAGCTGCCGGCAGTCAGCAGCGGCGAGGGCGAAGAGCTGGTGGTGGTAGCTTGCAGAAACTATGTGAGCAACGGCCATTTGTTAACACGACACACGATACTCAATCAATAATTTTACAGTAATTTTTTGAGAGTTTGCGATAGCGTCTGGCAGCGTCTTCAGCATTACCGGGCTTTTTGGGGGCGGCCAGAGGCCAGTTCCTCGAGCCGTGTGAAATGATACACCGCCAGAGTTATTACAAAGTGGCATCACGCACTAGTGCGTGTCCCAGTTCCCTACTAGATCCTCCGAGGGGTTCCGATCGGATGATACACCAGCCATTTCAACTATTATGAGTATAGTGAAGACGGTAAGGCAACTATCAACCTATCAGCTCGTTTATCTTCTTATTACATAAAAAACACAAAGTGATAAATTTAGTTTGCGATTACACACATGTAAAAGTAATAATTTACTAATGGATCTACTCGCACTTAGTAATTAAGTAAATAATAGTAATTTTACCACCGAGCCTAAACCGCTGAAGCTTATTAGATAAAATTTGGACTATAGGTTAATTGAGTGACGTAACCAACCACTAAGAAAGGATTTTACGGAAATCACACCCTAAGGGGGTCAAATAGGGGGTGAAATTTTGTATTAAAGTCCGTCAGTTTGGAAGTAAAATATTTACATTAATATTGGTATTTGGGTTCTTGAAAAGAACTCAGGTATATTGTTTATTTTTCTTTAAATGAGTAAAAAAGACAAAAAGGTTAAAGTAATAACTATCAAAATGAATATTTTAATCGATCTTAAGTTTTTTAAACAAAAATAAAGAATGACGTGTTTTAGCATTTTTCGAAAAATCTCCCCTAGAGGGGTGAAATAAGGGTGAAAAGTTTGTATGGAAATCTGTCATTCCTTAAATTTCGGTATTTGGCCTGGTTAGAAATTACGAAGACATTTTCAAGATATTTGAAAAAAGGATCCCTTATGGGATGACAATTTGTACAGGAGGTTTCAGAACGGACCAAAATTAGTTATACAGAGTGATCTTTATTACGCGGTTTTGTGTTACACTTTTGGCTGATTCTAGCTCGCATGTATGGGTGGGCTTTTTACCCCTTTTTTTTAGAAGGAGGGTTATGTTTTTCGAGTGTATGTATGTATGTATGTGTGTATGTATGTATGTATGTATTTATGTATTTATGTATGTATGTATGTTTGTATGTATGTATGTATGTATGTATGTATGTATTATTATGTATGTGTGTGTGTATGTATGTATGTATGTCTATTTCTTTGGCACGCCCTACAGCCCAAACGGCTTCGTGGACTTTACCATATGAGGTGTAGTTACATTTGTTTTGACTGTGGGAGTGACATAGGCTATAATTTTTTTTTTAAAAACAGAAAAAAAAGTAAAAATATAGGCCGGGTTAGTTAATTCAGGAATATTAGCAGATTATATTCCTATGTTTAAAAAAACTCAAAGAACTTGTTAATCAAAAGTACTACGTCAAGAGTTTCGATTTTACGCCAATTGGTGTATGCGCTATGACTTTGCTATTTAAAAATGTAAGGCGTTTTAATATAATTATTTTATGTAGGTAGGTTTTGAAATGCTTGGTTATTGACTTTACAAAACTAAAAAGTTTGAAATAAACCAAATTATTAAAATAAAACAAAAAACCCGACTGCTAAAACAACTATATAAAAATAATTGCAAAGAGAAAAAACTGAAAAGAAAAAAACAAGCTCTAAGATCCCAGAATTCAATTTGAGCAATGTTGAATGCAACGTGAAATATTTCGCCCCAGCTACCCAACTCCCGTGGCTAGCTCAATTAATTCCGCACTCTCTTTGGTTGGTGATTGTCCCCGCCTGCGACAACTATCAATATTCAATGTATTTAGAAATATTTCACGTTGCATTCAACATTGCTCAAATTGAATTCTTAATCTTAGAGCTTGTTTTTTTCTTTTCAGTTTTTTCTCTTGGCAGTTATTTTTTTTCTGTGAATAACGAGAGATTATTTTGTCGAAAATTCTATTATTTACTATGTAAGATGTATGTATGGTATTACAAAAACACAAGCTTTCCTGGGAAGCGTTGAGACCAGTAAGTATACTATCAGCAAGTTTTTTACCTATTGTTGAGAAGTGGGAGTTACAAATATTTTAAGATTCTGTTGCACTAACTGAACCATCAATAGCAAGAAGTTCCCGGGGTTCTTTTTTATCGGTTGAAAGATAACAAATATTTTTGATGGATTTCCACAACTTCTTTGGATTATATTTATTTTTGACCAATTCATTAGATTGATACTGCTGTTTTAGGTTTCGTAAAAGACGGTTGCAAAAGTTTCGGTAACGCGTGTACACTAGTCGAGTCAGCTGATTATCTGGATCACGTCTGGATAAAATGTGAAGACGGTCTCTATGCCGCATGCATCTGATTAAGCCCGGAGTGATCCAGGGTTTCAATATACATTCAGACCGTTTCTTTAGCGAGGTTTGTGGGTGCTTGATCAAAATTGTGTTCATAGTTGAGGTGAAAATATCAACCAAAATGTTCACGTCTTCACATTTGAAAAGTTCTTGCCAATTTATAGTTTTAAGCTCTTCTATAATAGCCTCTATATCCCTTTTTGTAGTATTTACACAAGGCTTACATAATTTTGACTTGGCAAGAGACATTCCTGCCATCGTTAAATCATGGTCAGTTATGTCTGAGGAGCAAACTAAACCGATCAGGGGCAGCGAAGATTTAACAAATATGTGATCGAGGCAAGCCCTTTTCCTAGTAGGAATAGTTATTGCCGGTTTCAGGTCATGTTCAGCTAATAGGCAGAGATAATCTAGACCAGACCCAGTATCAGAGGTGGAAATTATATCGATATTGATATCGCCGACTAAGAAAAGGTTTTGCTCGTATTTGCGTGTCGACAGTACACAATCAAGTGACGATAAAAACTTATCAGTATTAGTGAATGAAGGTGAACGATAAATGCCTAGAATCGAAGCCACTTGTGGTATGTTAACCTGCAAGCAATTAGCATCATCTATGTTAGGCTCTGACACTGAAGCGCTCCAGAAATCCCTGACGTAGATCACTACTCCGCCACTGTGGTTAATAATTTTACTTGTTGCGTATTCTGAGTAGTGCGGAATATTCGGAATAATGGTAGATTCAGTAATCCAGCATTCGGTTACAACAATTACATCATATTTTAGATTGAGTCGAGTTAACGTAGTTAAAAACGTATCAAAGTTTTTATTAAAGCTCCTGATATTCAAAGTTATAACTTTGAATTTTTTGTCTGATAAAAAAGTTGCACACTTCTCCGGTTCATCTACGTCGAGACACACTATATCCAGAGAATCTAAGTCAGTTATTAAATTTTCTATCGTCTCTTTTATATGAATAAATTAAAGTGCAGTGATTAATTAATAAGGTGAGTGTGCGTCTCTTGTTTAGAAAAGAAGTAAGTGCAACTAGAAGTTTAGCGTGAATTTTGTTAAAATATACTTTTTGTAAGAATATTGACTTTAAGAGCTGTCGTATTTTTAGAATTATATATATATAAAGACGAAATAAAATAAATATTAACGAAATATAACATATTATGTGAGTTAAAAAGACGATTAAAATTAATAAAAATATTAAAACAACAATAATTGAACACCCGGTCGTTTTAACGCATAGAGTTAATTTACCAACACTTATAGCATTGCAGAACAAAAATAAGAAAGTTAAATTATGGTAAGCAAGCTTACAGAACGCTGTCCTATTTATTCTGTTGGGCTTCGGTTCTTGTAACTTCTTCTTGGATTCTCCCAGCAATACTATTGAGGTCATCACGGGAGGAAATCTGCATTGCTTTTTTCCCTTCTCTCTGGCGAACATAAATTGAGCCTTGAGTGCACCAACAGAAAGCATATCCATTTGACTTAGCTTTTGCACGAGCATCTCGAAATAAAAGTCGGTTCTCCTTAGTTAATCGTTCGTTAAAGTAAACTTTACAAGCAGGGCCAGGGATCTCAAAATCGGCACTGGTCAAGGTTCTTCTGGCTTTCGATGCTCGAAGAACATGATTGCGTTTCGATTTACGCAACAAACGCGCCACAATAGGTCGCGGAGCGGCGCTGTCACTGCTGGGTGTTGCCAATTTGCGCGGGCCGACTCGGGAGACCCAATCTATGTCCAAGTCTTCTAGATTAACACCCAATTTGCGAGATACTAAAAGAAAACAGTGATGCGGGTTTTCGTTTAGAGTTTCTGGGATTCCTGAAATTTCAATCTCGTTATTAAGATGTGCTTGAGCTTGGGAGTTTAACTCCTTTTGCAGTTGAGTGACCGTTGACCTTAGAACCTGAACTTCCTTAGTACTCTCCTCCACAGCTTGTAGTCGAGACTCGTTCGAAGCAACGGTAATACCCAGTTCATCTAAGCGCTCATGGCATCGCGTAAGAGAATCAGTGGCTACCTCCAATCGTTGTTTTAACGAGGAAATTTCCTTAGTGAGAAGACGGAGTTCGTCTGTGAGCTCACTTATTTCCGAGCTAGCAGTATCAGTAGATGATGGAGGCCCAGATTTTTTCCTCAAAGTAACGTTATGGGCGTCGTTAGTGAGCCGAACTGGAGTCGAGCTATTGTTTCCACCTTTCCGAGCCATTGCACAACAGTCAGGGCATTTCCAAACATTATGTCGTTCTTTAGGTAAGCAATCGAGCTTGATACATAAATCGCAGAAAGTTTTGTTACACACATCCTAAGAGCATTTAATAGATTTAAGCTCGTTTGTATGTTTTAGGCAACCGTAGCACTTCATTACTCCAGTAGTAGCAAATTGAGTACACAGTACCCTCTCAGCGGTGTTATGAGCGCGTTGCGTATCTGCGTTACTTAATCTTTGGTGTATCGCACTGCGCATGCATGAGGACGGGGGATACGTCACGTGTCGAGGAGCGCACACGATTTTGGTACATACGTGCTGCGCGTAACCGTGAGATTCGCCTGGGCGAATGTGGTACTCTGGGCGATGAACGTAATGGCGACTGTACCGGCTTCTTCTCAGGTTATAAGATTTGTGATTGAACTATTGTTTAATACACTGAGTTCGATGACACTTTTATGATTATTCGATGGAAGGAACACTAAACTACACTATTTTAATTAGATATGAAGGATATGAAGCGTTATTAACACTTAACTATTTATTTTGCGGAGACAATTTGTAAACACAGTTGACCATGTTAAGAGGTGACCAAAAATGATGAATTCATGGATAAGTGTTGTAAACGATCAATATGAAAGACCCTTTCGATCTGCATCATATACAGGGTGTTACAAAAATACCCGTAAAGCCGAAAGATGGTTAAATAGTGCCTTATAACAAGTACATTTAGAATATTTAAGAACCGTACTATCACTGTATGACTTACCGCCAAAAAAATAAAACCATTTTTTTTTCATTGATGTGCAAACCCTATTTCAATAAAATTAAAGAGTAAACTACGCAGAATGTTTATGTACATTCTTACCTAATTCGTGAAACGATAAAGAGACATACTGACAAAATGTACAAAATTTGAAAGAAGAAGAATAAAAGAAAAAAAAAAAGAAATATTATTACTATTTTTAAGAAGATTTGAAATTGACAACATAACATTTTTTCCGTCTTGTTGTTTTTGAAGCCAGTACTTACTTAAGAGCGTTTACGCCGCACACTAGCGCCACTTAGACGTTACGGCCACTTTTAACTATAACGCCATATTTAACTAACATGTTATGGACATGTGAGGTAATACGTAAAAATGCTAAATTACTTCATTCAGATAGTTTGTTGAGCATAATTTGATTTTCTATCTCTAATTACTAGATATGTTTTTTTTTTCATTGGCGACGCTAGTGTGCGGCGTAAACGCTCTTAAGCATAATGACATCATAGTATTGAACCTTTGTGGATGAAAAACAGAAAAACCATTAAAGTTGACAATTATTGAAATTGGTAGGTACGCCTCTCTGTTAAATAATCTATGCTAACTCCGGTTCCCTGGCATGACAGCTTACTAGGGCTGACAATATTTTTGGCTTTGATATTTTATTATATTTTTTACGGGGTACTTTGTAACACCGTGTATACGGCATGTTATTTTTACCACATTTGATCGGTTTGATTCCCGGTTAAGACAGACGATTTTTCAAAAATCCATAATTTGCAGTACTTATTTATTATTCTCTAAAATAAAAATAAGTCTCCATTGCGTACAATTTGCTATTTCCAATAATTAAAGTAGTTGCGGTGCATTTCACGTGACGGGTGAAAACAAAATTAAAAGGTAATTGTTACTTTTCATGGCCTTCCGTTATTTAGAGTTTGTTTGTTATTTAGAGAAAAATTAACCTTACCAGTAACCCTTTCGATCTGCATAATAAAATACAGCATGTTATTTTTTGTCGCATTTTACTGGTGTGAGTTTGAGGAAATTATGCTCAACAAACTATCTGAATGAAGTAATTTAGCATTTTTACGTATTACCTCACATGTCCATAACATGTTAGTTAAATATGGCGTTATAGTTAAAAGTGGCCGTAACGTCTAAGTGGCGCTAGTGTGCGGCGTAAACGCTCTTAAGTAAGTACTGGCTTCAAAAACAACAAGACGGAAAAAATGTTATGTTGTCAATTTCAAATCTTCTTAAAATAGTAATAATATTTCTTTTTTTTTTCTTTTATTCTTCTTCTTTCAAATTTTGTACATTTTGTCAGTATGTCTCTTTATCGTTTCACGAATTAGGTAAGAATGTACATAAACATTCTGCGTAGTTTACTCTTTAATTTTATTGAAATAGGGTTTGCACATCAATGAAAAAAAAATGGTTTTATTTTTTTGGCGGTAAGTCATACAGTGATAGTACGGTTCTTAAATATTCTAAATGTACTTGTTATAAGGCACTATTTAACCATCTTTCGGCTTTACGGGTATTTTTGTAACACCCTGTATATGATGCAGATCGAAAGGGTCTTTCATATTGATCGTTTACAACACTTATCCATGAATTCATCATTTTGGTCACCTCTTAACATGGTCAACTGTGTTTACAAATTGTCTCCGCAAAATAAATAGTTAAGTGTTAATAACGCTTCATATCCTTCATATCTAATTAAAATAGTGTAGTTTAGTGTTCCTTCCATCGAATAATCATAAAAGTGTCATCGAACTCAGTGTATTAAACAATAGTTCAATCACAAATCTTATAACCTGAGAAGAAGCCGGTACAGTCGCCATTACGTTCATCGCCCAGAGTACCACATTCGCCCAGGCGAATCTCACGGTTACGCGCAGCACGTATGTACCAAAATCGTGTGCGCTCCTCGACACGTGACGTATCCCCCGTCCTCATGCATGCGCAGTGCGATACACCAAAGATTAAGTAACGCAGATACGCAACGCGCTCATAACACCGCTGAGAGGGTACTGTGTACTCAATTTGCTACTACTGGAGTAATGAAGTGCTACGGTTGCCTAAAACATACAAACGAGCTTAAATCTATTAAATGCTCTTAGGATGTGTGTAACAAAACTTTCTGCGATTTATGTATCAAGCTCGATTGCTTACCTAAAGAACGACATAATGTTTGGAAATGCCCTGACTGTTGTGCAATGGCTCGGAAAGGTGGAAACAATAGCTCGACTCCAGTTCGGCTCACTAACGACGCCCATAACGTTACTTTGAGGAAAAAATCTGGGCCTCCATCATCTACTGATACTGCTAGCTCGGAAATAAGTGAGCTCACAGACGAACTCCGTCTTCTCACTAAGGAAATTTCCTCGTTAAAACAACGATTGGAGGTAGCCACTGATTCTCTTACGCGATGCCATGAGCGCTTAGATGAACTGGGTATTACCGTTGCTTCGAACGAGTCTCGACTACAAGCTGTGGAGGAGAGTACTAAGGAAGTTCAGGTTCTAAGGTCAACGGTCACTCAACTGCAAAAGGAGTTAAACTCCCAAGCTCAAGCACATCTTAATAACGAGATTGAAATTTCAGGAATCCCAGAAACTCTAAACGAAAACCCGCATCACTGTTTTCTTTTAGTATCTCGCAAATTGGGTGTTAATCTAGAAGACTTGGACATAGATTGGGTCTCCCGAGTCGGCCCGCGCAAATTGGCAACACCCAGCAGTGACAGCGCCGCTCCGCGACCTATTGTGGCGCGTTTGTTGCGTAAATCGAAACGCGATCATGTTCTTCGAGCATCGAAAGCCAGAAGAACCTTGACCAGTGCCGATTTTGAGATCCCTGGCCCTGCTTGTAAAGTTTACTTTAACGAACGATTAACTAAGGAGAACCGACTTTTATTTCGAGATGCTCGTGCAAAAGCTAAGTCAAATGGATATGCTTTCTGTTGGTGCACTCAAGGCTCAATTTATGTTCGCCAGAAAGAAGGGAAAAAAGCAATGCAGATTTCCTCCCGTGATGACCTCAATAGTATTGCTGAGAGAATCCAAGAAGAAGTTACAAGAACCGAAGCCCAACAGAATAAATAGGACAGCGTTCTGTAAGCTTGCTTACCATAATTTAACTTTCTTATTTTTGTTCTGCAATGCTATAAGTGTTGGTAAATTAACTCTATGCGTTAAAACGACCGGGTGTTCAATTATTGTTGTTTTAATATTTTTATTAATTTTAATCGTCTTTTTAACTCACATAATATGTTATATTTCGTTAATATTTATTTTATTTCGTCTTTATATATATATAATTCTGTAGGGGGGTGGTATAAGGTAGTTGGGAGAAAGAAGAAGAGTGGCGTAGTTTAAAGCCGAATGGCGTATATTAGAATACGTAAGTTAAGTACGCGATTGAAATAAGAAAAGGAACAATGTTGCGAGTGATATAATACAATACCGGATATCGTGGTCCGAGAGTTCCAGGGAGATGGAAGCAGTCGTTCCCCTTTATAAGGCACTGTATGCGATATCCGAAGCGTCCAGAAGGTCCGTATAAACGGATACAACCGTACAACTGCGAATATTCCTACCTAAGAAAGGATACAATACAAAAGTCACGGCGACTATATATGGGAGCCGGCAAACGAAACCATAGCGCGATGCAAGAATCCGTAGCGCAGCGCCATCTAGTATGCGGCCGATGAACTAATAATGGTTCTTGCAGATGTTGTTGCTACAGGCTCCCCCTCTGGCTGCGAAGACGTCCCGGCGAGGTAAACAGGATAATGTGTAAGTTACTTCGTTTTTGGTGGTCGTCCTCGTGGTCGCCTGGTTGAATGCGTTGTTTTATCTTGAAGTTGGATCTTCTTTGGGCGGCCTCGCTTTCTGATTGGCAAGGACGGTTGAGGTAGAGAAGCGTCGTTTGGAGCTTCGTACGGGGATAGAGATGATGAATGGTATAAACCTACTGGTTTGTGAGGTTCAGTTAGGGATGCTACTTGGTAGGAGCTCGGTCCATGTATGCGCAGAATTATGTAAGGTCCATCACGTCGGGGAGCAAATTTAGCGCAGAACCCTTGAGCAGATTTACTTAACGGATGAGAAGTAACTAAAACGTAGTCTCCTGGTTTGTAAGATGGTCTCTCTCGACGACTTTTATCCACGTACTCTTTTCTTTTTTCTTCGTTCATCTCCTGTATCTCTTTTGCTTTTTTCAGAGTATCAACTAACAGGTGCAGCTTTGGAGTAATTTCAGGAATAAAATTTTCATTAGTTATTATTTGTTTCAAGTCATTCCTACAATCATCAGGACATCGTAGGTGACGCCCAAAAGTTAAATAAGCAGGAGAGTATCCGGTTGATGACATAACCGCAGTATTCATAGCAAAGCGAATGCTTGCAAGTTTCTCTGGCCAAGATGAATGGCAGTCTCCCACAAATATTGCCAATTGGGTCTTCATGTCCCTGTTGCGCCTCTCTACGGGGTTAGTTTCTGGGTGGTAAACTGGGGTAAACCCATGGCTAATATTAAGACAGAAGGCAAGTTGTTGCATAACGCTGCTAACGAACTGTGTGCCGTTATCACTTATGAAACGGCGTGGAGTGCCATAACGCAGTATTATTTCATTAAGCAAAACTTTAGCGCAATCTTCAGCGGTTGCTTTTTCCAAAGCAAACAGCTCCAGCCATCTTGTAGCGACATCTTCTACTATAAAAATCCAATTTTTGTTGTCTAGAGACCTGGGAAGAGGTCCAAACAAGTCGAAAGCTATCACTTCGAAACGCTGATTCACGGCTGTTGTTTGGAGTAGGCCTGCTGGCTTTAGGTTATTTGGTTTGTATCTTTGGCACTCAATACATTTTTTTATGTAGGTTTCCACTTGAGTTCTCAAACCTTTCCAACTATATCGTCTTGAAATGCGTTCTATTGTTTTATCTACGCCGAAGTGACCAGCTGTAGGATCATCATGATAGACAGATATCACGTTATTTTGTTCGTGTTTTGGAACTACTAATTGACAGTCATCACTGTTATTCTCTGGGCTATATCTATATAGTATTCCGTTATTCATTAAATAACCCTTTTGACTCCAATATCTCGCGTTTTCGTCGTGATTACCTTCAAAAGCTTGCACTACTTTTACAATGTTTTCGTCTTTTAACTGTTCTTCTCTAATTTCCTTAGCGCTTCTTCTAGGCATATCAACTATAACTGTACATATTGCGCAATTTTCTTTACTTTCATGTTCACAACAAGGGCGAGATAAGGCGTCTGCGACTACATTAGTTTTACCAGTTATGTATTTGATTGTTAAATCATAGGACTGCAATTGTAAGGCCCATCTTGCTAAACGACCCATTGGTGATTTAAGTGACATGAGCCATTTAAGGGCTTGATGGTCTGTTAGGACAGTTACTGTTGCTCCTTCTATATACCCTCTAAATTTGTTATAGGCCCAAACTACTGCCAACGCTTCCCGTTCAGTCGTTGAATAATTTCTCTCAGCTGGAGTTAGTAAACGACTGGCGTACTCTACAGGATGTTCCTGATCTCCCTCCCCCTGCACTAATACAGCACCAATGGCGTAACTGCTAGCGTCAGTCTTCAGACTAAACGGTTTAGTTGCATCGGCTTGAGCTAAAACTGGTGCGGTTGATAAGGCTCGACAAAGAATTTGAAAGGCTTTTCTTTGGTCATCTCCCCACGTCCAGGCAACGTTTTTTCTAGAGAGGCGAGATAAAGGTTCAGATATTTTAGCAAAATTGTGCACGAATCTTCGGTACCATGAGCACATTTGTAGGAACGACATTAAATGTTTTATGTTAGTGGGTGCTGGCATTTTAAGTATACAGCTTACTTTATCAGGGTCTATTTCTAACCCATTGGGCGTAATGTAATGCCCCAAATATTTTACCTTAGAGCAACACCACTTACATTTCTCCTTGTTAATTGTAAGATTAAACTCTACTAGACGAAGAAAAACATCTTGCAGGTCTCGTAGATGCTGCTTATACGAAGGAGAGAGAATAATTAAGTCATCTAAATATGACAACAGCTTAATATGACTTAACGAAATACAAAATCGGTCCATCATTCGTTGAAATGTTGAGGGCGCGTTTCGTAAACCGAATGGCATTCTTAGAAATTTGTAAACACCAAAAGGTGTTATAAATGCTGTTTTGATCTGATCATCTTCCTTGACTTTAATTTGATAGTATCCAGCACGTAAGTCTATTGTTGTCATGCATGGAGTTACTTTGGCATCATGGAGCAAGTCATCAATTCGTGGCATAGGATAAACATCTGGAACAGTAATCTTGTTTAGTTGACGGTAATCAATGCATAGGCGTACACCGCCGTCCTTTTTAGTTACCATGACGACAGGCGCCGACCAAGGCGAATTGCAAGGGATAATAACATTTTCTTTAATCAATTTTTTTATCTCGTTCTTTAGGATTTCAAGTTTTGGTGCAGGTATGCGATATGCTGCCACTGATATTGGTGCGTTATTTCCAGTATCTATAGCGTGTTCGACATGGGAGGCTGGCTGGCTATTAGGTACAAACACCGATCGATTTTTATAAAGAAGTTGATTCAATTCTTCTAATTCTACATCGGTTGAAAATATGTCTGTATTGGGAAACAAAGAAGCTGATTCTGGTGATAGTTCACCGGGATAGTCAATTAAGTTCTCTTCTGCATCTCGATATAAAGCATCCATTACTGGAGAGTAGCCGTCAAAGAGAACCTGACGTTTTCTTTTGTTTGGAGGTGATAATTGTATTGGCAGTAACGGTCCATAGCTCGACGCTTTTTCGAAATGCGTGTTTGGTACACATGCCTCCATTGAGTAATTAGCCTCCGTTCTCTGGTTGCATACGGGTACTTTCATTGGATTTACGGCATATTCTGTGATACTAGCGGTTGGGTAATTTGGTTGTGATTGCTCATTGAAACTTGCAATAATTGGAACAAATTTAGGTGACACAGTTGGTGTAATCTTGTTGTTTGTGACTTTCTTTTCTTCTATGAGTTCGAACAGCTTTGACGGATTGTCCAAAAAATGACATGTCTTTTGAGGTAAAGTAATTGACAATAATGCGTCTTCAATAAAACCAACACCCAACAAAGTTTTATTGTCTTTGGCTTCAGGCAAGATAATGAACGAGGTAACTACTGTTCTGCCATACATCGTAACTGGTGCCTTAAAGTTCAAAGTTACTTGTTTTTTTGTTATTCCATCAGCTAGAGTAATCCACATTGTTTCTTCCTTAAAAATGTATCCCTTTCCTTCCAGAGCTTTGTACAACTTATACGATGCTACGCTAGTTTTCGCGCAAGTATCTATGTAGGCCATTCCCTGATGGCCATCTATTGATACTGGTACAGTGGGGCGCTGACGAATATCCATGTTCGATTGGATTGCACAAAATTCCAAACCCTCTACTGTTTTATCTACAGTATTGCATTTCTTACAGTGACTACGTACTACTCCTGGTTCTCCACAACCATAACAAGAATATTTGGGTGGTGCGCTTGTTGACTGATTTATGTCAAATGATTTTTTGTTGTGTACTATTGCCTTTTGGAGTATGCCTAATGGCTGTGTATCTTGTGGGTTACTATGAAGTTCAACTTTTGCTTTTTTCCTGCATTGTTCAATGGAATGTCCAGGCAAACGACAGAAACTGCATCTCAGTTTTTTCTTTAATGAGAAGTCACGCTTTTCATCATAGGGTTTTTCTCTACTTGTTAGCATGTCTTTATAAAAATCCTCTGTGGCACGACATTTATTTAAAAGATCATCAAAAGTCTTGACGGAATCCCTGGTAACATGTTTTCTTATATTAAGACTTAATTGGCCAAACATCATGTCTAACTGCTGTTGCTCTGTGTGCTCCGGTTTAGGTAATTGAGATAGCAGCATCCTTTTTTGAGCAATAAAGTTTTCGGCACTTTCGTTAGGTTTTTGTTTAACGCCAATGATCTCTTGATATATACTAAATGCTGGCTTTTTAGACAGACGGCAGACTAGCTAGTGCATCCAAATCGGAAATTCCTTCCATTTTCTTAAATATACCTACAGCCGCGAGAAATGACTCGACAGATTCAGTCTGTTTCTTTCCATCATAGATCGAGTTGCAAGTAGTGAATGACTTTTTTTGGGTAGTCGTTACAGCTGCTAACAGCTTTTTAAATTGTTCGTCGGTAAAATTCATATTTCGCTCTTTTACTTCTTCGAAACTACGTCGCCTTGTAGTTGTTTGTCGACCCGAACGCGTCACAATAAACTTCGGTATCGTCTTCCTCAAGTGCGGGTTATTGTCGTTGGGCGCCAGATTGTAGGGGGGTGGTATAAGGTAGTTGGGAGAAAGAAGAAGAGTGGCGTAGTTTAAAGCCGAATGGCGTATATTAGAATACGTAAGTTAAGTACGCGATTGAAATAAGAAAAGGAACAATGTTGCGAGTGATATAATACAATACCGGATATCGTGGTCCGAGAGTTCCAGGGAGATGGAAGCAGTCGTTCCCCTTTATAAGGCACTGTATGCGATATCCGAAGCGTCCAGAAGGTCCGTATAAACGGATACAACCGTACAACTGCGAATATTCCTACCTAAGAAAGGATACAATACAAAAGTCACGGCGACTATATATGGGAGCCGGCAAACGAAACCATAGCGCGATGCAAGAATCCGTAGCGCAGCGCCATCTAGTATGCGGCCGATGAACTAATAATGGTTCTTGCAGATGTTGTTGCTACAATTCTAAAAATACGACAGCTCTTAAAGTCAATATTCTTACAAAAAGTATATTTTAACAAAATTCACGCTAAACTTCTAGTTGCACTTACTTCTTTTCTAAACAAGAGACGCACACTCACCTTATTAATTAATCACTGCACTTTAATTTATTCATATAAAAGAGACGATAGAAAATTTAATAACTGACTTAGATTCTCTGGATATAGTGTGTCTCGACGTAGATGAACCGGAGAAGTGTGCAACTTTTTTATCAGACAAAAAATTCAAAGTTATAACTTTGAATATCAGGAGCTTTAATAAAAACTTTGATACGTTTTTAACTACGTTAACTCGACTCAATCTAAAATATGATGTAATTGTTGTAACCGAATGCTGGATTACTGAATCTACCATTATTCCGAATATTCCGCACTACTCAGAATACGCAACAAGTAAAATTATTAACCACAGTGGCGGAGTAGTGATCTACGTCAGGGATTTCTGGAGCGCTTCAGTGTCAGAGCCTAACATAGATGATGCTAATTGCTTGCAGGTTAACATACCACAAGTGGCTTCGATTCTAGGCATTTATCGTTCACCTTCATTCACTAATACTGATAAGTTTTTATCGTCACTTGATTGTGTACTGTCGACACGCAAATACGAGCAAAACCTTTTCTTAGTCGGCGATATCAATATCGATATAATTTCCACCTCTGATACTGGGTCTGGTCTAGATTATCTCTGCCTATTAGCTGAACATGACCTGAAACCGGCAATAACTATTCCTACTAGGAAAAGGGCTTGCCTCGATCACATATTTGTTAAATCTTCGCTGCCCCTGATCGGTTTAGTTTGCTCCTCAGACATAACTGACCATGATTTAACGATGGCAGGAATGTCTCTTGCCAAGTCAAAATTATGTAAGCCTTGTGTAAATACTACAAAAAGGGATATAGAGGCTATTATAGAAGAGCTTAAAACTATAAATTGGCAAGAACTTTTCAAATGTGAAGACGTGAACATTTTGGTTGATATTTTCACCTCAACTATGAACACAATTTTGATCAAGCACCCACAAACCTCGCTAAAGAAACGGTCTGAATGTATATTGAAACCCTGGATCACTCCGGGCTTAATCAGATGCATGCGGCATAGAGACCGTCTTCACATTTTATCCAGACGTGATCCAGATAATCAGCTGACTCGACTAGTGTACACGCGTTACCGAAACTTTTGCAACCGTCTTTTACGAAACCTAAAACAGCAGTATCAATCTAATGAATTGGTCAAAAATAAATATAATCCAAAGAAGTTGTGGAAATCCATCAAAAATATTTGTTATCTTTCAACCGATAAAAAAGAACCCCGGGAACTTCTTGCTATTGATGGTTCAGTTAGTGCAACAGAATCTTAAAATATTTGTAACTCCCACTTCTCAACAATAGGTAAAAAACTTGCTGATAGTATACTTACTGGTCTCAACGCTTCCCAGGAAAGCTTAGCCGCAAAGATCAAGTGTAAAAATCATCTACTTAACTCTTTCTTTATGGAGCCTACCGACGTTTCTTAAGTTAATGCTCTTATAAATGAACTACACATTGGCAAAGCCCCTGGCATAGACGGCTTTACCAACCTTTTGTTAAAACACATTAAAGAATTTGTTGCTGAACCTCTGACCTTAATTTTTAATACAAGTTTAACCACGGGTATTTTTCCAGACGCCTGGAAAATAGCTTCAGTCATTCCCATTCACAAAGCAGGCACCCGTGATTCACCTGACAACTATCGCCCCATATCACTTTTGAATATATTTGCTAAACTCCTTGAAAAGCTTGTCAACAAGCGCCTTATTAAATATATTGAATCTCTCAGCCTCTTATCAGATAATCAATTCGGTTTCCGTCAAAAGAAATCGACTGATGGGGCAGTTTCTCTTGTGGTTAATACAACGGCTGAACATCTTGACCGTAACAATAAATGCATTGGAGTATTTTTAGATCTTGCCAAGGCGTTTGATACTGTTTCCGCCCCGATACTTCTAAAGAAACTTGAACACTTGGGTATCCGTGGCATCTCCCTTGCATGGTTCGAAAGTTATCTGCAGGGGCGTAAACAGTGTGTTAGCGTTGGCGGCTTTGCCAGTATTCTTAATTCTGTTGATTATGGCGTGCCTCAAGGAAGTATTCTCAGCCCCTCGCTTTTTATTATTTATATGAATGGCATCCACGACCTTAGCCTCAGAAATGCTGACATAACATGTTATGCTGACGATACGTCAATTTTATTCCATGGTGCCTCTTGGGAAGAAACTCTAGCATGCACCATAGAAGGAATGTCAATAGTAACTAAATGGCTTCAAAGAAATCTTTTAACATTAAACCCGAACAAATCCAAATTCATCTGTTTTCATAAAACATTAGCCTCAGCACCTTCCAACTCTTTAGTATCCTTTCCAATCCACATTTGCCAGGATGCCACTTTTTGTAACTGTCATCATATTCAAAGGTGTGATCAAATAAGATACCTTGGTGTTATTCTGGATGAGAATCTAAATTTCAAGGCCCATGTTGGTAATTTGTCAGGGAAGGTTCGCAAAACCACGCATATAATGAGGAGACTCCGTAACGTAGCCAACTTCGAACTGCTCAGATCTGTCTACCGGGCTTTATGCGAATCTCTCATCTCTTACTGCATAATGAGCTGGGGTGGTTGCTCAAAGAGTACTATGATTTTAATTGAAAGAGCCCAAAGATCAGTATTAAAAACAATGTTGTATAAACCATACAGGTATCCAACAGTAGATTTGTATAAGGACAGTTCAGTCTTAACCGTTCGACAGTTATTTGTCCTAAAATCAACTATTTTTACCCATAAAATAACTCTCCAATCTGAAATTTACAACCAATTACTATTAAAGAGAGTATTCAAAATTCCAGTTCTCTCAGTAAATACCTCTTTCGCCCAACGTTTTCCTCCTTTTATAAATCGTATAATATACAACAAGGCTGTCTCTTTTTGTAATCTAAAATCTGCTTCAATATATGACGCCAAAATAGTCGTAGCAAAATGGCTCTTAACCCTCACTTACGATTCCACAGAAAAATTACTTGTTATGCTGTCATAATTCCAAATTGCTAAATTGAATATTTTATATATATTTCATTTGATATATATCATTATTATTTTACAAATATATAATATATATGTCCATATTCATCACATACATTTTGACAAATCTGTGTTATGCCAATTACATCGTCTATTATATATATTTTATTTACTTTATTATAGTTTATGTACATACCTATTAATTTTTCTCCAACAGTCGGAATAAGAACAATATAGTATATTATAATTAACTTAAGTTTATATAACTTTAGGATAAGATGAGGCTATTTTTCTTGTTAATCGTACTGGCATCAACGAAACAAAATTTTTTTAGTGTTGATGTCACAGGTAAACTGGTGATATATCTTTACAACAAAGTAGGATGTAATGTTGTGTAACAAACCCTGAAGCTAAGACTAAAGCTAAGGAGCTAAACTACTTTCGGTCTTATTTTTTTTTGAATTAATTAGATTAAATAAATCGTTTAACCTACTTATACCTAACGGCACCAAATATAACGATATAAGTGAGATGTAAATAATGAACATAATTACCTACCTAGATTACCATAAATTAACCTACTTAACTCCTAACCATTATTATTGTAATAATCCAATACCGAGAATAACCTACTTGTTTCAATCACATCTAAAAGATCATTTTGGCCAAGTGATCGACTAGTGCACCTACGAAGGTCCACAATAACCTAAGAACTTTAAGGAACTTAAGACAAAATCTATCCAACCTTTCTTTACTACCTATTCATCCTAACCGTACGGTCTCCAATGTAAATGAATTCATGACTCTCATCATTAAAACACGACTAACAGAGTACCTACTATTATAAACTAACAACCAAAACTGAGACCTACGCCGAGCTAGATTAAGTAAGTATCTAAAACCATAAAACATTGCGGTCTCCCATCCCATGATGAAACTATGTAACAACTGCTTAACATTTAATAATTTAATCGTTTTTCTATCTTGATTATGAACATAAGGAGCTTTAAATAAAACTCAGAATCTTCTTTAAACTTGTAATTTTGATAAAATATCTTATATTTAACGTAGAGGTTCTGATCGTAATCATACAAAAATAAGATTAAGTAAAACACAATTACTTTAGTAACTTCACTAAACAGAAATAAAACAAAACTTCTATAAGGAAACTACTTAACTAACGACGATAGTTGCAATTCCTATTTAGTTATATCTCATCATTTCTACTTTAAATGGCTGTAATTAATATTCATTAATACGACTACTATCCTATTAATCAGGGTGGTTTATGATTAAAATATACAATCAGTCATGACTCTTATTTCGAGTTAAGTAAGAATAAATATAACCTCTGTTCTTGTTACTCACGAGTGTCGCGCCTAAATACAATCTATTTACTATATTGAGGCAATAGTAATTCGTAATACATACTATCAGTGTTCATATCGTCCTAGCGTTACTCCGAACAACCACGAGTGTTTGCCTAAATAGAACCCATCACCGGAACAATACCGAACTTATCTGTATTATATAAATGATCAGAATGATCATTGAAAAGTTACATGGACTCCACCTTCCCCATATCCATCCACACCCTCTCATATACTAATCTTTATTTAGACCATTGCCTATATTTAATGCATGTAACTAGTATTTCACCAAACATAGGCAACGAAAGAACCATACAAAACAATTCGGTATCGATGCTTAAATCTAGCAATCTCTAATCACTCGTACAATGCCCAATATATTCTAGAGTGGATATTTGACTCGGAATTTTAATGTTTATTTAAACCGTTATTTATAGGTGTTTAATACTTGTACATTGAGTATTTGTACTAAACAAAAGCCACTCAAATACATTAGGCGCTGAACGAGGGTTTATTAAGTAAATGGATAATATACCTATTACTTAGTCTTACAAACTAAATAACATTCCAAAAGTGTGATTCGAACCTCTGGTTCCACGAACGGGATTCGAACCCATCTGAATTGTAGTTTGTTCGCAACCAATTTGCGTAAAATTATCCTCCACAGGTGAGAGGATATGTTCACTTTATTTCATAAAGTTCACAAGCAGGATTCGAACCCACTGATTGCATGAACAGGAATCGAACCCATCCGAATTGTAATTTGTACACAGCACTCCGCGTACAATTAAATGTAAATAATCGTATATTCACTTTATTTTATAAAATACACAAGCGGGATTCGAACCCACTGGTTTCACGAACGGGAATTGAACCCATCCAATTATATTTAAATATTTATTTGTTCACTTCACTCCATAGTCATCAAAATATAGATATTATCGTTTAAATGTAGTTTGTGTTATCAATCGTTTCTGGCCTTTGATGGTAGCATATCTCCTTGAAGATGATCTACAGGGACTCTTGCCCTAAGCCAAACTAAAGATATCAACAAATTATGTCAAAGCCATTTCGGCATATAGAATTGGAAATCTTGATTTCCTCAAATACAGTTTGTACTGTAGGTATTAATACTATCTGTAGATAGATATATTCATTTCAATGACAACAGAATAAAATAAACCAAATAAATAGTTAATAAATGAGATAATCTTAAAAAGAAATGTCTAAATTATCCGACGTCACCAAAATATAGATTTTACTATTTAAATGTAGGTTGTGGTAGCAATTGTTGCAGACTTTCGATGGTAGTACATCTCCTTGAAGATCTCTACAGGGACGGCTTTGCTTGCCCTAGAGTCTCACAAAAGATACCGTCAACTATATGTATAAGCCATTTTGGCATAACAAAACCGGAAACCTTAATTTCCTCAAGGTAAATTAGGTAGGTAAATAGATACCTAGTTAGTTTTAGTGACATCCGAAAAAAATAAACCTAATAAACTACTAAGCCCGGTTTTCACACATACATCAACACACATAACTTGACCCTATTTAACTAAAACACCACCACCAACTTATTGAATTAACATGCAACGCACTATTATATTTAACGCCAACGATTATCCTCTTTTAAAACGGTTTTATTTATGACAACCTTGCTATAGCAGGTAAAAGAACGTCTCGCTTAGTATAGCCTAATTCGCGATTTATGTATCTAATAGGCGAAATATATGAATAACACACGTAAATAAATTTATACCAAACGTACGTATTGCAGCTAACCTATACAATGCCGTATTCCAGTTAAACAATTAAATTTACAGTTTCGACATACCTACTTAGCCATACGTGTATTTCCGAACCTCAACCGAAGGTACATAGGATAACATACACACATTTACACAGTTTAAAATCAAGTTAAAATAGCAAAGTTTTACTTACAGTTTCCAGAGCAGTCCTGACCTCACTATCACCGAAAGAATACTAATAATATTAATCCCTCTTCCAATGTTCAGCCTCCTTTTATATTCGTCGGCTCCAGGCTCCTCTCCTCACTCCCCCGCTATTGGCCATTACTCAAGGTAAATACGCCACACGTCGGCTCCCTTACAGATTTTCTAACTTTAGATCGCTCTGGCCCCATCAGTTGCAATGAAAGGATAGCTTGTGATGCGATTTTACAAAGCTTGAAATCTATTTAATGTTTATTAGACATACCATTGACTTGACTACTAAAAGAAAAAGTATTAATGTTCATTCATTCACGGCCCATGGTCGATCTCATTTTTCCCAAATGTTGGTCGGGTACAGGATGTTTTATATGAAGACAATGAAAAATATTATTAATATGATTTATTTCCTCAAGAGCTTCTTTTATTATGGTGCGATCGTATCCGCATAATTTTGTTCCTTTTTTTTATTTTCATTATTAGGTATTTATCCAAAACAATGTTTAGCTATTATAAATATGTTTTCAACATAGTAAACTTCTACGTACAAACTTAACTTCTTTATAATTATACATATTATTAAATTATATTCAATTTAAAGAAAATGAATTTGATCAATTAAAATTACTACACACACAATCAATGAAGAAATACAAAAGTAATCATTCTGTATAGCGGCGCTCGAATTTCGAGGCTGACAGACATTAAGACCTTTAATATTTCTAAAGTCGGCCCCTGATAACTTAATTGAATAGTAACGGTTTGTACGTATAGAGTATGAACTAAGGCTGCAATTCGAATTGCAAAATTGCCACTTAATTTCCTTTTGAATGAACGCAAGCTGAAAATGTGCAGACGGCCGAAGTTTGGGCAACGCTTAGCGCATTTACCCTACGGCACTATAATTAGGTACGATATTAATGACTTAATATATCACAGTTTGTTTAAAATAACATGTGTATCGCTTTACACAAGTGTATTCCCATGACCCAATGAAATAAACAAAAAATGATTAACTAAGGCGTAACACTTAGAACTTATCGTCATTATAATGTGATGACTGATGAATGTGAATAACTAAAACAAACTTGTATCAGAGCATTGTATAAGTTCCAGCTAGACGACTTTGTTTAGCTTTGTAGGCCGATTTTGATTATTTTAAATCTCTGAAGTACGTAGATAACAACAATTTTGTTTGGGTTAACGTTCAGGTTTCTAGTGTGTTCTCACTATGTCGAGTTACACTTAACTTATTACTCTTATTAGGGATCCGCCAGTAAAATCAAATGGTTAGAATAATTTTATTAAAACCCATGAAGGAAATGTAAAATAAACCATAAATTATTTGTTAAAACTATAAATAATACTATGTATGTATTTGTAAACTCATTTTGAAAACACATCATAAAAAAACTGAATTGTAGTAAAAGGTAATATCATGCATTGACACAAACGCATGCAACACGTTATGATACGACATATCAATACAAAATATTATTATACTTTCCTTTTTGGTATCCCTTTATCGATAGACACGCAAAAGCTGCTGCTACTCTCCGCTGGTCGGCGCCAGAAGTATTCATTGATTAATCGCCCTCCCATCTCAATTATAAATCATATAATTACAATCTCAATTATAAATCTTACTCACGACTCAGTGCATTACTCTAATTTTAAATAAACAAATGAATGTAAGTTGTCATATCCTGACCGGGTTCATATGAGAAACTAAACCTTCGTTCGTTTAACAATGTGAAAAACCTGTAAATACTACATGAAAACGCAATAGTTATTTATAATTCATGAAATACAATCTGTAACATTAAAGTACAGATTTCTATTGTATTTTAGCCTCCTTATAGTCTACCTAGGTTAGAGTGAGCGTAAAAGTTAATTAAATTAATCATTAAAATGAATCTTTAACATAAATATCTACGAAAGATATATTTTGTTTTGACACTGTTGATTTTCATATTAACGCCATCTATTACATGATGCGGAAACTACGTAGGTAGGTACTCAAGTCGAACATGACGAAACATTAGAAAGCGTAGTTAACAGACCTACGATACGCTACGCTTATTAGATAGTGTATAAAAGTTTCTTAGAGCGACGCTAGATGGCTCGTATGTATCAATAACCATTTTGCTTATAAGTAGGTAACAAGGTCTCATTATTGCTCGCTTAAAAAGTAAAAATAACACTGTTAACAATAATGTAGAAAGGTTGATTCTATTTGATATTTAAAGTCCTAGCAAGTAATGCTTAATTTTATTTGAGTACCTATTGTTGTTTAATCTATTAGTTACTTTTATTTTATTTGCCTGTTACAAATTTAAAATGAAATAACATTTAGCCTGAATTCTATCCTAGATATTTATAATTTTTATTTATTCATTTAGAAAATGTTCTAGTGACGTATGGACCGTTACAGCCAACCCCCAAAATTTACGAAGGTGTGAAATAACTTAACCGAAGGAAATTTTCTAAACCCTCGTACATTTTCTAAATCTAATCATTAGTATGCTCTTCCCTCCCAAGTGCAAATTCTAATCCGCCAATATTCGAATAGGGACAAGACCTATCTAAAACAAGTGTAATATTTAATTTGTTCCATAAAATTCATTTGTTTTATTTTTCACCTCATCAAGCACTAAATATGAAATGAAAAATAGAACATAGCACTTGTGATCGTGCGTGTATCTATTTAAATGTATAGCTATTCCAAGGAAAGCCTTTGTGTATTTAAACCGAATGGTAAATAGTCATAAGCTGGGCAAATCTACGATGTGTTTAAGGCACTAACAATAGTAAGTCATTACTGTTCGCAAGGCACAACTGAATCTGCCAAAAGTGTTGGGTTGTGAGGCCAACCAATCCTAGTGATTTACTAAAGGCATCTCATCATCCAATTCTGATTGCTGCGATTTACCAATAGCACCTCTTCAGAAGCAGTTGACGTTCATAGCTAGAGCACTAACTCCTTATATTGCCATTGCCACACACCAAAATTCCGCCACAGACAAAGACCATTTACGATTAGGAGAGTGTGCAGTGTAGTTTTAGTCTCAGCTTCTTGTGAAGTAAATATTATCTATGACGGTCTTTTTTTTTTTTTTTTAAGACTGAAGTTGTCCAATCGGACTTAACCTAACACCAAACTTCTTCGCCATACAAAACATTTTGTGTAGTGTCAGCATGTCAAAATTCGAACACCGACAAACCGTTCCATGTCCTAAGTGAAAGTCGAGTTGTTTGTTCATACCTTTTTATATAAATAAATATACATATATTTTTTTTAAAAACCTTTTCATCCTTCTTCATTCCACTTTACAATGTGCACTAACTGACACACTATAACAACTCGTCAACACCATTACTAGACAAGAAACTGCGAACAAGTTTGCACCTTTTTCTAACTCGCCAACAGTAATAAGATTATATATTGAGTAGCCAGCTGAAACACTCCATACTACTTTCATACACACATTCAATCGCAAAGCAAAGACAAACAAAAGCAAGGTAATAAAAACTACCCCGTGTGAAAACCGTGCTGAAAAATATACCTATTATAATATATTTTGCTCAAACTTAACCACACCAGTTCTCATATTTGCTCGGAACAACGCCTGACCTGAACACTGATAATTTTTTAAATTACCTATAATCACTGAAAACCTCAACGTCGTAACCTGAATTAAATTACTAAACCTAATTTTACCAATTTCCTAGTTATAATTGAACTGTATTAGAGATACAATTAAAATGTTTCTATTCAAGATATAATTGATTTATTTAATAAATGCCTTATAATTGACAATAGAATCATGAATTCAGTTACCATTGGGGTAAGTGAACTATTAGAATGCAGTTCGCTTTATTCAAGATACCTCTGGCAAAATCAGGATAAATAGGTGCAAAGAAAAAAATTTTTTTTTTTTGAAAAAGCCGCCTCTCTCCCCTCCACCTATGAAAACCAAAGTTAATTTAATAATAAAAATGAAAATTTAGTCATATTTTACATGATGAACATGTCTTGTAAAATGAAATAAATGTCCCTTCAATGTTCATAGATGAGCTTTTCCCTGACCTCCTTTTATTTCTTATTATAAATTTTTTTTTTCATCATCTTAATATTAAGCCTAATTCTTGTATTTATATAAACTATGTATTTGTTCACTATTAGATTTTTCAATTTTAAATCACTGATAAGTACATGATTTTTCATTTAATGCTTAGCTTCATTTGTTTACACACAAAGACAAAAACAAGATAATAATAAAACTACTTAAAATTAAATTTACAAAAAAAACTATAAACTATATCTACTATTAAAAATAAAAATAAAAATAAGTAGGTAAGAGAAGTAAGAGAGTAAGTAAGATGATAAGTACCCAATCTGTCTCATTAAACCGCATTTTTTTATATCATTATTTTAAGAAACTCTACCTTATAAATACATTAACAATATAATAAACCTATTATCGTCCCGTACTTATTAATGAACCTAAAAAAAAATTTTTTTTTTTTTACATCATGTTTAACTAATTAATACTTATTTATCACTATATCTAACCAGGGTTCCCGCATCATTCCCTTACAAAATTAAAAAGAATCAAACCTAATTATTTATAATACCTAAATAAGTGAATAGTGTTAAATTTCCCTCTTACTTTATTAGTTCCAGGCTCAGTCAGAATATAAACGTTTTGATAAGGATTTGCAGCTATAACGTAAGGTCCTTCATAAATAGGTTCAAACTTCTTTGTTATTTTACGTTCGGCATTTGACCTATTCAACCTTTTAATCTTAACCCAATCTCCTATTTGAAATTGTATCAGGCGGTATCTATTATTAAACCTTTCCCTTCGTTTTTCACCTGCCTTCTGTAAATTCTTCCGAACCTGGTCCCTGATCTCTTCTACTCCTAAGCTTTTACAGTTACTACTCGGCAAAACACCATCAAATGTTAATTTGGTAGATTCTCCATACAATATCTCGCATGGTGTAAACTGAGTACTTTCATGATAAGTATTATTATATAACACTTCTATCTTAGGTAGAATATTTACCCACCCTTTGTGATTTGTGCCGCAGTATGTTCTAAATAATCGTCCTAATTCCTTGTTCACCCGTTCAGTAGTATTTGGTCGGGGGTTTCTTATTGTAGTGTATATTACCTTAACTCCCCTTTGTAACATATGCTCTTTCCACAACCTACTAACAAACTGTGTTCCATTGTCAGACATTATAGCTTTAGGTTTTATAATATTAAAATATTGTTTAACTTTACCCAACACTGCCCTAGCTGTTGCTTTTCTAAGTTCATACAGCTTAACAAATTTACTAAATGAATCTTGGATCACCAGAATATAGTTCATTCCAAACGTCCCTGTAGGCAAAGGTCCATATAAATCAATCATGACTAATTCTCCTATATTTTCAGTAATTATTGAACGACATGGCCCTACTCTACTAATATTTTCACTCTTAGTAATTTGACAATCATGACAAACCCTTAATTCCTTTTTTACTTGTCTATTAAGACCCTTCCAATAAAATCTATCCCTTATGTATTTAATAATCTTTGAGGTGCCCTGGTGTCCCATCTCTAAATGGACTTGATTAATAATCGAATTCCTTAATGCCGCTGGTAAAAAGATGACTCTAGTTGTTTCCCTTATTTTAAGATACAAAATACCATTCTCTATCACACACCTTTCAGCTATTCTTCCTAATCTAGTATTAATTTCAAGTGTAGATGATGCTATTTTCCTTAAAACTTCTTTAATTTCCGGATCTTCCTTTTGTAACTCAGCAATTTTTTTTAATTTTTCCCTCAAAAGACTATTCTCTTTTACCCCCATGTATAAAATTTCCGGTAATTTAATTTTATCTTCCTGCAACAGGTCTTCCCCTGGAGGATATCTTGACAACACGTCAGCTACAATATTATCTCGACCTTTGATATGTTGAACTTCATACTGAAAATTCTCTAAATAATTTACCCAACGAGTTACTCTAGCGTTATATAGTTTCCAAGACTTAATAAATGTCAAAGCTTTATGATCAGTCTTAATTATTACTGTCGTCCCTCTTAAATAAGTTTCAAATTTCTTCAAACAACAAATAACAGAATAAAATTCCTGTTCAGTAACCGTCCAATTTAATTCTGCCCCTTTTAACGCTTTACTATGAAATCCCATTATTTTCGTATCACCATTTTTATCTATTTGATACAAAACCCCAGCTAATCCAATACCTGAACTATCCGTCTGTAAATAGAATGAGTCGGACAAATCTGGATGATGTAATTGTATAGTATTAATAAACAAAGCCTTAACCTTCTCAAAAGCCTTTTGCTCATGATGTCCCCAATTCCAACAATTGTCTCGTTTTAACAACTCACACAATGGCTGAGTATGCAAACTATAACTTGGAATAAATCGTCTGTAAAAATTGCAAAGACCTAAAAATGCCCTTAATTGCTTTACCTTTTTTGGTACTGGAAATTCTTGAATAGCCTTAACCTTGTCACGGTCTGTACATAGTCCTTGCGTTGAAATAATATAACCCAACATTTTAACTTCCTTACAAAAAAAGTTATACTTAACTAAATTACAAGTTAACCCCGCTTTATCTAACTTCTCTAATACTGAATTTAAATGTTCCAAATGCTTTGGGAATGTACCTACAGTAATAACAGCCAAATCATCAAGATAATTCACACAATATTCTCTAACCTCATGTCCTAAAATTATATCCATAGCTCTACTGAAACTTCCAACTGAAGTCTTTAAACCTTGAGGGAGAACGTTATATACATAGGATTTTCCATTAAAGGTGAATCCCGTATACTTCCTACTAGACTCTGAAATAGGTATTTGAAAATATGCGTTATTTAAATCTATTACACTTATAAAACTAGCCCCATGAAAAGAATTTAGTACATCTAATTGTATAGGAGGTTTCTCTGTCTCGGCTATCATATACTTATTAATCTCTCTAGCATCTAACAATACCCGAATAGAACCATCCTTTTTCAAAACAAATGTTAATGGACTACAATAAGGCGTTGGAGCCCTACTAATAACCCCTTGCTCCTCCAACTCTCTCAATTTAGCCTCTACTCTTTCACGATAAGCATATGGTATAGGATATGACTTCTTGACTAACGGTGATTGTTTCTCCATTTTTATCTCATGCTCATAACAATTTGCACGACCTAACCTTTTTGAAAATAATTTTTCATATTTTCTTAATAACCTAAGAAATTCTTCTCTTTCTCTATTTCCCAAATTAATTCCAGTTTTGATCTCTTGAAATTCTTTGGCATTACATTGATTTGTCCTGATCTCTGATGAAGTTTGCTCATCACATTCGTTATCTCTTTCATGAAAAGGTATTGTATGATATGTACCATTTTGCACCATTACTAATCCCTTTTCTACCTTTCCTGTACATATCTTTATTTCATTTAGTCTTATCCAATCGAAACCTAATATCATGTGATTTACTAAACCTGGCACTATAACTAATCCAGTATCTAAAGTTATTGTACCTAGTTTAAGTGGTAATAAGACTATATTTCGAATTTCTACACTTTTGTGCCCAACAGCAGTTTTAATTTGAAATGGTTTAATAGGCATTATTGGTATTCTATTTTGTTTATGTTTTAGTTCGTTCCAAAATTCCTCAGAAATGCATGTAATATCGCTACCTGTATCTACTAGAGCTATAATTTCAAAATCGTATATGTGAACTACCACTTCTGACCTGTATTGATTATTAGGTTTTTCAAACTCTTCTTCAAACACAGACTTAATTGTTCTTGGTGATTGGCCATCAGTATCTCCTAGCTCAACTTTTAGCTTCAAAACATTTACTATCAAACTAGAAAAACATAATCCTCTTGGTTCTAATGGTCCAAACCCTACACCCTCTCTAGTTCGTTGGAAAGCCTTACCTACAAAAGGAACCCTAAGCCCTTTATTCCTGTTACCTAGTACTTGACCTGGTTCCCATCCCATTTTCAGCATCATTTTTAATACTACGTTCCCTACTAAAGAGGTTGATCCGGGAACCCTGCTCTCAACCTCCTCTAGTTTAAAACTTCGTTAACATTAGTAGTTTCTAAAGCCGTTGTGATCTTATTTGCTTCCCTTCGTCTTGCACCAATAGCATCATGTATTTGATTCTGAGGCGGTTGCCATTTCTTAAAGCCGCGCTGGTATTCCTTCTTTCTAGTTTCAACATCTTTATTCTTCCCTTCATTATAGTATACATGTGGATCCTGCATACTAATGTCATCCATACTCCTAAGAAACTCGGCAGTTCCAATTATAGTTTCTAATTTAGCGGTAACCCATCCCTGCTGAACCGATCTAGGATAATGTCTAATTACGTCAGCAACAAGCTGTTTCTCTGGTATTTTAAAGCTTAACATCTGGGCTTTGCCAGTTATCTGTAAAAAGTGACTCAGCATTGATTGTGACTTATTACGATCCCAAGTACCTTGCACAATGGACCTGCGTAACTCACTTTGGTCCTTCTCTCCCCAGAACGTTGCCAAAAAGTCAGATTTAAAATCTTCAAATCCCGTCCATCTTCCTTTATAAATTCTAGCCCAATCTCTCGCATTTCCGACTAAACATTCCGCTATTATATCCAACTCATTCCCTTCCTTAGATGTTTTTCGTAAATAACTCTCCAAATCTTCCAGGAATGTCATTGGTTGCATATCAGACTTATCTCCAAATTTTGGTTTCTCTATATTCAAATTTCTAATATTATATGTCACATGTCTATATTCTTGTTCTGATAATTTAGGTTCTATTTGAGTGGAGGTTTTCTCTACTATTTCTACATTACTCTGTTTCTCTCTACACACAGTAATTTCAGACGATAGATTGTCTAACTGAATCTGATTTGCTCCTTCCATCTCTAAACTGTCACCATTAATTTCTGTTCTGTTATTTTTAATGACCCTTATTTCTTCAGTTAACGTATTCATCTTGGCCGTTAATACGTTAAAAGAACGTCTCAACATTTGATACATAACATTGTCATTACTGCTTCCTAACCTAGTAAATTTTCGTCGTTTCGCATTGGAACGTTTGTCTATGCCCTTTTGTCGAGATCTACCCTTTGGCTCTACTGGTACATTGACTATCGCCTCATCCTCTCCTTCCCGCACTTCTGATGACGGTACTTCTGATAACGGTACTTCTGATAGCATCACTTGCTTTCTTTTACGCCTAGTCTCCATGTTTTGCGAACTTGACTTTCCTTTCAATGAAAAAAAAGTAAAATAAATAAATAAAATATTGAGCCTAGAACTCCTCTTACTTATAAGTACATTGAACCACTTTTATTATGTTTTATTAATTTCAAAACCAAGAACACAATGCTAACATCATCATTGTTGTAATAAAATATTAACTAGGTACGACATTAGTAGTAGAAAGTCAGGCGGTCTTAATACTTCATCTAAATCTTTCTTATCTTACTTAACTTGTAACAACAATCTAATATAAGTATTGTTGTTATTAAACAGACTTAACACCTACTCTTTAACTATCAAAACGCCAATGATACCATCAACATTGTCGTTTAAAAACTAAATTGGTTGTGGAAAGCCATGCGGACTTAAAACAAACTCTATTATCAACCAAACCAAACCGGATACTAACAAACACTTAACCTAGCGCTCGAATCCTAGAATTAGATTCGAAACCCAGATTCAAAACTACAGTATAAACCATAGGTACACAGGTTTTTTTTTTTTTTAATTTTACTAAAAGTCAATCAGCTTGAGAAAGCACGAGTGGGAATCGAACCCACGATCCTCGAATAACCAATCCAATACTCTGACCACAGGGCTACCGAAGCTCCAGATTATTTTTTTTTAAATTTATAAATAGGTCACTAAATCGCTCTAAACTGTTTGAACTCAAACGTAGGGATTGTTAATAATACCACCTATAAATTGTAACTGTAACCTATTTACCGATTATTAATAATCCTTTCCAATTATTACTCGCCTAAATCTAATATTGTTACTAGTAGCATAGTTCATTTACGCGTCACTAACCAACGCTTTCACTAACCTAGTTCAAATGAACTTGCTAACAATACATTAACTTTAAGACTGTAATTGTTTACGTTGTACCTTAATATATTTTATTAAATCTATGGTTATACCTACAACCCCCAGTTAATTAAACTTTTAACCTCTCCATAAACATCAAATTTAAGCAGGATAAAAATAATTACGATAACCTATTTCAACATGGCAAGTAATGAATGTTCGCTATAAAATTGACTTTAACTATTGCATCTAAATAGGTACACCTATTACCTATACATTACCTAAATTCATATTGCCCAACTAATACCCTAAAAAGACCCATTACCCAATATTTGTACTGTGTTCTAATAATCATAATATCATAAGTTCTAATAAATCGCAGCCCGCGGTCGAGTTACCTTGCCTTGTATTTAATTGTCATAGTTCTCCGTACAGTTTGTTTACGTTAACGAGCTTATCGCTATGGAGTGTTGAGACGCTACAAAGCTCTCACTGTTTAATGAAATGTGTACCATGGGAACGACGGTGACCAATACAGAATGCAAAACCAATACAGAACGCAGTCAATAAGAATAGTCGTACATTATATGAGTAGAAACGAACTAAGTATCCTAATTTAAAATAATATTACACGCGTAGCAAACATAATGTAAACATGTAAACATTAACGTCTCGGTGGTCGAACGCCAAGCACTCCGATACCCGAAGTTACCGAGTCTGGTTCCCAGACTGGGATTAAGTTTATTTTTCTACATGTAAATATGAATTTAAGATCAACCTAAGAATGTAAATTTTGTAAAGAAGGAAAAGAAAAGCATTTATTGTTTTGAACTGTCCCTAAAAATAATAATACTAAAATACGATGCAACCCCCCACTAACTAGACTCTAAAACTCACTTAGCCACTGACGACCCACTGCTGGGCATAAGCCTCATTGTTTCTTAATTATACGAATATATCAATTAACAAATTAATCTTATTATGCCTAATAATCATTACAACCCCCCGTTAGTAAAACTAAACCTCTTAGGTACCTACTTAAATTATGTAACATTCCTTAACTTCACTCAAAACGATACCTACCTACCTACAATCTAAACCTTAATTTCTAATCCAATTTGTTAACTCTGACAAATTTTTAAATTAAAACTAATTAACAAAAATAACTTGTTAATTAAATCAAAGGCCCTTTAAATAACTATTAGGCAATATCACATTCAAATCGTTCTGATCCTAAGTAAGTACTTGCTAATGTACTCTTATTATGTAAAACAAAACTAACAACGGAACCAAAGAGTTAGTTTTCATCATTGACTCGAGCGGGGATCGAACCCGGGACCTCAGAGTTAGCTCCGCCCAAAGCCAGGCATGCAAGCCACGCGGCTACAGAACTTATCAAGGTGCCTAGTGCGAGTTTTGTTTACTATCCGGATTTATTCGATCACGCCAACCAAACGAAAACCAGTATGGCATTGAAGCAACGCCTCCTGGCGGCATACGACAAGAGTTTACATTGTGTCGAAATGGCGAATGACACTCGCACCTGGCATCTAGATAAACGTACCTACCCTACCTACTGTTATAATAAATGGTTTTGCCTATTAAATTTTAAACGTCTATCTTTGCCTTAATTCCTTCCTATTTACACAGCAACAAATTGTGCGACTTGCATCGCAACGCGCTTCTAAATGTGATTGAATCTAACATAACAAATATCTATTTATCTTTAGCTAATTTCACCAAAATAATTTATTTAATCTAGACTTGATCTAAAACATGATACTATCCTATAAAATAAACCCTTAACTATTCTAACAGTAACCTAACACCATCCTAATAACAATGTAACATCACCATTGTAACTGTATTCTGAAAGTATTCTAACATTATCCTAATTATTATGATGCTGCCACAACACTGCCAGAACACTACCAAAACACTATTACAGTATCCCAGCAGAACCCCAACAACATCACAACATCATTCTAACATCTCAATCTACAGTGTCTAAACGATGTTAACTATTCAATGCTACTTCTGTCTAAGTTACCTACAGATACCCTAATACCTATTGGTCACATAATCCTAGTAATGCAATCCTGGTCACGGCCACACTAAATTGTAACAAACCCTGAAGCTAAGACTAAAGCTAAGGAGCTAAACTACTTTCGGTCTTATTTTTTTTGAATTAATTAGATTAAATAAATCGTTTAACCTACTTATACCTAACGGCACCAAATATAACGATATAAGTGAGATGTAAATAATGAACATAATTACCTACCTAGATTACCATAAATTAACCTACTTAACTCCTAACCATTATTATTGTAATAATCCAATACCGAGAATAACCTACTTGTTTCAATCACATCTAAAAGATCATTTTGGCCAAGTGATCGACTAGTGCACCTACGAAGGTCCACAATAACCTAAGAACTTTAAGGAACTTAAGACAAAATCTATCCAACCTTTCTTTACTACCTATTCATCCTAACCGTACGGTCTCCAATGTAAATGAATTCATGACTCTCATCATTAAAACACGACTAACAGAGTACCTACTATTATAAACTAACAACCAAAACTGAGACCTACGCCGAGCTAGATTAAGTAAGTATCTAAAACCATAAAACATTGCGGTCTCCCATCCCATGATGAAACTATGTAACAACTGCTTAACATTTAATAATTTAATCGTTTTTCTATCTTGATTATGAACATAAGGAGCTTTAAATAAAACTCAGAATCTTCTTTAAACTTGTAATTTTGATAAAATATCTTATATTTAACGTAGAGGTTCTGATCGTAATCATACAAAAATAAGATTAAGTAAAACACAATTACTTTAGTAACTTCACTAAACAGAAATAAAACAAAACTTCTATAAGGAAACTACTTAACTAACGACGATAGTTGCAATTCCTATTTAGTTATATCTCATCATTTCTACTTTAAATGGCTGTAATTAATATTCATTAATACGACTACTATCCTATTAATCAGGGTGGTTTATGATTAAAATATACAATCAGTCATGACTCTTATTTCGAGTTAAGTAAGAATAAATATAACCTCTGTTCTTGTTACTCACGAGTGTCGCGCCTAAATACAATCTATTTACTATATTGAGGCAATAGTAATTCGTAATACATACTATCAGTGTTCATATCGTCCTAGCGTTACTCCGAACAACCACGAGTGTTTGCCTAAATAGAACCCATCACCGGAACAATACCGAACTTATCTGTATTATATAAATGATCAGAATGATCATTGAAAAGTTACATGGACTCCACCTTCCCCATATCCATCCACACCCTCTCATATACTAATCTTTATTTAGACCATTGCCTATATTTAATGCATGTAACTAGTATTTCACCAAACATAGGCAACGAAAGAACCATACAAAACAATTCGGTATCGATGCTTAAATCTAGCAATCTCTAATCACTCGTACAATGCCCAATATATTCTAGAGTGGATATTTGACTCGGAATTTTAATGTTTATTTAAACCGTTATTTATAGGTGTTTAATACTTGTACATTGAGTATTTGTACTAAACAAAAGCCACTCAAATACATTAGGCGCTGAACGAGGGTTTATTAAGTAAATGGATAATATACCTATTACTTAGTCTTACAAACTAAATAACATTCCAAAAGTGTGATTCGAACCTCTGGTTCCACGAACGGGATTCGAACCCATCTGAATTGTAGTTTGTTCGCAACCAATTTGCGTAAAATTATCCTCCACAGGTGAGAGGATATGTTCACTTTATTTCATAAAGTTCACAAGCAGGATTCGAACCCACTGATTGCATGAACAGGAATCGAACCCATCCGAATTGTAATTTGTACACAGCACTCCGCGTACAATTAAATGTAAATAATCGTATATTCACTTTATTTTATAAAATACACAAGCGGGATTCGAACCCACTGGTTTCACGAACGGGAATTGAACCCATCCAATTATATTTAAATATTTATTTGTTCACTTCACTCCATAGTCATCAAAATATAGATATTATCGTTTAAATGTAGTTTGTGTTATCAATCGTTTCTGGCCTTTGATGGTAGCATATCTCCTTGAAGATGATCTACAGGGACTCTTGCCCTAAGCCAAACTAAAGATATCAACAAATTATGTCAAAGCCATTTCGGCATATAGAATTGGAAATCTTGATTTCCTCAAATACAGTTTGTACTGTAGGTATTAATACTATCTGTAGATAGATATATTCATTTCAATGACAACAGAATAAAATAAACCAAATAAATAGTTAATAAATGAGATAATCTTAAAAAGAAATGTCTAAATTATCCGACGTCACCAAAATATAGATTTTACTATTTAAATGTAGGTTGTGGTAGCAATTGTTGCAGACTTTCGATGGTAGTACATCTCCTTGAAGATCTCTACAGGGACGGCTTTGCTTGCCCTAGAGTCTCACAAAAGATACCGTCAACTATATGTATAAGCCATTTTGGCATAACAAAACCGGAAACCTTAATTTCCTCAAGGTAAATTAGGTAGGTAAATAGATACCTAGTTAGTTTTAGTGACATCCGAAAAAAATAAACCTAATAAACTACTAAGCCCGGTTTTCACACATACATCAACACACATAACTTGACCCTATTTAACTAAAACACCACCACCAACTTATTGAATTAACATGCAACGCACTATTATATTTAACGCCAACGATTATCCTCTTTTAAAACGGTTTTATTTATGACAACCTTGCTATAGCAGGTAAAAGAACGTCTCGCTTAGTATAGCCTAATTCGCGATTTATGTATCTAATAGGCGAAATATATGAATAACACACGTAAATAAATTTATACCAAACGTACGTATTGCAGCTAACCTATACAATGCCGTATTCCAGTTAAACAATTAAATTTACAGTTTCTACATACCTACTTAGCCATACGTGTATTTCCGAACCTCAACCGAAGGTACATAGGATAACATACACACATTTACACAGTTTAAAATCAAGTTAAAATAGCAAAGTTTTACTTACAGTTTCCAGAGCAGTCCTGACCTCACTATCACCGAAAGAATACTAATAATATTAATCCCTCTTCCAATGTTCAGCCTCCTTTTATATTCGTCGGCTCCAGGCTCCTCTCCTCACTCCCCCGCTATTGGCCATTACTCAAGGTAAATACGCCACACGTCGGCTCCCTTACAGATTTTCTAACTTTAGATCGCTCTGGCCCCATCAGTTGCAATGAAAGGATAGCTTGTGATGCGATTTTACAAAGCTTGAAATCTATTTAATGTTTATTAGACATACCATTGACTTGACTACTAAAAGAAAAAGTATTAATGTTCATTCATTCACGGCCCATGGTCGATCTCATTTTTCCCAAATGTTGGTCGGGTACAGGATGTTTTATATGAAGACAATGAAAAATATTATTAATATGATTTATTTCCTCAAGAGCTTCTTTTATTATGGTGCGATCGTATCCGCATAATTTTGTTCCTTTTTTTTATTTTCATTATTAGGTATTTATCCAAAACAATGTTTAGCTATTATAAATATGTTTTCAACATAGTAAACTTCTACGTACAAACTTAACTTCTTTATAATTATACATATTATTAAATTATATTCAATTTAAAGAAAATGAATTTGATCAATTAAAATTACTACACACACAATCAATGAAGAAATACAAAAGTAATCATTCTGTATAGCGGCGCTCGAATTTCGAGGCTGACAGACATTAAGACCTTTAATATTTCTAAAGTCGGCCCCTGATAACTTAATTGAATAGTAACGGTTTGTACGTATAGAGTATGAACTAAGGCTGCAATTCGAATTGCAAAATTGCCACTTAATTTCCTTTTGAATGAACGCAAGCTGAAAATGTGCAGACGGCCGAAGTTTGGGCAACGCTTAGCGCATTTACCCTACGGCACTATAATTAGGTACGATATTAATGACTTAATATATCACAGTTTGTTTAAAATAACATGTGTATCGCTTTACACAAGTGTATTCCCATGACCCAATGAAATAAACAAAAAATGATTAACTAAGGCGTAACACTTAGAACTTATCGTCATTATAATGTGATGACTGATGAATGTGAATAACTAAAACAAACTTGTATCAGAGCATTGTATAAGTTCCAGCTAGACGACTTTGTTTAGCTTTGTAGGCCGATTTTGATTATTTTAAATCTCTGAAGTACGTAGATAACAACAATTTTGTTTGGGTTAACGTTCAGGTTTCTAGTGTGTTCTCACTATGTCGAGTTACACTTAACTTATTACTCTTATTAGGGATCCGCCAGTAAAATCAAATGGTTAGAATAATTTTATTAAAACCCATGAAGGAAATGTAAAATAAACCATAAATTATTTGTTAAAACTATAAATAATACTATGTATGTATTTGTAAACTCATTTTGAAAACACATCATAAAAAAACTGAATTGTAGTAAAAGGTAATATCATGCATTGACACAAACGCATGCAACACGTTATGATACGACATATCAATACAAAATATTATTATACTTTCCTTTTTGGTATCCCTTTATCGATAGACACGCAAAAGCTGCTGCTACTCTCCGCTGGTCGGCGCCAGAAGTATTCATTGATTAATCGCCCTCCCATCTCAATTATAAATCATATAATTACAATCTCAATTATAAATCTTACTCACGACTCAGTGCATTACTCTAATTTTAAATAAACAAATGAATGTAAGTTGTCATATCCTGACCGGGTTCATATGAGAAACTAAACCTTCGTTCGTTTAACAATGTGAAAAACCTGTAAATACTACATGAAAACGCAATAGTTATTTATAATTCATGAAATACAATCTGTAACATTAAAGTACAGATTTCTATTGTATTTTAGCCTCCTTATAGTCTACCTAGGTTAGAGTGAGCGTAAAAGTTAATTAAATTAATCATTAAAATGAATCTTTAACATAAATATCTACGAAAGATATATTTTGTTTTGACACTGTTGATTTTCATATTAACGCCATCTATTACATGATGCGGAAACTACGTAGGTAGGTACTCAAGTCGAACATGACGAAACATTAGAAAGCGTAGTTAACAGACCTACGATACGCTACGCTTATTAGATAGTGTATAAAAGTTTCTTAGAGCGACGCTAGATGGCTCGTATGTATCAATAACCATTTTGCTTATAAGTAGGTAACAAGGTCTCATTATTGCTCGCTTAAAAAGTAAAAATAACACTGTTAACAATAATGTAGAAAGGTTGATTCTATTTGATATTTAAAGTCCTAGCAAGTAATGCTTAATTTTATTTGAGTACCTATTGTTGTTTAATCTATTAGTTACTTTTATTTTATTTGCCTGTTACAAATTTAAAATGAAATAACATTTAGCCTGAATTCTATCCTAGATATTTATAATTTTTATTTATTCATTTAGAAAATGTTCTAGTGACGTATGGACCGTTACAGTTGCTTTATGATACACTGTATAATCCTGTATTATCCTATTATTGTTGAAATAAACATTTTTTTTTTTTTTTTTTTTCAATTAAATAAAGACCGTGAAAATTAAGAATTACTTGTATTGTAGTGTGTCATTACATTACCTAATCATTTAACGAATACTTACTGAAAAAACAAGACACTCTAATCTCTGGCATGCAAATGAAATTAAATGAAAATGAAATGAAAAATATTTGCAAGGAAAGTAAAGATTTTTAAATGAGCTACTTTTATGTTTACCTATCAGTTTAGTTGCGGTTACTAATGATATGTGAAGGACGTTATTTATAAAAGAACCTACCAAAGTGTAGGCGAATTAAAAGCTGAAGTCCATGCAGCTATTACTAAGTAATATTGACTACAATTCACTGTGAAGAGCTACGAAAAGTAAATTCTTCAAAAGAATTTTATGCATACAAGAAAATGGAGCTCATTTTGAACAATTGATTAGATTAGTTAGCAAGGTTTTAGTAAGTTTATTAAATTAATACTACTGGTTATTTAGAGAAAAATGAACCTTATCAGTAACCCTTTCGATCTGCATCAAAAAATACGGCATGTTATTTTTTGTCGCATTTTACTGGTTCGAGTCCTGCCTAAGACAAGCGATTTTTCAAAAATCCATAAATGCAGAATTTATTGTTTTTAAAAATGAAGGAAAGTCTCCTTTACACCGAATGTGCAATTACAAATATTTAAGGTAGGTAGTTGCCATCAATGTGGCATTCGATCTTTCCACCGTGTATAATGGCATAGTTTATGCTGGAGGGCAATGCCAGTTGTTAACAAAAAAGCAAAAAGCCAACATCACGCGGTGTTCCCAGGCGGTCACCCATCCAAGTACTAAACGCGCCCGATGTTGCTTAACTTCGGTGATCGGACGAGAACCGGTGTATTCAACATGGTATGGACGTTGGCAACAGCTGTGTCAAAAAACTTAATATCTATATTATTATGATTCACATACACGCGACTATCTAATATTAGACTACCGCGAATGTTATCATTAAATTCGACTTGGCAAATGCCAACGTCCATACCATGTTGAATACACCGGTTCTCGTCCGATCACCGAAGTTAAGCAACATCGGGCGCGTTTAGTACTTGGATGGGTGACCGCCTGGGAACACCGCGTGATGTTGACTTTTTTGTTTCTCACCCTTTTTAATCCATAAACCTTTACCTTTTTACCAATAAAAGGCACAAAAGGATAATCATTTGTTATACACTACATAGTATAAAACACAGTCGCTTCCCGCTGTCCCTATGTATGTATGTATGCTTAGATCTTTAAAACTACGCAACGGATTTTGATGCGGTTTTTTTTAATAGATAGAGTGAGTGAAGAGGAAGGTTTATATGTATAAATACATGCGTAAATTTTAGAGGTTTCACAATTTTTTTGCGCTTACATTGCAAACGCTGGCTGAACCCTACGAGATAGATCACAATAATGTACTACAGTATTGTACACCTTATAAAGGTCTACAAAAAAGTCAGGGGTGGTATATGTCTATCTCTTAGGGATAACCCACAATAATCATTTTTTATCCTTTACTTTTTACGAGAAATAATGGGTTATTTACGGAGCGATTTTAAGGAACACAGCATTACTCCTTATCTAATTTAGTACCTTAAATACATTGTGCATTTAATAAAGATCAACATGGCCCTTTACAGCATGTAATTTAAATGAATAATTTCGAAGATATTACAGTTTTAAAATGCAGGGACATAGCGGTTGCGTGTATCAGCATTGCACCCGTGCGAAGCCGGGGCGGGTCGCTAGTAACGTATAAAACTTAATTTACGCAATTAACCGTATTACATCTATACCGTTTTACTTGCTAACCGTTTTACTTGCTAAACTTATACAAATATTCAATCGAGACTTCTGTCCGTAACAATTATAGATCTTTACATTTTACATTTAATTTTGCTTTTTTGTTTTAATTTTAAATCCAACATCGCTTGCCTCTATTACAGCCACAGAACAATCACAGTTATAGCCAGTCTATATTAATGTAAGTAAAATAAACTGAGCTATTAGTTGAGGTAATTTTGTAGAAACTACTCCGGAACTACAAACTCAACGGCGAGCACTGGGGCGTGGTGGCGGCACAGACTCTCATAGACTCAGGCGAGTTAGTACAAAACCCAAGACGTAGAGGGCGCTGTCTACGGGCTACGTAATGGCATCTTCTTTCTTCACCATCTTGTCTTCAATTAACTTGTCACACTGTGTATAATGTGTTGTTCCCTGTGTGGTGCCGGGGATAAATAATTGCACCACCCCATCTCTTCCTGTGGGTGTCGTAAAAGCCGACTAAGGGACCATTCCAGAGGATGGGCAGCAGCATCTCTCTGATGTTACCCTCAACCTACTGCGATCGCCAACCCGCCTGCCAAGCGTGGCGATTACGGCAAATACCCCTCATATCCTTGGGGGAGGCCTTTGTCCATCAGTGGACGTCTTTGGCTGAGATGATGACTGTGTATAATCTCTAATAAAAAAAAACAAAAACAGTTTTTAATTAATCAAAAACAAACAAATCCATTGAGTCTAGCAACCTTTATTCACCAGCAAACTTCATTACAAACACTTCTCAGCAATAATTACTAATGTATGAATTAGGTGACTTTTTTAAGATTATTATCTTATCAGTCTTATCCATCGATTTAGAAATCGATGGTCTTATCACTGTTATGTTAGCTCATCAAGAAAGAAAATTCGCTTTTGCTATGAATACTTACAGGGTGCCTAGTGCAATTTCCATTCGCCATTCGATCACACTAACAAAAACGTTAATTTGTATAGCAAAATGTTAACTCCTTTGGTACGCCGCCAGGAGGCGCTGCTTCAATGCCATACCAATTTTCGTTTTCGTAAACGTAATCGAATGAATACGGATAGTCAACAAAACTCACACTTGGCATCCTGGATGGAGGCGCTGATCCAATGCCATACACATTTTTGTTGACCGTTGAAGTTATCGTATGCCAATAAAAACCAAGTGTAGAGTTCATCGGTAGAATCTTTCAAACACAAGCTCAAAGAGCATTTATCTGTCTAACGGCTAATCAGTGACATTCCGTTGTTGTAACATAATTAGTTTTTATTTTAATATGTATATACAGGGTCTAACAAAATCAATAAGCGAACGTTTAAGGGCGGTATCTATACATCATTCTGAATACAATGATAAAAAATGGGCTTCAGTTTTATAGTGATTCTTCAAAGTTATGTTTTCTAACAAACTAAATCAATAAAAAAATGCACATCATGAAACATGCTGTATCTTTACTAACACGCACGCAGGCGTCGATAAAAAGATAGTGTACGGATACACGACACAACGGCTATCTTTGTGTGCGTGTAGTACCGCTGTACGGGTTTGGAAAGGGTGTATTTTTTGGTAAATTATGATAATGTTTTATTGATTATCTCGGTGACGAGCCTGTAGTTTTGAACCAAATTAGGTGAGCATGCTCAGTGTGGTGTATGGATGCTCCCCTTAAACGTTCGCTTATTGATATTGTTAGACCCTATATTTACAATATAATATTTTATTTTCAATTAGTTATGTCCTTGGTAATTAGTGTAAATATGTTTGTTAGTATTGTATTATTTACAATTTATTAGTCCCGCATACTTGTTTATTACACCACAGCAAGGGTTGGCTGGAAGAGATCTCTTCTAGAGATAAGCTCA